>CAJGYO010000002.1:19998537-20599903 GCA_904845875.1 Miscanthus lutarioriparius
AAAGGTAACTTGGCTTACAATCGACAGAAGCTCGGGCGACCAGACATGAAGGAGCTGCTTCCACCACGAGGACGTAGTGGCTCTCACCTTCAAGGTGTCGTCCACCTTGACATCATGGAGCCCCACCGGACGAAAGTACGATAACTCCACCTCGAGGAAGATCGACCGGCACTATGGTGTCGTCGACGGCAGGAACGTGCCCGTGAGCGCTTATGATCCCTAGTCGATGCCAGGCGTGACCACGCCTTGACGACGCACGATGACGGCGGGCACAGACGCCAGCGAGGAAGAGGAATGAAAGCATGGGAGCTGGGATGTTCCGCAGCCTCTCCCAGCATGCCATTTACAAGAGCAGGGGGCGGGAACGTTCAAAGTCACGCCCACGCCGTCGATCACGATGCCTCTTCTTCTTCGACGAGAGGCCACCGGCCGCCGAAAGCTTGCCGCCTTTCCCCACGCGTTTCATCGCCAGAGGCCTCCTTCCTCGCATTAGCAAGACGCCCGAGGTGAACAAGCCCCTAGGGAAGGATCTTGCCACGGCGACCGTCACCGTGAGAGCCTCCATCGGCACATCGTGACGCAAGGAACGTAGGGCGCAATTAGAGCGCACCGCCGACGATCAAGCGGACACGTGTAGCGCTTGCAGCTGCCTGTACACCGACCGTGCTCCGTCCACGGACTCTCCTCGACACTACGATGCAAGGTGCCTACAATAAAGACTGCGGCGACGGCGACGACCGCTTCCCCGAGCCCGCCGGTCGCGCGCTACTCTCCATCCATCGACGAACCATGCCTTCTCCTCCGACCTCTTACGCCTCGCATGGAGCAACACCGGTCGAGAAGGAAGGGCAACTCCACAATGATCTCGCCCGGCACTGATAGAAGCAGTGACGCGTGCACCGTCAAGAATCCATTTCAAGCTGGGCACGTTTTTCACGCAGCAGGGCCTGGGCCTCAGCAACACCAAGACACATGGGGATGCATCATAGCCCACCATGACGCCCCCAAAGATCCTGGAGAGACGGAGAGGGGCAGACGCGTCTTCAGCCATAGGGCACGCGGACCCGATCGCGTCGAGACACGCCGTGTCGCTGCGCAGCACCCTGAGGGACCTGACGGTGGTAGGACTACGGAGATGTTCTCGCCTCCGTCTCCCTGCCATTGACTCGCCCTCTCTGCAGAGATCGGCCGCCCAAGAAGGATGCGCCACCGCATTGCAAGACACACACCGCTTCGGGGATATCGCCAAAGCGTCCGCATCGCCACCGGATCCTGGCCTAGGGGCAACACCATCGAATGCGCCGACAGATTCTCATGAAGCGCTTTGGAGGCCGGAGGAAGAAGAAGGCGGCCCGCCACCGGCGGCGACCGGTTCTCGCAATATGTCTAGCTATTCTAGGGCCTCTCGAATGACTCCGTCATCACGACTCGACAGCCCTATGTGGCACGGAGGACATTCCAAATACTGAGCTTCCTCAGCTTAAAAGAGTGTCGTCCACGCTGGAACTACTTGGTTGATCATGTTAGTCATCGATTTTTGTCTTCATCGTCATTGCGATCGAAATGATCCCCAATGATACCTCAGATTAGCCGACCATGCGGGATGTTAGCGTGGGCCTTCAAACACCTCGCCGCCATGGTCGCGCTCTTTGCTTTCTAAGCGGCAAGTGTCGCCATTCGGTTTGTGTCGCAATCCCCTTGATTGTCGTCGGACACGATCATTTGGAGCTCGTGCATCCGCCCACTAAGCGGCGTTTAACTTCAGTTGTTGCATCTTCGTTTGGCTTCTTTGTTTGGCCTGCTGAAGCTCGCTTTCGCCTACTGCAGTGTTGCACAGGATGTTCAACGCCTCCGCTGGTCACTTGCATGATTCTTAAGCACACCAAAGGGTTCCACGTTGCATTTTATGGCTCAAAGAAACTCGCAAGCTGCTAAATTGGAATGTAAGGGACTTAATGACAATGCAAGGCGCGACGCCGTCGATGAGCTTAGTTAGAGATACCGGCTCTACCATAGTATGCCCGCAAGAGACCAAGCGCAGCAGACTCGGACCTTTTACATAGTAACCGGATGGTTGGACAATGTTAGCGAATTCTTTCACTGCACTACCAAATTTGTTCGAGACGAGAGGGGCATCCTGGCGGCAAATCAATGAAAACTACTCGAACTATCCAACGTCCTTCCGACCACGCATGCAATCACAAAGAACTATAACCATGAGGGCCACCAACACTCAATGGCGAGATCACGGTTGTTTATGGGCCTCAAAGGGATGATGATAAGATCCTTTTCCTGTAGGAGCTCAAAACATCCCCGCCCCGATCATCATCGGTGGCTTATCCTTGACATTTTAATTTGATCTACAAAGCGGATGATAAGAATAACACAAATCTCAACCGGCGCCTCATGGGCTCCTTCAAGGCGACAATTGATGATTTGGGGCTCAAAGATATTAAGCTAAACGACCGCCGTTTCACCTGGACCAATGAGCAAACCAACCCCACAATGACTAGGATTGATAGACTTCTTTGCACTCAGCATTGGGAGCTGCTCTTCCCATCGTGCTTTCTCCACTCCCTCCCATCTCTCATGTCGGATCACACACCACCTGCTACTCCCACGGCGCGACTTGATCATTTCAACAACAATTTCTTCTAGTTCGAAAATTTTCGGACCAAGATGGAAGGCTTCCACGAAGTGGTGCAAACCGAATGGGGAAACCACTCAACACCATGCTACCCATCAAGCGCTTACACATCAAAATGGCTAGACTTGCAAAGGGCACGAAGAAATGGCGGAAAGAGAAAATAGGGAACACAAGACTCCATTAGCCATCACCAAAGAGGTCCTCCTTCACTAGAAATGGCACAAGAACTCGTGCCACTCTCGGATCAGAGAACGAACTTAGGAAATGCTTAAAGCCCGCAAGCCACCGCACTTGGCTGTAATTGAGAAGTCACGGATGAGGTAGAGGTCCGAGCTTACCTATATCCGCATGGTGACGCCTAACACAAAACTTTTTCACATGAAAGCCAATGCACGCAAAAAGAAAAAATTACATTCACCTGCCTACAAAAAAGAGGGTGGGTTAGTCTCTCCCGGTGATGAAAAGAAAAAGTGGTCGGGGATTATTTCAAATGAGCACTTGGGCACCTCTACAAGAAGGACCTTGTCCTTAAATTGGCAAAAGGCTGGGCTATACTCCAAGAAACCTACAAAGACTGGAGCTACCATTCACTCAGACAAAGTCCGGCCAGATCATCTCGAGATGCCATCCGAGAAAGCCGGGGCCCTGATGGCTTCACGGGGCCTTCTTCAAGGCATCTTTGGCAGATAATCAAAGACGACTTATTGGTGCGATCAACAATCTCTTCCAATTGCATTCCCAAGGCTTTGAGTTAATGAATTCGGCAAACATCATCTTGCTTCCAAAAAAGACAGACGCCTTGAGAATCATGGACTACAGGCCAATTAGCCTCATGCATAGCTTTGCAAAATTTTTTGCAAAATTCCTGGCCAACAGACTCGCCCCCCACCTCAACTCCTTAGTCTCCAAGCCGCCAAAGTGCGTTCATCAAGAAAAGAAGTATTCATGACAACTTCCTATATGTACAACGGTGGTGAGAAAAATGCACAAGGAAAAGATGCCCACACTTTTCATGAAGCTCGATATCCACAAGGCTTTTAACACGGTGAACTGGAGCTACCTGCTAGAGGTCCTACGCGCTCTTGGCTTCGGCCCATGATGGTGTGAATGGGTATCCATCCTTTTTCCATACAGCCCACGCCGAGGGTAATGCTCAACGGCTGCTAGGACCGAGCCACCACGCCTGTGGGGTTCGCCAAGGCGACCCTTTATCGCCAATGCTTTTCATCCTCACCATGGATCCACCCGGCGTATTCTTGAATTCGCTACTCGGATGGGCTCCCTCTCCGGTCCCCTCATCCACGCCGGATGGAGAACCTCCCTATACGCAGATGACGCAGCTATTTTTATAAACCCTCGAAAA
This sequence comes from Miscanthus lutarioriparius, assembly GCA_904845875.1. Taxonomy (NCBI): domain Eukaryota; kingdom Viridiplantae; phylum Streptophyta; class Magnoliopsida; order Poales; family Poaceae; genus Miscanthus; species Miscanthus lutarioriparius. The sequence goes on from CAJGYO010000002.1 coordinate 20,002,548, forward strand.
GGAAGACATAGATGCGATCAAGGTGATTCTCCGTGCCTTTGGGAATATATCGGGCCTCCACATAAATTTGGAAAAGAGCTCCGTTCACCCGATCGAGATCGACGAGATAGATCTAGACCATGTTCTAACCTCCTTTGCGAGGATCAGGGCTCTTTCCCTTGCCGTTACCTTTGGCTCGCAGCTCCACACGCTGCGTTCGTTATGGAAGGTACACGTCCACCCGCTCATCGGCGGATCGCCAAAGATTGCTGGATGGAAAGGAAAATGGTGAAACAGAGCCACGCCTACCGCCTGGTTTCATCCGTTTCTCTCAAGAATGCCAACTTATCATCTAACGGTATTCCCATTGGCGGCTTGGGCTCGAAAAAGCATCGACAAAATTAGAAGGTCCTTTCTCCGGAAAGGAGAGGAAAACGCCAATGGGGGGGCATCGCCTTGTTAATTGGCCGACAAAGAATTAGGCCAAAAGGACCTCGGGGGCTTGGAATACCGACCTTAACAAGTTCAAAGAAGGCATTGCGCTTGAGATGGTGTGGCGAGGATTGGGTGGACACTTCTAAACCTTAATGGAATGGAGCTTTCCACAACGATCTAGATCGGGCACTTTTCAATGCATCTACGAGAGTCACAATTGGTGATGGGCAAAAAGCTCGCTTCGGCATGACAACCGGGCTGGGACGGTGAGGCTCCAAAGCATCTTGCGCCCGGTTTATTTGAATTAGTGAGATGTAAAATAGGTCAATCCATCTTGAGCTCGTAACAATGGCTAGTCGTCGCCCGAGGGGCTAGATCATCACTCTGATCGCAGTGGAGGAATTCATCTCGTTATGGATCGGGTTGCAAGATATCCACCTAACGCCGGGCACTCCGCACACCATTACCGAAATGGATAGCCAACGGAGCCTATTCCACCCGACGATCGGCCTCTGAGAATACAATTCTACGGTTACTACTGAGCATTTCGAGTGATCTCATATGGAAAGCATTCACTGAAAACAAGTGCAAAGTATTCGTCTGAACCATGGCGCGAGAGAAAATCCTCACTGCGGATAATCTACAAAAGAGAGGTTAGCCACACCAAGACCGATGCGCCCTATGCAACGGCCCGTTGGAAACGTGCCTCCACTTAGCCTTGCTTTGTCCGTTCACCAGAGCAGTATGGAATCTCATTCTACATTGGGAACACTTCGATGCGAGCATAATCCTCCCGGCCGAAGATCAAACCCATTTGATCTCGTGGTGGGAAGAGGTCCAATCCAAGATAACCAAGGACGACAGAAAGCGCTTCAACGGCTTGGTAATCTACACCGTCTACAACATTTGGAAAGAGAGAAATAGAAGAATATTCACAAACACCCACGAAACGGCAATGCAGGTGGCCTCAAGAACGAAAGAGGACATCCTTCAGAAGAAGATGGCTCATTCTTGGGGAGAGTAATCGTCCTAGACGACTGTACAATTTTTTCACCTCTTTACCCCCTTGTCCTGCTCGGGGATCTCTATAGCTCTTGTATATAAACTCTCTTTCCTATCTTAATGGAAAGGCGGAGCTCCTGTCATTGTGTTTCAAAAAAATATAATTAAGACTCTCACAAGCATATGCGTTCATGTCTACAGCCCATCGCTGCACAAGATTGCAAATATTAGCATTCCCAGTAGAAAATATCTTCACTGGCACCTAATAAATATCTAAATATCTGACAAATTGTATGCACGATACATACAGTATCTAATTTAAAGTTGGACAGCGCAGCACCCAAACAAAGCCCAGTCGACATGGCGCCACATCCAGAATAAAGATCCAGCAATGATGCTGTTTTTGTGTGTACATCACATGATGCCTGAAAGCCAGAAACTAGTGTTTCCTTGGAAGAATCAACAGCATCATCAGAAATGCTTGATGCTTCACTGCTTGAAACATCATCATTATCTACAAGAGAACAACTCCCTCAAAATACACAAAGAAAAAATAGGCATAACAATGCAAGCAGTAAAAATTAATAACATGATACATAGAACATTCATCTCCAAATTAATCATCACATGTTCTATCCAAGTCTTTCTGAAACAGAAATTGGTGGATCTGTGATGACTGCAATATCGATCAGAAATACTATATAAAAACAGTTACCTGCTGGCAGATTTGCAAATGTTGAATATGCAACTGAATAAGACATGTCATAATAGAAGTCCCAATCTTTAGTGAACTGAGCTTTACCTTGGGGAGCCATCTAGTTCAGGAAAAAAACACATTAAAAAAATTCAGAGCAAACATGAGAAATAACATGGAGCAAGTATAAAAATTCATGCATGAAAATGAAGGCACTCACATTTGGATTAAGATGAATGATCTTAACCTTTGAGACTATACACTCAATCATGTTATCATTCCTTTCCTCTGAAAGGAAAACTCTCTTTCATCATGCTTGTGGTCATGAAATTTTAGTAATTTTGGTGAGATAACCTGCAAAGAAATGTCTGTGTCACACATGGTGCCTTCTTTCTAAGAAATGGGCAAATAGCTTGCCACCTACAGTATCTATTGTACGGAAAAACCACTGGCATGTGAAATAGGATCCATGATCTAGTCCTTCAAAAAACTCTGTAATCCGTCCAATGTAATTTTCCTCGTTGGGACCAGACTGCAGAAGTAAGAATCATGGGCAAACATTAATAACAAAGACTAAATAGAAGTTGCACATGAATTGCTAAAACCATATTATGCATTGAAACACACACACACACAAAAACCTCCACAACATGTCTATCTACTACCTGAGGTCCTGAATAAGAATTTACTGTGTGAGATAAAAAGGAATGAAGTTGTTTGCTCTATAAGCAGTAACAGCGCACTTCAAATTTCATGCTATCATAAACATTTAGACCACCAGGAGAATACTATAAATACAAGCATGGGGTAAAAATGTCCACGTGTACTGGAGAAAATATTAGCCCTTGTCAACTATAGTTTAGCACTTGTTTTGCAAAACAACCATTAATATCCACCATAGCGAATAAGTAACACAATGGTGTAGAAACTCAGTTTTTTGCAAGCAAGCAAGCTCAGGTAACTAATCACAAAATGAATGCATGGTGATTTACAGCAATGTGGAAAGCAACGATGATCCTATATTTGCGATGAGTACCGTAACAAAAAAGGCAAACGAGGTAGCAAAAGAAGAGACGAGGGGAGCAATGCAAGCTAAATGGAGTAACCTTGACATAGACATCATCATCAAGGTGATAGATCACATCATCCACATTTGCAGCTGTATAATGGCATCTGGCCTTTAGCTCTTCATCCTCAGCACAACTGCATAAATACATTCCAGTTTACATTAGCAATGCTTATGAAAAAAAATCCTCTTTTTAGAGCAGTGCAAAAGGTTTAGCAAGACATACCGTTTAGCGGGTACATCAGGTCCCTGTAACAAAAAAAAGGTTGTGCTTATCAGTTGCAGTTTTCCAAGCTACTCCGCGAGAAAGATCAGAGTAAAAGGCTGTGCTTATCAGTTGCAGTTTTTTCAAACATACCGTCTAATGAGAAGTGATAAAAATAGATTAAATGGTAATAATGATGCATTTATTCCACGAGATAGCTCAGAATACACAATAAAGTTAACTTTTGGCGCACTCTAATAGAATCTCACATCTATATTTCAAGTACACGCAATTTTGATCCAGTGAAAGACGCAAGAACTACACATAAACTACGAACTAATCTAACACGTACAACAAGTAAGCTCTGATTCAATTGAAACAGAGTATCCTAAACATAGTACTGATCAGAAAAAACGACATTTGGAGATGAATAACAAGTCTGCATGCTGCGAGAAACGCCGCCTTACCTTGGTCTTGTACCGTTCCGGCCATCTTTGCCTCGCCTCATGGTCTGGCACCGGTTCCCCGACGAAGTGGTCCTCCGAGGCATCCGCCCTTCTCTCCGTGCTCGGCAGCGCCACCCGCTTCCTCGCCCTGACCTTCTCCGCCGACCATCCTCCTCCGGCCTTGGCCTCCTCCTCCTCCTCGGCTTCCAACGCGGCCTCCGCTCCTCCAACTCCTCCTCCACCATCTCCTCCGAGTCCGGCTTCTCCGCGCACACGTCGTCGTCGGCAGCCGCTGGCTCCTGCGCCTCCGCCTTCTCCTTGGCAGCTCTCTTACGCTTACGTGGCTTCTCCTTCGGCACCGTGCTCTGGAGGCGGCTGCCGGTTGGCGCGTCGCGATCGGCCCCGTCGAGCTCCGCCTCCGCATCCTCCATCGCCGCCTCGACTTCTGCACGGGCATCAGGGCCGGGCTTCCCCTCCACGCCCTGCGCTGGCGCGTGCGTGTCGGGGCGCGCGACATCTCGGCCTCCGCCGCGGCGGCGGACTTGAAGTGACTCCTCGAGGACCGCCTTGGCTCGGTCGGCGGCGGCGGCGGGGCCGGGTCCAGGGACATCGGCGCCGGCTCAACGATCAGAGACGGGGGCAACGAGGAGGAGAAGCAGAGGACAAGGGTTTTGCGGCTGCAAAGTGTTCCAACTTTCCGATCGGTGCTTTTGGAGATCGGAAGCAGAGGGCGAGGTAAGCGAGGCGAGGGAATGCAGCCAGGCGCTTTGGAGAGCCGGGCCTCGTTTAGATTTAAGTTTTTTTTCACCTCTTCGTCACATTAAATATTTGAATACGTGCGTGAAGTATTAAATATAGATAAAAAATAACCAATTCACAGTTTAATTATAAATTACAAGACGAATCTTTTAAGTCTAGTTAGACCATAATTAAATAATAATTATCAAATACAAACAAAAATATTACAGTGTCAAATACTAATTCCTAACCCTAAAACTAAGCGAGGCCCCAACCGATGAGCCGGTGGCCGGTGGTGTGGCGTTCCCGGACGGGCGGGAAGGCGGAATTGCGTGTGGATGGGGGGAAAGCAGGGGAGGGTTCTTAACGCGGCGCAGCCACCTCTTTGCCCACTTCAGCAGTTCGCACGCCGAGCGGAGCGGCGGATTAGAGGGCTCGAAGCTCGATTGGCGCACGTACGTCCGGTGCGGCCCCCGTTCACGTCCGCTTACTCTCGTGGCGGCATGGGCCCGCGTGTCATTGGCGTTCGGTGGGTGGAGAGGCTGTGAAGGGAGAGGCGAGAGCGGGATAATTCAAAATTTTGGCTTGAGATTCGGGATTCTGTTGAACTCAACGAGCCTCTGTGCCCTCTGGGCTCTGGTCGTACTACGTAGTCATCCGATGGACTGGGTGACTGGCGCGTTTCTCGCTGACAACTGCGCTGTTTTGAGGAAAGTGCGGAATTTCCTCGTTTGCCCATTTTTTTCAGCCCATTGGCGTGTTGGTTTGGTACCAAATTTCAAACCAATCACCAACAATATTTTCCTCTCATAAAAACCAAAGATCGGTACCAAATTTCAAACCAAAGACCAAAAGCCCCAACCAAATGAACATGCCCTTTGATTGAACTGTGATTCGCTCCGACGATTTGCTGCCATCAGTAATCCGTCGACATGATAAAAAGGAAAAGAAAATTTCTTGCCATCAGTTTTCCGTTACAAACAACTTTGTTGGTCGAGTTTCCCATTGGAACGTTAAGAACTTTCACATAAACTTTTTTGAATAAAACATTGCAAGTCCAGTGGCTAACAATTTTTTTTAGGATTCCCATATGAACTAGACCCCAGCCTTTACAAGATTGAATCGACTTATCTCAAAATTAACGAAGTCATCACATGGTCTCATTATCGACAGGAATGTTACTTACTACTGAAAGAATCTCTTCATCAAAAAATGCATGCAGGCATGGATATAAGAATCTCTTCATCAAATTACGTGCACTCATAACATATTATGTTGGGTCAGTCAACCCTGCACTCAGGTGTTGCAACACTTGATTTACTGTTCATCTTCCACCTTGGTATGTTCGTCGCCCCCGCCGCCCCGCTGCGGACACGCTAGGGTTCACCGGAGCTCCGGCGCGCTAGGATGGCGAAACCTAGTGTGCCCGCGGCGTCCGCCTTCTTCCCTTCCCTCCTCTCGCGCGGAGCTCCGCCATGGCCATACTCGGGGGTGACGCCGCGACGCCCCGTCCCTCCCTGGCCCGGCCGTCTCCGTGGCCGCCAAAGCCCCTAAGTTGTGCGACCACCGTCCCCACCACCTAGCCGACTGTCGACGAAATACGTCCGGCAGTCTACCGAGGGGTATGCCCACAGTAGTAGATGAATCGGTGGAGGTGCGCGTGAGGGAACCAGATGGTGATACAAAATGCAAGAGACAATGATTGGGCAGGTTCAGGCTGTCAACCTGACGTAATACCCTACGTCCTGTGTCTTTGTGGATTGTATTACGAGAGATTGGATTAAAACGAGGGGTCCTACCCGCCTTATATAACCCGGAGGTAGGATTACGGGTCGGTTGTTTCTATCCCGATCGGTTTACAAGATAGAAATTACAGAGATTATGGAATCTAGCATATCCGAACAGATCATCCTTGATCGCCAAATATCTTTCACGTAGTCTTGCGAGGCACGCCAATCTGTGTCGTGCTCCGCACGACGTAGTCTTGCGGGTTGGGCCTTCCCTGGCGGCTTGGCCCATGTACAGCCCTATGGGTATCGGGGGTCATACCCCCACAACTAGTCTCCGAGCGCCTTGTATCAGTTGAGTAACACCGTCTTGAGTTTGTCCGAGCTGTCCAACTTGCTGCCGATCATCAGGTGCAGGCTTCCAACCGGTTTAACTAGGAGGCAATTTTGTTGAAGCAAGCGCCCAAGCTATTGAGCAGCGTCGAGGCTGTTGAGGCAGATGTCCGAGCAATTGGACTGGTCGATGAAAACAGGACTCACTCGAAGTTGAGGTTTGTTAGAAGGATGTAAGGGGCTTAAGTAAAAAAATTTGAAGTCTCCATCTTAGATGAAGTGTGCCCACTTAGGTTCCGGGTGACGAAGTTGGACGCTTAGCGTCCCTAACTTAGTCAGCACGAATGAACTGAGTCCCACAAGAGCGAAGAGAGATGCTTAGCATCGATGCCTTAGGCAAAATTGACTCTTAGAGCCAAAACAAGGAGATTGGACGATTACAGTCTACGACTTAATCGCTTTGTAGAAGACCAAGTCCAGAAATAAGCACATTAATTGCTAGGTGAAATATGCCCACTTAGTCCCCGAGCCTGGCAGTAGCTGAAGTAGTCACGTGGTGCCAGGGTCCAAAGTAGTAGTCTTCAAGTGCGAGCCTAGTCCCTAGATTAACTAGAAACTAGTCCCCAGCTTAGTTGAGAGAAGCAGCATAGAAATAAGTACAATAATCATTAGATGACGTGTACACACGTAGTCCCCGAGTCTCTTTGGAAAATTATGAAGATATCTTGTAGCGAGGTCGGAGAAAATAAGTCGAAAGCTTGCCAAGAGCGGAGAGATGTGCTTAGCCTTTGGATTGCTGCGATAGATGCACTTATTAAGGCCCTCGACGTGCCACCCGGGATCGCACTACGATCCAGGACAACATGGAACACCTTGATAGCACACATAACATGCAACGTCGACAAAATGTAGTAAGCCTGTGAGCGAATTGATGACGAGACGTAGCAAAATCCGACCACCAAGGAGTCCCTAACTTAGTGGCGACTCTTGCACGAAGAATCCGAACGTTTAGGAGTCCCTAACTTAGTGGCGGCGCTTACGAAGAATTCGAACACCGAGGAGTCCCTAGCTTAATGACGACGCTTGCACGAAGAGTCCGAACGCCGAGGAGTCCCCGGCTTTTGGCGAGCCCCAGCAGTAGTGATGATGAAGCAAACAAGCGGTCGGCGGTGAAGTAAGCGCCGAAGCAAGAACGAAGCGTAAACAGTCCGACCAGTTGGTTGGCGGTGAAGTTCGTCTGCCGGTGGTCCGACCACCTAGATGATGATCCTCTTGTCCTTCTGATCGATCCGGTCCTTGGCGTAAAAAATGAGCTCGACACAAACGAACCTGGTCCCTGTAATAAAAATATGGAGAACATGTAGTACATGATGTAAAAATAAAGTATATGAAGTCCGGAGAAAAATCAACAGTGATGAAATAGCATATGCAGCTCGCGATCAGTTGGTGTAAACACTAAGTGTTCTTTTGGAAATGTATTTATATTTAATATAAACTGTCCGACCAGTTAGTTTGTAACTGAGTCTCTAGCTCTAGCTAGCCCGTTAACCATGACGCGGAGCGCGGAGCCCATGTGCATATAGGAAGAACAAAGTGTCGCTAAGGAGCCACTGTCGACCACCCATAACGGAGAGGGCAGACGCTCGTGCACGTGTAGGTAGGAGACGGAGATATGACCGTCTCTGGAGACATCCGAGCGTCGACATGACTGTTCGGGAAGTTGCCTTAGACAAAAACGCATGTCATTTTTAAGATGCTATACATGGATGAAAATTGTTTGGAGAATAAACATGGAGAAAACAGCATGGAGATACATCATGGCGATATATGAAGGTCGGAGAATATTTAGAAGAATATTAAAGCGTGACTTAGCTTTAGACAGAACGTCTAGTCGGTGGCGTATGGCGTTATCTGGTCGGCGTTGATGAAATTGTGCGGCCCTCGAGCTTTTCGGCCTATCGTCGTGGCATCGGTCGCGGTTGTCATAGTGCCGTTCTTTGCGACGATCATCATTGCGACGTGGTAGGGCTCGTTTACGACTCGGGTGGCTCGCTTAGCAGCTCATTTGGCGGCTCACTTGATGGCTCGGGCGGCTCGCTTGATGGCTTGGCGTGGCTTGCTTAGCAGCTCGCTTTGCGGCTCGCGTAGCAACTTGATGTAGTCGTAGTCGAACTCAGCGAAAAGAAATCAAGGTCGACGCCAGCATAGTTGAACTCGGCGGTGTGCAGCTGATGGTCCTTTTCTCGGCCTTGAGCCGAGCTTGCAGGACGGTCGCTGCGTGCAGTCGACGAGATCCGTGCCACCAGCGTGACACGGAACGACCACGAGCGCAGTTAGACTCCTGTCAAAATAACCATGCACGCATATGCAGATATCCGGATACATACATATATCATAAGATATTAGATTGAAGATTAAAAAATTAACTTAGCTTGTGCGAGATCAAGCGGAGGCGTCGACCGATCAGCCGCTGGGGGAATCGCTCCACGGATGATATACGTGTATATGCATGATTTGCATGGCGGTGTAGATCAGACGTAGCCTTGGTGTGCTTGCTTGCATGGTGATGTAGATGCATACATATTCCTTCGTGCAAATTTTAGATCAGATCTAGCACGCATTGTTGAAGTCACCGTGACTCATATTTTTCTTGTATTGATCTTGACGGAGTCCATGGAATTAGAGCTTGAATGATCTGGCCGGTCGGGTCACACTTTTGAACACCTACTCCGACTGTGGCAAATCGTCCGGAGGCGTTGAGTCCTTTCGTTAATGGGAGCTCGTGCACGAGACGAGTCGAGTTAGATCGATTTTGTCTGCGCCGTTCTTGCAGCCACAGGTCTTGCGTGTGGTTGATCAATGTAAGCTTGAGATCGATTGGATCTTCGGTGGAATCAACGTAATGCCTGATGCCAGGCTTGCGGAAGTAGAGCCCCGTGCAGGAGCTGCGACAGTCGACACGATCGTTGGTGGAGATCTTGAGCACGATCCGGGTCGTGAATGTGAAGCTCCTGTGCAGCGTCTTGAGATCGAGCGATGCGACGAGCCTCTTTGTTGTTCGAGCACCTCCTCAACGGCGGCTCAGACGAGTGGTTGGATGCACAGCCATCGCCGAGAACGTGTATATGATCTTGAGGCACGCTATCGGTTCGCCATGAGATCGGGATGCACACCCTCTATCTAGTCACGCCATCGTCGATGAAATACGTTAAGCGGTCTATGAGGGGTATGCCCACGGTAGTAGATGAATCGGTGGAGTGTGCGTGAGGAAATCGGATGATGACACGAGCGCTAAGAGACAACGATTGGGATGAGTTCAGTCATCGACTTGATGTAATACCCTCACGATCTGTTGAAAGGATCAAGATGTCCAAGAGGGGTATTGAATTAGGCTAATTCTAAAATTCTTTGCAATAATTAAACTCTATACTTAGCCCATTTCACCCCTTGTGCCTATAATAGGTTTCTAACGTTCTACCGCACAAAAGTTTTGCAACCTAAGTTTCAATCCTACTCTAGCATGGCAATTCTAGGAATGTAAAGACAAGAATTGAATTGCTCAAATGTAAATGCTTAAAGTAAAGAGAGGAGAAGAAACACAGCGATGTTTTGCCGAGGTATCGGAGAGTCGCCACTCCCCACTAGTCCTCGTTGAAGCACCCAAGCGAGGTTGTAGCTCCCCCTTATCCGCGCAAGGATCAAGTGCTCTCTACGGGTTGATTCTTCGACACTCCGTCACAGTTAATCACCCATAACCGCTCACAACTTGAGTTGGGTCATCCACAAGCTCCGCCGGATGATCACCAAACTCTCGATCACCACCAAGCTGTCTAGGTGATGGCGATCACCAAGAGTAACAAGCACAAACTCTCACTTAACCATAACAAGCCTAATGAGAAGGGTGGATGCACACTTGCTACTCTCCTTACACTAATGAGGCCTTAATTTTGGATTCTCAAATCTCAATCACCTCACTAGGCTCTTGCTCTTTAAAACACTCTCAAGGGTGTTTCTCAGCTAATCAAATGGGCAAGAGACCTCCCTTGGATGAATATAAGAAGTATTTATACCCCCTCATTCAAAACGAACCGTTAGGAGGTTGCGTCAGCATTCTGCGGGGTGATCGGACGCTCCGATCAAGTTGACCGGACGCTCCGGTCAGTTCTCCCTGGCACAGAGCCGTTAAGTTGTGACCGGACTCTGATCTGTGTCCGGTCAGCACTGACAGGACATGTTCGATCACGAAAACTGCTCTCTAGACCCTTACTGATGTTGACCGGACGCTGGCATTTAGAGTTCGGTCACTTTGTTGTTCAGTGTCCGGTCAATAACAGAACCCGACCGGCGCTCGTCAAGATCGACAGATGTGTCCGATCGAGGTTCTCCTCTCTAGAACCATCTTTGGAGTTGATCGGACTCGCACCCAACGTCCGGTCACATTTTCTCTCGGCGTCGGTCGCAAGAACAGACGACTTCTCCTTGATCAAATGAACTGACCGGACTCTACTTTCAGCGTCCGGTCACAACCGAACCAGCGTCCGGTCAACATTTGATCCTCCATTCACTTCTAACTCGAAATCATACATGAATGAAGTTTGCTCCAATTGATCTTAGGGCTACTTCGGAGCTACCTAATGCTAGATTTAACAAGTGTGCACCACACCTAACCCACTAGACTCATCTAGGTCAAGCTACTCGTTCATACCCCTCTTAATAGTACGGCCAAAAGAAAAACAAAGTCCTAAACTACTATAAGTGTCTTTTCAATACCAAACGACACTTAGAACTAGTCCATCCTTAACCTTGTCGTCCATCTTTTGAAAACTGAAACGATTTTCATCATAGGGGCATGACAACCATGATTGCCCAATCAATTGCCATTACCATGACCTAACTTAATTTTCTCTGCAAAACACACGTTAGTCATGGTAATCACGTATTGTCATTAATCACTGAAACCCAACTAGAGGTCTAGATGCTTTCACCTGTGTCTTTGTGGATTGTATTATGAGAGATTGAATTAAAATGAGGGAGGTCCCTACCCGCCTTATATAGTCCGGGGTAGGGTTCTGGTGTCGGTTATCCCGATCGGTTTACAAGATTGGAATTACAGAGATTGCGGAATCTAGCATATCTGAACAGATCATCCTTGATTGTCAAGGATCTTCACGTAGTCTTGCGAGGCACGTTGACCTGTGCCGTGCTCCGTGGCGGCGTAGTCTTGTGGGCTAGGCCTCCTTGGCGTTTCGGCCCATGTACAACCCTGTGAGTATCGAGGGTCATACCCTCACACCGGCCTACCTCCCCCGGCCGGTCCCTTCTATATCCGTCGGAGAAGATGAACAGGGACCGTTGACAACACCATCTGACGGCTCAAAAAATCAAGTGCGCTGAGGCGGAGAAACACGATTTAGCATATTATATTACCTTTTGAGATTACATTGCCTATGTTATGTGCACTAAGGCCATCCCCAACGCGCCAAGCTGGCTTGTAGCCCCGTCTTTTACGTCTGCGCGCGACACCCATATCATGCCTGTTAGTGGCTTCGAAGCATGTTGTAGTCGCCTGCAGAGGCTGCGAATGAAGGCCTCATCTGACTTAAGTTTCAGGCACCAAGGCAAGAATGCGTTGTGGGCTAGAGAGCCAAGCTAGTTCGTGCTTTTTCAGAGGCTGAGAGGGAGAACGGGAAAAGAAGCCTATGACAAAAAGCTGAATGATGAAGTGACGTTTTTACTAGCTGTTGGCTTCGGTTGTAGAATTGGTGGTAATATGTGCACTATGTCTACATGTCCTGTGCTTTTTGGCCGAGGCATACGCTACTGACTGTTAGAAACGATAGGCAATATAAACAACGAAGAACAGTAGATTAAACACATGGGACACGAGATTTTAACGTGGAAAATCCTTCCAAGGAAGAAGGAAAAAACCACGGGCACCGGCCAGCAAATCTTCACTATATCGGATGAGGTTACAAACGTCGGGGATTTATAACCTTTTTTATTCTAAGACAACGGCTTACAGGAAGTATATAGAGAGATGGAAAACCCTAATAGGCGACGATCCGTACCGTGGGGGGCTCCGCGCACCCTCCTCCCCCCGCGCACCCCCCGGCGTCCTTGGATGACCTTTATCTTATACATAACTAAATTTAGATCACAACTCAACACTGACCGCCCACATTGAGGCTGGCCTAATCATCGAGGCTCTTACTATGCACCTCAAATCAAATAGTTGAACTGCCTTCTTTTCTCACTTTTTCCCTATCTGCTTGTAGGTACCAGACCATGACTTTGTTACTGATGGTGGTCCTTTGCGAAGGACCTGCTCCAGTTAGTTCCAGGGCCTTGCTTCCTAAAAGAAAATGTAGTGCCCACAATAGGGCCCAGTGTATCTATCTAGCATATCCCAGTTGCGGTGTATATCCTCTATTTAGCTTCTATGATGCACTAGACTTCTGCAACATAGTCCTGTCCTGTGCAGTTTACTTTTCGTTCCACATGGCCACTTCGAGTTCTGAGTTTGTATAATTTTGTTGTCACATTTTCATTTAACACTCTTCTAAGTTCATTTCAGTCTAGAAAATTATGTCTGTTATCCAAATAAACTCATCGATGCCTATGATAATTCCAATAAGGAAAAAGATACGAAGAGATCTTTTGAAAGTTACAACAATCCATCTTACATTTTGAGATTGTCTTATGCTATTTGTATGCTATGGTGTTCTCTTATATCTCACTTTTCCCTATCTGCTTGTATTATACATATATATCAGCTACTTAGATATGTCTTCCATCAGACTTTATTAATTTATTTCAACGCATATCTATCGGGCTTTTGCTCCAATACACCTCTTTCTAAAATATTGCACAGATCTCAAAGCCATATATTAGCCAATTATTTTTTCCTAATTATTTTTCTCCTGGGTTTGGCCCGTTCAAACCTAGCGGGTGTCATTTAGCCCTGACCCAAATCCAAAGTAATCGCTTCCAGATCCCTTTCTTCGTTGGCCACTCGTTTCGTTTCCTCGATGAAGGAGACGACGGGCGGTGACCATTCCCAGCCAGTGGATCGAGCATGACAGCACATCCATTCTCCGTTTCACGCCGTCGTGAGAGCCAGGTTGCTGCGCTGTGCGTTTGCCGTCGCGGCGGTGTTGCACGCGCACATGAGGAGCGGTGCCGTCTCGGCGTCGTCCAATGCGCTCTGTTCCTGCGTAACAGTTCTGAGCGTGTGGCGTCTAAAGTTCTAAACTTGCCTTGACTCTCGAGCAGCAGTGTATACTAGTGTGGGATAGAATCGTAGTACTAGTAGGAAGTTAGTAGATTGCAGCGAGGTTACTCGATTACACACGCACCGGTCAACCTCGTCGCCGGCGCCCTGTGCCATATTCGTTTGGCTGATAAGTCATAGCTGAAAGTACTATTAACTGATTTGATGTGAGAGAAAAATAATATTCGTTGGTTGAAAAAAGTACAACTTATAAGTGATGCGAATGTGGCCATGGCCTGGACATGGGCTGGGTTCGGACCGGCCTGGCCTGTGGTTGACTTAGGTGGAAAATAATTAAGAAAATATTTAGTTAATTAAATGGACTGCTTTGAGATCCGTGCAGGTTTTAGAAGGAGGAGTACTGGAGCAGTTCTCGGCGCATCTACTCGACTACGCGATTGCTGCCGCAGGTGCAAGGCAACGCACGCACATGGCTGGTGGAACTTCGACGCGAAGCAATTCTCAGGACGCGATAGATGAAAGGGAAGCCATTGCCCGTTTGAGCTCGGACGGCGAGGGGTCCCCGCGTCCCCGGCCCCGCCGCCTGCGCCCTGCTGCCTCTCCCGATCGGGCCGGTTGGATGCTGCCGTATCGTCGTTGCTAGCTGGCCTCGTCGCGTGCGTGGGTCCTCTCTCTTGCCCGCGGCTTCGCGCGGTCCACATCGTCGGTTGGCACTGCAGCACTTCGCGCGCGGCCGCGTTGCACTTAGCCACTTACGCGCCATATATACATGCTCGGCCATCCATCCGTATAGTTTTCCAAACGGGCCGCCCAGGCACGGCACGGCACTGGCACGCCGAGGCATGGCACGGCGAGGCACGGCACGACGAGGCACGGCGGCGCTGCCCTGCCGTGCCGTATCGTGTCGCCGTGCCATGTCACTGGGCACGGCGGCCCAGCAGTGCCGCCGCTTGCTGGGGCTGCGCCGTCGTGTCACGCGCATCCGCTCGCGTGCTGGAGCCACGTTGAGCCCGCATCCTCCCCGCCGGATCCGCCGGCGTGCTCGTGCTCGCTGGATCCACTGCCAGCAGACTCCTCCGCGCCGGATCCGCCGCCAGCAGACTTTTCTACGCCAGATCCGCCACTAGCAGACTGCTCCTCGCCGGATCCGCCACCGGAGAGCTCCTCCCCGCCGGATCCGCCGGCGGTGGGCTCGTGCTTGCCGGATCCGCCATCTGAGAGCTCCTCCCCGCTGGATCCGCCACCGGAGAGCTCGTGCTTGTCGGATCAGCCAACGGACTCCTTCTCGCTGGATCCGCCACCGGAGAGCTCCTACTCGCCGGATCCGCCATCGGAGAGCTCCTCCCCGTGCGGATCCTCCACCAGCAGACTCCACCTCATCGGATCCGCGCCAGGAGATGGATAGAGAGAGGCACCGCCTTGCTTGCCGGAAGTGGAGAGGGAGAGGGAGGGTCCGCGTCGCACGGGGAAGAGATGGAGCGCCGCATGGATGTGGAGTGGCTGAGGAAGAAGAGGGCAGAGGGGGCGAGTGACCGGAAGCGAACGGACGGGAGGCGAGCGAAGCGAGACGGGAGACGAGCGACTGGAAGCGGACGGCGAAGCTAGGGTTAGGATTGCCTATTTATACACTGCATCCAACGGTTGTAATACATCAGAGGTCATCCAACGGTAGAGAATTACCGGGCCGCATCGTGCCGGCCCAATTTCCGTGCCGTGCCCGTGCCGGCACTGCGGGCCAAAGTCGCGGCCCAGGCACGGCACTACGACCGGGCCGTGCCTGGCACGGGCACGATGGCCACCGGGCCGGGCCGTGCTTTTCAGTGCCGTGCTAGTGCCGGCCCAGCGGGCCTGGCCCATTTGGAAAACTATATCCATCCCTGGCACTGGCCACTGGCAGACGAGACGCAGTGTGCTAGCTGCTAGTTCCACATACAGTTCACACGAGTGTAGAAGACCGAGATGGATCCCGTTCCGCCCATCGACGTCGAGGCGGCGGCGGCGGCAGCAGCACGGCCGTCGTGGAGACAGGAGATCGCGCGCGTGACCGTGGGGTGGGCGGGGACAGCAGGCGCAGGCGCAGCGCGTCGTGTGTCGTGGGCGGCGGCACTCTTCGCCCTGGGATGCGCCGCGGCGGGGCTGGCGTTGTTTGCCATGACCCTCCCCGCGGACGACTCCCGCCTGCTGGAGCTGGTACGTTCGCTCGCTTGTCAACTGCTACTGCTACACTACTCCTTCATTGGCCTTTGGGATCCCCACGTAGAGCACGGCAATAATGTTCTTCTTGATCCATTTCGTATGTGTGAAATTTCTGCATTCTAAACCGCCGTTCTTGGGCTAGCTTCCGTTCTTGGGGGCCGGTGAAAAGCTTCTAACCTCATTTCTTCTCGAATCGACCAAGGACAGACGGCGTGTAACTGACCTAACCATGCACGTTTATTTGCTGCGACTGTGCCACTACTGCAGGGGGCCTGCGCGCCGACGACCCTTGCTGAGATGGCAGGCCTGCGCACCGCGTCGCAGGGTCTGCTTCTGGCAGCCTCCACGCAGGTGCTCGCGGCCACCATGGGCCTTCTCGTGCCGGCGCGGCTGGTCGCCGTCTTCGCCTACATTCTGGGATGGTTCACCGCCGACCACGCCACCGACGTCCTCCAGATGCTCGTCGCCTGCCACGGCACTACTGCCGACGACGACATCTGGTCCCACTACCGGCTCTTCCGCGTCATGCTGTGGGTGTTTATATATGAACCTATAGTCGTAGCTAGTTTGGCACTATTTGGTTTGCGGCGTTAATGACAGCTGGTTTTCATCGTCTAGTTAAGTGAAGCAAATGCTATCGCTGACACCGTGACACGTCGACGTCTTGCCATGTGCTGATGTGCAATATCTCATCCAACTGCAATGCGATCCTCTCGTTGTGTATTTATTTCTTCAGAGCAGGCTATTAGGGAGAGGCATACATGCACCTCTCGATCTCTCACTCTCTCGTCTAGTGTACGGAGTACTTTCTTTAGAAGAAGAAGAACGAGGGGAGGGAGTGCCATGCACTACTGGAAATAAACGTGAATAGGCCAGTAGTGATGTCCGAATGATTCACACACTTTACATGTCAATGAATGCCACTGTTTCGATCGAAATACATACGAGAGAGTCCTGCAACTTTAGTAGGGCCGTGATGAAAGATTCTGAATGCACCTACGTATACTGCTTCCTCGCCTTGCAAGGCCGTGCGTGTCCAGAGGCCTCCTCCAGGGCTCAGGCCGCAAGCGCACTCGTCATGTCGTAGCTAGTGCATACCACATGCATGCTCTTCCCTGCCAGTTTGGCACTTTTGCACAGAAATAGTAGTGGTTGCCTGGTTGGTCATTCTCACGGGTTTTACGTACGGTCGTGCATGATTGGCGATCATCGATGCCTATTATTATCTGCCATGGCATTTGTTCATGTTCATCCCAGCAGCTGCTAGACTGGCACGTGAATAGTTTTTCGTCCGCATCGATCTATTGGTACAATTCGAGTAGATCATACCGGACTACTTGATTATCCAGCATGAAATATGAACAATACACATAATCTCCAGGAATCGATAGATATAAGTATGGCAAAATGTGTGGACAAGCAAGGACAACAGTCATATATACACAACTCGATCACCACGTAAGAAACATCTTTCAGTTGCATTTCTTCATTAGTACACATTGCATTGCATAAGCAGTACGTAGAATTCGTTACCAAGTAGCGGGAGTGTGAAAGATTGATTGCCCAGCCAGACAGTGGCGATCACGCTAATGCGAGGCAGCTGACGGAGCTCTGGTGTCGGCTCCTGCCAACAATGCACAAATCAGTGAAGCAGGAGAATGACGCGTCCATGCCATAGGAAGCAGTTTTTTTCCCTACCATGAAAGTTTTTTTTATTTTTAATTTGCAAAATATGGATACTACAAAGACTATCTCCTCACCACGCTTTATACTTGACCTGAGTAAACACTATGCCAGCCACCGTTTGCAGGGGCGGCTGGTGACTCTTTGTAGGGACGGTTTTGTCAGCCGCTCTACGAAGGGTTGGCTATAAATCGTTGATTTGTAGAAGCATTCAAATCGGTTTTTTAGGGGTGGCTGATGATTTGTAGGGGCGGCTCGAATTTCCGAAAATTTACGGAATCAGGCAAAAAAATAGCCAAAAAAAAATTTACCTAGAGAGGCAAGTCACGGCTATAAGGATTCAAACCCGCAAACTGGCCCTCACACATATCCTCCTCTACCACTACACCTCAAACTCACTTATGCCTATATTGGATTTTGGTTCCCCAGATATTATCCTAAACCGTGCTTAAACTGATTGTTTGAGGCTCTAAACAAATTCAAATGAAAAAGTTATCAACTACAAAGTTTCATAACATTTCGAGATCTATAATTTTTACTTTGGTAGTTTCTCCATCTGAGGTCGTTTACAAAATTTGAATTTCAAATTTGAGAAATTCAAACGTAGTTTTCGATGACAAGATGATTTTAAATAAAAAAATTTGTCAACTACAAAGTTTCATAACTTTCCGAGATCCACAACTTTCATTTTTGCTGTTTGTCCATCCGAGGTCGTCTAAAAAATTCAAATTTCAAATTTTTGAAAATTCATACATAGTTTTCCTTGACAAGATGACTTCAAATCAAAAAATTATCAACTACAGAGTTTCATAACTTTTTGAGATCTACAACTTTTATTTTGGTTATTTCTCCATCCGAGGTCGATTGAAAAATCCAAATTTTAAATTTGAGATTCAAACGTAGTTAACGTTGACAAGATGAATTCGAATAAAAAAGCTATTAATTACAAAGTTCTATAACTTTCCGAGATCTACAACTTTTATTTTGGCTATTTGATCCTCCGACGTAGTGGTACTAACATTGTTCATAAATTTAACATACCCCTCTTATAATTTATGGAACCGTAAGAGAGATGTAAATTTTGTAAACAGTGTTACTACCACTTCATCGGATGAAGAAATGATCAAAATAAAAGTTGTAGATCTTGATGAGTTCTACAACTTCTATTTCATGAATTTTTCAGCTGAAATCATTTAATATTTCAAAATAACATTTGAAGTTGTTATTTTTTAAAATTCAAAATTCAAATAGATAAAACACAGTCACATGAAAAGATGGACAAAATAATAGTTGTAGCAACAAAATAAACTGATAGAGCATGATTTTAGAAAAATTTAAGAAAAAAATCATCAAATTTGAAGTTAGTACGAGGGAGAAAGACTAGTTACAAGTTTTAGCCAGAGATTAAAAAGAGAAATCAGAGTTCTTCGACAATTTCAAAATTAAATTTTAAATAGTATTTTGAAGCACTAAATGATTTCAAATGAAAAAGTTGTAAACAACAAAGTTTCATAACTTTTCGAGATCTACAACTTTTATTTTGATAATTTCTTCATCCAAAGTTGTTTGAAAAAATTCGAATTTTAGTGGGTTCCAACGAAATTCGAATTTTAGTGAGTTCCAACGAATATTGAGCCGATTTTAGTGAGTTCCAACGAATATTGAGCCGCCCCTATAAATCGATAAATATTGGGTCGCCCCTACAAATCAGATTTATAGGGGTGGCTGAATATAGAGCCGCCCCTACAAATAGAGCCATTTGTAGAGCGTCTGATAACACCAGCAGCCCCTACAAATAGAGATTTGTAGGGGCGGGGAGCCGCCCCTAAAAAAATGGGGGGAGGGGCGTTGCTACAAATCCTTTTTGTAGCAGTGAAAGTTATACTCGTACGACCACTTTGTATCCATCTCAATTCACGTTTGTTAGGATGAATGCATCCAAACAAGCTCTACCAAAAGATGTAAATCCTACGCCTATATATGCTACCTCAGGAATCGATCTACAACTAGACCAAGTCACCAAGACACGGCTGTCGGCTGAACTGTTAAGTGAGTTCCAACCAAAATATGTAGGGAAAGCGGTGTTTTTGCCCCTGTTCAAAAGTTCAATTGTGATTTTATCCTTATTTTTTTAACTTTGTGATTTTACCCCTGTTATTTTGAAGCGAAGGAGCCGTTTGCCCTGGTTTGGATGTCCGTTATTTAGAGGCTGATTAACGATTAAAAAACAAAACACATAAAATCGGGATAAATGAAATGGTTTGAAATGCCCTTCCTCTTCATTCTTATCCGCTTTCGTCCTCTTCGTTGCTATCTGCTTTCGCATGTTGGAGGAGGAAGAGGGCTGACGGCGGAGAAAGCGCGTGAACGGCAATGGCAGGGCGATCCACAGCGAAGGCGGCGCTCCGTGGTCGCGTCGGACGGAGAGCGAGGAGCTTCGCATGACAGTGGAGGAGTTCGACGCGATGGTAATGACACAAGAACAAGCAGACGAGAGCGCGAGCGAGCGGCTCGCCGTCGGACGCAACCATGCTACCGGCAACGAAACAGGAGGAGGAGCTCGCTTCTGACCACGGCGGCGCCCGCGATGGCGGCGGCCTCGACCGTGGAGCGAGAGCTATTAAGCGGGTCGGGTCGAAGGCGCCGTTGGAGCCAAGAGGCGGCGAAGCGCGGCGGTGGCGAAGCTAAATGTGCGGCGGCGGCGTTCGACTTCTCCATCTCCGTCCGGCGATGCGGGATCTGGCTGCGCCGAGGAGGGAATCTTCTCGCGGGATCCTCGTCACGCCCGGTTGGGGCGTCGCCATTGGCCGAGCACGGAGGAGGAGTTGCCGGCGGCAGCGGCAGCAATAAAGGCGTTATTCGACACCGAGCTGGTCGCATAGCTTCGATTCAGCTGCGATGGAGCAAATTGTCGGAGGACGAGGGCCACGAAGCGCTTCGCCGGCCATATGCCACGACGCTTAATTGGCACCGCCCGCGCCATGAAGTTCGCATAAGCATGGTTAGCAGCCGCCTTTGTTGCGACCGCTGCGCCATGGCCACTGGCTGCGCGGCCGTACCTCCCCCGTCGATGTCGCGCGCCACCCAATAATAGGGCGGATTTGCCCCATCAGTATTTGCGAAAGCGGGTCGCGAGGGCCACCGTGGCGCCGTCGCGGGTTGCCAGAGCGCCATGACCGACGGGCGAGGTCGTCGAGGGCCGCCGTCGCGGGGTTGCCAGAGCGCCATGGCCGGTGGGCGTGAAGGCGCACGACGTCGCTTCGGCCAGCCGGTCTTCGTCTCGCCACAAGCTTCGCGTCGATTGTGAGGAATATAGCAACGAAGAGGACGGCGGATAAGAATGAAGAGGAAGGGGCATTTCAGTCATTTCGCATATGATTTTATGTGTTTTGTTTTTTTTAATCGTTTAATCAGCCTCTAAATAACGGACATCCAAACCAGGGGCAAACGGCTCCTTCGTTTCAAAATAACAGAGGTAAAATCACAAAGTTGAAAAAATAAGGATAAAATCATAATTGAACTTCTGAACAGAGGCAAAAACACCGTTTTCCCTACATATTTTGGTTGGAACTCACTTAACAGTTCAGCCGACAGCCGTGTCTTGGTGACTTGGTCTAGTTGTAGATCGATTCCTGAGGTAGCATATATAGGCGTAGGATTAGAGCTTGTTTGGATGCATTCATCCTAACACACGTGAATTGAGATGGATACAAAGTGATCGTATGAGTATAACTTTCACTGCTACAAAAAGGATTTGTAGCAACGCCCCTCCCCCTATTTTTTTAGGGGCGGCTCCCCGCCCCTACAAATCTCTATTTATTGGGGCTGCTGTTGTTATCAGACGCTCTACAAATGGCTTTATTTGTAGGGGCGGCTCTATATTCAGACGCCCCTATAAATCAGATTTATAGGGGCGGCTCAATATTTGTCGATTTATAGGGGCGGCTCAATATTCGTTGGAACTCACTAAAATTCGAATTTCGTTGGAACCCACTAAAATTCAAATTTTTTCATACAACTTTGGATGAAGAAATTATCAAAATAAAAGTTGTAGATCTCGAAAAGTTATGAAACTTTGTTGTTTACAACTTTTTCATTTGAAATCATTTAGTGCTTCAAAATACTATTTAAAATTTAATTTTAAAATTGTCGAAGAACTCTGATTTCTCTTTTTAATCTCTGGCTAAAACTTGTAACTAGTCTTTCTCCCTCGTACTAACTTCAAATTTGATGATTTTTTTCTTAAATTTTTCTAAAATCATGCTCTATCAGTTTATTTTGTTGCTACAACTATTATTTTGTCTATCTTTTCATGTGACTGTGTTTTATCTATTTGAATTTTGAATTTTAAAAAATGACAACTTCAAATGTTATTTTGAAATATTAAATGATTTCAGCTGAAAAATTCATGAACATAGAAGTTGTAGAACTCATCAAGATCTACAACTTTTATTTTGATCATTTCTTCATCCGATGAAGTGGTAGTAACACTGCTTACAAAATTTACATCTCTCTTACGGTTCCATAAATTATAAGAGGGGTATGTTAAATTTATGAACAATATTAGTACCACTACGTCGGATGATCAAATAGCCAAAATAAAAGTTGTAGATCTCGGAAAGTTATAGAACTTTGTAATTGATAGCTTTTTTATTCGAATTCATCTTGTCAACGTTAACTACGTTTGAATCTCAAATTTAAAATTTGGATTTTTCAATCGACCTCGGATGGAGAAATAACCAAAATAAAAGTTGTAGATCTCGAAAAGTTATGAAACTCTGTAGTTGATAATTTTTTGATTTGAAGTCATCTTGTCAAGGAAAACTATGTTTGAATTTTCAAAAATTTGAAATTTGAATTTTTTAGACGACCTCGGATGGACAAACATCAAAAATAAAAATTGTAGATCTCAAAAAGTTACGAAACTTTGTAATTGACAAATTTTTTTAATTGAAATCATCTTGTCATCGAGAACTACGTTTGAAACTGAAACTCACGACCAAACAGGAAAAAAAAATATATGACGTGGAATGCTGTGGTAAGAGTGCTGATGTAGGATATTATTTCCTCGCAGCAGCCGATCATGTTTGTGACGCGCCCCCTGCTTCCATTGGCTTATTCCTTCCTTTTATGATTCCGATTATTCTGCAGGACTCCTTGAGTTCAGGTTTAAAATTCTTGGGTTGCGTTGTTGCTGGTGGCCAGTTTTAATGGGAGTTTTATCTGAGTTTTATTTGAATTAAATAGGTTGTAACATAGACAGTTTTGATGATATAGCAGTGTATTTAAGAAGCGAGAGAAGAAATAGGTTTCATCTAGATGAAACTCTCTTAGCATGATTATAACTCTTTATGAGTAATGAAATTAAATGCTTATGAAACTCTAGAATGAAATTTTGCGTTGAGAGTGGGTGTTTCATCTTAGTTTCATTTTATTGTATATGACATGACAGTCTTAAAAATAACACCATAAAACTTTTCACTGAGACTGACCTTAATGTTCTTATTTTATTTGTGTACCGGTAGGAACCATTTATTTAAGTTTGTGAAAGCTCAGATTGGAGGTAAGAAGAAATCAATAGTTCTAGACCAAAAAAGTAAATTTGCTTTCATGCAAATGAGCGAATCGCTAAGTGAAGTAATATATGTAGGTGATACATCATACATGTTCCTAACTTTCCCACCTACTTGCTCACCCTTGGCAAGTTTGCTGCATGCATCCGCTTCACTGTTAGCTGCACAAATCATTCATGGGCTTATGGTGCTCTCTCTCTCTCAAGCAAGGGCGATGCATACCACCTATAAGGCGATCAGGAGCAAGAGTTACCTGAAAATAACAACATATTTATTTTTTCCTAGATTTGTTCATCTTACGACGTGTATCTTACTCATTTTAGATGCGCTACTGCACTCCAGAAAAGGATCCTTTTCATTGGATCGTGGTATTTTAAAGCTTATTACATAGTGAAAGATTTGATCAAGTTCAAGTTCATATGTGTAGCAATCGTTTCACGTTATCTCTAAAACTGTTAATAATCGAGATTTATTTTCATTTGCAGTTTGTTGTATTAACATTAATGCCATGCAATTGCAAACATGAACCCAATATCTTCCTCGCTCAAGAAACATACAATATTTTAAATCATCAAGGATATCTCGTAATAACCGTGAGGAATTCATCTAATATAAAGCAAAACCTCACTAGCATTTATGTGTCGACATACAAGCCATCCACATTATCTCCCACTAGATGCCACGTTATCCCCACTAATTTTCAATCCCTTAATGTAAGCTATTCACATCACCTCCACAAGGTACAGCTATATTCTCAATATATAAGAAATTAGAAATATACAAGGAATCCATATATTGTTATTTGTTTTGTTGTTCCACCATGTTATAACTACACCTAATTCTATTAGCTTTTTTTTATTTGATTCTTTCATTGTGCTGCCCAATTTTGATAAGAACCAATGCAAAAATATGTAGATCTAACTCATTCAAGCAACAATTTATTTTAAAAAAAGTCGCAGCATAGCGCCCTTTCTGGTAATAAAGGGGGAAAAAACGGTGAACTTATAGAGAACCTAACGCCCGAAAAATCTCTACTTCCGGCCCATGAATTTTATCGTGCGACGCTCTAGTCCTCCGCACAGGTAGTCCGCAAATGTGCAACGTTGCCTTGTCGCTTGTCGGTTGTGACGGACGCCTTCCACCTCTATCCTCCGGACGCCACCGCCTAACGCGGCCCCCATGGCCGCCGCCTCCACCTCCCTTTCCCTTGGCTTCTCCTCTCACCACCGCCCCACTCCCAGAATCCGACCCCAATCCCAGGCCCAGTCGCAACCACCGAACGCAAAACCACCTAAACCCCTCCGCCTCAGCCTAACCCTCACCCCGGCGACCGCGAAGCCCCGCCTCGCCGCGGGGCCCGACGACGTCGCCGTCGCTGACATCGTGGAGAAGGACTGGTCGTTCCTCGAGTCCGCGGGCGCAAACCTCCAGCGCGCGCTCGCCGCGGGGGCGCTCTCGCCGGCGTTGCGGGTGCTGGCCCTGACGCCCACGGCGTCCTTCGTGAGCTCGCTCCTCGCGTCCTCGCCCTGCGAGCTACTGGTGGCCGCGCACGAGTCGATGTACGTGCTGGCGGGGGTCAAGGAGGCGCACGACGAGGTGAGGTGCTTCCACCTGGAGGGTGGGGGTGGGGGCAGGGGCGGCGGCGTGGTGGAGGCCGTGCCGGAGAGGTTCGACGACTTCGATGTCGTGTTCGTGTGCTACTTCCCTGGAATGGGAGTCTCCGCCGCGGCGCTCCTCAAATCGCTGGCCAAGAGGTGCTCAAAAGGTGAGACCTGTTGAAATGGCACCTTATCCTTTCTTAGCTTTGTTGTTTCAGACTTCCAGTGGACTGAGCCTGAGGTGCTTAGAAGGATGCGGCTTATTAGGCTGTGCATTGCGTTTTCTAAACCATAGCTAAATCATTTGAGATGGCAAATTGGTGGGGTTGAGAGTTGAGACATTGATTGATCAGATTGGGTTATTATGAGACCGTTGTTGCCAGATATCATATTGCATCAAGCCCTTAACATATACTTGAACTACTTGGATGGCTAATTTGGCTTTGTTGTCTTAGTTTAATTGGAGCAGCAGTGATGCAATTCATGGAACATATTTATGGTTCTGATTATGCATACAAGGGCGTTCTGATATGTTCCGTTCCTTTGAGTTGTTAGGCTAGTTTTAACGACTGATAGCAGGCTGCTAGTATAATATTAGCATGCATTACTCTTTATAAGTTCATTTGAGATAGTGCTATGAGTGATCAATACTTCGATATGTGTGATCAGGATTAAAACTATGCCAATACCAGAAGCATATCCATTTCAAGTGAATGGTGGCATGCAATGGTGAATCGGGAGATGAAGAGGGAGCTATATTGTCTTCCATCATAAGTTTGTGTTAGGATATTGTAGGGACAAAAAATCTGAATGAGCGGCAAACGAGTCACAAAGTGGTAAATAGGGCACCCAAAATAGCTGAGGCAGTGTAGAGTTTTGACATCCAAACCCAACAATCCAACCCACCCGGAATCCAGGTTCCTAAACAGCAACCAGCTTTTGGACCTTTAGCTTTTCACAATCCAACTTTCCACAATCTACAATCCATAAGCTGCTTTCCAAAATTTCTAGCCAAAATAAATCGAGCCTAAGCCTTGCCTAACAGATATCAAGCCTATCAACTCTCATTAGCTTTGCTGCGCCTATAGAGAAAATGCAAGACATGCTTAATTTTGAAACATGACATTTCCTGTGAGTGCATCATATTATTGTTTGTGGTTACACATGCAAAAAATTTTGGGTTCAGTTTTAGAACTTGATCTAATTATATTTTCCCCAGGTGCAAGAGTTGTCATGTTCTTAGATCAAGGCAGACAGAATTTTGAGCAACAACGGAGAGAGCATCCTCATGTTGTAACTTCTGATTTGCCCAATAAAGCCTTCCTGGAGAAGGCTGCATCTGGGAACAAGTATGAAATAACAGAGTTTGTTGACGAGCCTAGCTTTTACCTTGCTGTTTTGCAATTTCAAGGATGATTTTTTTTGTGTAATATTTGTAAAGCAAATTGTGACTGTCTGTGAGTTGTGACGGGCATAGTTTGTGGGTGGCTTATGTCGTACTGTATATCTCTTTGGCGGGCTTGTTTAACATTTGGCGCGACGTTCAATTTGCTTGATGAATCGCCCAGGCATCTCTTGAGCTTATATAGTTTCATATTCTTGAAGTTGGAATGTTGATTCTTAGTGTTCTGTATTAATCAGAAAGTTCTGTTTTGGCTATCGAACTATGACTAATTTATTTTGATAAATTAGCACCAATTTTTTTTTTTAAAAATATAATCTATCTATTCACTACCTCTATCCACAAAAGTATGCAATTTTTGGTGCATTTTTTTTGTTAAGTGAAGTTTGACCAAATATATAGGTAAAAATATTAATGTTTATGATACTAAATAATATAGTATGAAAATGTATCATAATAAAACTAATGATATTTATTTGATATTATGAATATTAATTTGTTTATTTATAGTTAGTCAAACTCAAGATACTTCAACTTGGTACTGTGCTTGAATTGCATTTTTTTTATGGATAGAGGGAGTGTGCTCTATTTAGAGTTTTTCTTGTCTTACTTTGTTTGCTAGTGTTTTATTGCTAGTAGTCGTGACTATTATTTATTTAAATTATTCTTTTTGCACTTTACTTTGTGTTGATTGCATGATGTTTAAGCCACTGCTTTATTTGAAACCTATTACCCAGTCAATCTATCAAAATAAAGTAACTCATTAGGCATCAACGCGTAGATAGGATCAATATGTAGAGCATGGCGTCTATGAGGTCGGTTGGTGTCACTTTTGAGATCTCTGTACCCTGAATCTATTTGGTCTTTTTTATTAGTTGAACTCGTGGTCTAATATAGTGCAAAACGGTAACGACTACTAGCAATAGGAACAAGTAAGATCCAAATAACTCTAAATAGAAGCCCTCTTATATGTATTTTTAGAAAATTTTGGCAGTATCCTATTTTTTATTTAAAATGTATTTGCTGAATTTTTAGATACCTCATTATACCTTATTATTTCAAGAAAAACATATTGGAAATGATCCAACTTGGGCGTCCGTTCGTGTATCTCGTCCGGACGCGACTCCCCAAGAGCGGGTCCCAAACAGAAAACAAAATCCCTCACTCCCTCGTGCTTACCCCCCCAACTCCTTCGTGCTTATCTGCCAAGCCCCGAAGCAGCGTGGCCGCTCATTGTCCGCGCCCCATCACCGGCCGCGTTGTCCCCCACAGCCCCGTGATGCGTGCCTGTCCCAGACACCTGTGCGCTCGCTCCCTCACCGTCCGTCCGTCTCCCATCGCCGTCGCGCACGCTGCTAACCCCACCATGGCCGCTGAGGCGCATGTGTCGTGGCGCCTCATGTCTTCCGGGGCGACCCAAGTGCACCCACGCGTGGGTGGTGTTGAGTGGTGCTTTCATGCGCGCCGCATGACTTACGCTGGCTCGACCTCTCCCCTATGTTGTATATGTATGTTTCGGGCATTTCAGATGTATGTTGCAATTGTTTTATTTTAATGTTACAAAAGTATATCGAGGGATGTTGCATATGTTGCAAGTGTTTTCAGATGCATGTTGCAAGTGTTTGTTCAAAATGTTTCATTCCAGGCGTATGTTGCAATCGTTTTTTATTTGGATGTTGCATATGTTGCAACAATATTTTTCAAATGTTTTATTTGTTTTGATCTTATGTCATAACAAGTGGTTTAATGTTGTAAGTTGCAAGTATTTTTATTTTAGATGTTTCATGTGTTTCACACATATGTTGTAAAAAGTATGTTTCTAATATTTCATACATTTTCGGTCTTATGTTACATTCATGTTGTAAGTATTTTATGTTGTTCGAGAGGGGGTGGCGAGTCGGGGGGTGGACGGGGGGTGTCTAGTGGTGAGGGCACGTTTGGCGGTGTGCTAAATCCTCAGTTTGCTCATCCCGGCTCTGAGTGTCGACCTTGGGAGAGATAGGAGGGTTAGAGGCGATCGGTGGGGTGAGAGACGGGAAGAGTGTGAGCGTGGGACAGGGCGAAGTCGGACGGGGTCGAGGCGAACACAGGCGGGGGGCAGGCTGCGGTGGGCCTATGACTGGGAGTTGGGCCACGGTTCCGTTCGTTGGGACCAGGAGTTGCGTTGAGCAGCTGCTGGCGCCCAGACGTCTGGGCTGGTGCCTCCGAAAACATATATACACAAACCGCCATTGAAACCAGGTAAAATTGTTTGACTTTGATAGTAAGCGGCCACAGATATCCAATTTTTAAATTTGATGGCCAGAGTTGGATTATCATCCGATGGACAAAAATAGATTTCTTCCTTGTTTTCTTTGTGTCAAACTACGGAGCTTGTCTATTTATTAGTACCATTGAATATAGTATTGTTAGTACGGATTTACAAAATTAAAATCTCCTTGGCACCTATGATATGGTGCTAAGGGAAAGCACGAGTAGCTTTTAGGGAGGTGATGCCAGCAATTGCCCTTATTGTCTAGTTGAAAGGATTACAGATATGCTCCCTTTGTTTTAAAGTGCAAGTTATTTTAGTTTTATTCTAAGTTAAACGTCTAATTTTGATGAAATTTACAGAAAAAATATGATAACATCTACAATAAATAAAAGCACTATCAGAATATATTTCAAGATACATATAAAAACTAGTTTGATGTTATAAATGTCTGCATTTTTCTATATACTTGATTAAAAGCAAAGAAGTTTGACTTATAACTGCTAAAACAACTTACAATTTGGAACTTAGGAGTATTTTCATTTCCCAGTTAACATGTTCTCAGCTGTCAGGAGACTTACAATTTGGAACTTGGTATTTTCATTTTCCGGTTAACACGTTCTCAGATGTCTGGAGCAAATCATGAACCAATCAATACAGAACTATGTATTCTATTCTATATAAACAAAATTCAAGATTCAGCAGCATTGCCGATTAGCTAGCTTTTAGCACACACGGTAACAAACATAAATGTAAACGAAGATACAGACAACAAGAAGAAAATGCCAACGTCCTTTATTTTTCTTCGGAGAACACAAATCATTCACGAAGTGCAGCAAGATCCAGCAGAAATGAAGGGTACCAGGTTTGTCACAGTTTTTCTTTTATCTACATAAACGAAAATATACCATTATCTTTCGAGGAGAACAGGTTATACTCCTTCACATCTGCCTGTTCCCTCGAGCAAAGCTGAGCTTGAACCTGAACCAGTGGTGTCCTTGCAGCCAGCTCTTCGCTCTTATCTTTCGATGATGGTGTTACAGGCGAAGCTATTGGCAAGTTGAATTGGAACAGCGAGAAGGATGCATCCGCATCCCATGGTTTGTTCTTGTCTTCTGGGAGATCCTTTAGGCCCGACTTGTTCTTGTCTTCTGGGGGATCCATGCCTGTCGGCATAGTCACCTTTGAAGGGTGCCTCTCTAGATTCATGTCTCTCTGAGTATGGCCAGCAACCTGCCTATGTCCGTTTCGAAAAGGCGGTGACAGAGGCATGGCTCTAAAGCTGGCTGAGGCCTTGTGAATAGGCTCTGGAGGTATATGGCTGAAGGCAGGAGCTATGTAAGGATAATCAATAAAATGATTCCCAGGTATTCCGAATACGAGCGGACTAGAATATAGGTGGGATGGTCGAGCATACTGGAAGTTTCCATTCATTGGTGCAGCCCAAGAACGATCATGAAACCCCATTGTTATTGGCGGATGTTGAGGTGCATGCATGCTTTGGTAATGCAGCAGCTGGTCCTGGACAGGGGATACATTGTACCCAAACATGTCATTCTGTGCTGGGCGGGTGGCTTTTGGTTGGTATTCTCTGAAACCATTTCCTGCACATGCTTCAAGCAAAGACCGTGAAGCAGCTCTTGATGATGGTGTACCTACTTTGCTGTTTATTCTCTTGGGTGATTCCTCAGACTCAGAGGACGATTCCGGACTTTGAGCGCTCGAAGAGGTTGTACTGCTGGAGCTGCTTTCCCTATCTCCCTCGCTCATATATGAAGAGGAGCTATCAGAACCGGCAGAGTTCGTCATCAGCTCTTCATCATGCCTGGAGCCTTCATCATTTTCTGAGTAACAATTTTGTTTATTCACCATAGGAGTACTAGCACAGGAAGTAGTTTGATTTCTCCCACCATTTGCACATGGTTGATCTGAATTACAAACATCCCTGGAACTTTCAGAAACCTGAGGCTGTGATTCACATCCTACACCGAACTTTTGAGATCCGCTATTATCAAAAACCACATGTTTCAGTGGATCAACATTGTTAATTGAACCTGAATCATGAACTGTGTTGTGTAAGTTAGTCTTCCTTCGAGCATCCATAGGCTCCCATACTTGCTTTGGGATAACATTTTTCTGTGTACAACCAGCACGGTTTCCTTTTGACACTATAAAGCTATCCAAAGTATAGCATCTGTGGTACTGCACCCTGGGTTTCTCAACTCCTGATTTTCTTGCTATCTTCATCTCTCTGCCAGATCTAGCTGTTGGCAAGAAACAGCTGTCCATAACTCCATAGTCTTCCGGATGGCCGCAGCTGCAAGAATTGTATGAGTGCCTCTCTCTTGTTCTGTTATTTGAGGTGGATGCTGCATTGCAACTTCTATCAATACTTCTTGTCCTTTCCCTTGACTTCCATTGTGATTCACCAATTCTTCCAGATTCATCTTGGCAGTCATCATACCAACAGGACTGATCTCGAGGAAAATCCTCTCTTGACCTTGGACTTCGTCTCGAAGACTTGGATTGATCTGGTGTGCAAAGGTCACTGCTGTCCATTGGAGAAAATTCTGTAACTGCATTGCACTGGGCACTGTTTTCTCCATTAATTTCTGTACATGAAGATTGATTCACACAGCTGTCAGGAGAGCACAGATTCACAACTTCAGCACTGTCTTCCTCTTCCGTAGCTGAATCTCTTGAGTCCAGAGTATTTGTCGAATAATCATTGGTAGATGTTGAGGAGTTGCTTGGAGCTGAAGATGAAATATCGTCTGGTGACTTTGATTCATCTAGTCTTTTCCCTTTATTATTTTCCTTTTCTTTCAGCCTTTCTTTTCTCCTGTTCTTCTTTTCTCTCTCCCTTGTTCTCCTCTTCATCCTGCGCTCTTGTTCTTCACGCTTTTCTTTCTCCTCTTCCTCAAGAAGTTTGTTCTGCAATAAATGCAGCCACAGTTGATGTTCACAAATATGAGCAAGTCAACCTTATCTGAATTTTATCTAGAGGTATAATAAGCACCTGTTTTTCCAACGTAATGATTTCTTTGCATGCTACATGAACTTGCTGTTCCAAAAGTTTTAAAGCAAGGGACACAAAAACACTATGTGCATTTTGCTGTGCTGTACCTTCCCTGAAGGCCTTCTCAACCTGCAAAGATATCCACATTTATACTTAATATTTGGAGTATAAATGCTCGAATTTCTGAGAAATCTAAACAGGTAATGGTCAGATGCTGTTAACTACAGTACTCAATAAACAACCATGTCTGAAAGCCACACAATGCAGAGACTAGAAACTATATTAGCCATGAATCCTTTATAGGTACTAAAGTGACAATCAACCTTGCTGTACGATAACAGATGAATACAAAAAGTATTCAAGGTGCCAATCCCAAATAAAATCTTCCATTGGTAAATAAGGAATGGTGCCGGAAAAATATGCTAAGAGAAACAACTAATAATTATTTAAACATTACTAAATCAGGTGGCACACTTATAGAAGTCTTCACACAGGAACCATGGAAACTGATAAGTTGATATACTTTCTTACTAGTCACATTAGTTGTGAGCTGGTCCAACTAGAGGATGTGAGCTTGAATATACAGCTAGCTAAGCCATCTTAATCAGTTAATTGTGAGCTGAGGTTCACAAATATAGAAAAAAAATCAAGTCGTTTTCCTTCGTTTGAGTTGAAAGTTGAAACCATTATATCAAGTATTGGTTAGTACCTGATCTTTGAATATTACAGCAGCAGCATCCAAAAGAAATTCTCTTGCCAGTTCAGGGCTCTTGGCATGCTTCTGTGGATGGGCACCATCACCATCAAAATCATTTCCATCCTTGTCCATGGCATCATCTTCCTGCACATATTTTCATCGATCAGAATAATATCTTTTGACACCAACAATGAATACTCTATTTATGTCTATCTCAGTTAAAGATGCGCGCATATAAATGGCAAGTGACGTACATCCTCTTCCTCGGCCTCTTCAGCATGCTCAAAGAAATTTCTAATACTTTCGCCCTTTGTCATAGTCACAAAGCCATCACCCACAACTAGCCTGTGGTGCACACATGATTGACCCTTCAATGCATGTGCTTTTACACACAGCTCTGTGCACTGGCCATCAAGCCTCCAAGCTCGCAGTGTTATGAAGTAGTCCTCAAACTGATCAAGATCGATTCCATTTCTGTGGACTTGTGCATTCATTCCAACATTTTCAAACCCAAAAATATCGGATTCTCCTTCATCTGTCCCAATAGCCCATTCAAAGTGATCATAAGATTCATCTGGCTCTGATAAGCATTGGCGCCAATCAACTACAACAGCATCCTCAAACACCTGAAAATCAGAGCAGACAGATTTGACTCACATAGGAAGTGTACATAAGGTACCAAGCAATCAAATGGAAATTTTGTTGGTGAGTTGGGTTTTAGGAAGGCATCCTCACCTCACAATGAAAAGCAGTATCTGCAACACAAAACCAACTGGTGCAGCAAGGCTCCCTTCGCATGCGCTTCAGTTCCTTCAGCTCCTTGAATTCACGGATAACGTTCCTTCGACACTCTCGGCAAAATCTCTTGCTATCAAACCTGTTCACAAATTTCCACCAAACTGTTCAAATTTTAACCTGATCTATAGGCTGTTGCTAGAGAAATCCCAGC
Organism: Miscanthus lutarioriparius; assembly: GCA_904845875.1. NCBI lineage: Eukaryota > Viridiplantae > Streptophyta > Magnoliopsida > Poales > Poaceae > Miscanthus > Miscanthus lutarioriparius. The sequence continues at coordinate 20,035,772 of CAJGYO010000002.1, forward strand.
AGACTAGGACTATTAGGAAAAAAGTTACTTGAACACCCAACAGAACAAGACAGAACCAATCAGTAATATCGTAAAAATGACATATACTACTACTCAAGCATTCATCACTCTGATCAGTTGTGATTGCTGCTGCAGCGCTGCTGGATGCAGCTGCAAAAACACCAGCCAGCCAGCACCAATACCAAGAAAATCTGGAAGCGGCAAAGCAGCAGCAAGAAGTAGCACTTCCGATAACAGTGCATATATAAAATTCCAATCAATCTTCAGTGAGGCTCAGAGCAGCTTACGAGTACTTGCAAGGTTCCTTCTATAAAAGGATTGCATTTTGTTGGACACAGACCTTCAGGTTGTTATTAACTCACTAGTTAACTTGGTTACTTTGTTGGTAATCCGAATGCCTATGCTCACCTGTACATAAGTTTTTCAATGAAATCTTCCTCCTTCATCCGCAGAAGAGATGATCTAGTTTCTTCACCAAGTGCTGACCAGAAATCCACCAGCGTATCACATGAGAGGTGGGCAGTGTGTAGAGCACACATTTCTCTTATTCGATGACCCCTATAATTAGCCATCCCTTGGCTAATCCATCCTCTGCCACCTGCACCACAGGCATCAGGATAAAGCATTTCCCGTTCCCTTTCTCTTGCCCGTGCATTGTCAAATACCTGATTAAATTACAAGGCCAAAATGCATTAGGCCACTAGAGGGTTAAATGACCGACCTAGAACTAAAACTTCAGAGTAAACACCATGATTATATTTACTGATTACTCCACATAAAGTAACACAAAGGACCAATATACAAAATAGAAAATTAGTTCTCAATCATATAGTCATCAATAGAGCACAGACAGAAAATAAGAAGCCCAAAAGTTACCGCACACTTACATTCTGAAGCACCCGTAATGATTTCGCGTTTATAAAGCAGTCAAGAAGTGTAAGGACACCATCTTTTGTGGTTGAAAGGCCTCCCCAGGGGTGAACTGATGGGTCCTGAGCCCCATCTTGCTCTCCTTGTGTAATTCTTGACTCAGTACTTGTCCTCGGACAACCAATATCTGAAGCTTCTTGCTGCAGTGACTTCCCATAGATAACAATTTGTGCAAAACTATCCAGAAGCAACCCATTGCACCTTGAGCAGTAGAAATTCTTGCGTGCTTGTTCAATGAGAGTTTGCTTATCCAATTTGAGGAGTTCCTGCCGTGCTTGAGGAGACAAGTCATTCCAGAACTGAAAAAAATCAATTCACAGCCATAAAGTAGTCAGTTCCTCAATTGAGAACTTAGTTGCTGAAAAAGAATATTCAGTAGAATGAACTCGATGACAGAAACAGCTTGACAAGAACCTTACTTACAGAATAACGATCAATCACAATCCTATTCAAGAGTGATGCAATGTTACATTTACAAACTCAAATAAAGGTGATGGTGAAGCAAGGCTGTTGTAATTCAAACGCTAGGTCATCATAGTAGACATGGCACAAACCTTGAAGAAGATTACAGAACATGTGACAATACCAAAATGGACTGGACAAAAGCATGTTTTAATTATTTGAGTGCAATCACCAGTTTTATCCAGTATGATTCTACTTGCAACTAGACCTGCTACAATGAAAGAAATAATAGGAAGTGCTAAGATTTAAGAGTGAAGACTTCACGGTTTCGTTGAAATTAACAAAGACCCATCACAACCTGATGATTTCATCTGATAGCAACTTGATAAAAGTTTTTGAATTAGCATTCCTCTTTGGGGCTACAGTTTACATTCCTAACTTTCCATGGCAATTTGTTTTCTGAAGCAGTGTCCCTACCAGGCATCATTGACATTTGGCAGACATTATTGCCAGATGTCAGAACAGAACTTTTACAGGCCACTCAAATTAAGCATCAGGACAGACTTTTAAACCCTCACTTCTCAAATCAAGTGCCTGAATTGTTTGCAACGAACACAACAATGTAACGAAAACAGCACAAGCCAGTCAAATTTCATACAGAGCAGAATGGAAACCCCAACCTAGCAGGCTAGCACTCCCCCCACCCCCACCACCACATTCAGGTACGAACCAAAAGTGCAGCCATACCGTCACGGACTCGCCATATCTTAAGGGCAATGCACTAGAATTAACGCAAAGACAGTACAAATGAGCTGCTACAAAAGGTCAAAATTAGCCCGTATGCTTATTAGAAGCAGCAACAAGCGTAACCTGATTGAACTCCACCAACAGAATTTGCCGCACAAATGAATCCTCGACTCATCAAAAAATAAATAAATCCCGAACCCAGCAAATAATTCCCTTACATCCAGTCCCCAAACCAACATGCCCATGAAGCTTTTCGCGACTCGAGAGCTCAGAGCAGCCAATCAAGCCAGGCGGAGGGGCACGGCACCAGCTTCGTCCCAGAAATTACGCCAGGGCAGCAGGACCGACCTGCCCCCAATTCCCATCACCCAGATCGAGCTCAGCCTACGAACGAAGCAGAGGGCACGCGGATGGTACCTTCTGGAGGCGATCGAACGTGATCTCGTCCCGCCGGCGCGACCAGATCCCCGATCCCGCTGCGGACGCCACCCCCGGCATCACGTCCTCCCGCCGCCGCCGTATTCAACTCAGCTAGGTCCTGTCGCCAGCTCCGTGACGCATCCAATTCCCGCCGCCGAATACGACGACGACTCCCCCCCGCCAACGGTCCTCGGAGGATGCTGCGGCGACGGGGTCCCCTGAGCTGCTGCCGGGTCGGATCGACCGCGGCGGTGACCGAGAGAGGGTTTCAGCGCGACGGGCAGGAGGGAGGCGGCGAGGCGAGGCGATGTGCGGGGTAAAAGGCGAGAGAGGGGGGCCTGGGGAGGAACGCGACGACGCTGTACGCGTTTTTAACCGTCGCGGTTAGCGGGCTCGGAACAGCGCGCGTTTTCAAGTTCGCGGTGGCGGTCTCTGGCCTGGCGACGGGTGGGTTCTAGTGAGGTGCCGGGATTTTTACAGGGGTCCCGAGGTAAATTTCGAGCTGCGGCACACGGCCGGTCAGCGTGGGGGTAAAAAATTTACTACACGGGGGTGTTTTATGTTTAGGACCTTGTACAAGGATGAAATTGTTAGTACACTCCTAGTTTTAGGACCTTGTTGTTAGCAGCGTCTGACAGCCGAACTTTAGCGGGAAAGATTTACACGCATGGTCGCTTTTGTACTGGAATAAAGCACGACCTGCAGCTTTACTAACTGTAGCCTTTTTTCCCATGTTGTCGCCTTAGATGAAGAAATGGTATGGCGTTGGCATGGCACGTGAGCTATAGAAATATAGCATAATAACGATTTTTCCTGAAAATTTTACAGTATGATTTTGAAAATTCTCGTCACTATTATCACAGTACGTTGGCCTTCCAAATGAGCTTTTTTTTCTGGGGGGGTGTGGGGGCGATTTGAAGCGATATTATGAATAAGAGAGGCGATGATTTATGCTTTAGCCTTGAGACACTTGTTTTGCGTTAAAAGAGGAAGGAAAGGCTAGCTCGACTGACGAGCAAAAATATCTTAAGGAATAAAATCTCCACCCGGAATACATGTGAAAATGATGTACATTGGCATAATACAGTGGCAAGCTTCACAGCATTAATAGTGGAGGACCAATAAAAAGGATTTAGATGCAAAGTTGTGATGGAGCCTCTAGAGCATCTTGTGTGGCACACGCACTTAACAGCACGGGCCCAATCTTGTCAAATATGAACCGATCACATCTCCGGGCAGTTGCAGTTTATTTAGTACTCCTATTTGCTTTTAATAAAATTTGGTGAGCTCTAAGCAATTTACATTAATAACAACCAGGTGGGTCTTATAATCATAGAAGCAATAAAAGTGCTGACCTAGCACAATCTCTAGGGACGGCGTCATCTTCAATGTTTGCAACATATACATGTGTCGAATTTAATTAATGGTACCACGAGTTTTGTTGCCTGATTATTTGAGTTTAGGATAAATGCGCAAATACACGCTTCTCGTTTCATTAGCTGCGAGATTTGCTTTTCGCACCAGAAGACCGCTTTTTCCTGTTTTGGAGGCACTTTTGGAAAAGAAAAGAAAGAAAAAGTTTTTTCCTGTTCGATCAGGAAGCTTCACGAACGAGCTTCTTGGCTTATCCGTCCGCGCACGTCATCGTTCTCTCGCTGTGCTCAGTCAGTTCGAAACCAGGGGTGAATCGCGTGATTTGCTGCGGGTGAGCCACCTGACGGCGAAAACCGCTGGACGGCTGGAGTATGGAAAACTCTACGGATTGGAGGGAGAGCCATCGTGTCGTCATCGTGTGTCGGCAGGCGGATACCGGGTGCTGTCTGCTGTCGGCCAGGCCCAGCCAAAAAAGACCAGGACCAGGATCCAGGGCACGACCCGCCGGACAAGGCGCTAGATGGCAGATCTTCTTGATGATCGACCTCGATGGCAGGGCTCAAACGCTCCCACCAAACGTATGACGATTGTCAGCATCCGGCGTGTTGAGTACTACCAGCAGTCTAGTGGTACGCAAATCTGGACGCCGCGTGTGGACTAGTACGACGCAACACATGTCTACCGCAATTGTAACACAAAGTTTGAAGCACATGACAGAGTTGTTTAGTTACGGACTACGCAGTGTTTCATTCTTTCAGAAGAGGATGCTTGTTGCACGTTTTCTTTGATCCTTTGCCTGTTTCTTAATTTCATATAAGAGGACCGTTTCGATTTACTAGGCCTGATGGTTTTCCGCAAAGAAAGTAGCAGGCTTGATTCTTGGCACAGAAGAGCAAACCACTAAGTACTGGGCCGGATGGTGGTCTTACAAAGAACAAATGTTGAGAAACGTTAAGCAAACTCGAGCTTAGGTTTTGGGCCACTATAACACGTATAGATTCAGTATCACCCCCTAAAAAACGAAGCTTCAGCTTTCCCTCATCAGAAAGCAAAAATGAAGGTTCAGTAGGATCCTGAGTTTCAGACAAAGGAAATGGAATTTGCTTAAAGCAATCCAGGATCTACTCTCTTTCTCCCAACCGTTGGTCTAAACATCACCATAGTCCATAGCACACAGCCATGATGCCAACAGCAAAATGCCTAATTTCGCTCAAAACGACGACCAGACCAACAGAACCACAAGGGGTTCCATACTCATTGCAATCTCTGCCTTCGGCACCTGCATCTCTCGTAGTCTTAGACGCGCCTGATCTAAAACTCACGACGACAGAACTAATTGAACTCTTAGTTTTTGTCACACAGCACAAGACACCAAGCACTTTGCAGCAGATTCTGCACGACAATCTACCACGCAGGATCCGTTCAGATCAAGGCTGGCTGCTGGGTAGCTTGCTGAGAATTGAATGCTCTGGCTTGTGGTCACACTCGAAATCGAGGTGAACGAATGCTCGCTCCACTTCAGGGAGCTCCTCAATCTTGATTTGGAGAGATTCTCCGATGGCGTGCGCCTCCTTAAGTGGCAAGTCCTCTGGGAGCTCGATGTCAACCTGTGAGAGTCCATAGATCATATGAGATGAGCATGTTACAATCTAACAGTCAGCAGGTATGATTCTTGCCCAACTGCTAGATTCTACACTACAACTACCACTTGCTATATATATTAAGTGAGATCATAAGAGAACCATGACATCTTACTCCTATTTTACCATTCTATATTAAGCACTACAGTATCACTGCAGGAACAGAAAAGTTAAGATACTTTAGAAAAAAATAATGGTTTTGTTTCCAGTAGTGCCAGAAGGAGACAACTGAAACCTGCTAGTTCCCAACAATGACATTAACCTTTCGAAACGACAAATTGAGTTGTTGAGACAACAACATTATCCAGTTCTAGCATCTAGGGATTTGAACAGATTAAGATAACACTATCACTTGGTTAGCCCCAGCAAAGGACAAATGAAGGAATATAAGATATTACTCCCGTCCCAAATTGCAGGTCGTTTTAGTTTGGTCCCAAGTCAAACTTTCTAACTTTGATCAAGTTTGTATAGAAATATATTAACACCTAATATTTATGTGGATTTAATGAAATCAATTTGATCTTGTAGACGTTGCTGCATTTTATTATAAGCTTGGACAAAGTAACAAACTCTTTTTCACTTAGAACAAAACTAAAATGACATATAATTTTGGACAGAGTGAGTAAAATAAAGAAACACTAACCTCAACAAAGTAAAAGCACCCCAAAGGTGTATGCCCGAACTGTATCAACGCGCTTAATTTGAGGATGGTGTCTGATAGCCAGATATGTCAACTTCTGAAGCATCTCCGGAGGAGCTGATTCACCGACCAGTGATACTGCATGGAGGATAACAATAGATAACAATAATAAGATCTGTCAGTCCTAGCCAACCTACCAGTGATACTGCATGGAGGATAACAATAATAAGACTGTCTGTCAGTCCTAGCCAATTTGTAACGTGCAAGTAACCTTGGTGCTACATGTGGCAACTACTCTGGTTGATAGTGCAAAGTGATTCCAGAGCAAGCATTTAACTCAAGTAATTTCTATCTGTAATGGTAACACCACTTCAAGGTTAAATATCATCCATTTCTAGTAGGCTAGTATAAATAATAAGTCCATCCAACCTAGGAGGATGTAGGCATTTTTCATTAAGATGAGAAGTCCAGTCCATCCATCCAACCTAGGAGGAATTAGGTGTTTTTTTCATTAAAAAGAGAAAATAGGCACCCAAATTCAAGGCGAGGACTTATACCTAGGTGTTTGGGTGCACAACCACCCCTCTCACCTAACCACTTGAGCTAGGCTCACTTCCTTATCATGAGTACGACTGGACGGATGTAAATGAGTGCAGGTAATTCTCTTTCAAAAAAAAATGAGTGCAGGTACTGTTGCCTAAGCAAATGTTCAAACTGAACAAGTAACACAACACAAACCTGCATTTTCCCACACCGTTCCAGACCAGTTTGAAATTGTGTACACTGCAAGGGCAATTGCACCAATTGGGTCAATCCACCAGTAGAATCTATCACCAAGGACAGCAGCAGCCAAGCCCACGACATTTGTGACAACATCAAAATAGTGATCCTGTGGAAACCAATCCACCACAGATATTTGATAAACTATGTTCAATTTTAAGTAAAAAATATTCATGCCAAGTTGAGAAATGGAACAAGATATTAACCTTAGCATAAGCACGGACAATCTTGTTACCAGACGTTCGGCAGTAGAGCCACAGAGCTAATTTCACTACTGTTGCAAAGATCATGATTGAATATAGCCACAGTAATTGCACTTGGTTCAGTTTGTCTGGAGCCTCATTCACTATCAGCTTTTCAACAGCTTGAATAAATACTTGGAAGCCTGCAGACGTGACACCAAATTAATGTAGATGACTTTGGCAGGAAGATCGCACTCAGTTGAGTATAGTTCTAACATGGCAGTACGCATGTCGCAAACAAGTAAGTAATCAAGAAAAGACGTGACTAGATTGCTTAACCATTTCCCGTTGGGAGAAAAAGCAAGCATACCTAAAGTGGCCATGACAGCTGCGAAGATGATAATGCCTACAGGCTGTACCCTCAGTTTGCCAATGGGGTACTTGTAGACATTGGTGCTCTTCATTGACAGATGTGTGAACCAAAGGATACCACCAGCCATGAGATCAAGCAGTGAATCCAGTGTTGAGGCAGCTATAGCAATTGATCCACTTTTGATTGTAGCGTATACCTGAGGGGAAAAATAGTCTAATCATCCTAGAGGAGTTCATGAATAGGAATTGAAAAGTGGGGGGGAGGAACCAACCTTCAACGCTAAGAGAATAATGTTTGCATAATTTGATATCTTCATGGCAAATTCACTCTGGATTTGCTCCGCAAGCTCCTCATCCTCGTTGATTCCATTGGATTCTTCTAGTGAGTCAACTTCCTCAAAGGACCTCAATGTGGCAAATTGTTTCTCATAGTACTCTCTCTCCCCTAAATAATAGACCCAAAACACACCACTTTGTTAGGTTGTCGATAATAGAGAATTAAACTAAAGATATATAAGGAGCTTTTAAATTTAAAAGAAAAGGCAGAAGCTCTACTGTTAATACATATGAAATAGTCTATCTCAGTCTCAAAAAATAACAGGACATGAAAGAGCAATGTTAATAATACGAGGCTAGAAAATTATGATGGAAATACAGCATAGAGGCTAGAAAATTATGATGGAAATACAGCATACACCAAAGACTATTCCCACTGTCCCAAAATAGTTAACATTGTCCAGATTCATAGCTAAAGTGTCAACTATTTTGGGACGGATGGATTAAATAACAAGAACAGTATTCAGACAATTAAGTTGGCATATACCAGAAAGGCTAGGATAAAAAAAAATCTCGGTTTTATTAAAGAAACATCGAGTGAGGAAAACCTGAGGATCAAAATGTAGAACCAACAAAATTGCAAAATCAAATTTAGCCTTGTGTATCATTGCAACCTGCTTTTTTCTGAGCACAGAATGCAATATTTCAATCAGGAGAAGAAGAAAAAATCTGCTATCCTGGGATATTCAGGAAAAGGGGCGCATAGGCACTAGGCCACACTACGCAGATCCAAAACGTGGTAAATAGAAACTGCAATTAGAAACAAACACCGGCTGGTACTGTACTATATCGATGTTCCCACCCTACATAGTCTTTTGTCTTGATGAATCTTAGTGTTCCAACTACAATCAAAGATTCAAAAGATAATACAGAGATCAAAGCTGCGGAGTGAACCATATGCAGGCACAGACGCACAGTTCAAAAATCACTTAGTTTGCTACGTGGCATCTGTAAAACTCATTTGCATGCCTGCTGCAGAACATAAGAAAGGAACAGCGTTATCTTCAGGGATTTTGACAAAAACAAACACCATAGTCCATAGTTTCACAGTTGTCTGTAGAGAGAATCCAACAAACCACCTAGAAGGCCAGGGCCATGATAAGAGAACAAACACGTCGAAAAGGTATTTCCTCAACCAAATATGTAAAAGGAACAGGGACAAGAAGCACCAAGTGATAGTAAAGTCACGAGCTGTTCAATCATAAAAGTAAGAAGGGAAATCCTAGGAACCCAGAAAAGTCTGCGGCAAGGATAAGTGTCTGGGTCATCCACAAAAGCATCGGATTATCTACTACAACTCCAGAATCTAGGATCAAAAGCGCATCAATCATATCACCAAGATACTCTGTAGATAAAGGAGCCCGATAGTAACGCCAGCTTTCTAGCACAATTACCAGATTAAGAAAACGAAACGCCAATAAAGATTCCAGGGACAGAGCGAACCAACCAACGACAAAGAAAAACAACCCGAGAATGCGGCGGGTAGTTGGGATTCCGGGATGAACCTTCGAGGAGGCCCTTGGAGCGGGAGAAGTCGACGTGCGACGGGCGCTCGGGGTCGACGGCGTCGAGCACCTTCTTGGGCAGCCGCGAGACGAACTCCCCGCGCATGGACGCGACCGAGTTGCGCCGCCGCCCGGGCCCGGCCAGGAGCGGCGCCCGCGCGTCGTCATTCTCCCCGCGCCCGTTGGCGTCCATCCCTCGCGCGCGCCCCCTCCGCTCTGCTCCTCCCTCGGCCGCCCCCCTCCGATCGCCTCTCGTCTGGCCTAGATTACCGCTCGCGATTCGGTCGCGGTCAAGGTCGCGGTCGAGTCGTCTCCTCCCCCGTCTGCGGCGCCTTGCGCATGGAGGGTGGGAAATGGCAAAGGCCGCCGTACCCGCGCGTTCTGCGCCGTGCGGTCGCGCCTACCTATGCCGATAAACGTGGGCCGCCGGCCGCGGTCGATACTGGGAGGCGCAACGCAAACGGGCACGGGCGAGGTCGGCGCGCACGGCTCCTACTGTCCTGCACCGCGAGATCGCGCGGTCGACGGCTCAGATCGTACCTATCAGAACTGTTGGCGCAAACTGCATTATTATTATTATTATTATTATTATTATTATTATTGACAAATCGCAAATTCAGTGATGCAAGTCTATCTCTTTTATTTACTCTAAGTGGAGTGAGTTTTAAGTTCTGTGCGTTTCATTGTTGGAGACATAAACCTTTCGTTTCATCATAAAAAGGGGTTTAAATCTTTCACGAAACATGATACTTTTGTATGCGTACTAGAGTATACTCAGATGATGATGTACCGCAAATCCGCAACGAGTCTGCGTTTCAAAAGAAGTTCAGCCTGTTCGTTTGTTGGTTTCAGCCAGTCCAAACCAGCCAGCCAACAGTGTTTTTCTCTCACAAAAAACCAGCACCAGCCAGCCCAAACCAGCACCAGCACCAACCTGCGAACAGGCTCGTTGTTAGCAGACTAGCCAGCGGTGCCAAGATATGGGTAAGCTCCGGGGTGGCCAAGGCCAAGGTACACCCGTACATGTGGATCTATAATTCTATATGGTTCTTTCGGTAAGAATTAAAACAGATGGAGATGGTCCATCGCTATATTCTGAATAAGCACAAACAGTATCAATATGGTAGGCAGACTGGTCCACTAGTTTCTTTTCCTGTTTCTCGTCAAGAGGGCAAGGAAACGTAGGGAGCATTCAGGCTAAGAAGCCCCAGCTGCCAGCCCTACAGACAGCAAACATGTGCCATCGGACATGTGCACTGTTCTCGCCTATGATTTTCAAGATGCGCACACACTCCATGATCAGAGAGCCACACCCAAGAATCCGTTAAGATATCATGTTCAGGACCGTTTCTTCTACGATGCAAAAACTCCTTGATGTGTATATATATTTCTCTGAAAAAAACACAAACTATGCATTCAAGATCAGGCTAGATCAGTATATTTATTTCTAGGGCGCTTGATGGTTTCTTTAGCCGAGTCCATTCTAAATCTAAGCAGGCAGTCCACATATGAATTTTCAGCCTATGACGAAACGGTGTCACCTAGGGGAGGACGATCCCGACAACTGCAAGTCTGCAATTCACGTCCTTGCCGTCTGCTAGACGCCTTGTCCGGTCGACCCGGACCGAGAGTTTCCTGGACATTTCCACTGTCCTTGTCTGAAATTTGTCGAAATTGTTCAGCGCAGTTAAGTTGAAAATGTCTGAAATTTGACGATATTGTTCAGCACAATTATGTTGAAAATGTCTGAAATTTGACGATATTGTTCAGCACAGTTTATTTCATTTACTTCTCTGTTCGATTTATTTCTCTGAACCAGTTTATATAGAAGATCATTAATATTTATGACATCGATAGTTACACCATGAAACTATTTCGTGATGAATTCAACAACGCTGGTTTAGTAATATAACTATTGGTGTACAAACTTGGTCAAATCTAAGATGACTTTGACTTAGTATAAAACTGGAATGCCATTCTTTGGGGGGGGGGCGGGGGGTATGGAGGGAGTAGTATTTGACTATTTGCGTCTCGTTCATCAGAAGATCCGTGCGTCTAGTTTTGTCGTTTCCTTTTTATTTATAATGCATTGGATGTAAGGTCAATTTACGCAAGGTTTCAACGTTGAGCAGCATTACCAAATGGCATCGTCTGGACTAGCAGGTGGCCATCATTTTCCTGACGAAAGTATTGTCAACCAACTCGCTGCAGATCAGAGTACTAAACCGGCCATGCATTTGATATTGTGTAAAGAAACAACGGCTGTGTTAGGTTGACCTCCTGCGGCGCTCGATACAAGCGCGTTGTATATTTGCCTAAATTCTTCTAACTAATACAATGATACGCAAAGCTTTTGCGTATTCGAGAAAAAAAGAAAAAAATTCAGTAGGTTTCGCATCAGTCTTTTGAGGCTTTGATTGCTGTAATCCCGGTTATTACAGTTGGCTTCTGTAATCCCTGTTATTGCAGTTGACCTAATACGTTCAAAAAACATTTGCAGTTGACCTAATTCGGGAAACCCTGAGTCATCTAATGGCCAGCTGCTGTTGTCAGAAACCTACTCTCGGACTGGCTAGACCAGAGAGTCATCAGTGGAAAAAAAAAACTTAACAAATTAAGCAGATATTGTTTGCAGGTCGGTAGATCATTTAGCCTAAACTAGCAAAGATCATTTGTGATTTTGCTAGTTATGTGGCATCAAAGAAAAGTTCAGGTATACTGAGATAATTTATTCAGGACCTACCCAATTGGTCAACTATTCTTCTTAACTAAGGCATTATGGCCATTTGGTCACCATTTGAGGTTCAAAGTACTCAGCACACCACATATCAATCCGTGAGGAGATTAATAACTGGGTACAATTGGCAAGAGTCAGACGACCATGTTTGCAACCATTCACATAGTCCAAATCAGAAAAGGCCATTTAGGTTTTTGCTAGTACCAATATATAATAAATGCAGCTTCAAAGAGAAGTTGAGGTATCTTACTACAGAGAATAAATATTCAGGACTTGGCCAGCCACTGACCTGGGCATTTTTCTTGAGATTCAATGTAACCCATGTATGGACTTTTGCCTACGTAATTTCTTGCCTTGTTTCTACTGAACCGAAGTTGAGGTTACTGAGCAGAGGACTTGTAAGTACTGGACGGCTCGATCGGCGGTGGGTAACCTACTATTCTACTAACCTCACATGCCTCCAATCAGGAATATATATGGTGCAAATGACTTGACATTCACATGATGCATCACGACAAAGAGAAGGAGAAATAAAAGAATAAATTTCACAACACCCACCAATGGACAATGGTTAATGGTCATAAACTTATAAACATTTTATGTAGTAGATTTGAGAAACCTACCACTATTTTAGGCTGGTTTCTCACAAACTTGAACTTTGTTGCTTTTTCCTCATTCATGTCCATCCAGGCCCTATCAGCATGTCACTGATGGTTCCATCAGACTTGTAGTTTTGTGACAAGCCAATCCAAAGTAAATGGTGCGTTTGTAAAATGAGCACGCACCAAATCATATAGGTTGTGACCTTTTTGTGTGAAACTCGAGAGAAAAATATCTGGACGTAGATGGGCCAGCAACCCTGCCCCAGTAAACTAGGGATGATGTGATTTTGTCACCCTCAAGCTGCCAAGGTAAGGTTGCATGGATTCATTTTGTTTTGGCAATAAGCCAACAGCCGCTGATTGCTTGCAAGAAAGCTCTCACGCTACTGAGTGAAAAAAAGGCCAGGTACTCAGGTAGTGGACTCCGGAACCGCAAGAATCGAATGGAGCATTGGAGTTACCAACCCCGACCGCGGCAATGCTAGCATCCTCTCGTCGGGGCGCTCTCGTGTCCTCTTCCACGCAGCTCGCTTGCTCGGGCAACTAGGGCTGCTGCAGATTCCCTTCGTCCTTCGAGGTCGCCGAGAAGAGGACAACCCAAACCGATGAGCGATGAGAGCCGATGATGCATCGCGCAGTGGACGGGCCCCCCTCGGTCATCAGATCTCGCCGCGATCCCCACGCGATGTGCTGAGTGCAGTTCATTGGCCGGCCGGCGATTACGGCAACAGAAATGGACGCTGGCCTGACCGCCTGAGATGATGATGAGCTGAGTGCAGTTCAAGAGGTACGTGGTGGGAACCCAACAAACGCATCGACTGCCGGCTTGTAGCTGCGCATCAGCTTGCTGGCTGCTGCAGCTTCGCTCTCCGTGTTTTGTTCGGATGCTAAAAGTAAATCCTGAAAGCGACGCGTGACGCTGACCCACGTGACACGTCGATGCCCGGGACCTGACTCGGCCTTAGCGCGAGGCGTTTTCAGCTCGGCGGCGTGCTCTCGCCTCGCCTGCCTTGGATTCTGCTGAAACAGAGCAGCAGTAGAGCTAGAGTAGCAGCAGTACACGCAACGGGGGGAAAAAGAGTTCACTTTCAGGAGCGTTGTGTTTTTTGAGGTAAGCTTCGGGGAGGATCAAAACGATTCCCACCTGATTCATTTCCACAGATCCAGGAGCGTTGTGTTTTCACGTGCTCAGCGGTTTTTCCACCTTTCTCTTTTACAACTGCATGAAATTGTCGCCGTGCACGTCGAGTCGTCGATCAACTCAAGTTTGGAGTGAAGTATTCCTGTGGAGTGTGGACAGGAGGGTGTGGAGCTAATCCATGCGATTGCGATGCGAGAGACAATTGAATAATATCAGTACCCGGAAGTACTCATTCTGCACTGAATGTCTGAATATAACGTGCCTACATCCTCCATCCGTGCTGCAGGTTAGAGATTCGTTTTGATCGAGTAGACAGGCTCATGCCATCATGTCCAGGATGGTCCCACCAAGGTATACGGTTAAAGATAACACCGATGATTACGGATAGGATAAGAACAAAGCAGTGCGGCAGGTCTCTCTGCCTGTAATAACTAGTCCTGTGGGGCAAGCAAGTTCCTTTCATGCCTCTGATCGTTTGAGCTTGTTTGGCTTATAAGCCATGGCTGAAAGTACTGTTGGCTGGTTTGGTGTGAGAGAAAAATACTGTTCGTTGGCTGATAAACCATGTCTTATAAGTTAAATACGACCAAGCGAACAGGCTGAAGGAAGACTCCGGTGATGTGGAGTCTAAACTACATTGAAGAGTCCCAAAAAAGGTGATGAACACTTGAATCCTTTGCAGATTGATCAGTCAGTACATGCATGTTGCATTACAACCACTGAAGATGAGATGTACACACAAACGCCCTATTCGGCTGGCTGAAAAAACGGCTGATGCTGATGCTAATTTGTTGTGAGAGAAAAACACTGTTATTTTGCTGAAACGGTACGACTGATAAGCTCAAGCGAACAGGGTCAGATAACCGAGAACAGATCTTTGCAGGACATGTGCTGGAGATATGAATGCTTGTGTATCATTATCATCGGCGGCCTTCACAAGAGGCTGCAGCGCCTTCACCACGCGGTCATGTTCGGCCGGAAATCGGACTCGTATTGCACACACAACGCCGCCACGGACGCCATCTGATGAAACACTGAATTTCTCTCAAGTTAGTTTTTGACTGACAGGATGTGAAGATCTCAAGGAGGATCGGTTAACAGCAGAGCGTGATCTTGTTACCTTTGCTACGGCTTTTGGAGGATAGTCGTCCCCTAGCTTCGGGTCCACGCATTGGCTGACCTTGTCCTCGCTCAACCTCGGCGTGGCCTTGGTTTTGTCAGGGAAATTCAGATATCAGTAAGCTCTGCTTATGGATTTGTACTGGGGCAGGAGTAGATAATAACAAAACTGCAGCAGGAACATTGAGCATTGCATGGCTCACCCAAGTCACCAGAGTCTGCTGTCCCTTGGGCATGGTGTGGTCCACGGGCTTCCTGCCGGTTAGCAGCTCCAGCAGTATCACTCCAAAGCTATACACATCGCTCTTGTGCGTCAACACTCCAGTCATCGCGTACCTTTGGAAAAGGATACCACATGTCAACAACAGCATTGTTAAATCCGTTTTGATCTTGCTCTAGCAATCTGTTTCAAAACTTGGATAGCTTACTCGGGAGCATGGTAGCCGAAGGTGCCAAGGACGCGCGTGGAGTGCAGGCGCGCGGCGCCGTCGGGCGGCTGGCTGGTGAGGTTGAAGTCGGCGAGCTTGGAGTCGTGGCCGTCGAAGAGGAGGACGTTGCTGGAGCGCACGTCCCGGTGCACGATGGACGGCTGCACCTTCTCGTGAAGGTACTCCAGACCCCTCGCCGTACCGTAGGCGATCTTCACCCGCTGCGCCCAGCTCAGCGCCGGGCCCGGCGCCGCGTCCTTCACGCCCTTCTTGCCTGCATGCGCGCGCGCGGTTCAGCAATCCTCACATTTTCCTCACGTCAGGGTTTTCAGCGTGCCAGACTGACTGACAGATCACATGCCATAGCATTTGCGAATAACCCTGATAAAAGTGTACTACCGTGCAGCGTGTCGTGCAGCGAGCCGTGTGAGGCGAACTGGTAGACAAGGATCCTGTGGCTGTTGTCCAGGTAGTAGCCCATCAGCTGCAGGAAGTACTCGTTCTTCAGCCTCGAGACCATCGACAGCTGCATCAGAAAACCACACCGGATGGTTTACCATTCTTTTCTTTCAATTCAGTAAAAAAGGGTATGATCTGTCTGATGATGCGCCATCTGTTGGATTCAGTTGTTGTGGTGTAACCTGAGCAGAGAAGTCTGCCACGGAGTCGCTGGACACGCTGGGATCGAGCTTCTTGATGGCGACGGGCTCCCCGGAGGTCAGCACGGCGCGGTAGATTTTGCCGTAGGAGCCTTCCCCGATCAGGGCATTCGGCCCGAAGTTCCCCGTGATGTTGTTCAGCTCGCCCATGGAAATGGCCGGCACATCGACGGGGAGGACCTTCGGCGGCCCGCTGCACCTCGGCGCATTAGGCCCTCTTGGTTTGCCGCGGCCTGGCATTGTAGCAAACTGTGTTGTATCGCGTTGTATTGAGACCTGATGATGAGGAGATGTTGGAATTCAGATTTTACCTGCGTTGTATTGCGACGTACTCCTAGGTGCTGCTGGGTGACGGCTGGCAGGTGTGGCGTACGTATCCTCCTCGGTACCACCGCAGCAGATCATCTTGTTGGCCGGCCTGCACCACCGTGGATATATGCAGTCTGGCGGCCGATCCGGTGGATCGGATCGGCCGGGGTGCCTTCTGATGAACAGTTGCTGTAAAATCGGAAGGTTACACGACCAATGCTTGCTTCCATTGATCATACACATACTACCAAAAGAAGAAGAAAAATCAATCTATTGACCTATCAGCCTGGTAGGAATCAGAATCGAAACTGCCCGAACATACATCAGAGCAAGGAGAAAAAGAAGCTGCAGTGCATATGCCATAAAAGAATTTGACGAGAGGCGATGAGGGAGCAAGGGGAGGAAGAGGAGCCAGACGAAGGCGAGGCGGCACACGTACGATTCAAGGCACAAGGCAGAGGTGACGCCGCTGCTCCCCCCTCGCAGACGAGGTGGAAGGCGTGTGGCGACCGGACGACCGAGGGGACGACCGTCGCGTCGCGGGGAGGAGGGGGAGGCAGATGGCAGGAGACGGGGAGGCTAATAAGAGCAAGCATGGCGCTCCCAGCACCAGCCGACCGACGCGTTTCTCGGGAAAACAAAGGTGCGCCATGGCACCTGCCGCTTGTCCCAAATTCGGAAGCATGCAATGCATTGGGATCATTTGAGCTCCCGCAACGGCACACGGGGCAGTCATATACGAAAGAAAACATAGAACAGAGATGCAGCGACAGACAGCAGTACAGCACCGAGGCGTGCTGCAGGGGGAGCTGGAGTCGTTCGCGCCTTCGTTTCCTGACAATACTCGACAAGCATAGCCTGTTGTTTCGGCTGGGCTGGCTTATAAGCCACGGCTGAAAGTACTGCTGGCTGGTTTGGTGTGAGAGAAAAATACTGTTGCCCTTATAAGCCAATACGAGCTGCCGAACAGGAGCTGCCGAACAGGGCTGATAGCATGTCAACCTGCGAGCAAAGCATGTCAACCTACGAGCACTGTACCGAGGCCACTGCTTGCCGTTCACTTCGGCCTCCAATGTCTCAAAACAAATTAATTCCTAAAATCACCTTAGTTTGACCAACAAAAAAATTGCATCCATCACATAAATAATTATAATATATAAAAAGCGAGTATTCTATAATGCATCTTGTGGTACTAGTTTAATGTCATAAATAGCGATACTTTCTTTTATAAAGTCAATCAAACTTAATTAGTTTAAAATACTTAAGACAACTCTAGAAATTAATTTAGTTTAAGATGGAGAGTAATAATTTGAGATGGAGAAAGTACTTATCTTCTGTTCTGGACAAGGAGACTATAGGAAGAGTGAGGCACCGAGGCACTTTAGTTGTCCTAAATTAAACTTCTCTAACTTTAATCAAGGTTGAAAATTAGCATCTACAGTTTTAAATAAACACACTATCGAGACATTTTTATGGAGAACGTATTTAAAATATTTAATTCTGTACATGATGTGTTTTTTACTAAATTGATCAAAGTTAACAAAAATAGTACAACTTAGGACAAAGCCAAATTAAAGTTTACTAATTTGAAATGGAGTAGCAAGGACACGGCCCCCCCACTAAACAAAATTGCTGCACCACACTGACCAAAACTACAAGAGCACAATAGCTATTGGCATATTGTACTGTCGTCATCGACGATCGACAAGGTGAAACATCACAACAGTCCCAAATGTTGGGGGTAAACAAACACGGTTCAACAACCAGACAACAACACAGTACAGCATACATTGCTACAACAGAGGACTTAAATTGTCCATGAAACTGACTAGCGGCAACACCTCAGTTCTTGATCTTCTTCTTGACCCTGAGCTGAAAGGAGAAAAGCAATAGAGATTTCATTAACTTAGTTGAGCTTCAATGCTTTAAAAATGGCAGGACAGAGAAGACGTGTGCTAGCCTACATACAGGCACAACACTTTGCAATGCAGTAACACTAACCTGGTTGCTGTGACCACACTTCTTCTTGCGGCAGTTGACAGCCCTGGGGTGCAGACGTGCATAGCATCTGCAGATAAATGGTAGAACATCAGGCCAATGAGGCAATGACCTAAAAGGACTTCCTGATACAATAACATGGAAAAGGGCAGGTAAAATGGCAAATCAGAGAAAAAATAGGCCTCAGTGTTTCAGCTCATAAGGTCACTTTGTGCATCTAATTGATTCATCACTCCTGCCAATCAATTTCCTAAGAAGAAAATAACACAGTTTCACATTAAGAACAAAAACCAACACCAAGAGTGCACCAATACACCTCTAACAGGTCCAAATAATAGAAGTGTACCCACAGAACACAAAAGGTGAATGAGCAAAATCACCTTGCATAATGCAACATCCCAGCTGCAGCTTAGCTTAGGTTGCATGTGAAAGGGCAAGCGAACAGGGAACCGGATTTGTACAAAAGACACAAGCATAAACAGGAAAGTCAGAGTACAGAAACGCAACTTGAACAAAAAGAACCAAACTCCAGCTAAAAGTACACAGTGATGTCAAACAATGAGATGCCAAATACTAAATGTTACAGCAAAGCAAATGTAATAGGTTATCTCAAATGTAATACAGCAAGAAAAATACACCTCCTCCGGTCTTCAAATTCAGTGTGGTTAAAGCAAGAAGTCGTCATCAAGCCAGTAATAGGTTATCTCAAATGTAATACAGCAAGGAAAAAAAATGGGAAAATGAAACAATCAGGCTGCTCAATGATTTGTTCAGTGTAGAAATGGAACAATGATTGGCTGGTGAGAAAATGCTGAAATACACTAGAAGCCACATGCCCATAGGTCAATGCTTGAATACACTAGAAGCCACATGCCCAGAGGTCATGAGACGTCTGGCCTCACCCCCTCACTTCAGCAAAATGCTCAAGCAGGAAACATTTTGAACTAAGAGTGCACCCATAGGGCCAAATCATGTTTCTTTGAAAAACAAAACAAGGAGTTTTTGCATATTTGCTTGAATGATCTCTGGTGGTCTCATGTTATCAAGGTATAGCACCTGAGCTAGTTCAATCGCATAAGAGAAATTTCAATATTTAACCCTGAGTTCGTAGGCCTCTCAATATTTGACATCCAATTCGTAAGCCTTTCAATATTTGACCCTGCGCAAGCGAATTCTTTCAATATAAGGGATTTCTCAGATTTTCTCTCTTTTTCTATTTCTAAATATCTGTTCTCACTCCTCAGAACATGGGAAATGACAAAACTACCCACGCCTTCTTATCCTATCCTGCAACCATTTGCGTTCCTTCGTCGCGATCACGACGCCGACGGGGAGCGCGAGGCCGCTGGACGCCACCACCTGACCCGACCCGCCCGCATGCAGCGGCGCCGCCTGTCCAGTTCACCTCCGCGTGCCCAGACCCCTTCCGCCCGGGCACGACGAGCGCAGGCGCTCGACCAGCCGCCGCCCGCTTCCGCCACTCCGGCGCCAGTCGACTAACCCGCCGCCGGCCCCCACTCGCCGAGCACCGCTGGTTGGTGTCGTCGCTGCATACTAGTTCTAGTCGTCGCAATCGCCCTCCACCTCCATCACGCCGCGCATGCAGCATGTGGTGGCCGTCAAGCGATGGATCCGCCCGCCAGCCAGCCGCATCGGACGGGTGGACGGCGCGCGGCACAATCGATCGTGGCCGGGGCGCGCGTCTGACCGCCGCCGCGCTGCGCGTGCGATGTCTCCTGCAGCTCCGATCCGGACATGCATGCCATATACCATATACACGAAGTGGTTATCACACATGCCTAGCTAGCTGGATTTAGATTAAGCTAATACTACTACTAACATGCATCGAGCCCCCGTACTAACACGATGTTAGCTTAGCCAAAAAAAATTACATCAAGCACTGGCCATATGCCTGACAGAAACCAGGCCGGCCAGGAAGATGTTGTGAGAAAAGAGCGCAAACCGAGGGAACCGAGGGCTGAGTGAGCGTCTAGGCCATCTGATATGAGCGGAGGGTAGTATTGTCATTTCCAGTGTCCTAAACAGTGTAAAGAAGCAACTAGAAATAAGAAATGAGAGAAATCCTTCGTAATCCCTAAGATTGAAAGAATTCGTATGCGCAGGGTCAAATATTGAAAGGCTTGCGAATTGGATGTCAAATATTGAGTGGCGTTCGAACTCAGGGTTAAATATTGAAATTTCTCATCGCGTAATTACATATCAAGCTCCTACTAATGCTGAGGTTAAATTCTGTTTGCCAAATTGTTCATTTCTTAATAGCATTAGATCTCAAAAGTTTTCCATACATGAATCCCTGTGGTTATAAATTCCACACACCATGTGAAGTTCCTACGAATAGCCATCGTCGCTACAATTCGAGATGACGTTTTCGAACGATAATATTGCACTGAACAGAACAAAGTTTCCATTTCGGGGCCACAGAAATGTTAACAGGATGCCACCGCGGAGCCTGAGCACGTAGGTGGGCGTAGGTGGTAACTTACTTGCGGCAGATCATCTTGTCCTGGTTGTACTTGCGAGCGAGCGCCTGCAGCGAGGGCTCAATGATGCCACCGCGGAGCCTGAGCACGAGGTGGAGCGTGGACTCCTTTTGGATGTTATAGTCCGCAAGTGTGCGGCCATCCTCCAGCTGCTTCCCGGCAAAGATCAGCCGCTGCTGGTCCGGCGGGATTCCTACGGACGGAAGAAACCAAACCGCTTAGCGCCTGCGTTACATGCTAATATTCTTGCTACCGAAAGATGAGCTAACGCGCTCGCGTACCTTCCTTGTCCTGGATCTTGGCCTTGACATTGTCGATGGTGTCGCTGCTCTCGACCTCGAGGGTGATGGTCTTCCCCGTCAGCGTCTTCACGAAGATCTGCATCTTGTCGGACCTGGATGTTCTCGGGGCTGGGGGCTCCTGTGATTGCTGCGGCGGCGAAGGGAATAGGGTGGCGGCGGCGGCGCGGGCGGGGGTTTTATACGTGGTTGCGGCGGCGGTTTAGGGTTTGGTCAGGCAGGCTGGTGGAGTGAAATGGGCCGTTGAAATCGGGCCGTGCGTTTTGCTTTGTGGTCCTCGGCCCATTGGATGCGGTGGAGAGCTGAGAGCTGGATCTGGCACGATGCTTCCATTTTGATACTCTCAAAGGAAATTTTGATTCATTCTCGCAGTAATAAAAAAAGTAAAAATAGAAGAAAGCATTATTTTATACAGATTTTTACGATAATTTTATACAGTTGGATGCATGGAACTTGCTAGCGTCAGCATCACGACTGTGCGGGGAAAAAATTGACGCAAAGAAATATTCATGCTAATATGAGGAAGACACACTTGAGTTAAATCCCCACGACACTTCGAACGCGCTGTCAGGTAATTCTTGAAGATTAAACGGAGACGAATTCTTGATTTAACATTAAACTACTCCTGTGACGGTGAAGTTCTAAGTGAAGTCTTCACGGATGATTGAAGCGAGTGAAAAAGGCACGGAGCATCAACATCGCCAACGCATATTCAGACGCATTATGCGATTAGTTGTGCAATAATTTAAGCATCTATAACGACAATTAACCGCACTCCATCTGCAGGACCATTTCCTCGTCGCCTCTGCAATCAGAGACCCTTTCTGAATATAACCAGTACGCGTTGGTGCCCGGAGTGAGTCGTCGCGCGCACTGTTAGTTGCCTGCTTAATTGATTTATTATTTGCAATGAAAGCATCAAGAAGGCCCGTGCCGGGAACATGTCAAAACCTAGCTTGCACTGCGTTACTATAAGTAGAAGCATCGCCATGCCCCGATCCACGACATACAAGGTCACCGCTAAAGCAAGTGACAACCGGGCGAGCTATCCTGTAGCCACTAGCCAGCCATAACCCATAAAACCTCGCTGCACACGCGACAAAACAAGCGAGATCACGAGGCAGAGGTTTGGAAGAGAGTCTTTCGGAAAAGATCGATGGCGGTCCCAGCGATGCCAGCAGTGGCCGTAGCAGCCCTGTTCGCGGCGGCGTTCGCCCTCGCGGCGCTCGGCGGCGCGGAGGCGCAGCAGCTGAGCCCGGCGTACTACGACGGCTCGTGCCCGCACGTCTACGACACGGTGCGGCGCGTGGTCCAGGAGGCGCGCGCCTCCGACCCGCGCATCCTCGCCAGCCTCCTCCGCCTCCACTTCCACGACTGCTTCGTCAATGTACGTGCACGCCGCCCATGCATGGCGCTACGCTAACTTATTCCTCAGTTGCATCGGTTGCCACCGGACACCAAGCCGTGTGCCTGAACGACGGTGCTCGCGTCGCGTGCTCGATTGATCGTGTCGTGCTCGTGCAGGGTTGCGACGCGTCGCTGCTGCTCGACGAGACCCCGACGATGCGCAGCGAGAAGGCAGCCGACCCCAACAACGGCTCCGCGCGGGGGTTCCCCGTGGTGAACGACATCAAGGCCGCCCTGGAGAACGCCTGCCCAGGCGTCGTCTCCTGCGCCGACATCCTCGCCCTGGCCGCCGAGGTCTCCGTTGAGCTGGTTAGTGCCCTGACACGACACATATATATAGACGGTGCAACGTACAAGAAGTTACCGTCGATCGAGAGCAACACTGCCGCTGCCCGTTAATGCCGTTTTCCTTACTGGATATATGAGCAGGCAGGAGGTCCGTACTGGAGGGTGATGCTGGGCCGGAGGGACGGCATGACGGCTAACTTCGATGGTGCCCAGAACCTCCCAAACCCGAAGGAAGAGTTGAACGATCTGAAGCAGAAGTTCGCCGACCTCGGCCTCGATGACACCGACTTCGTGGCCCTCCAAGGTATTTCACTTTAGCACACGGACGGAACGACACACCAACGACCGGTCCTGTGGCCGCGCGCGTGTTGAACTCAGATAATGATGACGTGCATCGTTGCACCGTGCAGGGGCACACACGATCGGCCGCGCCCAGTGCACGTCGTTCCAGGACAGGCTCTACAACTTCAGCGACACGGAGCGGCCGGACCCGACGCTGGACCGGTCCTACCTCGCCACGCTCCGCGAGAGCTGCCCGGCGGCGGTGAGCGGCAACACGCGCCTGAACAACCTCGACCCGGCCACGCCGGACACGTTCGACAACCGCTACTACGCCAACGTCCTGCGCAACCGCGGCCTGCTCAGGTCCGACCAGGCGATGCTCTCGGCGCCCGAGGAGGGCGCGGGATCCACCGCGCCGATCGTCGGGCGGTTCGCCGACAGCCAGGCCGAGTTCTTCCAGAGCTTCGCGACAGCCATGATCAAGATGGGGAACATCGCGCCCCTCACCGGGGGAATGGGGGAGGTCAGGAGGGACTGCAGGGTGGTGAACTGAACCTGATTCTGTTCTTATTGTAGTTTGTTCCTCAATATTCACTCAACATGTAAATTCATGATTCTTTTTCCCTACAGAAGTCCATGAATTGTTTGAATTAAGAATATGTAATAAATCAATATTTTCTAGAAAAATGGTCTCCCTCTTAACAAAACACGTGTCCGTTGACACGTTCTCAAAAAAAAAAATAGAAAAATTGTCTCGGTCTTTTTATGAAGCACGCTCATCGCGATAGTCCTAAATGTACATGCACTCCGCTGGCCTACACCTATAATTGCTCCAAAGCAGTAATTAGTTGTAAATCTAAGATTGATAAAGCCATGTAACATTTGTGTGTTGATTTGAGATTGTGGAGTACATAGCTGTTGTTTGGTTCGGCCTTTTTGCCTAGTTATTGGTTCAACCTATGAGATGTCACTCCTGGTTTCGTTTAGCTAGGCCAGAAAAGGGTGTGCTTGGTTCCAATGGATATCCGTGAATACAGGGTGTTTGATTGGATGAACAACCTGAACCTGGATATCCACGTCAGGGAATATTCTAGGTAGATGTTGGATATCCTGTCCCTAAAAAATCTAGCAGATGAGGATATCCACATGTAGTGCATGTTTTGTGTGACAATTAGAGTAGTATAGTGCTAGGCCTGGTTTACTTTGCAAAATTTTTCAACCTGATGAATAGTACCATTTTGGTCTTATTTGACAAATATTGTCCAATCGTTGACCAACTAGGCTCAAAAGATTCATCTCGTGATTTCCAACTAAACTGTGTAATTAGTTATTTTTTTTACCTACATTTAATACTCCATGCAAGCGGCTAAAAATTAATGTGATGGAGAGAGAGTGAAAAAACTTGAAATTTGGATGGCATCTAAACAAGGCCCTAATTAACATATTTTAGTTTTAATTAGTTTTTATAACAACAAGATTAGTGTCAGTGCATATTTATTAGGGTATAATTAGTTGTTATTATTTTTAAATAATAGATATAATTAGTCAAGTATTCTCATCCCATACAATCTCATCCATCCAATCAAACAGAAAAATGGCTCGCCCTATCTATCCAACCAAACAGACAACATGAATATCCATATCCTGAAATCCATGGATGGTCATATCCCATCCACCCTTGTCGTTAAACCAAACACACCCTTAGTTCACGCAGTATTGGATACAAACCTTCAAAACGGCGATGCCACACCTCTCCTGTCGGTATCTAATTACAACACGCGACTGTCTTCTCCGCTCGCAAGCAACTCCAGACACGATTACTAAACCAAACAAATATCGTTTTTCCAGCGGCGGAGCCAAGAATTACACATAAGGGGGGCGTTCGAAGAATTTCAAAATATGAGAATTGAGTGTAGCTTATTTATTTAGATTTTTGTCTCGGGGTTAGGTTCCTATTTTTCTGAATTTATTCTAGTATTTGACGATTTAACCATGATCGACAACAGGGCGCATGTGATGACTCATGAATATTGAAGTCTACCGGCTTAGGGCCTGTTCGCTTGTCTGAATTCTGGAGGAATCTGGATGGTTTGGAGGAATGCTGGAGGAATTTGTGAGAGAGAAATACTGTTCCGGATAAAAAAATAAGCGGATCAAGCCGGGTTTAAGGGCAAGCGAACGGGGCCTTAATATTTTGGAAGTGCTCATACCCATGGTAGGTGATCGTGACGGTTGATAACAGGGCACATATGATTACTAATGAATCTTGAAATCTACCATCTCAGTATTTCGTAAGTGCTCATAGTGGAGTAGGACATGTGTTTGGTCATAGGTGTGCGTACGTGGATGTACATGAGCGTCTACACTTATACTGTAATTCACAATAAAAAGGGATGGTCACCGAATTGTTATTGCTAGTTAAATACATATTTAATAAAATATGAAGTATAATGAAACATAAGTATTTTAATAAACCAACTAATTTAATAGAGATATCCTAATATGGTAAGCAAATAAATTTAGATAAATCAAAATATTTTATTTTAATTATATTATGTGATTTTGTTGTCTAAAAGATATTAGTAAACATTATAACAAGATTTTTATTATACTCTTTTAATATAAAGATAGACTATTTACTATATATATATTATATATATAGGGGGGGGGCTCCGCCAGTGCGTTTTCCCTTACACTGTAATGGATCACCTTGCTACTTGATCACATTACTATTGCCACTAGTGGGTTTAAATAGACTTACCTAACAGACCAACTAACTTAGCTAAGGAGCTTCTAACTATTAGTTCTACAAGTTGGTTTAGGGATACTATTTTGACCTCCCACACCCTTTGTGATTATTTGTTTCTTTTATATTTAATATAATTCAGTAGGTGTCTTGCCCCTTCTGTTCCTTGAAAAAACCACTTATTAGTGACATATTAGTAGATGAATCCAACAACTTCCTTGGTAATAATAAGCTAGTAGCTGTTAGCTATTAGTTAGCTAATTATTAGCATAGTAGATCCAAATAAGTAGGTGATGCATATTCCACAAGTTTGAATCTGCTATGGACAGACCAGGTGGGTGTTAATAAAAATAATGCACTAATGTTGTATCTAGACGTATTTGTTGAGGCTGACACAAGGGACTCTACAAATCCGTTACAAACTCTAACGCAAGCTTGTTTGTGAGCAGCTTTCCCATTAGCATATTAGCTTCGCGAAGCTATGTATACTAGGCCAACCCAATACACCAGCGTGGTTGTTATCTTCGCAGAGCCATGTAGGCTTGAACACCACGTGGAGAGAGAGTGGATGGTGGTTTGGCAATGTGTCAGATAGCCTGTAGAAGCAATTATAGCTTATCAGAGAAAGTAAAGCCAAGAGAAGAAAGTGCCTAAGGGAAAAGGATGGCTCATAGCCCTGTAGCACTTCATATCTGTATGCGTTCGAATAATAGTTAGTCCAGTCACCCAAAGCCAGTAACTTTTTGCTCAGACCACTAGCCGGTGTTGGTATGCGTTGGTGTCTTGGTGATGCTCTAATTGGCTTATGGTCCCCCAGTCTCTTCAGTTCTCAGCAGAGGTTGGGAGAGCTCACCCCGCCCCCATCCTCCCGCGCCCGGTTTGCGCAGACAATTAGCCCTTCCAATAATTTTTATTCAATAATGAACAAGGGGAAGACAGAAAAATAGAGAAAGACGAGGAGAACAGAAATATTAAAAACTTTTAACCGGTCAGCCTAGACCCGCTACCAGTTACAAGCGTTTTGGAGTAGAGTGATTAATATTCAAGTTAATTCCCTCAATGCCATTGGAATTTTTACCTCTTCTCTCACTGTCATCGAAATTTCCGAACTTCCCTCACTGCCATCGGAATAAATTAACACTTCCCTCATTGCCATTTCCGTCAAAATCTTTTTGGTTTGCTGTTAAGTTGATCTAGAAATAACCATTTTGCCCCTCCCAAGCAAATGATGTGAAAATTAGGAAAAAAATCATATCTTTTTCATATGATCTCGGATGAAGATGATTTTTACACGAAAACTGTAGCTCTCGATGAGATATACATCTTTCTAGTTTTGAGTTTTTTCATTTGAGATCGTTAAAATGATTTTTTTCGTAATTTTCTCATCATTTGCTTGAGAGGTGCAAAATGGTCATTTCCATATCAACTTAACAGCAAACTTAATGGTTTATGATGGAAATGGCAACGAGAGAAGTATTATTCCGATGGCAGTGAGGGAAGTTCGAAAATTTCCAATGGCACTGAGGAAATTGGCTCATTGTGGCCGGTAGGCCTCCATGATAACTCAGCTGTGAAGCCGTCCGGTCGGGGACGCTTTGTCCGCTTGGAAAAGATTTGATTATTCTCTAGGCATATCTCAGCACGCAGCAGTTGCAACTCCTGGAGATCAATCACCACAGTGAGCCCAGCCTCTTCTGTCTTCACCACGGCGGTTCTGAGAAAGTGGCGTTCGAGCATTTGGGCTTCTCGTCGTGTGTGAAAGCAGTGGTGCCGAGGTCATCCTCCAACCGAGTGATTTGTTTTTTCTTTGATCTGTAACTTGGTATTTGCATTTGCAATGACCCTCGCAATTCGCAAAGGTAGGTGAGCATTTCAATTCTTGCGCTCAGTCCAACGCATTGTGACCTCTCTGGCTTCCAAGTAGTTGCTCCTTGATTTGGTCAATCGATTGTTAGCTCCAGCTTTGGAGTTCCCAGCTTCTCGCGCCGTGTTCCTGTCTTCCTGAGAAGTTTCATAGCCAGACACAAAATAAATTGCATTGAATGTTTTTTGGAACCTTTTTGTAACACAGGGGTCCGGTGCTGGGAAACGTTGCTAACCCAACGGTAACTTCTCTCATGTTGGTTCAAAATTTGCCAAGCAATTGGGACGACAAATTCTTGGCTTTAAGCGAGTGACCGAGAAATGAGAGAGCGCTTCACCACGCAAAGATAGAAGCTAGAAACTCAGAATACTCAACATGCCCGTGGGCCGGATTCAGCCAATTGTATCATGTGAAAACTTGAAAAGCATCAGAGATGACTATGGTTTCAGTTTCATTTTATTAGATAATGCTGGCAATAAAACATCCAGAGGGTCCTAAACGTACAATGCTAGTCAATAAAACATCTTAACAAATTCCAACAAGGAAGTTACAAAGACAAACACCTATGGTTTCAGCTTTATACAGTCACAGGCCGATTCTACAAAAGAAGTGCAAGGCGTTGCTTGTATCTTTCAATCCGACGACTCCGATCCTTTTGCAACCTGTTAGAGAAACATTTGTAAAAAAAAGGAATGAGAAGTTGAGAAGTGCTTGTCCCATTGGGATCACTATATTGATATGTTGTTCGTTTACACTTTACAAACAGCAGTTGTACTGGGACAATAAGCTATCAACTTTGAACAATTGAACATAAGAACATGTACACTAATCTAATTTATAACAACCACGCAGAGGCATGGACCAATAATTTCTATTGCAATGCCATGTATCTGCCTAATATTATTTATTCTGATAATTGATTAGCCCTGTAGAGAAGGGGTGAAATAAAACGAAAACAAAATATGCATACCCAGCACGTATCCTTTTGGCACGCTTTACATGCTGCTTCAATAAGTCACTTGTATTGTATTCACCGTTGGCATTCTGCAAGATGGAGTAAATACATTACTATCCAGGGTCCAATATTGTAATGTTAAATGGGAACACTTGTGATCTTATGAAAAATAAAGGGGCTCAACAGACTAAAAACTAATGGTAGATGATGCAGGATAAGAAACAACCCTATCTGAAAATTTCATTACCAAAGAAAAAAACTATTTCATCACTTAAGACACAACCAACGAACAGTTTATTGGTAAATTTGGTAGGGTACATGAGTATGAGACCGAATTCTGCAACATGTTGGCTTCAAATTATCTGTTACTTAACTCTTCCCCAGGAATAAAGAATGTATTGCCTTTTAGATGGGACAAATAATGTCTTAAGCAGAAGAAGATGCAAACAAGAGTAACCTATGTGGAGCATCAAGCTCGGGAAATACTTCTGCAAACACAAAAACTGGAAGGGTGCCAAGGGGAGACAAAAACAAGTGTAAAATCTAAAAGGCCCACCCCACAGAAGTTGTCTAGTCGCAAAAAAGACATTTGCAAGTCTATATCATTATGCTAGTTATGAAGGCCCAGATGCCAAAATTTTGTAAATGACCCCATGAAGGTCTAAGAAAGATGAAGAAACTGTTGCTTATTGCATCAAATGTAATTAGCTACATCTTTAATCCACTCCTTCATGGTCAAAACCAAAGATAAAACTAAAAAACATCATTATCTGTCTGCTAGTGACCTGCCACATGGTTCAATCAGCAGTGGATTTTTCAAACTTACAGCCTTTTTATATTTTAGAAAGTGGTATTGGTATGGTATAAGTTTAATGTTCAACTTTCAAACACCCAAAACTAACAATATGGACAACAAACAAGTAGAATCCAAAACTGAGTGAGGAAGATAATCCCAGTTGTGAGCATCATAGTGCATTTATCAGAAGATATTAACTTAGTGAGCCAAACTGCAAAGCAAATTTGATAGAAGATACCTTCTGTGGCTCTTCATCTGAATCTTCACCTGTGGCATCATTATTGTCCCTTTCTGATATTCTAGAATCTACAACTGAAGCAGGCAAAGGTCTTGGAAGAAGTGGTTCACCATTTCCAAAGCTTGGCTGAGTTAGTTAATAGAACATGAATCGTGTGCATTGATAACATGGCAACAAAGGAGTTTGGACAGCAGATGCAATCAAACATCAAGAAGAAAATGGGAAATGAAAACACAATCCATCCAGACAAGAAATAGTAGTGTGATTGGGTTTCTGGACTGTGGAGTCAAAAAAAGAAGAAAAGGGAAGGCAGCATCCATCTACACAAAAAAAAAGACATTACTCTGTGTAAACTGATAAACTGCATTTAGCAATTCAGACAGGCATGAAGCTTCTTAAACTACATGAACTAAAATAATCGAACACATGTAGCCTCTAGATGAAACAAAATCAAAAGCAATAAACACAAATTTACAATTTAAGACACACATCTTTCACTGATCATTGCAGAATATCTTTGCCTTCATATAACTCAAATCATGTTTTTATAGTACAGCATAGAATTTAAATCATTCTAGACATAAATACAAGTAAATATTTGTCAAGGAAAAATATCAACACTTAATTTCTGAAAGCAGATTGACTCCTAAGCAAAGATTCAGATTTTTGACATATACTGATCAAATATCCAAGATAAAGGGATCTGAGCAGGAACGTATTACTTTTCATACATCATACAAATATCTGTACGAAAAACACATAATTTTAATCAAAGTAAAAGATTTAGATAATGAGAGAAGGCGCCATAAAGACACTTGAGGAATGTTAGACAGCTAATTTAGAGAAATTTCATAGTAAAGGAACAATGCTAATTCAGAACAGTTTTAACAAGCAACCATGTGACCAACTGCTACATTCATATGAAAGAAGAAAAGTATGCTAACCTGACTTTCATGTGGAACACCATTACGAACCCACGATCGACAGAGAGCGTACAAGGATCCCAACTCACTATCCCGCAGGTTAACCTTTGAGCAACCAATACAAAACCATAAGAAATGTTAACCGTTCTGTGCAACCCATGTTATTTATCTATAAACTTTAGCAGAATGGTCCTTATTTAGCAGCATAACAATCCCTTCATAAATAAGATGATAGTCCTGACTTATAACTTAAGTATCAATATGATCATAACTGTTTGAAGAATATGAAACCGAACCAGGTTGTCTTGTTCAAACAGGAAAAGAGAAATGAAGATAGCATATAACATTGTCATAACCTTTTCCGCCTCTTTACTAAATACTCCCTCCATTCCAAATTGTAAGTCCTTCTGGCTTTTCTGGATACATAGTAGTATCCAGAAAAGCCAGAACGACTTACAATATGGAACAAAGGGTGTATTAAAATATGTAAAGTCAAATGTCATCACGGATCCTGTGATCCATTTCTATGCGGATTATTCACTGGAAAAATTTAAAACTATCCAGAAAGTACAATCATCGCAGTCTAACTAGACCATGTACTGAGTTACTGACAATAACACAATGATTAAACTATTGCAATTCGCCCAAAGAACAAGTACTTACTTTGCGGTCATTAATCACCACAACTGTAGGTTCTTCTCTGCTATTTTCCCTGTAGTGAAGTCAACTGCAACATTTTATGCTACAAGTTTTGATTCCAAATGAGAAACACATGTGCTTATTGTTTTGTTGCATACCTGTCTTTTGGGTTGCTCTGCTCATTGGATGGAGCAACAGGTGGTATTGGATTAACCTATGATGTTCCAACAGAAACAGAACAAAACATATTAATATTCAACTTGAGGAAGTCTTTCAAAGTATGATTTGGCTATTAATTTCTCTTACAACATATAACTACTAGAAGGCATGTAAAATATGAACACAATATTGACTTTTTTAAAAATCCTAATATGCCCCTGCATTTTGAAATCGACGGAGTAACATGCTAAGACGACAGGCTACCCTGATTTATTCTCTCCAGTATTCCACGAGGACTGAATGACCAATGACTAACCACACACGTTGCCATTAGATCACTTTAGCTACATCGTAACATCCCACAATATAGACAGATATTTAATCGAACACCTCAAAAGCATCAGGCCCAAGCCTCCACGTGCTCCATAAGACTCAAAAAATCAAAATTTACCGATAGCAATCCAAAACTACAAGCAAACGTTTAATTGGAGGACCGAAGCTTTAGTCCAATTCACCTTCCATTCAGAGCTTACGAACAAAAATTCACTGACCTTGGGCTGCGAAGCTATAGGAACTCCTCGGGGAGGCTGCTCGGGCCGCGCCGCCACGCCCGCCACAAGCGCCCGAGGCACGGCCGCGAAGGACCGGGGCAGCTCGCGCACCAGGGGCTGCTGCTGCTGCTGCGCAATGGGGACGGCGACGGCGTGGGTCCGGGGGTACCCGACGGCCATCGGAGGAACGCGGCGGAGGTGCGCGGTAACGGCCGCGGCCGCGGAGTTGGACGTGGACGCGGATCTCAGGACGGGGTAGAGGATTCCGTGGGGCACGGAGGAGCCGTGGCCCGGAGGGTTAGGGTTCAGCGGCCGGCCGGTGAAGAGCGGGGGCGCCGGTGCCGCCGCTGTGGCACGGGGGGAGGAGGTGGCGAGGAACGCGCGGGGCAGCGGGTGGGATGCGGCGGGCAACTGCGGGGACGTGGCGGCCGCGGCCGCCGGCGCGGCGGCGGTGGCGGGCTGGGGCTGCCCCCGCGGCGGAGAGGCCATGGCGTGTGGTGTGGCGCGGGCGGAAACGGGAGCCGTGGACCGCGGCGGTGGGGTCGCGCTTTTGAAACCGTTTGAATCCGGTTCGTAGAGTGCGCGTGTTGCACTTGGCCACTTGGGGTAGATCTTGTCGAATTTCAGGCGCGCGGATCGGATCGGCTCCACCATTCACGTTCAAACCAAAAGGCCAAAATCCAATTGTCCATGATCAAAAGACCCATAAATCAGATTTGCTCGAGCGATACAAGTACTCACTACATAGTTCCATGCCTATGGCTGCGGTTCTGCTGGAAATCAATTGGAATTTTGTGTTGGTACAAAAGTACTCGTTCCATTCTGAATTACAGGTACAAGTCGTTCTGACTTTATAATTTGATTTGAAATTGAGCGATACAAATGGGCCGCTGGTGACGGTTGAGAAGTGTAGCAAACCGTCTGAAACTGAAATCCCCTTCATTCATTTTTACATGGCTTGGTCATATAAAATTGGCCTTTATCATATAACTTTTTTGTTAACTTTTTTGCGAGATTTTTTTTATAACATATTTAAAATGCAAATAAAACTATAATCTTTATAAATACTTTTAAATATATTAAATCATATCGATTTTGTAGAATGTATATAACTTGCCTGTCTTAAACTGAACGATGATGGTCCAAGCGTTATCTTGAAAAGTTTTTGCCAAAAGAAATCTTAGACTTGGCAAAATATTTTCGCAAAAATAACCCACTTTGTGACACTAGACTTTGTTGATACAGGTGAACTTTTCTTGTACGATTTGTATTTTATTAAGAGTAATTTATAGTGAAATTGATATACCGGGGGAGGTTCCTTTTGATCAGGAGTAATACGCCACTCATTTTTTGTGGCCTTGTATTAATTGCTAGAAAATAGTCTACCCTATTACAATTTCTATAGCAATGCAGTAAGATGTCAGCTCTAAATTAATTAGATTTCATGTGGTAGAACATGTCAACCCAGGTTTAAAGCTCCATCCAAAAACTTCAGTGCGGGATTCTATGAAAATTGGAGTGTACGTAGGCAACTTCAAGATTTATGGAATTTTTTTGCAAGTTGCAACATAGTATATGACCCAGACAAGCTATTTTGTTAGGAGATGCTTATGGCATACACATTTGTCTCAGGGCAACTGCCACCTCTCCTCTGCAAGCATTTGTAGAGATGCCACTATGGTGAGTTGCGCCCCTCAAGCTGATTTGAATTCGAGTCCAATGCCAACACAAATGGTGGTCGCATTGGCGGAGCTCAGGCAAAGATTTATGGCCAAGGAGGTTCATGATCAGCTTGATCAAATTTAAGTAGCTAGGATGTCTTCAACAGTTGCCAAATACTCCCATGTTGTCACATTTAGTTACTGTAGCAGCACGACAGCTTGATATGTCTGTGTACTAGGAATTAGATGGGTAGAATTATATTTATAGCTTCCCACTACAACTCAGTAAAGAGAGCGAGTTCAGTTTTGCCATCTCCTCTGCAGAGCTTCGGCCACCGCTGGTGCTTGTGCTATGTGTGTGCGCTCTGTTCTCCCTCCCTTATTCTACCTCTAACCATACTATGTGGTCGGCAACGCCGGTGAGCAGTCGGCTCACCCGTTGGGAGATCCAGGGGGCAACAAATGGTATCAAAGCCGTACAAGCGTCGTCGCCGGATTAACCGCTAGCGATGACGGACGGTTTAGAGATGGACAACAGCAGCGGCGCTGCTGTGGCTGCCCAGCCACGACAGGAGGTCGTCGTGCGCATGGTGTGGGAGGTCAGCGGCACCAGTTGACCGACGCTGACTCGCACCAACTATGGCGAGTGGGCGGTGACCGTGAAGGTCAAGCTCAGAACCCGACGGCTCTGGAATGCTATTGACAAGGACACCGACAACGAAGAAGATGACATGTCAGCGTTAAAGGCTATCCTCGCTGCTGTGCCAGCGGAGTACAGGGAGCCTTCGGGGGCGAAGAACTCTACTAAGAAGGCGTGGGAGGCCATTGCAGCGATGCGCGTCGGCTCCGACAGCGCAAAGAAGGCGACGGCCCAGCTGCTAAAGCAGGAGTACGTCAACCTCAAATTCAAGGATGGTGAATCGGTGGAGGACTTCTCCCTCCGCCTGTAGTCGCTTATCAACATGCTGAGGAGCCACGGCGTCACCATCGACGAAGAAAAATCGGTCTACAAGTACCTCCACTCCATGCCAGTGAAGTACATCCAGATCGCTCTCTCCATAGAGATGATGTTGGACTTGTCCACCCTCACTATTGAGGATATGACATGCCATCTGCGGGCAGTGGACGAGCGCATGGAGCAGGCCACAGCAACGACGGACAGCAATAAGCTGCTGCTGACAAAGGAGGAGTGGGCTGCCTGGAGGAACTCCGGGGAAGCCTTCTCCAGCCGCGGTGGCAATGGCAAGCGCCGCGGCAAGGCTTCTTCGGAGAAGAAGAAGGTCGACCCCAACGCCTGTCGGCGCTACGGGAATACGGGCCATTGGGCAAAGGAGTGCTCAAATCGCAAGCAGAAGAAGAAGGCTGAGGCTCATTTAGCGCAGGCTGATGAGGATGATGAGGTCACTCTCCTGACGGCGACATCGCATGCAGGCGAGCTATGTGACAGCTGCCTGGCCGGGAAGAAACAGAGGAGGCTATCAACCCTAAAGGTGGCCAAGCATCGCACGGCGGATGCTCTCGAGCTCGTCCACGACGATCTCTGCGGGCCAATCAAGCTAGCCACAAATGGTGGTCGGCGGTACTTCCTCCTGCTCGTGGATGATTGCAGTCGCTGTATGTGGCTGCAATTCCTGACGAGTAAGGACGAGGCGGAGGAGGCGATCAAGAAGTTCAAGGCGCGCGCGGAGGTGAAGAGCGACAAGAAGCTACGCGTGCTGCGGACTGACGCGGTGGCGAATTCACTTCGGTGGAGTTCGCTGCGTACTGCGCTGATCAGGGTGTGGTGCGACACCACACCGCGCCGTACTCGCCACAACATAATGGCGTGGTGGAGCAACGGAACCAGACGGTGGTCGGCATGGCTCGATCCATGATGAATGCCAAGAGCATGCCGGCAAGGTTCTAAGGTGAGGTGATGACCACGGTGGTGTTCATCCTCAACCGCGCACCCACAAAGACCCTGAAGGGCGTGATGTCGTTCGAAGCTTGGTATGGGCGCAAGCCGAGCGTGTCCTTCCTCTAGACATTCGATTGCATCGGCCACGTTAGGAAGACGAAGCCGGTCTTCACCAAGCTGGAGGACAGGAGCACACCGATGGTGCTCCTAGGCTACGTGGAAGGTATCAAGGTGTACCGGCTCTATGACCCACGTGGAGGCAAGGAGGTTGTCTCGCGCGATGTCGTGTTCGACGAGAAGGCAGCCTTGGACTAGGACAGTCCGAGCACGGTGGAAGCTGGCGGCTTCACCAGCACCTTCGTCATCGAGCACTTGGTCATCCACAGTGGTGTAGACGTTGTAGAGGAGG
Organism: Miscanthus lutarioriparius; assembly: GCA_904845875.1. NCBI lineage: Eukaryota > Viridiplantae > Streptophyta > Magnoliopsida > Poales > Poaceae > Miscanthus > Miscanthus lutarioriparius. The sequence continues at coordinate 20,071,708 of CAJGYO010000002.1, forward strand.
TGCCGACCACTCCAGCAACAGAGCTGAGCACTCCTGGGGCGGTGCCAAGCACTCTAGGAGGGGTGCCGAGCACTCCTGGAGTGGTGTTGAGCGGTCCTGTAGTGGTGCTGTGCTGACCACTCCGGCAGAACAGGGGACTCCATCGACGTCGATCGAGTTTGCCTCACCTCCAAGCGACATCACTGAGTTCATGGATGCTTTCCACGATGGTGAGGAGGTGTAGTTCCGCGGGCTGGTCGTCAGCGGCACAGGGTCCTTAGGCCTGGCGGGACGGCTGCTCAATGACCTAGAGCTGCTTCTCGTCGGTGCAGAGGAACCAACCACGTTCACGCTGACCGAGCGCGATGCAAATTGGCGACGGACGATGCTAGAGGAGATGAAGGTGATCGAGGAAACGAGACTTGGGAGCTCGTCGATCCACCTCCAGGATGCCGTCCGATCGACATGAAGTGGGTGTACAAGGTCAAGCGAGATGAGCACGGTGCCATTGTCAAGCATAAGGCGCGCCTTGTCGCCCGAGGCTTTGTCCAGCATGAGGGCATCGACTTCGAGGAAGTCTTCGCGCCGGTAGCGCGCATGGAGTCTATCCGACTGCTGCTGGCTTTGGCAGCAGCGAAGGACTGGCGCGTTCATCACCTGTACGTAAAATCGGCCTTCCTCAATGGTGAGCTGGCAGAGACGGTTTTTATCAGGCAACCTCTGGGTTTTGCTGTCAAGGGAGTGGAGCACAGGGTGCTCTGACTACGCAAGGCGCTCTACGGGCTACGGCAGGCCCCGTGAGCATGGAACACCAAGCTTGACGCCACGCTGAGCGAGCTTGGGTTCACATGGTGTGCAACTGAGCATGCGCTCTACACGAGGCGACGGGGGAAGGAGGAGCTCGCCGTCGACGTGTACGTGGACGACTTGATCGTCACTGGCGCGCGTGCGGAGGACATTGATAGCTTCAAGCGCGAGATGGTGGCTCATTTTCGAATGAGCAATCTCGACGCGCTCTCCTACTACCTCGATATCAAGGTGAGACAGGGGAAGGAGGCACTTACGCTCGGTCAGAGCGCGTACGCCTCGAAGCTATTGGAGCGGAGCGACATGGCTGAGTGCAAAGCCGTGCGTGACTTCGATGAAGGAGCGACTGAAGCTGACGAAGACCAATACCGTGGGGAAGGTAGATGCAACACTCTTCCGAAGCATCATCGGTGGTCTACGCTACCTAGTCCACACGAGGCCGGACATTGCGTTCGTCGTGGGCCATCAGCCGCTTCATGGAGGATCCCCGAGAGGATCACTGGGCCGTGGTGAAGCGGTTGCTGCGCTACGTCGAGGAAACGGTGGATTAGGGGATCGTCTTCCCCAAGACCGGCGGAAGTGGGTTGCAGCTCACTGTGTTCAGTGATGCAGACATGGCGGGAGACATCGTCGGACGGTGAAGCACCTCTGGCGTGCTCGTCTTCTTCGGGTCGGCTACAATCTTATGGTTGTCGCTGAAACAGAAGGTGGTGACGCTGTCCAAGTGCGAGGCAGAGTACGTGGTGGCGGCTACAGCGACGTGCCAAGCTGTGTGGCTGCGCCGGTTGCTGGGCGAGCTGACCGGTGTGAAAGCTCACTCACCAGCACTGATGGTGGATAACCAGCCCGCCATCGCCCTCATAAAGAATCTGGTTCTCCACGATCGAAGCAAGCACATCGACATCAAGTTTCACTTTCTTAGAGACTGTGTCGATGGAGGACAGATCGTCATCGAGTTCGTCGAAACTGGTCGGCAACTCGCGGACGTCCTCACCAAGCCGCTCGGCCGTCTTCGGTTTACGAAGCTGAAGAAGATGATCGGCATGGTGTAAGTTCTAGGGTTAGCAGCAGGATTAGGGAAATAATTATAAAGTAATCTGTTGCTCCCTGTGTGAACGCGCGGCAGGGGCAGGCACCGAAAGGGCTCCTTGCTGCTGCACTGTAGCCGCGGCAGGGGCAGGCGTCAAAAGGTTCCCCTGTCGCACTGTAGCCACGACAAGGGCTGACGCCAAAGTCAGTCTTGCTGTCACATCTAGTCACTGTAGCAGCATGACAGCCTGACATATATTTGTACTAGGAATTAGATGAGTAGAGTTGTATTTATAGCTTCTCATTGTAACTCAGTAAAGAGAGCGAGTTTAGTTTTGTCATCTCCTCTACAGAGCTCCGACCAACGCTGGTGCTTGTGCCGTGTGTGCGCTCTGTTCTTTCTTTCTTCTTCTACCTCTAACCATAGTGTGTGGTCGGTAACGCCGGTGAGCGATCGACTCACCCGTTGGGAGATCCAGGGGACAACACAGCCGCGTAACCTAGCCTCCAGCCTACATAATAATACAGAGAATTATCTATTTGGCACTGAAACACATCATTCTTTCGTATTTGGCACTCGAAAATTTCAACTTTCTTATCTAGCATCAAGTTGAAATTTCCTTCCGTAAATGGCACTTCCGTCTATTTTCACCGTCCATCTGTTAGTTGACTGGTTTGACCTTGTCAGTTTGTTTCCGTACGTTCAATATCCCCTTTGTTACTCACGCGTCCAATTTAGCCAGGCCCAGGATCCCTCGAGCTTCTTCCCCGTGCGGAGCCAGGCCGCAGCACAGTCGCGGTGGCGGGCGGGTTCGCAGGCTGGAGCTCCGGCCAGCCCACGCCATGGCGGAGGCGGCACGGCCCTCCGGCCAACACGCGATGTGGCGGAGGTGGCGCGGCAGCCTCGCCAGCCGGTGGCGGTGACTCCTTGCGCACCCGGCGGCCACACGTAGCGCTGCATGCTCACCTAGTTCAGCACGAACCACGACACGCCGCCGTCACCGCTGTTGCTGCCGCCCATCAAGAACGTGTAGTAGACGTCGCTGTCGCTCGCAACGAACTCGAACCGGAAGTCGCTGTTGTTGGGCTCCATCTCCAGCTCGAGGCTGAACTGTAGCCCGTTTCGGTACATGGGCATCGTGTCGGCGCCAGTGCTGCTCACGGTCTGGGAACTGGGAAGCGAGGCCCATGTACCAGGTGCCTAGGAACCTCGCTGTCGAGCTAGCTGTGGAGAGGGGAGGATCAAAAAGTACTACAGAACAGACCTAATGGTGGTCGCACACCCGCAGCCATTGACTATAATGTAGTGCTGACTAATGTGTACTGTTACCTTAAAATTTGAGATTTATAGATTACTCCCTCCGGTTGATTACTCCCTTCGGTTTTCCTAGAGAATGTCGTTTTGAGGTTGTCTTAAGTCAAATACTTTAAACTTTAATTACAAATAAATTTTTTTGTGTTGAGTTTGAAAATATGAAAGTGATGTAAGTAGATTCATCTCGAAATGTAGTTTCATAAAAATATATATTAACTATATTTTATAAATACTTTATATCAAAAAGTAATGGTCAAAATTGTTTTTTTCAGATCGTGTCGCTGTTCAAAATGACATCCTTTATGAAATCAGAGGGAGTATTTATTTGCACTCTCACAAAATATCATATTTTAGTTTACAAGTATATTTATAATATTTATGATTTTCTTATTCGACAAACTTTCCATTTATTCTTTTCCTATTTGATACCGTGGACTTCTACTACAAACAAGGACGCTTATATCATTTTAAGCCACTTAACATCGTTACCGGTGAAAATAGACAGTAGTGCCATTTATAGAATTTTTTTTAATTTGGTGCCAAATAAAAAAGTTCAAAATTTTTAGTGTCAAATATAAAAAACTAATTTGTTTCGGTACCAAATAGATAATTCTCTCGTAATAATAAGGCCGTGACTCCCTCACGTCGAGGGCCAATACTTTAATTTCCCACGGAGGCGCCGCTCACCCTGGGCATTCGGTCAGATCGAACCGATCGGTTCGGTTCCTCGGTCATTTGGTCAGTTCGGTCATCAGAAACCTGGGACCGATCGGTCTTTGCAAAAAACGAAGACCGAGGAAGTTCGGCCTCGGTTAGTTCGGTTCGGTCTCGGTCACGACCGAACTAACCGGACCTGAGTAGCAGCCACAAACAATAGCAGAATCTATAGCAATTTTCAACAGCATGCTTGCTATTTGAAGACAAAAAAATAACAACACAATATATAAAACAAACCACACATTATTATGACAAGTTCTAGCACACAACTTTCTCAGTTCTCACAAATCACAATCACACATAATGACATTACGAACGAAGTCTACAGAACTACGGTCAGTTCGGTTACTTCGGTTAACCGACATATATGACCGAACTTCTATCGGTTACTTTGGTTAGTTGGGAGCCAGGACCGAACTTATGACCGAACTTTTCAGTCTCGGTCTTTTCGGTCTCGGTCTCGATCTTTTCGGTTTAGTCTTCGCTCTTCGGTTAATTATGCCCAGAGTTAGGCGCCGCCGGGAGGAGCCAGAAGCTTGAAGCCCGTCCGGCGTCCTCGAGTTGGAGACCCGCAGCAGCTCGACGACGACCCTCAACCGCGCCTGAGGCAAGCCGAAGCCAGCGAGCAAGGCCAGGAAGCCATGGCGCCACCGTCCACCCTCGTTGGCGCCGCAGGTTGATCCTTCACTCCCTCTTTGTTTCCCAGATTGCATCACACACGTCGCATGGGTGAGGGAGGAGCTGGAACCAAAGGAGATCCAATCTGTGCCCGGCGGTGAGCCGACGGAGGCGACGACGAGGCTGCCGGAGATGGCGCTGGAAGTGACGAGCGGACAGCGGCAAGACGGCGGCGGCCGAGGACGACATGGAGCGGTCGCAGAGCTTCACCATCGAAGGACTCTTTCGAGCCAGAGCCGGCAGCAAGGGAAGGGCCATCGGGATGACGACGACGGAGCTGGTGACGACGATGAGTCGGCACATGGCCGATCGAGGATCCGGCGGCGGCGACCATCCAGCCGGCGCCATCGAGCACGCTTCAGGCACCTGCGCAAGATGAGGCTGCGTGCACCTTTGCACGTGCACTTGTGCATGGCTGCACATCACCGAAGACAAGGAAGACATGGATACATGCAAAGAGAAGCAAGTTGGAATGGAGTGAATAATAGAGTGAATGGGCACGTGAGATTTGAGGAAGTGCTTGATATACATAAATTCATGGACCAAGGTAATATGTTTTCCAATTTTACTAAATATGTTTTCCTTTTACCATTCAACCTGCATTTTTTATTGGCAGCAAAGGTTCTTAAAGTTAATGTGATCATCACTATTTCTTATTATGTGCAGCTCCAAGGACCTCAACAGAACCAAATACCATCTCATTGACGTTGCCCAGCATCACGCAATAACATCTGAACTAGGTCATTATACTGCTTATGTGAGATGTGGCCAGGATTGGATTTTTACTGATGATCGTTCAGTCAGTGTCTGCACTCTAGATGATGTTCTTCAGTGTGAAGCTTACTTACTGTTTTATGAAAGGGACGGAGATCTAGACCCACCTCCTCCTTGATAAGAAGGATAAGAAAGAAAAGAAAGCAAAGAATAATCTGAATCTTCTTCCCCCACAAGAATATAAGCATGCATATAAGAAGCATTACTTGAAAGGAAGTGCAACATCAGAATCTGAGAAGCATGGGAACGATATGCAAGGAATACCATGGATCCATCAAATTCCTGCTGCCACCACAGTAGAAGAGGTAAAGTTCACTCCCCCAGCCCACCACACGTTGCATTGCATTTATTTGCTTTGTATCCTTGTAAAATGTGATTTTGGGGGTTTATATATGTTCTTGAAGGGGGGGAGATCCTTTATTGAGACGGCGACCATTGACCAGAATGAGAAAGTGGAAGAAGGATTCAAGAGGTTTCCTTAACACATATGTGTATTCTTCTATATGTCCCTAACGCTCATCCTTATTGTTTTTCGAAAGACCAATGCTTATAATCATTAAAAATGATTTGGTTTGTATGTCATGGAGAAAGCCAATCATATTATCATTGTTAGCTAATCTACTGCCACCTTGTGTGAAACACAGCAGAGGAAGGCGGCGCCGACTTTGCCCCCTGCTGTAATACTGTAGCCGCTGCAGGTGCAGGCGCTGCACGGCTCACCTGCAACACTGTAGGCACATACAGTGGCCGGCGCAGAGTCAGTCCTGTATGCTTATCTAGTTACTGTTACAGCATGTGTGCTGTACTTTAGTTAGATAGATAGAGTTGTATAAATAGGGCACTAAGGAAACTCAGTAAAGAGAGCTCAGATTTGCCATCACACAGACAGGGCCTCGGCCAACGTTGTTGTCTTGTATTGTGCTTGCTTGCTATGTTCTTCCTTCTTCTTCTAGCTCGATCCATAATGTGTGGGTACGGACACAACCGGTATAGTGGTCTGGGAGACTAGTGGTCTGGTCTGAGAGACTAGTGGTCTGGGAGACTAGTGGTCTGGTCTGGGAGACTAGTGGTCTGAGACTAGTTCACTATCGTCAGACGGTGATCCCGTGGGCCAACAAGTGGTATCGGAGCCGTACAAGCGCCGTCGTCATTCTAACCGATGGCGAGGACAGGCGGTTTGGAGTTGGGCGATGGCAGTGGCACTGTCATAGCTGCCCAGCCACCACCGGAGGTAGTTGTCCGCACGGTGCGGGAGGTCAGCGGCACCACTTGGCCGACGCTGACTCACACTAACTATGGAGAGTGGTCGGTGACCATGAAGGTCAAGCTCAGAGCCCGACGGCTCTGGAATGCTGTTGACAAGGGCACTGACGTGGAAGAAGACGACATGTCAGCGTTGGAGGCTATCCTCGCTGCTGTACCGACGGAGTACAGGGAACCGTTGGGGACAAAAAGCTCAGCTAAGGAGGCGTGGGAGGCCATTGCGGCAATGCGCGTCGGTTCCGACCGCGTGAAGAAGGCGACGGCCCAGCTTATGAAGCAGGAGTACGCAAACCTCAAGTTCAAGGATGGTGAAATGGTGGACTTTTCCATCCGCCTGTAGACGCTCATCAGCAAGCTGAAGAGCCATGGCATCACCATCGACAAAGAGGAGACGGTCTCCAAATTCCTCCACTCCGTGCCGACAAAGTACATCCAGATCGCTCTCTCCATAGAGACGATGTTGGACTTGTCCACCCTCACCATCGAGGATGTGGCAGGCCGTCTACGGGCGGTGGACGAGCGCTTGGAGAAGGCGACAGCAATGAAGGACAGCGGGAAACTCCTGCTGACGGAAGAGGAGTGGGCTGCTCGGTGAAACTCCGGGAAGGCAGCCTCCTCCAGTCGCGGTTGCAACGGCAAACATCACAGCAGGGCTTCTTCGGAGAAGATGCAAATCGACTCCAACGCCTGTCGGTGTTGCGGGAAGATGGGCCATTGGGCATGGGGTGCCCAAATCGTAAGAAGAAAAATAAGGCTCAGGCTCACCTGGCGAAAGCCGATGTTGAGGATGAGGCCACTATCCTTATGGTGATGTTCTGTGCACTGCACGACGTCGAGGCCATGGAGAGGGAAGAGGCGACGATGGTGGAAGGATCTAGCAAGGCCCTGAAGACCGTCAACCTCGATGAACCACGCGCCCAAGTCCATCTTGGGCATGTGGACGTCGACCAGGAGCAGCGGTGATATCTGGACTCTGATGCCAGTAACCACATGACGGGCTCCAAGGACTCCTTCTCCGAGCTCGACGGTGATGTTACCGGTACGGTGAAGTTTGGTGATGGCTCAAGGGTGGCTATCCAAGGGCGCGGCACCATCATCTTCAGATGCCAGAACGGAGAGCACCACGCGCTAACGGATGTATACTACATCCTGTAGCTGCGTTCCAGCATCATCAGCATTGGTCAGCTGGATGAGCGCGGTAGCGAGGTTCTAATAAGGACGACGTTCTGAGGATCAGAGACCGGGAGCAGCGACTTCTCACCAAGGTGAAGAGGTCCCTTAACCGGTTGTACCTGCTCGACCTGAAGGTAGAGCAGCCGGTTTGCCTGGCGGCAAGGCACTCCGAGGAACCGTGGATGTGGCATGCCCGGTTCGGACATCTCAGCTTCGACGCGCTTGGTCGGCTGGGGAAGATGGTCCGAGGGCTACCCCACATCAAACACGGAGGCGAGCTGTGTGACAACTGCCTGGCCGGGAAGCAGAGGAGGCTACCTTTCCCAAAGGCGGCCAAGTATCGCGCGAAGGAAGCTCTCGAGCTAGTTCACGGCGACCTCTGCGGGCCGATCACGCCTGCTACATGCAGTGGTCGGCGGTACTTCCTCCTACTCGTGGACGATTGCAGTCGCTACAACTCCTAACGAGCAAAGACGAAGTGGCGGTGGCGATCAAGAAGTTCAAGACGCGCGCGGAGGCCGAGAGCGGCAAGAAGCTCCGTGTACTGAGGACTGATCGGGGTGGCGAATTCACTTCGGTGGAGTTTGCTACATACTGCGTGGATCAAGGTGTGGGGCAACATCACACCGCGCCGTACTCGCCACAACAGAATGGCGTGGTGGAGCGATGGAACCAGACAGTGGTCGGCATGGCCCGATCCATGATGAAGGCCAAAGGGATGCTGGCAAAGTTCTGGGGAGAGGCGGTGACCACGGCGGTGTTCATCCTCAACCGTGCTCCAACCAAAGCCCTAACGGGCAAGACGTCGTTCGAAGCTTGGTACGGGAGCAAGCCAAACGTGTCATTCCTCTGGACATTCGGTTGCATCGGCCACGTCAGGAAGATGAAGCCGAACCTCACCAAGCTGGAGGACAGGAGCACACCTATGGTGTTCCTGGGCTATGCGGAGGGTACCAAGGCGTACCGGCTCTATGACCCATACGGAGACAAGGTGACTGTCTCGCGTGACGTTGTGTTCAACGAGGAGGCAGCTTGGGACTGGCACAGTCCGAGCACGGGGGAAGTGGGAGGCTTCACCAACACCTTCGTCGTCGAGCACTTGGTCATCCACGGTGGTGGAGGCGCTCTGAACAGTGCCACACACTCGGGAGGAGCGCCGAGCACTCAATGTGAGAGTCGAGCACTACGGGCAAAGGCCGAGCACTTCAGGAGGGATGCCAAACACTCTGGGAGGAGTGTCGAGCACTTCTGGAGGGATGCCGAGCACGCCAGGAGTGGAGCCAGGAGGTTCTGCAGTGGTGACGACCACTTCAGGACGGGTGCCGAGCACTCCCGTGGCGGAGCCAAGACGTCTTACTATGGTTCCGACCACTCCAAGACTGAGGCTGGGCACTCCTACAGTGTGGCCGAACACTGCAGGAGTTATGACGAGCAGTCCAGAAGCAGTGCCGAGCACTTCGGGTGCTATGCAGGGCACTTTGGCGGAAGAAGGAACTTCATCACCCCCGATCGAGTTCGCCTCACCTCCAAGTGACATCACTGAGTTCGTGGACGCCTACCATGAAGGTGAGGAGTTGAGGTTCTGCAGGCTGGACGACATCATCGGCGGCACAGGTCCCTCAGGTCTAGCTGGTAGGCTGCTCAACGACGCAGAGCTGCTACTCGTCAGTGCAGAGGAACCACCCACGTTCGCGCTAGCCGAGCGAAATGGAAACTGGCGACGGGCAATGTTGGAGGAGATGAAGGCGATCGAGGAAAACGAGACTTGGCAGCTCGTCGATCCACCCCCAGAATGCCGTCCGATCAGCATGAAGTGGGTGTACAAAGTCAAAAGGGATGAGCTTGGTGCCATTGTCAAGTACAAGGCACGCCTCGTCGCCCGAGGCTTTGTCCAGCGTGAGGGCATCGACTTCGAGGAGGTCTTTGCACCAGTAGCGCGTATGGAGTCGGTCTGTTTGCTACTTGCTTTGGCGGCAGCAAAGGACTGGCGCGTCCATCACTTGGACGTTAAATCGGCCTTCCTCAACGGCGAGCTGGCGGAAACGGTTTTCTTCAGGCAACCTCCAGGGTTCGCTGTCAAGGGAGAGGAGCACGGGGTGCTTCGATTGCGCAAGAAAGCGCTCTGATGCGACAAGCCCCTCGAGCATGGAGCGCCAAGCTTGACACCACACCGGGCGAGCTTGGGTTTCAGAGGTGCAAGAACCGAGCACGCGCTCTACGCGACGCGGGGAAGGAAGAACTCGTGGTCGGCGTGTATGTGGATGACTTAATCGTCACCGACGCGCGCACGGAGGATATCAACAGCTTCAAGCGAGAGATGACAGCTCGTTTCCGAATGAGCGATCTCGGCGCTCTCTCCTACTACCTCGGCATCAAGGTGAGACAGGGGAAGGAGGAACTCACGCTCGGGCAAAGCGCGTATGCCTCCAAGTTGTTGGAGAGGAGCGGCATGGTGGAGTGCAAGCCATGCATGACTCCGATAGAGGAGCGGCTAAAATCGATGAAGGACAGCACCGTGGCAAAAGTAGATGCAACACTCTACCGGAGCATCGTCGGCGGTCTACGCTACCTAGTCCACACAAGGCCGGACATTGCGTTCACCGTGGGCTATGTCAGTCGCTTCATGGAGGATCCCAGAGAGGATCACTGGGCTGCGGTGAAGCGGCTACTACGCTACGTCAAGGGGACGGTGAATCATGGAATCATCTTCCCAAAGACCGGGGGAAGTAGGCTGCAGCTCACGGTGTTGGCCGATGCGAACATGGCGGGGGGACATCGACAGACGACGGAGCACCTATGGCGTTTCGTCTTCCTCGGGTCGGCCCCAATTTCATGGTGTCATCTGAAAGCGAGAAGGTGGTGGCGCTATCTACGTGCAAAGAGATACGTAGTGGCGGCCACGCAGCGACGTGCCTGTTGTGTGGCTGCACCGGCTGCCGGGCGAAGCTAACCGGCGTGGAAGCTCACCCACCAAAGCGCGATGGTGGACAACCAGCCCCCGCCATCGCCTCGCGAAGAATCCGGTTACGCGACGACCGAGTAAACACATCGACATGAAGTTCCACTTCCTCGTGGATCGTTGATGGTGGCGAGATCGTCATCGAGTTTGTCTAAAACCGGTCGGCAACTCGCGGACGTCCTCACCAAGCCGCTTGGACGACTTCGACTCACGGAGTGAAGGAGATGATCGGCATGGAGGGGTGCAAAGGGTTAGCGAGAGAATTAGCGGAAGATTGTTAGCTAATCTCGCCACCTTGTGTGAAACACAAGAGAGGAAGGCGGCGCCGACTTTGCCCCCTCGCTGTAATATCATGGCAGCTGAGTAGTGGCAGGCGCGCACGGCTCACCACCTGCAAAGATCAGAGGCACATGCGTGTAAGGGCGTGCGAGAGTCAGCCACAGTATGCTTATCTAGTTTCTGTTATTCTGACATGCTGCTGCACTTTAGTTAGATAGATAGAGTTGTATAAATAGGGCACCAAGGCAACTTTCAATAAAGAGAGCTCTCGATTTGCCATCACACAGACGGGGCCTCGGCCAACGTTGTTGTCTTGTATTGTGCGTGCTTGCTCTGTTCTCCCTTCTTCTTCTAGCTCGATCCATAGTGTGTGGGTACGGACACAACCGGTATAGTGGTCTGGGAGACTAGTGGTCTGGGAGACTAGTGATCTAGAGACTAGTGGTCTGGTCTAGAGACTAGTGGTCTGGTCTGGGAGACTAGTGGTCTGGGAGACTAGTGGTCTGGTCTGGGAGACTAGTGGTCTGAAGACTAGTTCACTATCGTCAGACGGTGATCCCGTGGGCCAACAAGGGCAACTCGTGGACGTCCTCACCAAGCCGCTCGAACGACTTCGACTCACGGAGCTGAAGGAGATGATCGGTATGGAGGGGGTTCAAGGATTAGCAGTAGAATTAGGGAAAGATTGTTAGCTAATCTACTGCCACTTTGTGTGAAACACAGCAGAGGAAGGCGGCGCCGACTTTGCCCCCCATGTCATCACAGTGAGCCTGCAGTGCAAAGGCGCCACATGGTTCACCTGCAGCACTGTAGGCACATGCAGTGGCCGGCGCAGAGTCAGCCCTGTATGCTTATCTAGTTACTGTTACAGCATGTGCGTTGTACTTTAGTTAGATAGATAGAGTTGTATAAATAGGGCACCAAGGTAACTCAGTAAAGAGAGCTCAGATTTTCCATCACACAGACAGGGCCTCGGCCAACGTTGTTGTCTTGTATTGTGTATGCTTGCTCTGTTCTCCCTTCTTCTTCTAGCTCGATCCATAGTGTGTGGGTATGGACACAACCGGTATAGTGGTCTGGGAGACTAGTGGTCTGGAGACTAGTGGTCTGGTCTGAGAGACTAGTGGTCTGGTCTGGGAGACTAGTGGTCTGGGAGACTAGTGGTCTAAAGACTAGTTCACTATCGTCAGACGGTGATCCCGTGAGCCAACAATCATTGCCACCTGAAAGGGATTCATAGCAGTGGTGCATCCTCCTATGTATTACATGTACCCTATTCACACATTCGAGAATTTTCACCACGCCTTGCTATGACGGTGTGCAATAACTACAACATGTGACATTTTTTTTTGCTTCATTTCCATTAGCCAATTTATTCCATTGGATGCTCAAGATTTATTTCTGGTGCAATAGGCTAAATAAGAGCTTGAAGATGTACCGCAAGATCATTCGTGAAGCGGTCCTTACAAATGGAATCGAGCCTAAGCTTACTTTGAAAATCCTTGAATATCCTGTGAAGTAAGTGCACAACACCAAACTTGTGTTAGCTCACGAAAGACAAATTATAGGGATATGTATTGACAAATGTTTGTTGTCGTTGCGAGGCACCAATGGTTGAGAGAATATCTAAAAGAAAAACGTTCGTGGAAGTAATGAAAGTCTATGGCCACAAAAGAAATACCATATATAATCCTACACCAGATTATACCTTGGTGTTGCGGGGCATTATATGGTTTATCCTCATGAAACACAAGAGTGGTTTCTCTTGGAATGGCGGTTTCAGTATTTATGATATTGAGGTAATAAATGAGAACATTTTCATTATCACCAAACCTCCACAGAAGTTTACGGTTTTAGAAAAGTTGATAGAGGCCATAGAAAAAGATTTTCTCACATATGCGTAATTATTCTAAAAAACAGAGATATCATGATGGTTATGTCCAATGCTCACCATAAGGCTCACCCGGGTTAATGGTCACACCACGTTCCTTATCGTGAGAGTTCCATAAGCTTTGGTCAAATGATGACTCGAGAGAGTTTCCGTGATTTTATAAGTTATAACACATTTTTTATCGAGGCATCTCTGGTGCTTGCCGTTCCCATGACCTTGAAGATCCCGATGCTCACTTCAAGGCGATTGTAGAGGAATATGTGGAGGATTGGACATGCCTCTGGACTCGAGATAACTCAATGGTTGATCTTTGTCTTCACATTCAGAGTGAACAAGATGGTGGTAGTAAGAAAAGAGAAGGAGAACAAAGGTATAATCCGTGAAGAAGAGGAAGAACCTTGGCCCCAAAACCTTGGGGCTATGGTTGAGTTTATACGCCATCTATTCAATCATGGACGGAGATTACTCTAAAGAAGAGAGGAACTTAAAGAAGAGAGGAACTTAAAGTTAGTTCAAGGCCAAGATGGTAAAATTGTACCTTATAGTGATAAGAAACCACCACAAAAACAACTAATGAGGACTTTGGAAGAAACTGAAGTTGTTGCTGCAGTTGCACAAAAAACAACTAATGAGGACTTTGGAAGAAACTGAAGTTGTCTGCTGCAGAGTTTGTTTGCAAACTTATTCTCCTTTTGGTGGAAACAAAAATACATTTTAGGAACATAAGTTGCCCATGCACTTCATATTCTTTTCTTGTGGAAATGTATGGTTGCTTATTATTGTATTCTCTTTTGTAGGTGGCTCTAACCTATATGGACAACTTATAAAACTCCTCCTCCGGTATATCTTTTTAATCCATAAGTGTTTTTCTCGAAGTAGTGTTTCATTTTGGTGTTGTTATGGTGGCTAGGTCCTATATATAGGATAAATATGGGATACATATTAGAATGGCTAACCAAGATCATAGGCTGAGATCAGAGCTAGACTTCTTTTTTTTATAAGGATTCAACCAATACTAAATCCACAAGCATAGGGAGAGAGGGAGAGAGAACAGATTGAGTAAACCTTTTACTTACTGAAATGACTTATTGTAGGAATGAATGTGGTGTCCATATCTAATCAAGGACATTGTTCTTTCCCATGTCAATATTTTATCTCTTGCCCCACCACTAACACCACTTTTGCCGCTTTTGATTTTTGTAGAACTATCATATATTTTCCAAAGTGTGTCATTGGACTCGTATTGAAGTGTCTTCTTTGGTAAAGGAACATCAACTTTCTTAATGGAGTGTAAATATTATTTCCATAATTGGTGAATGTTGCAACATGGCAAAACTACCATTACAAGTACATCTAGATTTCACGGAAATGCTAATGGCCTATTTTGAAATTTGGAAACCTGTTAGGAATGCCTTTTTTTAGAATCTTAAACTAACCACATAATTCATCGTGTTATACCATGAGACAAGATTTGCATATGAACTACCTCCTAATAATATCCTGTCTAATAATATCCTGTCTCTCCTGTTCTTTCACAGGTGTTTGGTTTGATGGATCAACCCATTCTAGATAGAGTCAATTCTCTTGTATGCCACTAAAATTTGTAGTGTTTCTCTAGAAAGAATAGAGAGAACACCGCACTCCATTAGGGAGGGGTGACTTTCATATATATATAGTCACAAGGAGCTCAGTACAATTACAATTAGACCCCTAAATATACACACGTCTGACAGTTTCCAAGTGTGCCATTCAAATTTGTGCCACTAGATAAAATTCCGCATCCCTTCGGTGCCATTCCGTTAATTTTTCACCGCTAGATGCTATTGGTAGAATCACATTTTGTTTGTAATGCCATATTTGCCCTTCCTTGTACTGAAGAGTTGGGCCCATGTGATGCCCTTCCGCGTGGAGGTAGAGTGGTGGAGGCGATATCTGGCTGTACGTGGAGGAGATCGGGCAGCGACCTTGACCTTGTTGACGCGAGAGAGCAGATTGGTGAGGCCGTAGCTGGCCTTCCATGGCGCTGGTTCTCGGTGGCCTGGAGGCTGTACCTCTAATCGTAGATCGTGGGCAGCGAGGCGATGGATAGTGGCTAGTGGTGCCGTGAGTTGAGCAGCTTGGTGATCTCCATTTCCATTTTACCAGGAGTGCCACGTATGCCACCGCCGCTGTTGTGATGGTTGTTGTGGGCAAACCTGTCGTAGTAGGCTTGGTGGTGCAAGTTGTCGCGTTCACGTTGAGTGTTGAATAGTCTAGTCATGCAGCTTGCATAGAAGATGTGCCGGGAACGAAGACTCTGAGATCTAGAAGGAGGCAAGGAGGGGAGGCAAAATGGTATTTTCCAGTCTCGGTTAATGGCCATCCATTGAAAATGGCAGACAATGGAGAGTAAAATCTATTCAGTGGCACTCAAGGGAAAACCAAATTTCTAATGGCACATAAAGGAAGTCTCTTCTGGTCCATCATGAGTTCATCCCATTATTTTTGTGGGACTACTTCATCTCTCATACTTGTATTAATCATGCGTGCATGAAGAATGAGGTGGTGATATATTTATCCAGTCTGAACAATGTGTGCATACATCAGAAATTTTATATTAGTTTTTGCTCTTGTGCATACATTAGAAAATTTATTTTCTTTACATTGCAGGTGTTTTTTTCTGAAAGAAAACATAGGTTCAGTTTGGCTGAATTTAATCTTCATGCAACCTCAGTAACCTTTAAGTTATTAGGTGCAGTACATATTCTAGATGCAATTGTGCATACATTAGTAGACTCCATCCACCTGGTGGCTGGTGGGTTGAGTCACACTTTGGCCAAGTTCAATATTCAAATTTGCTATGACCAAACTGGTTCCACCGCATCAACTTAGTTATAAGTGCCCGCCGGCCATTGAGACAGTTTCATGGGTTGAAAGATGGGGGCTAGACTTGTCTGGTCGTTATTATTTTGTAATCTTGCTTTTTGTTGCAGTTCAACTCCCATTGATGAGAGGGCAATGGAACAATGGGACAAGTGGTGGCAGCCTGATGAGGATGTAAGTTATTGTCCAGCAGTCACTATGACACTATGTGAATAAATACATGTCATTCTATGAATAATCATTTTAGGATTCTTAGAAATTCATAAAATGACTTGTTTTTTAGTACATCATAAAAAATGCGATAAAAGCATCAAATGTAATGAAATAAAAAAAGAGAGAATTCGAAATCATAACTTTTGAAACAACAAATAAAATTTTATAAAGAAATAAAAAGAGATATTTTGCGTAGATTAGTTAGCTCTGATTTTCTAAATTTTATTTTATCTGTGCATACTCATATCAATAACTTGGACCTAATATGATCCTATTGTCTGTTCATTCGCAGGACGAGGAATAGTGAACAGGATGGTGTTATAAGATTAGATTATTAGATGTTACACTATTATCTCTTCTAAACTGCTGAAGTGTTTTTTTTTTTTGCCTGTCAACATATTGCTGCACAGTGTAATGAACTGTGTGTGACAGCGTAATGACCTGCGTGTGACATGTAATGTAACCTGCACTTGCACCAACACAAATATAGCGTTGCTGCTCAGCATAACGTTATTTGGCTTCGCACAATAAAGCCTTGTTCATCAAAGAGCTCCCTCTCTGCTGATCTATTCGTTCTAGCTGAATGTTTTATTTAATCATTCGTAACGGGCACGTAGCAGATGAAACTAGTGGATTTTCGCACGTGATCTTTGATAATTGACAGATGCATTATTATTAGAACTTTTTTACTATGGTTGGGGAGACGTCGGGAAGCGTTAGATGTGTCTATGTTTGGTGGGTCCATATGAGAGAAGGCGTTGAGAGGCGTCAACGAGGGAGGCGTCGGGAGGTGTTAGATGTGTCTATGGTCGGTGGACCCATATGCGCCGTAACGCCTCCAAAGTTGAGAGTATTAGGACTTCAAATAAAAGAGTGGCAATTCCTATTCGTAATTATTTTTTTAATCAAGGGTAAAACAGTAAATCCACAATTGTAAAAATAATGTTTTGAGTAGTATAGTTGGGATGTATGATTTAAGTACCATAGTGAATATTTGCTTTTAAAAAAAGATGAATATTTTCGCCTTGTTAGGGTTCATTCGCCGTTGTCTCTGTATTCTCCGTCTCTGTGCCGCCGCCGTCCGCCGCCGTTGATCCGTCCACGGGAGGACCTCGACGCGCTGCGCCGCTCCTGCATCGTCTCCGTCGAGATCCGGGCCCGACCCCTTCTCACCAGCCCTCAACTCCCCAACCGAGCATGTGGTGGCCGTGGCGGCGACTGCGCTCCCGGTCGCGGTGGCGGCGGCCGTCCCCGCTGCCCGAAGTGCGGTGGTGAGGTGTCTTGGCGTCACGGACGTGGCGGTCCGTGATGGCAAAGCTGGAGGGCGGGCTCGGCAAGCCGGTGCCCACCACCAACTGCCGCGCCTGCTATGAGTACGAGCGCCGCAAGGGCTGCTCGCGTGTGGCGGGCGACGAGGAGGAGGACGGCGTCGACGACCTGGAGGGCGAGTTCGGCCTGCAGGATAGCGGCGCGGGGCACGACGACGACCCGCAGTACGTCGCCGAGTCCATGCTCAGGGCGCAGATGAGCTACGGCCGCGGCGGGGACGCGCATCCCGGCTTCAGCCCCGTCCCCAATGTGCCGCTCCTCACCAACGGCCAGATGGTACACACCTGCTGCTCTCCTCTTCCTCTGCTTCTTGCATTGCTTGCTTTCGGTTGAAGTCTGCAGGCTAAGACAAGCAAGCAAACGATGGCATCATTGTTATAAAGCAACAAATAGTGATACTTTAAGTGAATAAGAATTGCTATAGCTTGTTTGTCCTCTACCTGAAACTCTATTGTCTAAAGGTCCATGATTGCATAGAGAAGTCACCGAATTGTTGTATAGAAATATGAATATGCCAATATGACACCCAAGTGTTTTTTTCTGCTAATTAAACCTTGTCGTGTACTGAGTATGTCCCTTTTCATATTCGTTGTTCCACGTGGGATGATTTGAACAGTTGATTCAATTACCTATCTGAATAATATCGCTTAAACTTGTCTTGCCTGTTACCTTAGCATTTTACATGTGTCAGTTCTGAACTCTGAATATTTGCCAGCTCTTTTGGTTCAGATGATACTCCATTTATTTCCAATTCCATTGGTGTCATCACCCCTGCATCTCAGCATGGATGGGATCAAACCTATAGCATCATGATCTGTATGGTGTACATTCGTTTCCTTATTGTCTGATGCTTCTGTCAAGCACTTGTTTGATAGGAATTGCATGTTGTTTTTCTTCCAAATGAAGCAGCTCATCTTCTAATGTTTGTTTATTTTTTAGGTCATCTGAACCAACAGGTACTGGTGCCACTTTCAAGGCCTTGAGGGCATGGCTTTTCTAGATTCATAGTTCTTTTTACTATGATACATAGCAATTATAAAAGCCAAAATGATGTACAATTTGAAATGGAGGGAGTATTACATTAGACTTGTCAAGAACTGTAAAGCACCAGGCTTGGGTTTTAAAAAGATCTACCAACATAGAAAATGCATATTGTTGCTTGCACCCTCTTTTTATGTTCAACACTTCTATAGAGATGATTACCCTAAACCCTAAACCACACTTATCTATATTTTATTGCCTAACTTTGTATTACATCTTGCTTCCAATACCTTTGCTGTGTGTTTCTTTTTAAACTGTAGCTCAAGAATAAAGTCAGTGACTATAAATGGTACCCCATCCCAGTAAAGTATAGAATATCCGCCATTAAAATCATGTCATTTGTGTTTTGTCCAAACTGCATGTGACTGTTACTTAGTAGTCAGAGCAACAGTGTGGGCTGTCTGAAGCCTGCAAACTTACTTAGTTCTATCTAGCAGCCCATTTATTAGCTTTACTGTCATTTTACAGTTTTCGGTTGGCATTATCTTCTCTCTTTTATCAGCAGCTTCATCCTGAGTGCAAAAGGTTCAGTAGCTAGCATACTTGCTGATCACATTTTGATAGCTCCTTTGTTGTCGACAGATTAATTCATTGGTAAATTTATGACGTGATGAACATATGTTGTTTCACTATCCAGGTTCTCACTGCCATAGGGAACTTTTGCATCTGTTCAATTGCTGTGGGAATGGTCTTGGAGCTTATCGTCAGAAGTTTTTGGGTTTGGGACTGAACTGAGTGCATATGGTTAAAAGAATAGGTAGAAGTATGACCAAGCACTTTGTAGCTTGGTCCATGTGTCATCAGGTTGAATAATGATTGGTTCAATAATGATAGTTGAGAAGGATAATTTCTAATTGTGTCGTCCTCTCCGCTGATCATTACTTCCTTTCTAATGACAACAATTTGTTTCTTTCATTAGCTTGCGCCTCAGCATTTCCTAACTCTGCTTTGGACTATGGAATGCTTGTGGCAAATGGAACCTATGCACTGACTGCTGGTAACTATGTGGAGTGCAGTTGTGGGCCAGCAAATCTCAAGTAAACTTATAATCCCTTTGTTCAATGTAGTTTTTTTTTTGCCTTTTATTTGTTTCGGACTATAACACCCTCATTTCCTTACAGTTTGTATTGCACACCTTACGAGCTGGAACAGAGGATGAAGCATGAGCGTGAAGAAATGGATAGTGTGGTCATGCTTCACCGTGTTGAAATGGACATCAAGCTGCGAGAAGAGCGCGCAATGACGATATTGCCCTTCGATGAATAAAATCAACAAAAATGACTATTTTACGGAGGCGATGAGAGGCGATAGGAAACGATTCCAACCATTGTAAACGATCTCTTATTATTAATGTTTTCTAAAACGATATCATGCAGCTGTGCACGTGCATGTATTACCAAATGACGCAAGTACGTGTAGCAGGCTGACCTCACCAAATTGTGTGTGTGATTTAAGTGCACTTTTGATGAAAATGAAAGCGAAACTAACATCAGGTGTTAGCGGCGAATTTTAGCTGTCAGCCAATCAGCCAAAGACCGCCGGCGCGGTTTCTAATGGTGGAGCTTCTCAGTGCCGATGACCACCGAAATAATGATCACGTTATCGATTCAACTGGCATGTGGAAAATATAGAAAATCCTTAACCGATCAAGCAATTTCCCGCGCGCCATTAAGATCTTCTGCATTGAAATTTTAGCCACCTCATATACAACCAAGATGAACTGGTGTTGGGAGCAAATAAGTTCAAGTTGACATAATTCTCGACTCTAATAAAGCAAACACAAGACAAGATGAAACATAATCCAAAGAGCACACACTGGAGTCTACATATGACCGTCACACACTGATTTCGGAATCATAACGGACCACACAAATATATGGAGCGTTTGGTCTACGTCCAAAGGATGCCACACCGTGCCGCAACTTCAATGCCACAGTTGCGGCATGCGTTTGGTTTACTGCCCCATTTGCGGCATGCCGCAGCTCTGCCGTGGTCTTCTAGTGCATTTTGGGTGCAAAAACGTGCCGGAGGTGCGGCGGCCGATTTCAGCGCCGCAGTTATGGCGCGGCCAAAGGTTCGGTGCGGCAGCTTGTGGACACCGTCCAAACGCGCCCTAGTCCCAGTCCCATGTGGGTTGTCACTTTAAACCCCGGCAACGGCCATGTCTTTTCTCTGCACTTGCGGCTTGTTCCGTGAACTTTACTAAGTTCAGATTGCACGCCCTCCCTTCGAACCTCTTCCTTGCCAGCTCGCACAATTCCATTCGTACTTGTTTCAGCATTCCCTCTGTACATGTTCATGTTAAGTAAACATATGTATATTAATTAGCAAAACAGCTCCGGTGCAAAAACAGCTTATATCAAAATGATAAGAGGTCTATTAAGTTCAGAAATGGGACATTAAGTTGCAGGCCCACAAATAAAACTCCATCAACCAAGCAGTTCTAAAGTACAACTTAGATTAGATGATAAAATCTACCCTCTCCGTTCCAAATTGTTAGTCGTTTATCAATATATATTACATGGTGTATCTATACACCTGATCAGAACAAAAACGACTTATAATTTAGACAATATAGACCAGAAGGAATACCATCTGAAATAATTTTAGTTCAAATAACAGAGAAAAGACAGTTTATCCAATAGCAAAGCAAGATTATGTAACTAAACCGTGTACTCCCTCCGTCCCTTAATGTGTGTCGTTCTGGGACGGTAACGTTGTCCCTTAATATGTGTCGCTGGCATAGGTGTAGGCTCATCACATAAAGCGGTCGGCGCCCGCAACAGCTTTATCCCTTCCCCGGTCCCCCCTGACACAACCGCGGGCCGGCAAATGTTAGTAAAAAAATTAAAAAATGTTCATTTGTGTGGCACATCTCCTGCTTTCAATCCAAGATAGAGCATTAAATGACCTATCCATTATACGTAAAATGCAGCCGGTGAATACTACTCCGTACTTTCTAGGGGTGTCCGGCACTTTTGCCAACTTCCTTATTCCTGGGCCAAAACCCAGAACAACACACATTTAAGGGCATTAAGGGACGGATGGAGTATGTGTTAGTTTGCATATGTTTTGCATATGTAGGGGAAGAGGGGGACAGGTGGAGAGGAGGTGCAGTCAGGGGATTTCTCCCGAGATCTGAGCGGGAGAGATGTATAGGATGAAAAGGAACCCTATACTCGGTGGTCCCAGTTTCTTTCTTGGGTTGGGCCTTCAAAGCCCACTACAGCACCCTGTTGCAAGCTTCCTACAAAATACATTGTTAAGAATTTTGCACTGTTTCGAGTCGTCTGAACAATAATTTTAAAACATCTATAAACTATCTTGATGTTTTAAAAACCCACAGTAAACAACAACTTTATATTAATAAATAATCATATAAATAATAATTTTATACCAAATATATACATGTGGCAAGTAGTATTTAAAAAAAACTAGCAAATTGTCAACAACTGGTGAAAGCTTTCTCCATGGAGGAGATTAAGCAGGCAGTTTTTGATATGAAACAAGATGGTGCACCAGGCCCAAATGGATATGGGGCTAGTTTTTTCCAACAATTTTGGGACAATATCAAAGACAACTATTACAAAATGTTTGTAGATTTCTACAAGGGTAATTTAGACATTAAGAGATTGAATTATGGAGTGATCACTTTAGTACCCAAAGTCAAAGATGCAGCCACTATCAAGCAATACAGGCCTATCTGTCTGCTGAATGTTGATTATAAAGTTTTCACTAAGGTACTCATAGGCAGGCTTACCCCAGTAGCCAAGGAGGTTATTGGTCCTAATCAATCTGGTTTTATTCAAGGGAGAAACATACTAGAAGAAGTGGTTATCCTTCATGAAGTATTACATGAGCTGAGTCACAAGAAGTAGGGCTTAATCCTAAAAATAGACTTTGAAAAGGCCTATGACAGGGTGAGATGGGACTTCCTTGAGGAAGTTTTGCAAGGGAAGGGTTAATTTCCCTGATAGGTGGATTAATTGGGTGATGCAAACTGTCAAGGGGGGACAAGTTTGTGTCAATGTTAATGGCACTAGAGGGCCTTATTACTTTCGAACTTTGAGAGGGCTAAGACAGGGGTGTACCTGAGTTTGCTTGTCCCAATCATGGAAACCCTGTTTCTTCATATTCTCCACCGTGACGCCCTGGTGCCCCTCGCTTCTGCCCTTGAGCAAGAAGGTTTTGAACCCCAGCTCGTGAAACTCACTGTACAACTTGAAGCTGGAGAGGATCGCATGCCCTCGCCCTCTCCACCCACTAGTCAAACTTAAAGAACTATGCTAAAACCGTTCAATCAAGCGAATTTATGGTAGACAATTCTTCTCCAAAATCAACGCTACTGCATAACACATGCATATGTCACACCACCTAAGTTTAATCAACCCTCGTTAGCACTGAACAATCAGAGCACAAGCACGAGTACAACGACCCGATTGAATCAATTTCAGAAAAACTTCTCCCACACTGGCAGCAACAAGAGAGGCATAGGGCCTATGAATTTGCTAGCCTGGACATCAACAAACCCTTTGGGAAAATCAATAGGAAAACACCTGTTAGTCAGCGGCATGGTTTCGGGACCAAAGGAAAAAAAATAAAATGGGGCCCAGAAACTCTTCAATTTGTAATGCGAATGCATGACGGCCAGAAGAAATTATCAGGAAGAACAAGACTGATTACAATGACATTGATGTAAGTATGTAGCAAGCAAGCATACTATAATGAGCAGCTACAAACCGATAGTTCCAACTATACATTGCAAGGAATTGTTCACCTCTTTCACAGACTACAAACAACAAACAGGCACAGGCTAGGTACAAGCAGATTTTCGATTTTTATAGTACAGCATAAGCCATGACATGCAGGTTGGCTTCAAAACTATTACCATGTTCAATTAAAAATGAAGCATATCAGCTTCGCAACAGAAAGAAAAATTACAAACTTGATGCAAATACATATGTGTAATCTCTCTGAGTGTTGAATCCTAATTTGCATTTGATGCCTAAGGCCTTGTTTAGATGACATCAAAGTTCCAAGTTTTTTCACTCTCTCTCCATCACATCAATTTTTGGACGTATGTATGGAGCATTAAATGTAGGTAAAAAAATAACTAATTGCACAGTTTGGTTGTAAATCACGAGACGAATCTTTTAAGCCTAGTTAGTCCATGATCGGACAAAGTTTTTCAAATACAAACGAAACATGCTACAGTGTCCAGATTGCAAAAATTTACAATCTAAACAAGGCCTAAGCTACAAAGTATCAACAGTAAAAGTACTTCTTACAAGCAATGAAGTTCAGTTTCTGTACCTGTAATTTGTATTGTAATCACAGTTCACTTCGATAACCTGATTGTTATATGATTGATCATGCAAAATGGTTAGTCAGATTAAAAGAGGAGGCAAGAGGACTCCAAACCTGCTACTCTTTAGGCACAATCTAGCATCAGATGTACTCTTGCTTGACAAATATTGTGTATGCTTCATCCTGAAATCGGATGACTCAACTAAATATTGCAAAATTTCAAAGTGCACTCTGAAACACCAATCAGTCTGGATGACATGCTTGCTTGGCAAATAGGTAGGAACAACATGGAGAAATTCAAGTCTCGATGACATACTTACTTGACAAAAACATAGCCACAACATAGAGCAATTTTAAGAAAACTGACCAGTACAGTACTAAACACGGATGACCAACATGCTATATCTGGTAATAATGGAACAAAACAAAAGAAACATGGATGATCAACAAGAGTACCATGGAATTCAGTAGCTGACCCCCTTTATATGAGTTGATGGAAAAGAAACATGCCTGAAAGGTATGGGAACACTAACAGGTGATTAATCAACCATGTACAGGACAGGCAACATAAGACATCATCAGCAAGTAGGGTGATCTGAAGGGATGAAAACAACGGACCATCAGTTCAAAAAATTAAGTTTCGAAGCCGGTTTCTCTGAAATAGTGCACCCATGACTTTGTTCCTATCAAGATGAAAATTCTGGATCATATAATTTTCGGATATCAGAGACTAAACTAGAGGAGACATCATGTGTACTCCATCTGATTTCAGGATGAAGCATACACAATATTTGCAAGGCTAGAGGAAACTTACAAATTCAAGCATTTTAACCTCTTGCAATATCACTCATAACGTATTAACAATATGTACACTGAATTGACAATTTCGCACCCAAAACATCCTAACTTCCCAAAGAGAGTAAATCTTATTTCAGATCCACCATCTAGCACTGATTTCAGCTATCTCAAGGTCAAAGCTGCACGAGTTTAGCTAATCCAACCATGAATTCTGCCCCCAATCAAAACATGATCCATGTCATTTGACATAGAAGGCAGCAGGTTAGAAATATCATTAAAACACCAAATCTCGCAGCACCATTTCACGGAAGAATCCTGAACTGTTTCATTGAAGAACCAACCAAAAATAAATCAAGCGTGTGTGCACAAGAATAGACTGCCCTCACCACCAGCTGCTTCACGAGGACGGTGACGCCGTGACCAGCACCAAGCACCCCACCACCGACAATTCGACCAACATGGCGATGAGAAGCAGCGGCCAATCCATCAACACAGACAGGAAGCTTGAATCATTAAGGATCCAGCAAACCATCGGCATCAAGCATGCAGGGAAGTGGATCCTCCATAATCATCTTGTGTTGGGCACCAGCACAATTAAGTATATCCATTGTTGTACATCATTTGATATCGAGCTTAACTGTGAGTCATATATAATTGACATATATGCGAGTGAGCTTCAGATGTTAAATATTTTTACATCATTTGATAGTTATTGGAGAAAGAATGAAACATTATAAATTAGAAACTATAATACATATATTTTACCATAAAAGGCATGAACATTTATTTCGAAAACAAATAAGAAAAAACTTTTAAAACTTACTTCTCCAATTAGCCTTCAATGCAACTAACCAGACATGGCAAACAGATGGAAAAAAAATCTTCTTCAGCTAACAAGAAAAAGTGGTTTGGATGAAAGTACTAAATAACTGGTACACTCGATCATTCATGTTTAGCCATGGGACTGAAATCAAAATGAGCATCTATATAGGATAACAAGCAAATGCAAGAGGGCTGATCTTGATAGAATAAGTCTAGGTGGTAGTGGAGTGGTTGGTGGTGCATATGGCCACCTTTATCCTTTACTTTAGCATCTAAGTATCTACTTTAGCATATACTTCAGCATCTACCCTAGAATATGCTGCAAGCTTTCTTAGCCTCCAAGTTAGCAACTCCTATATGTACCCCAAGAGAGCCATGGTTTTTGAAAAGTGTGGGGGAATAAAAGGAAAAGATCATTTTGGGCCAACAATTAGTACCAGAGCTCGGCCAGACCATCCCGACCTGACCCCCCCCCCTCCCACCCTCCACACCTCCCCCCCTCCCACCCTGACCCGACCCCGACCACCCTCCGACCACGACCCCGAACCCCTCGACCCCGACCCCGACCACCCACTCCCCATGGCGGACGATGCCGGTCTGCACCGCGCCTCCTCGCGCGCTTCCTCCCACAGCTCAACGACGTCGAGCGCGTGGTGTAGGAAGACGGCGGTCGCCGAGGAGGCTGCGGCGGCAGCCGATGGGCAGGCGGAGGCGGAGCAACGCGAGGCGCAAGCTGCTAAAGATGGCAACGGGGACCCGATCCCCGAATCCCCGCGGGGAATTCCCCTATTAGGGGACGAGGATGGTAGTAAATTTATCTCCACGGGGATTTAAACGGTAGAAACTTGCTCCCAGTCGGGGCTGGCGGGGACGGGGATGGTAACACGTCCCCCGTCCCCGTTCCCCGTGTCCCCGCTCCGCTAACAAAGGAACAGACGTGACCCAGAAGAGAAGGCCCATCTAAAGGCCCAGGCGACTTGATATATATAGCGTGACTAACCCTAATCCTATCCCTTCGTTCATTCCTCCTGGTAGCAGCCGCCAACACAGCTACCTTCCACACACAGCACACCTCCACTGGTCCCTTACTGCTTGGCCACTGTGCGCGCCAGGGCATGGTGGAGCATGGAATCTGACAGTCGGAGCCGCCGGCATGCCACCGAGCCGGAGCCTGCTCATGCTATTGTGGCAGAACCACCCAAAATAACATATATTCAGAGGCGCTCGTCTTTCACCAGACACTAAGCATTCCGAAACAAAGCTACATCGGGCGGATTCCGTCGAGCACACCCAAGGGAGAACTCGAATAATCCACATTTTTCCTCCAGGATCCAATAATGAGAACGAGTTTACAATAGTTAGTCCATTTAATGTAACCAGAGTTCTTAGAAATATATTATTACATTACCAAGTTTAGAGTGTGGAATATAAACAGCGGAATGAAAATAAACATCTATCGATAATATATAAGGATCCGTCTGTGCCCACCAGAAGAATCATTCACACAACAGCTACTCCTCAAGCTGCACCTACAACAGGGATAAATAAACCCTGAGTACACAATGTACTCACAAGACTTATCCGACTAGTTGAAATAATTTCCTGACTCCAAGGGATATGATAAGCTTTATTGTTTGCTAGGTTTCGTTTTTGCGGAAAGCAATATTAATAGTGGATCCTTATGTATGTTTATTATTAGCAGTCATGATTAGTTCATTATCTAACCATTCTATATAAGCATATGTTCTACTTTCAAGCAAGAGTTGAGCAAACATTTCTATTTCACCACATTTCATCTTCTAGTTCTTACTACGGTACTAGACTGTAGACAAGCCATACCGAATCGTCCGGTGATTCACGAATCAATGTGCCCAGCTGGGTACCCCAAAATACACACCCCGCTTGTACCCCAGGCACAAGCAAGACCAACCCACCACTCTCCTGTCACAGGGTCCAGGTCCCCATCCAAACTTGGACTCCAAGCCTCCGCTCCTGAGTCCCGGACTTAGTGCGGTGCTTAGACCTCCACCATCCCCGCCTCCAATCAGTCGGTCTAGAAAGAGTCGGAACCCACGACAAGAGAGCAACAAGCCTTCCCTGCGCCCATACACAGGTATGTGTTCGGAATAATAAGTCTATGACTTGCCTATAACCCAATGCAACGGCCGGTCCTTAACCGACACAGATAAGGAATCAGTGTAACCAAGTTATGCCCCGTTGGCCGCGGGACACAATCTCTTACATCCACTAATACCCAAACTATATCCCTGCCCGGTCTCCATTTTCCTTCCACCATTTTATCATGAGTGATTATAATAATCATCTATTGTGAGTAATGACAGATTACTCACGCTACCGACATCCTGAGCATAGCAGTTACTCAACATATGTTAGTAGGACTCATAGGCAGGTATATCTATATATGTAGTTTCCATAAAATGCATGTAACGTAAATACACATCACACACACACACACACACATATATATATATATATCCAGTGATCATTCAAAATAAGGGTTATGCACCGGGGCTTGTCTTGGGTAGGCGGGGTGTCAACAAAGTCAGCAACTGATGGCTCCGGGGCTTCCTCCTGTACGAGAATCTCCTCCTCGTACTCCTCGATTATCTCCTCATACTCCTGCTCACCCGTAGGCACGAACTCTACTAACTTGTTATCTACATGCATGAAATGATGATGCAACATTTAGTAATACGACAACAACAACTCTTAAAATAAGAATACATCTATCAAGCTACTAAGCTAGCTCTACCGACTAAGATGTTAAGTTACCTATTATTACCACTAAACAGGTATGAAACATTGCATGTATTACCTTAGTAACTAAAAGCGTCTTTATTCTTAATATCGATTTACTATATATATGATTAACAAGGAATACTAGCTACCCTATTTATCGACCTATTCTAAGGCTACAAAAATTACAGTGAGCACATAATAATTTAATGAACCTACTGTAAAAAATTTATGGCTAAAGCTATTACCAATTTACCACAAAAAAATCCTACAAATATTAAGCTAAATAATGCTAAGCTTTCCTAAATGAATTAATGAATCTAACATTATCACATATAACTGTAAACTAACTACACCAACAGATAGATCATATTTTTGTGAACTTAACAAATTTTGTTTCACTATTTTTGGGCACCTACAGAATTTACGATAATTTTCCAAAAATCAGCTCAAAACTAAATTGGAAAAGTATTTACTAATTCCCTGGAAAAAGAAAAACCGAATTCCACCCGCGCGGCCCACGAGCGAGCGACGCGGCCTGTAACGTCCCACCTCTCCGAGGCTGGGCCCGCTTACATCTGGCAGCTTAACTAGGATATAGACTGCCCTCACAGACCAACACTTGTCTTTTCTGCGCACTTTGTCCTCACTCGTGCGCACCCGGGAAGAACTTCCCGGTCGGTCACCCATCGCTCCAGGCCAAGCACGCTTAACCTCGGAGTTATTTGCAGATGGGCTTCCGAAAAAGAAGTTGTAACTTATTGGTACGAGTATCCTATTAATCCTATTAAGCCCTGAGCCCGGGTGTTACACGGCCCACTCCTACGCAGCGCGCGCGCGACCCACTGCCGTGGGCCATGCGGGACGTGGCCCATCCACGTGGAATGGCCCACGATGGGGAGGCCCGCGCGCGCCCGCATCTTTTGCGAAAATACCCTGAAGCTACCGGTGATTCACCCCGAGGTTCGCGACACCATTCCTACAGTCTACGCTTAAGCAAACTAGCCCTTGGAACAATCCGTCTTTACCACGGCTAGGTCCTCAGGCCACCTCCGCACACACCGACGCGACAGCGATGGCACTGGGACGCCACGCCGGCCATCTAGGCCCCTCCCCGCCCCCTCTAAGGGGTCGATGCTCACCTAGATGCAGAAATGAAGCGGTGGGAGGTGAAGGGATGAACGGAGATGCTATCAAGAGCTCCTTCCATGGTGGCGGACACCTTACGGTGGCGGTAGCCGTGTTCCCATGAGCCAAGGCACAACCATGGTAAAAGAACCAAAGGATGGGCATCAGCAACTCACCCCGAAGGTACCTATGGTGGTGGCTTGACCGGGGATGGACCGGGTGCGTCCGGCCACGCGCACACGGCAAGCTCTGCGATGGACGGCGGTGGCATGACCGTGTCAGCGGCGTTAGGAAAGTAGTGGCGGTTCAAGTGGGGTGCGTAGGGGGTGGAGGGGATCAAGGCGAAGACACGGTGCCACAGAATTGGATGGAGGTTGACGGTGCGAGGCTAATTGGGTGGGCGACGCCGTTCGGCCTTAAGGTGGCCGACGGTGGAGAAAACTCTAATTTGGAGCTCAACATCGTACGGCTGCGGCAGTGAGCAGACCTGGCACATAGCTATGCTTCCTATTGAGCCACCTGCGAGCGCAATTACCCCAGAAGTGACCAGGCACTGTGGTTTGCTTTGGCTCTGCTCGGTCGGACTGGCGCGATGCCATTCAAGGTGGCGGTTGGGGATCACGGCGTGGTGCTTGCCACTAAATAGAAGGGGACAAAGGCGCCACGGGAGACGGCTGCACGCACAGGCAGAGCAAGGGCGGCAGCGGTAGTGGCACGGTGAGTAGAGGGTGCTGAGCCGCCTCGGCGGGACACGGACGCCAGGCAGAGCAGAGGCACATGACGACGCAGCGCAGAGGGACATGCGCCTATTGGCGACGGAGACTATGGCCATACGATGCCACTATGCCCAAGCGGAAATAATGATGGCGCCTGGCGAAGCAGAGCCGAGCAGCAGAGTGACGGGGGCGGCCCTAGAGACACCAACAGCGGCACCAGCGGTGGCACGCATCGATGTAGTGAGATGGGACGGTTGCAAGCCAGGGCTGGCGGCCACAGCTGGCCAGCCGAGCTCGGCCAGAGACGCGCACGTGCACGGCCGATGCACCGACAACGGCTCGGGAGCGCGGTGACCGTGCCTACACGATGAAACCGGCCGAGAGCATGACGTGCACGATTTTTAAAGCGTCATAAAAATCTAAATCATTGATCTAATCGCCAAACCACCTTTGCTACACCTAAGAGGGCATATCAGGCTCCTAAAACAAGCCATAAAACCACACCACTCCTTAATCCAATTCTTCTACAAAAATTACCAAATCTAGCTTTGTCAAGCCATTTTTTAGCCTTAGAAATTCAACTAAGTCTTGATCGGATTCGCGTCAAATTCGATTCCCAATCTATTAGACCAGTTAGCTAGTGAATTCATTATTTGACCGTAGGTATTTCATCGTCATCTACAAAGTTTGTACTTCTAACTTTATTAAAGTTCCGTATATATGTTCTATAGTGTTTTCGTTTAATAAAAATTCGCGAACATCCTTACTTGATAATGTCATAAGTCGCGAACAACTTTTCGTTATGCATTTTCGTTGGTTGTTTTAAGCTATGGAAATTGATCTACACACTATATTACATACATCAACACATAAACATGATGCTAATGCAGTGTTTTAGCAAAAGATTTTTAGTGTAACACCGAGGGTGTTATAAATCTACCCTCCTGAAATAAAATCTCGCCCTGAGATTTCATGTGCCTAGTGTGGGAAAAGAGATAAGAAATACATTCCGATTTTTAAACAATTACCTCGGTGAACCAGAAAGAAGGTGGGGATAATGCTTTAAAATATAACTTTCTTGCTCCCATGTTGCTTCATCCTCCGAGTGATTTTGCCACCGAATTTTATAGAATTTCACCACACTGTTTCTAGTCACTCTTTCTTTCTCATCTAAGATCTTGAAAGGATGCTCAATATACGTCTAAGTCAGGCTAGAGGGGAAGTCCTTCAATTTCCATAGCTTCATCAGGGACCCGCAAACATTTCTTCAACTGAGATACGTGAAACACATTGTGCACCATCGATAAAATATCTAAAAGTTGGAGACGATAAGCAACTGGGCCACACTGCTTCAAAACTTTGTAAGGGCCCACATATCGAGGGGCTAGCTTGCCAAGGACACCAAACCGATGCACCCCTCTCATAGGAGACACCTTGAGGTACATATGATCCCCAACTACAAACTGCAAAGGCCTTCTTCGCTTGTCCACATAAGCTTTCTGTCGGCTCTGAGCTGCCTTCAAATGACTCTGAATAATATTGACTTGCTCTCAAGCTTCTTTGATGAAATCAGGCCTAAAATATCTATGGTCTCCCACTTCAACCCAGTTAAGTGGTGTCCTATATTTCTTTCCATACAAAGATTCAAGGGTGCCATACGAATGCTTTCTTGATAGCTATTGTTGTAAGAAAACTCAGCTAGGTTCAAGCATTCATCCCACTTCTCAGGAAAAGAAATGGCACAAGCTCTCAACATATCCTCAAGTACCTGGTTTACCCTTTCTGTTTGACCATCAGTTTGTGGATAATAAGCTAAACTTCGAAGGAGACTAGTACCAAGACATTCCTGGAGTTGCTCCCTGTAACATCTCGGTGTTAAGCATGCATTAACATTTTGCAAATCATGAGCATAATCATTATTATGCATGCATACGCATGACATGAAATATAGAATGGAAACATACTAATGAAACATGTATGTGGCATAGTTTTGTTTTACTAGATTGGGTGCTACGTTTGTTTTGCCATGTGTGCATGAAACGTGTGAAACATGGCTATAAAACAAATGTAACATTTCAATTGTTTTTCATTGTTTCAGTACATACAGTGCTTGATTCTTGTGTGACCAATGTGTGATGTGGCTAATAATTCTCTTAAATAACTTAGTGACACCTAGAATGTCATTTGGAACAATGTTCATGTTGATCATATTGCCCAATTACACTTCCAAGTAATAGTTTGACTTGTGTTGACCTCTAGAGCTCTGTTGTTTGACTGTTTAAGAAGTACAGCTTAGAGTGTTTGCATGTCTGAGCAACCTAAAACAAAGTTGTAGCAAATTATACAAGGAACAAATTTTGTTTAGAGGTCAAGTCATGAAAACGTGCACAACATGCTCAAAAAGTTCCCACAAGTCAGTTTTGGGGGCAATTTGGTGACTTAGAATTTTTCTAAGTCTTGGGACTGATTTTTAGTTTCATGTACCGATGTTTGGAGCCCTGTATCTCCCTAACCAGGCCGAACCAGCTCAAGTTCCAATTGGAAAAGTTGTAGTCCTCACTTAGATCTCCAACTTTGTCAACTACGCCAGGAGCCAGATCAGCACGGTTTAGGAGTTATAGATCGACGAAAACTCGCTGTCAGGCCGGTTGATTGCTTTGCTGATCGAACTGTATCGGCAGCTACAGTGGCCGGCCATTTCAGAACATCATCTCCGCGTGTATGCCGTGCATCGCCGTCGTCCTGAGCAGCCAGGCCACATCGGGCCTCAGCGTGGCATTTCATCCCGCAGCGCTCGTCCGCGCTCGCATTCCATCTTCCTGCTCCTCCCTTCGCCTTCGCAGCAACGCAGCAGCCGCAGCAGACCACCGCCACGTCGCCGTCGGCGTTGCCTACACTAGCTCGCCCACGTTGATCTTTCGCCACCGCAGTAGAGCCACCGTGATCCCACAGTCTCACCGCGACCACATTGGCTAGCTAGGAGCGCTCGGTAAGTCGTCTCGCCGCGCGGACCTCGCCGGTGTTCCGCCGCCGAGCCCCGTCGTCGTGGCTAGGACACCTCCGTCTGCTATCCGCCGTGATAGCTTGTGCTCTAGCGTCACCGTAGTTGGTAGAGTCTTGGCCGAGACATAGATCGAGCTCTCGTGGCTAGCTCCGGCGCCTCGCTGTCGAGCCACGCCTCCGAGCCGCCATGGCCGGCGACGAGCCCCCTTCCGTGCACCTCTAGGCTAACCACCGGTATGGTTCGATGCGGGTGAGTGAGGTGAACACTTTGGTGGGGTCGGGTCACCGGAGAAGCCGCCGTCGGTGAGCTCCGTCGATTCCCCATCGAGCAGCGCCGTGACTCTATTTTAGTGCCGCTGACAGGCAGGGTCCACTGACGTGTGGGTCCCGAGCGTCAGTGACTCGGCTTCTGAAAGCTAGTGCATTTGTTCAGATTCGAATGCTGTTTTGTGAATTTTGTATCTCCATTTTGGTAGATCCAAATGTTGTGATTCTAATTTTGGTAGAATCACAGTGAAGTCTAGTATTTAAGAAAAATAGGACATGAGCACTTGAAGTGGAAATTTTGGATGAATAAAATAGGATCTTGAAACGTGTTTTTAAATGTATGCAAACTAGTTTAAATTATATCTTGAGTTTCTATACTCCAAAAATTATGAAATTTTGTGGGTAAGCTATTCTTGCTTTAGAAGCTTTGGTAAAAATTTTAGAGTCATTGCATGTATGGTTTTTGAGTTATAGATTTTCCTTTCATCATTGATTGATACTTGTGTGAATTTTTGTAAATTATCTAGGAATCCTATGACCATGAAATTTTGTGGGGAGTATATCAGTACCTTAAGGATGTTAAGAAAAATATGAAATATGTTTTTGACACTTTTCACTAAGATTTCCTATTTATGCCTTTTTAAGCAATTATGCCTTGTCATTTTTGTGTAGGCTATTTTACTTATCCAAATGCCATGAAAATTTTATGGTAGTCTACTTAGAGTAGTACTATGCTACTGTAATTTTCTTAGATTTTTATGAGCACCAGAAATATATCTTGCTGTTGTAGCCATAGTTTAAAATGAAATCAAATAATCTTCTTTAATGCATGTTTAGTTAATAATGTTTGCCTTGGTGTATCTTTGAAGCATCTTAGCTTGCTGTGGTGACTTGACATGTTAGTACAGTGGTTGTAGTAGTATAATAGTAGTACATGTTCTTAGATAATGTTGGCTACCTTGTAGAAGAGCTTTACTTCTACTATGTCCAATAAAGTTAAACATGTTCATCTATATTTCATGCATCATGATCATTACATGTCATCTCTTCGATGCACCTATGCATTAGCACTTATACATCTGCATCATACAGGATCACAGGAGGAGTTGCTAGTAGTAGTGCAAGAAGAGCAGACCGGGACAGATCCACAAGAAGTCCAGGCATAGGAGGTGCCAGAGGAAGAGGAGCCGGGAGAGGATTTGCCCGAGTGCATGGATCATCATCCTAGTTCATTCGAACGAGGCAAGCCCCGGAGCATTCTAAGTCTCCTACTTTATAAAAGTAATTCTTTCTATATATATGAGTTTATATATTGTTGCATTAAGTTGTAGGAGTTGTTTGAAACCGTTGATGCATTTATTACTATCCTTGCCTACCTTATTACCTTTTACCCTGTTAGGTTAGGATCGAATAACTGCTTAGCCTTGCTTAGACCGGTAGCGGTTGGTGATATCCGGTCACCTACATTATAGGTGGTTACTGGAAGAATTTAGCTATAGAAAGAATGATATCCTGGAATTAACTATGTGTGATGGATAATTAGAGACCGGACAGAAAAAGTTGGAGGCAACCAGACCAGGTTCTGGGGTGCTATTAGTTTCCGTCTGTGTCCATTAAGGACCGATCGTTGCTCGTCCCTCTTATCATGTTGAACGCATGCCTCATATTTAGCTGGCTGAATAAAGTACCTTTCGACCGCGAAGCTAGTGACACTTTTTCGAGCCGGGATAAACTCGGATGCGCAGACTGGTGCTGAAGAGGGTATGACGGGGACGCGAAGAGTGAGCCCAAGGTGCGTCCTGGCAGTCGAGTGGTCCCTGGGTAGTGCGGTACATGACTGTTATCCCGCGGCTACTTGGATAGTGTCATTGGTGATCTAAACGACCCTGACGGGGGAAGCATGGTTTGTGTGAGGAATAAATCACCAGCTGGTTAGGAATCGATTCGAATAGACATCGCTCCTGGACAGTGAGCACTTGACTCGAGCTATGGCATCGTAGTAATTATTATGGAACAATGATGGTTATCTGGATGGTATGGGATATGCTAAATCTGAATTGGTAACTGGATGTTATTGGTTAATTAAGTGATTGCTATAGTAGGTGCTTACTTAGATGGATATGTCCTAATAAAGATGATGCAAAGTATTCAAAATGATATCTTCATGATAACTTATGCTTTTCGCAAACAAGTCAGCTAGCCCACTAAAGAAAGCCTTGCATAATTCTTGGTGTTACTTTATTTTGGTTAATACGGGTAAGTCTAGCTGAGTACCTTCTCATACTCAGGGCGTTGTTCCCATTGTTGTTGCAGATGGTCAAATGTACTATGGCTATTGCATTAACTGCCTGTACCCGGCGATGGGTGACAACTAGGACCAAGGGCAATGGTCACTCCGTATCTCTCATCTGATGCTTTTGTTGTAAATGACTACCTACTGGCATTGTATCTGAACTAAAAGTGTGTGTGTGGCTATAAAACTATTTGTTTCCGCTATTTCAATTTGAACTTGGGTTGTAATAACTTTATGTTCTAAACTCTGATGTATCCACTGTCATTGCGAACTTTATGTAACATGTGACGGTGACTGCTAAACTTGTACGATCTTGGTTTATATGTCGATTGGTTTGAAATCATTCGTGGTTTCACGGACTATCGGGTTATATGGGCTTAAGTTTGCTAAATTATCTGCTTTGCCGGAAGATTTCCTTACTTAATCTCGTATAATTGGTCGGTTCTGTTACACTCCCAAAAGCGAGAGACAAAGACTAACCCTCTATCAGAGATGATAATAGGAGGAACTCCATGCAAGGTCACAATCCGGTGAAAATACAACTTGGCATACTTTTTAGCTAAATATCTGGTATCCACCGGGAGAAAATGAGCAGACTTGGTAAGGCGATCCATAATGACCCAAATAGAGTTATAGCCCTTGGACGTGTGAGGTAAACCCACAATAAAATCCATGGAAACATCTTCCCATTTCCAAACAGGAATAGGCAAGGGCTGCAAATATCCTGGGGTACACATATGGTCTGCCTTAACTCTCCCACAAGTGTCGCACTACGCGACGTACTTAGTGATATCCTGCTTCATATTGGACCACCAATACAAGTGGCGCAAATAATGGTACATCTTGTTACTGCCAGGATGGATAGACAACTTAGAATGATGAGCTTCATTCAAAATCTATCTTCAAATCTCCTCATTTGATGGAACCACTAATCTGTTCTTGTACCTTACTACCCCTTGCTTATCAATACTAAATTGAGGACCACACCCTTCGGCAATTAATTTCTTGATGTGAGGAATTTCTGAAGTGTCTTGCCTTTGCTCTATAATAATCTGCTTAAGTAAATCTAAGACTAAGGCAATGTAAGCTAGGACCTCAGCATGGTTGAGAGACAAAGGTGTCTCTTCAACCTGATACTACTTCCGGCTCAAAGCATCAGCTACCAAATTAGCTTTTTCGGGGTGGTAATGAACCTCCAAGTTATAATCCATGATTAATTCCAACCATCTCTTTTGCCTCATATTTAACTCGAACTGAGTGAAAATATATTTAAGGCTCTTGTGATCTATAAAAATGTGTACTTTATTTCTCAACAAATAATACCTCTAAATTTTTAGAGCGTGCACCACTGCATCTAGCTCTAAATCATGGGTGGGATAATTCACCTCGTGCTTTCTCAGCTGACGTGAAGCATAAGCTATTACACGCCCATCCTGCATAAGCACACATCCCAACCCCATCTTTGAGGCATTACAATATACATCAAAAGGCCTGTCATTATCTGGTTGGGCAAGAACAGGAGCAGTGGTAAGAAATTTCTTCAAGGCTTGGAAGGCTTCTTCACAAGCTGAGCTCCAAACAAACTTGAAATCTTTCTAAAACAGCTTGATCATCGGTTGAGCTATTTTAGAGAAGTCAGGAATAAAGCGTCGATAGCATCTAGCTAGACCAAGGAACTGATGAATTTGATGCACTGATTTAGGAGACTTCCAATTTAGCACATCTTGCACCTTGCTTGGGTCTACAAAGATACCGTCAAGTGTCAGAATATGTCCCAAAAACTGCACTCGATCTAACCAAAACTCACACTTGCTGAATTTGGCATACAGCTTGTGTTCCCTTAATCGAGTCAGTACTATCTGAAGGTATTGGGCATGCTCTTCCTTATTCTTGGAATATATCAAGATATTATCAATGAATACCACTACAAACTTGTCCAACTCTGGCATTAAGACTGAATTCATGAGATATATGAAGAATGCAGGAGCATTGATGAGACCAAATGATATAACTAGGTATTCATACAGCTCATACCTAATAGAAAAGCTATCTTTGGTATATCTTGTGGTCTAATCTTGATTTGATGATAGCCTGAACCGAGATCAATCTTGGAGAACACCTTGACACCAGCTAGTTGATCGAACAAAGTATCAATACGAAGTAAAGGATACTTGTTCTTAATGGTTACCTCATTGAGAGGTAGGTAATCCACACACATCCGAAGAGTGCCATCCTTCTTCTTCACAAAAATGGCTGGACAACCCCATGGTGAAGAGCTAGGGCGAATGAATCCTTTTTTCAACAGCTCTTCTAATTGCTTCTTTATTTCAGCCAATTCCTTCAGGGCCATGCAGTATGGGTGCCAGGAGATAGGTGTAGTGCCAGGTTCTAACTCAATGGAGAACTCCACATCTCTATCTGGTGGCAACCCAGATAGATCTTCAGGAAAGACATCCGAGAACTCACATACCACAGGAATAGAGACAAGATCAGGAGAAGCTTCAGCATGAGCAGCAACAGGTAAGGCTAGATCTGAGGGCATAAGAAGTGACATCCTATCCTCAGAAGAAGGAAGCCGTAACTCAACAACTCTCTGCTTCAGATCCAAGACTACCTCATATACATGCAACCAGTTCATTCCTAGAATTGCATCAATGCCTTGCCCAGGCAGTACCATGAACTGAAGGCGGTAAGTGTGGGTGGCTAGCACTAATCCAACTATGTCCGTCCGAGTATTAATGCACAACTCCGCACCCAGAGTACTGATTCTATAGGCAAAAGGTATAGCCGTAAGAGGTATATTGTGTCTGTGTGCAAATCCCATGCTCATTAATGAATGTGATGCACCAGAATCAAACAACACATAAGTTGGATGGGAATCAATGGTAAACATACCAGCCATCACCGGTTCATTATGCAATATTTCCTCAGCCTCCATGAAATTAACTTGCCTAGAATGGCTTACTGGCACCTTCTTCTTAATAATAGTCCGCTTGATAAGACGGGAGTTAGCTGAGGGCTGAGCAGACTATGCAGGCTGGTTCTATAGACACTTCCGAGCATAGTGGCCTTCCTCGCTACACTTGAAACAAGCATCGGGCTTGTTCCCCTATCCTTGACAAGGTGGGACCTGCTGTCCCTAGGGCTGCTGTTGTTGCACCTGCTGAGTAGGTGCATGGTACTGGGTGGAAGGTGCATGATAGGTCTGCTGAGGCTATCGAAATGAATGCCCACTCGAAGACTGATAGGGCACCCGCCTAACAACTTGTACCTTCTGAGCCTAGGGGTGACTAGAAGACCCAGCAACCACCTGCTTGTGCTTCCACTCAGCTTGAGAGTCACGCTGCAGTCCCTCCATGGCAATAGCAGCGTTCATCATAGCACCAAATGTCTGGTAGTTTCCTATGTATAACTCCTTCTGCATACTACAAGAGAGGCCACGATAGAAACGGTCCCTCTTCTTTTCATCAGTATCGACGTGAGTCCCAGCATACTGCGACAGATGGTTGAACTTGTTAACATAGTCTATCACAGACATGCTTCCTTGCCTCAGGTCCAGGAACTCCGTCAACTTCCTATTCAGAACACCACCAGGAATGTAATACTCTCCGAAGGCCGTAGTAAACTCCTGCCAAGTCACCCGGTGATCCACCGGCTGCATGGCATTGAATGTGTCCCACCATGCACTAGCAGAACCTAACAACTATTGTGTCGTAAAGCGCACCTTCTGTTCCTCAGTTATAGTGAGTAGCAGAAACTTCTGCTCTAGAATACGAAGCCAATGCTCTGCATCTAGAGGCTCAGCAGTCAGCGCGAACATGGGTGGGTGCATCTTCAAGAAATCCTAATAAGAGCAGGGTCCCTCAGGACCGCGGGCACCACCCCCGTTCCCACCATTTCCTCCGTGGCCTTCATGGGCGAAGCCACCGATAGCCTATGCTAACAGCTCCATGGCACGGGCTGACTCGCGATGAGCAACCAATATCTCTGCCATCATCTCCGTATGAGTCATCAGAGGTGGCGGTGGTGGAGGAGGAGGAGCCAAAAGTGGGGCCTCATGGCTCTCCCCGTTGCCATTCTCATTGCCCCGGCCACTTTCACCTTGGCCTTCGCTAAGACCATGGCCCGCTCCAGTACTGGTGCTCCCATGACCGGATCTCAAGTTCATCTGAAAACAGATAGGAACCAACCATTTAGGGCAACTCTCTAGATCAGGAACAAGAGATTAGAGAAACAATAAGACGTTTGTTAAAGCATTCTTTCATATTATCCTATCAATTTACTAATCCAAATTATACATGTAGGGGAAAGGTTAATTTAAACAAGATTCTCTTATCATGATGCATGCATCGGCCTATACGTTCACTCAAGCCAAAATATAGCGGCATTCGCAAAAATTCTCGGCACATCGCACACTCACTTTCCACTTGCTAAACGATTCTTACGCAACATAAGTTAG
This sequence comes from Miscanthus lutarioriparius, assembly GCA_904845875.1. Classification (NCBI taxonomy): domain Eukaryota; kingdom Viridiplantae; phylum Streptophyta; class Magnoliopsida; order Poales; family Poaceae; genus Miscanthus; species Miscanthus lutarioriparius. The sequence goes on from CAJGYO010000002.1 coordinate 20,111,567, forward strand.
TGTACCTGCAGAAGATTGATTAGATAAAACCAGTGCCGCTATCCTAAATAGGCCATATTACTAGGGCTTATACTTATTCACATGATTTATCACATCCTGCCTTTCGCAAAACTTTTGTTGGTCAAATTTTAGATTTTGGAAAAGGGTTATGAAACTCGTAGACTCATTATTGGCTCCGATAACACCTGTGGCTGAACCACCCAAAATAACACACATTCGGAGGCGCTCGTCTTCCATCAGACACTAAGCACCCCGAAAGCAAGCTACATCGGGCGGATTCCGTCGAGCACACCCAAGAGAGAACTCGAATAATCCATATTTTTCCTCTAGGATCCAATAATGAGAACAAGTTTACAATACTTAGCCCATTTCATACAACCAGAGTTCTTAGAGATACATTATTACATTACCAAGTTCAGAGTGTGGAAATTAAACAGCGGAATGAAAATAAACATCTATCGATAATATACAAGGATCCATCTATGCCCACCAGAAGAATCATTCACACAACAGCTACTCCTCAGACTGTACCGGCAAGAGGGGTAAATAAACCCTAAGTACACAATATACTCGCAAGACTTATCCAACTAATGGGAATAATTTCCCGACTCCAAGGGATATGATAAGTTTTATGGTTTGTTAGGTTTTCTTTTTACGGAAAGCAATACTAATAGTGAATCCTTATGTATGTTTATTATTAGCAGTCATGATTAGTTCATTATCTAACCATTCTATATAAGCACATGTTCTACTTTCAAGCAAGAGTTGAGAAAACATTTTCATTTCACCACCTTTCATCTTCCAGTTCTTACTACGGTGCTACACTGTAGACAAGCCGTACCGGATCGCCCGGCGATTCGCGAATCATTGTGCCCAGCTGGGTACCTTGAAACACACATCCCGCTTGTACCCTAGGCACAAGCAAGACCAACCCACCACTCTCCTATCATGGATTCTAGGTCCCGTCCAAATTTAGACTCCAAGCCCCGCTCCTGAGTCCCAGACTCAGTGCGGGGTTAGACCTCCACCATCCCCACCTCCAATCAGTCGGTCCCGAAAGAGCCAGAACCCACGACAAGAGATCAGCAAGCCTTCCCTACGCCCATACACAGGTATGTGTTCAGAATAATAAGTCTGTGACTTGTCTAGAACACAATGCAATGGTCGGTTCTTAACCGACACAGATAGGGAATCAGTGTAACCAAGCTATGCCCCATTGGCCACGGAACACAACCTCTTACACCCACCAATACTCAAACCATATCCCTACCCGGTCTCTATTTTTCTTCCACCATTTTATCATGAGTGATCATAATAATCACCTATTGTGAGTAACGGCAGGTTACTCATGCTACCGAAATCCTAAGCATAGCAGCTACTCGACCTATGCTAGTAGGACTCATAGGCAGGTATATCTTTGCATGTAGTTTCCATAAAATGCCTATAATATAAGTGCGCGCACACACACATATATATATATATCCAGTGATAATTCAAAATAAGTGTTATGCACCAGGACTTGCCTTGGGCAGGAGGGGTGTCAATAAAGTCAGCACTTGATGGCTCCAGGGCTCTCTCCTGTACAAGAATCTCCTTCTCATACTCCTCGATGATCTCCTCGTACTCTAGCTCACCCGTAGCCGTAGGCATAAACAATACCAACTCGTTATCTGCATGCATGAAATAATGATGCAACACTTAGTAATACGGCAACAGCAACTTTTAAAATAAGAATATATCTATCAAGCTACTAAGCTAGCTCTACCGACTAAGATGCTAAGTTACCTATTATTACCACTAAACAGGTATGAAACATTGCATGTATTATCTTATCAACTAAAGACATCCTTATTCTTAATATCAATTAACTATATATATGATTAACAAGGAGTACTAGCTACCCTATTTATCAACCTATTCTAAGGCTACAAAAATTACAGTGAGCACATAATAATCTAATGAACCTACTATAAAAATTTCATGGCTAAAGCTATTACCAATTTGTCACAAAAAATCCTACAAATATTAAGCTAAATAATGTTAAGCTTTCCTAAATGAATTAATGAATCTAACATTATCATAGATAACTGTAAACTAACTACACCAACAGATAGACCACATTTTTGTGAACCTAACAAATTTTGTTTCACTATTTTTAGGCACTTACAGAATTTACTATAATTTTCCAAAGATCAGTTCAAAACTAAATTGGAAAAGCATTTACTAATTCTTTGGAAAAAGAAAAAGTGAATTCCACCCTCGTGGCCCACGAGCGAGCGACACGGCCCACTCCCACTCCCACTCCGCGTGCTCGCACGCGCGACCCACCGGCGTGGCCCACGTGGGACGCAGCCCACCCGCGAGGAACGGCCCGCGACGGGGAGGCCCGCGCGCGGCGGCATCTTTTGTGAAAATGCCCTTAAGCTACCAGTGATTCACCCTGAGGTCCGTGACACTTCCTACAGTATGCGCTTAAGCAAACTAGCCCTCGGAACAATCCATCTTTACCACGGCCAGGTCCTCGGGCCACCTCCGCGCGCACCGACACGGCGGTGATGTCACTGGGCTGCCACACCGGCCATCTAGGCCCCTCCCCGCCCCCTCTAAGGGGCCGATGCTCACCTAGATGCAGAAGCGAAGCGGTGGGCGGTGAAGGGATGAACAGAGATGATGTCAAGAGCTCCCTCCACGGCGACGGACACCCAGCGACGGCGGCGGCCGTGTTCTTGTGAGCCAAGGCACAACCATGGTAAAAGAACCAAAGGATGGGCATCAGCAACTCACCTCAAAGCTACCTGTGGTGGTGACTTGACCGGGGATAGATCGGGTGCTCCGCGACGAACGGTGGTGGCGCGACCGTGTCAGCGGTGCCGGGAAAGCAGTGGCGGTTCAAGTGGGGTGTGCAGGGGGGTGGAGGGGATCAAGGCGAAGATACGGTGCCACGGAATTGGATGGAGGTGGACGGTGCAAGGCTAATTGGGTGGGCGTCGCCATTCGGCCTTAAGGTGGCCGACGGTGGAGAAAACTCCAAATTGGAGCTCGACATCATACGGCTGCGGCAGTGAGCGGACCTGGCACGTAGCTAGGCTCCCTATTGAGCCACCGGCGAGCGCAATTACCCCAGAAGTGACCAGGCGCTGCGGTTTGCTTTGGCGCGGCTCGGTCGGACAGTGTGATGTCATTCAAGGCGGCGGTTGGGGAGCGTGGCATGGCGCTTGCCACTAAATAGAAGAGGACAAAGGCACCACGGGAGATGGCTGCACGCGCAGGCAGAGCAAGGGTGGCAGCGGCAGTGGCACGGTGAGCAGAGGGCGCTGTGCCGCCTCGGCGGGACGCGGACACTAGGCAGAGCAGAGGCACATTGGGGTGCCGTGAGCCTGCACGCGCAGTGCGCCCAACATGACGACGCAGCGCAGAGGGATGTGCGCTTGTTGGCGACGCAGACTACGGCCATGCGATGCCACTGCGCCCGAGCGGAAACGATGACGACGTCTGGTGAAGCAGAGCCGAGCAGCAGAGCGACGCGGGCGGCCCTAGAGACACCAACAGCGGCACCAGCGGCGGCGCGCATCGAGGCAGTGAGATGGGACAGTTGCAAGCTAGGGCTGCCGGCCACAGCTGGCCTGCCGAGCTCGGCTAGAGACGCGCGCGCGCGACTGGCGCGCCGATGATGGCTCGAGAGCGCGGTAGCCATGCCTACACGATGAAACTGGCCGAGGGCATGCCGCGCATGATTTTTAAAGCATCCTAAAAATCTAAATCATTGATCTAATCGCCAAACCACCCTTGCTACACCTAAGAGGGCATATCAGGCTACTAAAACATGCCATAAAACCACACCACTCCTTAATCTAATTTGTCTATAAAAATTACCAAACCTAGCTTTGTCAAGCCATTTTTCAGCCTTAGAAATTCGACTAAGTCTTGATCGAATTCGCGTCAAATTCGATTCCCAATCTATTAGACCAGTTAGCTAGCGAATTCATTATTCGACCGTAGGTATTTCATCGTCATCTACAAAGTTTGTACTTCTAACCTTATTAAAGTTCCGTATATACGTTCTATAGTGTTTTCATTCAACAAAAATTCGCGAACATCCTTACTTGATAATTTCATAAGTCACGAACAACTTTTCGTTGTGCATTTTCGTTGGTCGTTTTAAGCTACGGAAATTGATCTACACACTATATTACATACATCAACACATAAACATGATACACATGCAGTGTTTTAGCAAAAGATTTTCAGTGTAACACCGAGGGTGTTACAGCTATGCTGCACGTTCCAAGGAGAGAACTACGGCAGTTGGTGGCTCAAATCTGGCCAAAAACCAGCAAGCAATAGGGATGGGTCTCCACTCTACTCTTCTGATTCCTTGCTCCATTTCTTTAATCCCTTGCTGTACCTGCTGCTAACACGTGGTCCATTGAGTGTGTTACTAGATCCATATGTAAGTGCAATGATATATGTATAACGATGCTCCTGCCGTCTAGATCTGTGTGCTGCTAGATCCATTTGTGAGTTCGATGATGTATGTAAGACGTGTTGGAATGGTTTCGCTTTTGTGTTGGAAGCTATTGGAATTTCATGGTGTTCAATTTGTTCTGCTCCTGCACTTTTCTTGGCTATACTCTTCCATGGGCTATGGCTGTGTCGTTGAAACAGGGATGGGATCCCCGCGTGATAAATTCCTCGCTCGGGGACGGGGATGGGGCGAACTCAAGCCCCGACGGTGTTAACAAGGATGGGGACGGGGAATTTAAGTCCCCGTGGGGACGGGGACGGGGAGCCATCCCCTGACGGGGAATTCCCCGTTGCCATCTTTACAAGCGACGCGACTCGCGGCGGATGAGGCAGCGAGCGTGGAGGAGCGGGCGGCAGCTGCAGCGGTGGAGCAGAGGCGCCCTGCATGCGTGGAGCGTGAGCGCGAGGCGCGTGAGGCGGAGGTGACGGCGACCGCGGAGGCTGCAGCGGCACGGCGTTGCGCGAGGCCCGCATTGTCGAGGCACGGCGGCTCGTGGCCAACGCTGTGGAGGCCCTGCGCGCGGCAGAGGCCAGCGTCGACTTCGAGTCGGAGTCGGAGGAAGACAACGATAAGGTCGAGCGGCGGCACGCGACGTGAGATGCGCGCGCAGCGCAGGTCGCTCGGGACACAGAGGCAGCGGAGAGGCATCGATGCCTCTTCCCCCGTTCGCCGGAGCGACGCCGCACGCCTCCCCGTCACTAGCGCACGCCTCTCTATCCCTGGAGCGTCACCACGGCCGCCATGGCCAGGGCGGCTCCCCTGTCGTCCAGACAATCTTCAAGGACTCCGACGCTGGCTCGGCGTGGCCGGTCCTCACGAAGACAAACTACGCCGACTGATCCTGATCATGAAGGTCAAGCTGCAGATGCGCCAGATGTGGGACACGGTCAAGTATGGCAACGTCAACCGCCACGAGGACCGATGGGCGATCGAGGCTCTTGTCGCGGCTGTCCCACCAGAGATGGGGCCCATCCTCGCCACCTAGCCCACCGCTAAGGAAGCTTGGGAGGCTATCGCCGCAGCACGCATCGGCAGCGACCGTGCGCGGTGGTCCACCCTTCAAAAGCTTCGACAGGAGTGGGATCGCTTGGCTTTCAAGCCAGGCGAGGACTTCGATGATTTTGCCCTCCGCCTCTCCAGCCTGATGCAGCAGCTGAAGCGGTACGACGACGACGACATCGACGAGGAGAGAGTTGTCGAGAAGCTTCACCGTGTCGTCCCCAAGAAGTACACCAAGGTCTTCCTAGCAGTGGAGACCCTCCTCGACCTCTCCGAGCTCACCATCAAGGAGGTGACGGGCCGCCTCAAGGCCTTTGACGACCGTGAGCAGCCACTTCCCGTCAAGACGGCCACCACGGGCAACAAGCTTCTTCTCACCGAGGAGCACTGGCGCGCTCGCCAGGGTGAGTGGAAGAAGGGGGAGGCTTCAGGTTCCTTGAGCATCCGCACGCGGCGACCACGCAAGAAGGACAAGGCTCCTCGTCCGCGTGGTGGCGCCGGTGGCGACACCAATAGCGAGCGCAAGGCCAACTGCGACGACATCAGCTACAACTATGGCAGGACTGGCCATTGGGCCAAGGACTGCAGGCAGGCGAGGCGTGGGGGCCAGGCCCATGTCGTGCAGGCTCGGGTCGACGACGGTGACCCGGCCCTGTTCCTGATGCACGGGAGTGTCGAGCTACACTCCTCTCCCGTACCGGCCGTCACCGCGCTCCTCCACCTCGACGAGCTGCACGCTCACGCCTTCCTCGGGAAGGGTTCGAGCGATGAGAAGATCAACGAATGGTACCTCGACACCGGCGCCACCCACCACATGACCGGGCGACGCGAGTACTTCTCTGACCTGGACTTCACCGTGCGAGGCTCCGTCAAGTTCGGGGATGCCTCCGCCATGGAGATCGAGGGTGCCGGCTCCGTCATCTTCGTGGCCAAGACTGGCAAGCACCGGATGATCACCGGTGTCTACTATATTCCCGCATTGAGGAACTCGATCATCAGCTTGGAGCAGCTGGATGAGAACGGGTCGTGTGTGGAGATCGAGCACGGGCTGCTGCGCATCTGGGACACTCGTCATCGCCTTCTCGCCTAGGTGAACAGGGAGAGCAACCGCCTCTATGTCCTCCACGCCAAGGTGGGGCAGTCCCTCTGTCTTACAGCTCGACGCGACGACGACGTATGACGATGGCACGAGCGCTTTGGGCACCAAGCCCTGAAGCAGCTCGGGGCTAGTTTCGCACGTCTTCCAAAAACACCCTTTCTCGCAGCACTTACTACAGCTCTGCAGTATGGCATCCTTTTCTTTTGCGCACCTGGTGACGCTGGGATTTCTTCTTCACTGTTGAGGACGCCATACGCACCACGCACGGTTTTTCCAGTTCGCAAAGATCCTGAAAGTCTGAAAAGTCATATCAGAACAGAGTCTCGCAGCAAGGCAGTAGGGCTTGCAGCTTGCTGCATGATCTTCGTTCACAAGCCGCAGCCAATGTAATGAGATTAATGTATGTACATGATTATTGAACAAAACTGCAGACACCACTTTATAGTTTATATTGAATCTCCATGACATAAACAAATCGATCGGTGCATCATGCCCTCAACTATACGTACATACAGCAGCACTGCTTTCACCAGTAACTTAGGCACGCCACATTTACAAAAGCTACTACTACTTGTAACCTTGCTCGACGGGTCTAGCTTCCGTTGACCACTCTGCAGTTCTTCCTGATCTCACCCTGGCTCCCCGTCAGCACCTGGATGTTCCCCATGTTGATCATGGACCTGGAGAAGCTCTTGAAGAACTCCTTCTGGCTGCTGGCGAACCGGCCGACGATCGGCGCCGTGGGCGCGCCGGGCGTCGACAGCAGCTCCTGGTCGGACTGCAGCGTCCCGCGGCGCGCCTCGATGTTGGTGTAGTAGTTGTTGTCGAAAGTGTCCGGCGTGGTCGGGTCGAGGTCGTTGAGCGCCGACGCATTGCCGCCCCTCGGGCACCGCAGGGAGAGGAACGCCCGGTACCCCCTGTCTAGCGTCGGGTCCGGCCGGTTCGTGCCGCTGAAGTTGTACAGCCGCGCCGTCACGAACTGGCACTGCACGCGCCCGAACGTGTGTGCCCCTGCATCCACCGTCGTTGTGACGCCACTAGCATCTCTGTTCGTTCAGGTGCAGAATCACGGAGGCATCGGTTTGCTCCTTACCTGAGAGGGCGACGAGGTCGGTGTTGCCGAGGCCGACGGCGCCGAACTTCTGCTGGAGCGTGGTGAGGTTGTCGAAGGGGCTCGGGAGGTTGTTGGCGGCGGTGATGTTGGCGGTGGTGCCGTCGCGCCGGCCGAGAGGAACGCGCCACCGTGGCCCGCCGGACTGCGTGCATAGTACACGGGACCACACGTCATGTGGCCGTGTTGGATTAAAGCGTGGCACGGAAAGGAAAGTGATTGGTGCCTATGGCCTCGAACGAACGCCCTGCTGATGACGTACAGCCGACGAGATGTGACGTGTGAATATCCACGTCGTACTGTACTAGGGTTATCTGTTTGTGCATGCTTTTAATTTAAAAGACGTGCAATTTTGTCAACTTCTTCTCATAGATCTCTCTAATGGCCATACTAGCTAGTTCAATTATTTTGCACCGACGGTTTCGAGTTATTGCTCCAGGTCTCCATGCAAGGCAAGCAAAGCCTGTACAACGCCAGTCCGACAGTTTGTTTGCTTCTGTGTGTCAAATCTTCTTGAACAATGTCGATCGTTTTGTCAAGATCAACTCATTAACCGGTGATCCCGAGCTTGGTGTGACTATACTCGATTCGGAAAGAATACATTTTAATTAGTGTGTAGTACCGAGTTAAACCATTTTATTAGTGTGACTATACTCGAGCTGCTTAGTGTATCAATATTTGTTCAAACTTGGTCGAAGTCTAGAAAATTGATCAAAGATAGAGGTAGAATTATACTCTCTTGCGGATATGATGGAGGTAGTATACTGGGGACTAACGGTGGATCGATCGGTAGTACATTTGCCGGCTCGAAAAAACTACTCACCAGTTCGACCGAGATCTTGGCCGCGATGGCCAGTATGTCAGCGCAGGAGACGACGCCTGGGCAGGCCTCCTCCAGCGCCGCCTTGACGGCGTCGACCACGGGGTACCCGCGCGCCGAGTTGTTGTTGGGCGTCGCGAACTTCTCCGACACGATGCTCGAGCTGTTGTCCAGCAGGATGGACCCGTCGCAGCCCTGACGAATGAAGAAATAAACACACGCAGGCTCAGGCTCAGAACGTACGTTTACGCCTGCGGAGCACGGGACACGGTTCCGGCTGCTTTCTTACTTGCACGAAGCAGTCGTGGAAGTGGAGGCGGGTGAGGCTGGCGTAGATGCGGACGTCGGCGTCGTGCGCCTTCTTCAGCACCCGCCGCACGACCCTGTGCACGTCGGGGCACGTCTGGTCGTAGTACTCGCTGCACAGCTGCGCCGCGCCGGCCCGGACGCCGAACCCGAGCGCGACGGCGGCGAACATGAGGACAGCGAGCTGAAGACTACGACAAGTCATGCTGCCACGGGGCGCCATTGATCTCTCTCTCTCTCTCTCTCTCTTCTCTCCCAGAGCTAGCTGCTGCGGGCGAGTCTTATAGCCACGGAGTTCACAGGTGGTTGTGCCCATTTGAGCACAGGGAGCGCGCCTTTTCTTGGATCTGAAGGATGGGCAATCATATCATTCGGGTCGACGAGCGTTTCCTGGCAACGTTTCCGTCGCCGCGTCGCTTTCAGTTCAGAGATGGCAACCAGCATGCATGCATGCAGGTGCGCGCAACTGCAATTCTGCTTGTCAGCGTGTGCATGGCTGTTCTAGCTAGTTTTGGTTCGGTGCGGTCTAGCACGAGCAGGAGCAGCTGCCTACCGTGCGGGGTCACAGTCAACGCGAGCTTTAATCCGCAACAGACGTGTTCCAGTACTGTACTGTACGTGGTTGCAGGCTCGCACCAGCTGTGCAGTGTACGTAGCTGAAAGTAGCTGGAGTTGTTCAGATACAAAGGAGGCTCAGGTTATGGATCGGCAGGTAGTCTGGACTCTGGAAGCGCGCAATGATTCCAAGAACGTACGTTAGTTGCTGATTTGAGGATCCGTGCGCACCGCAAGTAAATCGGCTCTCGTGATCTCGTTCCCTTGTTTCCTTTAAATAAAAAATTCCAGCGTCACGTGCTCGTAAAACCACCGAGAGCTCGTTTGTTGCATTCGTATCCACCTCAATCTATGAAAGTTAGTACGGATTCGGGGTGAAAGCAGCCAAAAAATATAACTGAAAAAGACTAACGAAATCACTGCAGGCTGTCGATGTTGCTATACTGTATAGTCTGTCATTATCTAAAAAAATACTGTATAATCTGTATCTGCAAAACCGATTAACTGAAAGCTGCCACTGTGGGATAGGTCTGAATCTCTATTTGCTCGTCTGACCGAGGAACCAGCTGGGATAACGATGAGTGAGCTCTTGTTTCCTAGTCGCGATCCGGTCTCCTGCACCACAGTACGTAATACAGCACGAAAACACTGCTGATGTTGGCCACTTTATACGTCAAGGATAGGTGCAAGCAATGATGTGCTAGCAGGCTGCCAATTATGGAGAGAAGGCGAGACATCAGTCTCATAACAGCACAGAAAGGGGAGCACGGTACGATTAGGTGACAGGGAAATGCGTGCCAAGATCTCAAGTTTCTCACAGAAGATGAGAGGACTAGGGTCGGCATTTCTGTTATTTATTTTGTTCTCTTGCTTGTTCACGAGAACAACAACATCGATCGGGGAACGCATGCACCTACTGATAATTCATCAGGCACTGTAGCGACAGTTACAGATCCTATCTTGTTCGTTTGCAGAGAGGCGAGTAGTTACCACTCATCCGTCCCAATTGATACGCTAGCTAGCTGGCCCATACTATAAGTATATTATTGGCCATGAACAAACCCTGGCTTAAGCCAAACGAAACACGCTTCACAACACAATGACGATGCGTCACAATCTCGCCCTTTTTTTTTTGAGATCCCAGTGCATGGCAAACACTAGCTAGTGACAACGACGTGCACGCGGGCTGCAGCTCGATGCATGCTCAGTTGACGGCACGGCAGTTCTTGCGGATCTGGCCGGCGGATCCCGTGAGCGGGCGGATGTTGCCCATCTTGACCATGGACCTGCGGAAGTCGCAGAAGAAGCGCTCGCTGTTGGCGCTGTAGGCCTGCACGAGCGCCTTGGTGTCGGCGCTGGAGAAGAGGCCCTGGTCGGAGGACAGGAGGCCCCTCTGGCTCAGCAGGTTCTGGTAGTAGTGGTTGTCGAACGTGTCGGCCGAGCCGGCGTCCAGCGCCGCCGTCTGGTTGCCGTCCCCGCCCTGGCACAGCGTCTGCAGGCTGGACGCCAGCGACGAGTTCAGCGTCGGGTCCACGGAGCTCGTCGCCGTGAAGTTGGACAGCCGGTTGCTGAACAGCGCGCACCGCGCTCGCCCGATCGTGTGGCCTCCTGCGTACGTGTCCAGTGGCCGTCGTCGGGTCAGTTACTATATGTCCAGTCATCACTACACTCTTGACGAGCTGGAAGGAAAGTATTGTGCAGTGAAAGATGCGTGGGACTAGCAGTTATACCTGATAAAACGACCACGTCGGTTGTGTTCAGATCCACATCACTGAACTTCTTTGTGATGGTGTCGATGGGATCGAACGGGCTAGGCAGGCCACTGTTGGCACCGGACTGATTTGCCACCAGGCCATCCCTCCTTCCCAGCAGGACGCCGTAGTCCGGCCCTCCACTCTGAATAATACTCCAGTAAGTAGTACACCAGCAGGTTGCGAGTATTTTTCAGCGTGATGATGAATCGATGACTGAAATCATGTGGGAAGGGAAGGGACGGGACGGGACGGGATGGGACGCACCAGCAGCACTCCGCATTTAGCCGCGATCGCGAGGATGTCGGCGCAGGAGACGACCCCGGGGCAGGCCTTCTCGAGGTCGGCCTTGATGGCGTCGACGACCTCGAACCCACGCGCCGAGTTCAGGTTCGGCGCCGCCAGCTTCTCGGTGTTGTTCCCGTCCAGCAGGATCGACCCGTCGCACCCCTGCGTTGCGTGCATGCAGCGAGCAGGTCTTTTTCAATTCAGCGATCGATCGGTACATAAAAGTTGCATTGGGAGCGTGCGTGTATGTGTCATGTGGTGTCTCGTACGTACGTTCACGAAGCAGTCGTGGAAGTGGAGCCTGAGCAGGGAGGCGCCCATGCGGGGCTCGGCCTTCATCGCGGCGGACACGCGCGCCTTCACGATGTCCTCCGCCTGCGGGCAGCAGCCGTCGTAGAAGTCGTCCGTCAGCTGGCCCCGCGCCACCGCGGCGGCGCCGAGGCACAGCACGGCGAGCAGGGCGAGGCAGCTCATTGTGTCTCTGCAGGAGTTATGCTCCATGTCTACCTCTGTAATCTGCACAACTACGTACTACTGTCGATAAGTGTTGCCTAGCTCCTCTAGCTGATTCTTACCGCAAGGCTTATATAGAGACGTTTTAGACTGTTGAGAGTGAGTCAGTGTAAGTGACAATCGTCCTGTTCGCTTGGCTTATAAGCCGTACTTTTTTAGCCAACAAACAGTATTTTTCTCTCACAACAAATTAGTCAACGGTACTTCCTGGGCAAATGCAGTTAGTGCTGTTGGATAAGCGGTAGACTGACTCGATGACGAGTAAGCGGCTGGCTGAGTGATGTGTCTGCGCGCGTGCGTTTTTCTCCCTGAATGGATCACAGCCGGACGCACTGATCGATCGCCTCGATCGAGTTTTTCTGAGTGGCGCAAGTACGAGTCGCGAGCACTGTGAATCCCGTGCGTAGTGGAGCGGGCGGCGCTACAAGTGGTAGTGGAGCTTCAACCAAGTGCGAGTGCCCGTACAGTAGTGTAAATTGCTAACGCACGTTTCGCATGGACCAAGTGAGTGGTGACGGCGGCTGCGAACCAATCAGTCAAGTCTGCACTCTGCAGTAGGCGTGCGTGCTCTACGCATCTGTCAATAATGAGCCTGTTCGCTTGCTCGTAAACGATCGTAAATTTTCAGCTGGGAACAGTGTTTTTCTCTCACACCAAACCAGTTAGCAGTAAATAATCCACGATACGATACGACCTCCCGAACAGGCCGAATAGAGCTACTTGGCTATAAATCGTCGTAAGAACCAAACTATATAATAGTTGTCTCATATTTGACTATAAAAAAGATTTTTATTATTATGTGATACCATGTGTTACTTTCTGTTTCCTATTTCTCCTCATATATATTTTTGTTTGGGCCACAGATGCTTGCCCTGTTCATTTCTCTTATAATCCATTTTTTTCCGCTTGTTTTTTCAGTTGGAATAGTGTTTTTCTCTAAAAAAACACAGTGTTTCGACTTGTTTTTTCAGCGAAGCGAACAGGCCCCATGCTTCCGTGCCCAACTTATTGCTTGCATGAGAGTCAAGCTCTTTTATCTTTTCTCTCCTCTCTTTTTCACATCAATAAAAATACTAACTAGTTTGGCTATAAGCTCGTTATTGTACCTGCTCTTACCGTGTTTAGGCCGTAGCCCATTACGCAGCATTGGTTTTAAATCCTGGGCCTTTGCCCATTTTAAAGGTTCAGTCCCATGCGTAAACCCGTTGTGATTGTGAGGGCCTGCGTTGTTTTCCTTCTGTGCGCGGCTGTGACAGTATGACTTCGTGACGTCTTGGAACATCCTTCGTCTTCGTCTCCACTCTCCAGTGGCCCAATCCCAATGGATCGGGTGACTATCGATTAGTGCACTGCGCACCATAAAATCTGCATGCATGTATCTTATATACTTCTCCTGTTCTCCATCGAGTTGTTGGCTAGTTGCAAGGTGTCCCCATCCAAGAGACGGCGACTTGCAGGACTGAAGAACAAAGCACAAGTAAGAGAAGCCCCAGAGAAGCTGCAACCTGCAACGCGCGGTGCGTCTTCGTTGCACCAACCTGAGAGTTGCTGGGCCTGAATAGGCTAACCGAGTCAGCCCACATGTCTAAGCGAATTGTGTGGCCCAAGCACAATAGCTTATAGCATTGCTCCTTGTATGGAGAGGGTTTTGAATTGAATCCTGTATCTAGGCTTGGGTATCATTTTCGCTTCGGTTCCTCAGTTCTTAAATAAATTTGGGTTCTATAGAAAATAAGAACCGATCGATTCCAAGAAATTCTAGAAACCAAGCATTTCGATTTTCGCTGAACTAACCAAACCTTTTCAACAGGGAACAGAGGTTAAGATAAATAAAAAGGTGTGTAGGTTCTAAAGCAAATTTGAGCAACATTTTCTCCATTGTAGATAATAATAATTGCTAAGAAAATAGTAGCAATATAATAACACAAATATATAGCAGTTCAAATATGACTATATGAGACATCACACATAAACCAAGCATAGTCTTACAAAATGTAAATGAGCGAAGTACAATTCATATAATTCGGTTCTTTTAGCTAACCAAGAGTTGGAATTTGAAAGTGCATCTAATCCTATCATGGGTTTTGTTGATTGCCATACTATAAAGGAGGATCGAATACTAATCACTTGCAAGTTTCTAATTGACAAAAGTTTCAAACTAAAACCTAGCCGTGATAGAAGATGACCCTTTGTTTTGCAAAATGAGTGCTAATTGTTCTATGGTCAGAAATTTCGGGCATTGGCCATATGTGACCACCAATTCTGGTCAACGGACAAATTTTTTTGGGACATGATATTCTTTTCTCACTTAACCTGTGCTCGAGTTCTAAGTTTTCAAGGGGTTGAAAATTCTTGTCTCCATTAGAATTTCTGGTCCCTACATTAAGAACTACTCAATCCGTTCCAAATTATAAGTTGCTTTGACTTTATTGGTACATCCATTTTGCTATGTATCTAGACACACATATAATAAAATTGATGTATCAAAAAAGTCAAAACGACTTATAATTTGAAACGGATGGAGTAGTTGAGAAGGGGAGTATATACCCCCTCCACCTCTCTCCTTGTTACTCTTGGACACCATAACAACCTATCTCAAGTTAAACACATTTTAATCTCCCTTTCTTCCTCTCTAGTGTACTAGTTAGCCTGTTCGCTTGCTCGTATACGATCGTGGATTATAAGCTGGAACATTATTTTTCTCTCACATCAAACCAACCAACAGTAAATAATCCACGATCGTTTACGACGAAACGAACAGGCTTTTAGATTCTATACTCTCTTGGATAGGATTTGAGGAATGATATAAGAAAAGTTATCATCTATCTAAATCTTTTGAGCACTCGTGACCTTTGCTTATCTTGAATTTCATTTGTCACTGTTGGATTTCTCGCAAATCCTAGATGGCGGCTAGGCTTTGTCCGTGAAGCTCCTAATTTGTGTGATGTAGCCCATGAAACCTTTTTAAAGCTTCAGCTCTGCAAACATTTCTCCTAATAGACTATTGCATTGCAAATAAGAAAATTTACTATAATCATTATGAACTGTGAAAACCCTATTAATTCTCTAGTTTGCCACAGTTTAGGCAGTTGGATACTGTTGCAAGTAACAACCAACTCTCTCTCCTCCGGACTCTCGGGGTCTCCCGACGTCGACTCATCCTCCTCGGCTTCTCTCCGAGTCCTCCATCCATCCTCCGGCTGTCCCCTCCCAGCGGCGAAACCCTAGCCCGTCACCTCGCCGCCCGTCGCTGCAGGCTTATGGCGCCTGTGTGACCGGACCAGCAGTCCGCCCCATCTCTCCCTTGGCCCCCGCATCTGATGTTCCTCTCCCGCATCGTACTCCGCGACCTGAACTCCATCGACTCCCCGGCCTCCATGGCGTCCTCGAAGAAGGTTGTGACCCGTGACGAGTGGGAGCGGAAGCTCCGCGACGTCAAGATCCGCAAGGAGGACATGAACCGCCTCGTCATGAACTTCCTCGTCACCGAGGGCTTTGTCGACGCCGCCGACAAGTTCCGCATCGAGTCCGGCACCCAGCGTATGGCACGCTCCTCTTTCTCTCCTCCGCTGTTGATCTTACCGGGGAATTCGTTTGAATTTCTGATTTTATTTTTGCAGCGGAGATTGACCTAGCGACCATCACGGATCGAATGGAGGTTAAGAGAGCAGTACAGTCGGGTAATGTTCAGGAGGCGATCGAGAAAATCAACGATCTTAACCCCACGGTTCGATTCTGTCTCTGTTCCTAGCAAAATTAGTTCGAATAACGGCCGAGATGCACATTTAGGTATTTTATTGTGTTGTGGAAGATCTCGAAGTAGGTTGTGGTTGCTGGGTTGTACAGATTTGGTTTCCATCCTCCTGTAGGTCTAAAATAAATACGGTCAACTAGAGAAGCACTCAGTTTTGCAATGTGGGTAACTTGGATGTACTGTCACCGACTCACCGTGTTTGTCTTTGTCAGCAATTTAGAGCCACAACTAGTTTATAGAATACAGGAATGGAATCCTTTCCCAATCTAATTTGATGACCTGTCATGTGTTTGGAGAGTATGCAGGAGCTTCCTGTTGTATCAAATGATATGATTCTGATTTAATCATCAGTTCTTACGGTTATTCTACTCTTTAGATTAGTTGTCCACGTTTTGCCATACTTGATTGTTAAAATAGGAGCTGGAGATTCGTGCTGAGCAGATTGCAGTTTTGAACATCTTTGTAACCGGTAGAAACAACTGAAATCCTTAATAAGTAGCATCCAATATACTTCGACCAATCTAGGAGTCAGGGCCAAGTATCTCGAACATGAAAAAAAAAACCCCAACAGTATAAAGATTGCACCTCATTGATTACTGATTAAACTCAGTTGATTACTTTGTTTGCCCAACACTAATGAGTGATGAGACGAGGATCCGATGTGACATCCTTTTTTCCACAAGTGTTTTCTGTTTCAGAATGGTGTTTTCCACCGTCGTTGTCCCCTTGCTTGGAAATAACTAACAAGTTTTGAGAAATGTTTCTTTATAAGAGGGTTCTGTTCATTTTTACATACAACTCAGATAACATAGATGGCCAGAAAAAAAATCAGTCATATTGCACATATGGCTAGTATGTGAGAGTTGTGTTGTTTTATTATCCTTTTTTTTAGGAGAAGCCCTATCATTTTTTTAAAAATAGTACAGCAGGGGGCCCACTGTACGATTTTATATTAATAAAAAGAAAAGAAGCTGTGCAAGAAACACAAAGCTGTACAAGCATACAGCGAAATGCAAAAAACAACAAGCCTGAGAGAGGCTAGGAAACTAGGCTAGGGAATCTATAGAGAAGCCCTATTCTCAAGGTCATAAAACTTCCGTCATCTAATGTTCATTATTTTCTATATACTAGCAAACATCCCAGATATTGCAATGGGATGTACAGCTTGTTGCGTGGTCACCTAGAGCTAGCTATCTTTATTGGACTTAATTGGGCTTAGCCCAACCTTATTTCAATTAAACCCCAATGCCCGTAATAAATGCTAGGTGCAATAAAAGATTAATCCCGCATGAGAAATTGTTAGGAGATTGTTTCAACTTAAATGAGTGGCTATTGTGTGAACTTGTTGTGAGGTTGAGAAAGGTGGAAGGAGAGCTACAGGCCCGCATGTGCCGAGCCGTGCTGAGTCGCAACGTGCATGAGCTCGGGCTTGGCTAGCCAGGCCATGACATGAGTGTGCAGCTGTGCAGCGCCAGGGAAGGTTTTGCAGCTCCAAACTATGATCGACCTGTGTTGGACAAGGATAGACTCTACCTTGGCTGGGCCCGGGGCCCTGGACTCCTAGGTTTACATTTGGCATCCGTGAAAGCGAGAAGGGTGGGAGTAAGGGGGACGCCCCGGGCCTTGAACTCCTAGGTCTACATTTGCCATCCGTGAAAGCGAGAAGGGTGGGAGTAAGGGGGGTGATGGACCTAGGTTTGCGATTGGTAAAAGTGAGAAGGGTGGGAGTGAGGGACGACAGGCCGATGGACGGAAGAAGAGGGGTGAAGTGAGGGACGGCAGACCGAGTGACGGACCAATAAGGGGTGGGAGTGAGAGACAATGGACCAAAGAAATTACTGTACTTTAATATTAGGTAATAGGTATTTTAATATTAGGTAATAATAGATATAGATTAGAAGCATGTGTATTTGTTTGTGTTCTTCTGGGAGGAGCTCTGTAAAGGTAACATTTGTTAACTCATGTCTCCTTAATCGTTATGCTGACTTGGATGAATGTGTGCAGATTCTGGACACGAATCCCCAACTATACTTTCATCTCCAGCAACAGAAACTAATAGAGTTGATTCGCGTGGGAAAAATAAATGAAGCTTTGGAGTTCGCTCAAGAAGAACTTGCACCGAGAGGCGAAGAAAATGTATTTATTTTTCTAGATTTACCTTTATACTTCATTTTGGTTTCAGGATTCAGATGTAATTTATTCCACACGCAACTGAACTGCTTTAAAGACACGTGTGGTTTCTGCTTTTTCCCCCCTGATTTTGCAGCAAACATTTCTCGAGGAGATAGAAAAAACTGTAGCACTACTGGTTTTTGAAGATGTAAAAAATTGCCCTTACGGGGAACTATTGGATGTTTCTCAACGTTTGAAGACTGCAAGTGAAGTTAATGCTGCTATTCTTACAAGCCAAAGTCATGAGAAAGGTTAGTAACACCTACTGTTTAGTTCAAGATTTAACTTATCAGAATTGACACCAAATCCTTTCCATGTGTAAATGTTTATTCATTGAGTAGTTTGCTATTTAAATCTGTCAAAGTTATATTTGGATAAATAAAGGAAGGTGAGGCTGGTGATATCTTATTAATTGAGAAGAAAGGAAGTGGAAAAACTGAAACCCGATCATATCTATTATCATTTTATACCCCTTGAAACATTTGACATTGAATTTATCAAATTATTTAGTTTGTATTTAATAAGTTCAAGGTTGTGAAAAATACTCCCTCCGGTCCCAAATGTAGGTCGTTTTAGATTTCTCCTGATGCATGATGTAGATGCTATTAGTGCATTTTTTTCTATAAATTTGGTCAAATTTAGAGAAGTTTGACTTAGGATAAAGCTAAAACGAAGTACGTTTGGGAGTGAAGGGAGTAGATTATAGTCGACTGTATTAGTTTCTGTGATTCTGTCACTGGAGAAGAAAGGAATAAGGAATTTTAATTTTAACTATCTCATTTGTCGTAACATATAAGGCTCAGCAGTATTGTGGACCCGAATCCTGTGCAGTGGTCGTATGACTTCTACTTTAAGTGTTAATTAAATTGATATGTACTGGATGGTTTAAAGAATTTATAATATGCCTTTACAATTTCCAACACTAAAACATTTAAATTTAGTTTTTAGGGCAGGTTACACTATAATTCAGTACCGTATGACGTAGTTATGTTTGTCTTATTTGTTTGGAACACAAACTGCTACATCCCTTGTTCAGATATGTTGTGACTTGCCGGCTTTATTGAAGTTCCTCTGTATATTCCTTTTCCCACAACGGCAGATCCGAAGCTTCCAAGCTTGTTAAAGATGTTGAAATGGACACAAAATCAACTGGACGAAAAGGCGGCATATCCACGAATCAATGACTTCACCACTGACGCACTGGAAGATCCATCAATATGAATCTGCTGCCAAAGTGATGATAATTGAGGGTAGGCACCAAGCCTGTCTGGTGCCTGCATGTGGTTTGCCCCGGATCTGTCAATAGATCATCATCTGCAGCACCCCTTTCACCAGTGTTTTAGGCCCAATGCAAGCAGTTGATCTGAAAACTTCACCTGTGTTCTACCTGTACATGATGTAGAAGACATGTTTGAACCCCTTTCCAGTCAGTGCAAATATTGGATTTGATTTTTCATTGACATTTTCAAACCTGTGGTACTTGCAACACGCAAATTCTTTCAGTCATGGTTTGGGCATCGAATTCACGCTCCTGCTGTCAGTTTGATGCAACTGTGCAAAGCAGCTCATTTTTTCCAATGTCAGAATCAATTGGAAGAGTTGCATTAGAGAATCTCTAATAGTTCCTAAAAACAGAATCGGTAAACCAATGATTTTTTCAAGAGGCTAAGTACATTTGTTCATTTGTTTGTTTCCACTATATAGAAGGCAATTTCGTATCAGGAATCTTGGACTATTTCAAAATTATCGTAACTACTTTTATACTTTTTTTTATCTTATACATTTGTACTTTTATACTTCCTTTCTCTTTTGTACATTTGCATTGAGAACTTAGTCCTATCTTTCCACCTCCGTATGTGACAGGTCGATTTTCTTGCGGAAGTTTTGTAAACTCAAGATTGAGAGTGAGCTTTGAAAACTCTCAAGATTGAGAGTGGGTTTTGAGAAGATTTTCTTAAGTGCAGAAAGTTTGTAAACTCAAGATTGAGAGTGAGTTTTGAAAACTCTCAAGATTGCTGTGGCACCTCGCCGTCGAAAGCCACGGGCTATGTAACTTTTCTCACTTCCCTTAACGAAGCACGTGCTAATGCACGCTTTCGGAAAAAAAAGTTTTGAGAACTACTTGAGGTGCTCTCAGCGGCTACAGATTTTAGAAGCCATTGTTTAGCCTTAGGACCCGTTCGTTTACCGGGGAATGGAGGCCTGGAACAGTTCCGGATTAAATGGCAAGTTTATTTATAGCAGTAATGATCAGCTGGATTATTTCCGGCCCTCAATCCGCACCAAACGAACGAGGCCTTAACAGTATGTTCCTTTTCCGCTACAGATTTTAGAAGCCATTGTTTAGCCTTAACAGTATGTTCCTTTTCCTCACCGGCAGCAATGAGTCGCATTCACGGATCACCATTGCCGCTTCCCGCGTATCAGTATTCGCCCAGCTCGTTTAGTTTCACCACGGCGGCCATGCATGCCGTCGCGAGCCGCTATCCGCATGAAGCACCCTTCCTTCTCGGTGTCCGTAACCACGGCGTCCCAGCTCCACGACGCCATCGACCGCCTCCTCCCGCTCCTCCGCGCCGACGCCTCCCACGCCTCCGCGGCGCGCGCGATCGCCGCGGCCGTCGCCTCATTCCGGCCGCCCTCCACGCTCCTATCCAACCGCATCCTCCACCTGCTCTCCTCCCACCCGGCCACTCTCCCGGACGCGGTCGCCCTCCTCTCCTCCCTCCCAAGCACCGATGTGTGCTCCTACAACACCCTCGTCGCGGCGCTCGGCCGCTCCCCGCGCGGCCTCGCCAACGCGCGCGCGCTGTTCGACCAAATGCCCCGGAGGGACCACTTTTCCTGGTCTGCCATCGTCTCCGCCCACGCGCGCCACGGCCAGCCCCGCGCCGCGCTCGCGATCTACCGCCTGATGCTGCGGGAGCCGGTGAGCGCCGGCGCGGACAACGAGTTCACCGCGTCCAGCGCGCTCGCCGCGGCCACGGCTGCCCGGTGCGCGCGCGCGGGGAGGGAGCTGCACTGCCACGTGGTCAGGAGAGGGATCGACGCGGATGCCGTCGTCTGGAGCGCGCTCGCAGACATGTACGCCAAGTGCGGGCGCGTGGACGACGCGAGGAGCGTGTTCGATAGGATGCCCGTTCGGGACGTCGTCTCTTGGACGGCCATGGTGGAGAGGTATTTTGACGCCGGGCGCGATGGTGAAGGCTTCAGGCTCTTCGTGCGCATGCTGAGGAGTGGCATTCAACCGAATGAGTTCACGTACGCGGGGGTTCTGCGTGCTTGCGCAGAATTCACCTCTGAGAAACTCGGAAAGCAGGTGCATGGTCGAATGACAAAGAGCAGGGCAGGGGATTCATGCTTTGCAGAGAGTGCGCTTGTGCACATGTACTCCAAGTACGGCGACATGGGAACTGCAGTGCGTGTCTTTAGGGGGATGCCAAAGCCGGACTTGGTGTCATGGACAGTCATGATCTCTGGCTATGCACAGAATGGGCAGCCAGATGAGGCATTGCATTCCTTCGACATGTTATTGAGGTCCGGATTCAGGCCTGATCATGTCACCTTTGTTGGTGTTCTATCTGCATGTGCTCATGCTGGCCTGGTCGATAAAGGTCTGGGTATCTTCCATTTGATAAAGGATGAATATGGTATTGAGCACACTGCTGATCATTATGCTTGTGTGATTGATCTCCTCAGCCGGTCAGGCCTGTTTGAGCGAGCAGAAGAGATGATCAACACAATGTCTGTAAAGCCTAACAAGTTCTTATGGGCGTCCTTGCTTGGTGGCTGCCGGATTCATAAGAATGTCCGCCTCGCAAGGTGGGCAGCAGAAGCATTATTTGAAATTGAACCTGAAAATCCAGCAACATATGTTACTCTAGCCAATATTTATGCATCAGTTGGTTTGTTTGATGAAGTTGAGAATACGAGACGGATCATGGAGTTAAAGCGCATTACTAAAATGCCAGCCTCAAGTTGGATTGAAGTTGGGACAAGAGTGCATGTGTTTCTGGTTGGGGATAAGTTGCATCCTCAAGCTGAAGAAATATATGCACTTCTGAAGAAGCTGTATCTGAAGATGAGGGAAGAAGGGTATGTAGCAGACACCGGATTTGTTCTCCATGATGTAGAAGACGAGCAGAAGCAGCAGGACATTGGTTATCATAGCGAGCGGCTTGCTGTTGCTTTTGGAATCATTGCTACTCCGAAGGGTGCTCCCATCAAGGTTTTCAAGAATCTGCGCATTTGTGGGGACTGTCATACCACTATTAAGTTAATATCAAAGATTGTGCAGAGAGAGATCATTGTCAGGGACTCTAATAGGTTCCATCACTTCAAGAATGGGAGTTGTTCTTGCAGGGATTATTGGTGATCTGTGCTGCATATACAAGGAAATGGTTTTAACTTTTGACTTTTTAAGACCGGAAATGACTAAGGCCAATGTACGGCAGTACTGATGTTGTGGCATTGTTTAGGAAGTTAGCTTTTTGCGGTACCTAGGCAAACTGCAACAAAATGGCACTTGAACCTTTCCTTCTGCAAATTCTGTGATCTTCTGTCTCGAGAGATCTGCCATGGAATACTAAACACTCATTTCGCTTGTTCCTTTGCAGATGAGCATGCACATGCTCCAGCTGTTTCTTTTGTCAAATGCAGAAGAAAGGCGAGGGACTAACAACCTGACAGAATATCTGTTACGCAAACCTACATGGATGTAGGCTTACTAAACGTTGCACATCCCATCTGTTCGCTGAAGTACCAAAGTTGATGTCTTTCTTTTTGCTGCTCTTTCTTAGTAACAGATCATGTACGTAAGGAGAATGGAATTTGTGGTGTTAAGTTTGGCAGCGAAAGGCTGCTTTGCAATGTTTTTACTTGGATCCATGTATGGTATGGACTATGGAGTATTACTATGAAAGAAATTAAGGCAATCACAATTCAAAAGGCGGAACAGGGTGGCTACATTTCAAGCAAACGAGTAGCACAAAAGCCTACTTTGAACAAACAATTGGAAGCTTTTTCATAGAACAAGGCAATAACTCTACTGCCCTTGGTGTATTTCACAGACAAAGTAATCACAAGATACTTTATTCTGCATGTAATAAATTACAGTAGGATTTGCAATAGAAGTCAGTCAGTGAATAGCAGGACTTCATAAGTCTGTATAATGCATTGTATTTGCTAAGTATGGCACCAGGAATCACATTACAAGAGTTCACGTAAATATAATCAAGAGGCTTTCTTATATCTGTATCTCACAGCACAACCCATGTAAACTATCAAATTCACAAAGCTTATCCCTGCAATTAACCAAAAGAACCGGTCGAGATGGCCTTCATTCAGATTGTCAGGGATCCATCCAGGATCTCCTCCCTGAGTTGTAATGTACGCCACCAACGTCAGTATGATGGAGCTTATATAGCTTCCCAGTGAGACTGTAATAAGTGCAAATGCACTACATAAACTCCTCATGGCATCTGGGGCCTGATCGTAAAAGAACTCAACTTGGCCTATACAAGTAAACACCTCAGCAGCACCCACCAAGAAATATTGTGGTATTTGCCAAAGAATGCTCATTGGAACAGCAGCCTTCTCATGAATAAGACCTTCAGACCTGGCAATCTCTAAACGCTTCAACTCAACAAGAGCTGCAGATACCATCGCAAGAATTGACAGGACTAATCCAATTCCCATCCGCTGTAGCTCCGAAAAACCCTTCTCCCTTCCAGTGAATTTTCTAGCTATTGGCACCAGAATGCGGTCATAAAGTGGAACCCATATGATGACGCTGATTACATCAAAAGTTGAGAGAGATGCAGGAGGAATGTTGAAAGATCCAATGCGCTTGTCAAGAACCATGCCCTGCTCTATGAACATGGAAGAGTTTTGGGCGTAAACAGCACTGAATATGATAGTAGTAGCCCAAATGGGAAACATTCTTATTAGGATCTTCAATTCTTCCACTTGGGTAACTGTGCAAAGCTTCCATGGGTCTGTAAAGGATTCGCTCTTCAGATCAGCAGATGAGATAACAGCAGCTCTATCAAGGAACCTACACAAAAGAGAGGTAGCTAAAATGTTATCGTAGTCACACAACAAAAGACAAGTCTGCAAATCAAGCTGCTTACAGGCGTAACATACTTGGAAAAAAATACAATTATGCAAGTAACATGTTTTTTCTGGAACACGCAGGAGAGCTGCGTATCTTTTGTATTAAGAAGGAAAAGAAGGGTACAAGATGCAAGTAACATGTGTCTAGTCCTGTCCTGAGGCTTAAGTTATGTTACCAAACATTGCATTTACAAGCAAGCATTTAACAAGATCACAAGTACACAGTAACAAGTGTCACGATGCATTTGCTTCCTCTATGGAGTTCCAAGTTGATTTGGATTACTATTGACTACTGAGTATTGACAATTAAGTGGAAGTCACTATTCCTATTCAGTGGCGGATGCAGGATGGGAACAGGGGGGGAGGGGCTAAATAATGAAGATTTAGGGCTAGGGCTAGAGATTAATGGTGATTTGAGGCTAAGTAACCGTGGTCTAATGAAGAAATCAGGCTCACTAGAGGGGGCTGTAGCCCCGGCAGCCCCCCCTATGGATCCGCCCCTGTTCCTATTGTATTGGATGTCTAATAGAACTACAACATACTACAACTCTTTGTCACAAACTCACAAAGAAGTGTTGTTTAGGACATTGGCAATTTGAAATGGTCCCCCAAAAAGCAACTTTTACAACTAATTTCGGCTGCAATATATTATTATCAAACTACTTCAGTACTTTTCAAGATAAATAAGCTCGTACCATTATTTCATTATGAACATATGAAATATATTGCGGCCAAAGTATGGATAATTCAATTGTATGGGAGAAAGTATCATGGTTGTCTGATCCCATGAATAATTCCTATTTATTTTTCATTGCATTTATGTACTTATTTTCCAGTATCCTCAAGTTGAGACAGTAAAAAGTTTGTAGTGAAGTTCAATGTCTTTATGCATATAATAAGTACTGTCATTTCCAAAGATTACATAAATGTGGTGCCTCATGATACTGAAACTAAAGTAGTAAGTGGTGACTCCATCACAGAGAATGAGAATTACTCGAGCTCATTTGTGTGCTCCAGCTTCCGGCTTCCCTCAATTGCTGAAGTTTGGCCATCAACTTCATAAAGGAGAGATGTATCATGTGGCACTTCAATGTGCCACTTACGAAATGCTGCTATAACTACCTGACACACTCTTATGAGTGGACCCCCACCAGGTTTTTGGAATCTGTACTTATTTGAAGCTGTGAAGAAGAATGAAATAGCTAATGCCATGAATATAGTAGGAATCGCAAATCCTATTCCCCAACCAGTGTTATCTTGTATCCACACTATGATAGTGCCTGATATGAATGAACCAATATTTATACAGAAGTAGAACCAATTGAAGAAGGAACCCTTCTTAGCTCTCTCTGCTGGGTCAGTGTCATCAAATTGATCAGCTCCAAAGGAGGAGACACAAGGTTTGATACCTCCAGTCCCTAGGGCTATCATATAGAGACCAACAAAAAATATGCCATACTGAAGTAAGCTTGCTTCTGGACAAACTGTTCTTAAACATGAAGGTGGCTGCAATGCTGGGACTGATGTTGACAGCGTCAAAATAGCCAGGCCCTTCAGTAAAGAAAAAAGAAGTCATATACTTGATTTAACTAGTGCTTCAGGCAAGGGTAGACATTTATTTCACATGATAAAAAATATAAGAAAATGAAAATATTAAAATGTTCACGTTAATCTGAGTCTGACACTAATGATGCAATCCAATATCCTACATGTTCATTTTTAATGCTCAGTGGGCTCCACAATATAAAAATAAAGACTATCCATAAATTATTAAGTAGTATATGCCACAAAGATTTTATTTTGTTTTCTAAGTTAGCATGGGATGGATATTGTACTAAAATATGGTTATTACTTGGGTGGCAATATCTTTGTACTTACAATAAAGTAAACTGATGAGAAAACAGCAATTGTCCAGTATTTCCCCCAATGAGAATCTGCTAAGATGGCTCCAACAAGGGGAGTGAGATAGCATGTCCCTTGCCAAGTGGTGACATGTCTTGCAGCCTCGAGGTTGCCTAGATGAAGCTTCACTTTCAAATAAGTAACTAGGTTTTTCGCAATTCCGTAGTAGGCCAACCTTTCACAACACTCATTCCCTGTCAAAAGACTAGCAATGCTGAAACTTGGCAAAACTTGTTTCTGGATTTATAAAGTGCAGGAATGCTTCAATTTACCATATGATCTGTAATATGGGTTAGTCTTGAAACGTGTTGTGCTATATGACTCTGACTGTTCTGGCTAATGCTGAATATATGATTTTCCTGAGGATATAAAATTTCATGTACAATGCAGATGTTTGGAGAGATGCTTTACAGAAAAAAAATCAAGGATTTTCTTTTGGTTATCCTGCAGCACGGTGCCTGCCAAGTGCCTATGGAGAATCTTAGGTATGTGAAACTATATAAGCACTTGTAAGAAGAGGTGAACATGTTGGAAGTTTGACCTCCTAAGCAAAACAAAATCACATATTACACATTAACAATGGATAGTTGAGATTATT
Organism: Miscanthus lutarioriparius; assembly: GCA_904845875.1. Taxonomy (NCBI): domain Eukaryota; kingdom Viridiplantae; phylum Streptophyta; class Magnoliopsida; order Poales; family Poaceae; genus Miscanthus; species Miscanthus lutarioriparius. The sequence goes on from CAJGYO010000002.1 coordinate 20,138,074, forward strand.
AATGTGATCATATATCAAACCGAAGAATAGTGTGGGTAACAGAATATGAACATGCCAAATTATGCGCCAAAGTTTTCTGGCATATGCATCTGCCAAAAAAAATACCTAGGATGAAAAAACATGCTTTCCAATTGCCTGTAGTGCGCTTTAATGCAGGGCACCCTTTGACATCAACAGATCCATCACCTGTGTAAAGGCCAGCGTCCTGCTAAAAGGTAACACTAGCACTTAGGCTTAAACCACCTAAGGCCCTGATCGTTTTGCTCTAAAACCAAGGGGATTGGGAGGGATTGAGGGGGATTAAATTCTCTACAAGTCAAAATCCTCCTCAACCACCTCCAATCCCCCTCAATTCCCATGGTTTAGGGATGAAACGAACAAGGCCTAAATGGATTACATACACTTTCGTAATGCTTTAGCAGTGCTACTGTTTTTATCCTCCAAAAAAGAAAGACAGAGAAAAAGGAAAGGCACTTAATTGCTTCCCATCAATCTTCCCAACATGGGCAAACAGTTATGAATTAACGGTAGGCGTTCAACAAATCCCTGTCGAAATGGAACTACACATTTATTTTGGGCAGTCGGATTTTCCACCCACTTGCCTGAACTCCAAATTAGCATCAAATACATTACCATGCAAAACATGGCATCACAATTTTTCTCGAACAGAAAACATGGCATCACAAATTCATAAACAGAAAGTGAAGAACTCTGAATGCCTCACAAGTTTTGACTTGAACTCGAGGGATGGATTCCTCAAGCAGGAATTTTCGTTAAACAAAGAAAGGAACAAAATAGCTGGCCCGGAAAGGAATACTAACTGAATCTCACAGACTGGCTACGATAAACTACGGGATGGAATTTGAACCACAGAGAGATGGTAATCGGGGAGTTCACCTGTGGAAGTGGAAGGAGGAGCGGTTCGTGGTCCCCACCTCCACCCTCTTCTTGCAACAGCAGTCCTGCTGCCTCATCCATGGAGAGTTGGAGACAGAGGGCCTCCCCAACCCCAAGTCCGGTCCACGGTCCACGGGAACAGCCGGAGCGGATCAAGAAGCTCCGCACTGGCAACGCTCTGTCTTCGTCTGACAGGGCGGCTTTCATTCATTTCACGTCACGATAGAGAAAAATAATTGGGTAGGAGGGTCTCAGACGGAGTGGACCGCGGCAGTCAATTCATACAGATTCGGAGACGCGATTTGGAATTGCCAGAGCAGTATTCCGATACCCATCTACGGAGTAGTATATTGGTGTAACATTTCAGACTTTGATTTGATAATGTAGTGATATAATAATTATGTATGATATATTATAGAGTAAAATACAACTAAGTTCTTAAATTTTTTAGGTCTTCCCATCTAGATCCTCAAACTAGAAAAATAACTATCTAAGTCCCTAATCTTCTCTCGTCGCACACCAAAGGTCTAAAACCCACCACACAAGCATCAGTGGCCGACGTGGCGGTGCGATAATGGTAGCTGCACATTGTGGCTGCGCAATTTTTCCAAAACCCCATGTCTAAGCTTCAGAATTGTCGTATCCCGAGCATGGCGGACGTGACGCGCTCCCTGGACACCACCGCCGCCGTCAGGACGAGCTCGCACGCACGGCGCTCCGTTGCGTCGTCGAAGAGCATGTCCAGCGCCACCAAGACGACCTCGCACGCGCGGCGCTCCGCCCCGTCGTCAAAAAGCATGTCGACGGGCACGGGCACCGGGCCGGTGTCAACCGCCTTGACACGGTTGCGGCCCCATGCCGTTGTGCGCACGAGCACATGTAGCGCCGCCTTGGTCGTAGACCTGGAGACCAGCCTGTCGCGGAGCAGCTCCACGGCCTCCCTGAACGCCCACCAGCCTGCTGGGTGGTGGCGGCAAACCGACGTGTGCAAGGGAGGGCGGCCACTGTCCGCTATCTTCGATGCCTCAGTCACCCGCGTCGACGTCGACCGCCCGAGCATCCGCACTCCGCTGCCGTGGGTTTCTTTGGTGCTGGCGGCGACGCATGCTTGGCGCCGAACCGGCATCACGCCGGCGCCACCGCCATCCTCCTCCTCTGGCATCCCGCAGGCCGAAGTCCGTCGCTGGCGTCCGTCGACACGCATGCACGCTGGCGGAGGTGGCCATGCTCGACCGCATTCTTGCGTGTGGCGCGCAGCTGCGGCCGGGCGGCTGCGGCGATCGCCTCCTCCTCCACTACCACCACCTTGTTCGCCAAAGGCCACGACAGCGAAGGTGTTGGCTCTCTGTTCCTCCACCGCGGACCCACGGCTGCCGCCCGCGCTCGAGCCTCACGCAACACAAGTGCCACGTCCAAGCCTCGGTGCCGCCTCTGACCCGTGAGCTCAATGCGCCGCGGCTAGACCCCGCGACCAAGCCCCGCTTCTCCTCCTCGCGCGACCCCGACACGCGCACGCGCCCACTCACACGGCTGCTCAGTGCTCACCCACACGCGCCTGCTCGGCGCCCCTGCTCTGGGTTCGTACGCGGCGGCCTTGCGAAGCGATGGTTTCGCCGCGCGTGGCACTAGCACTGCGCATGGCGCCGACGACTGTGAGCACGCCGCCGGTGCTCGCGGCGTGCAGTGGCATGGAGGTTGTTCTCTCTGTGTGACGGTGCTCGTGACCCCTGTTCGCACGCGCGTCCACACGCTTTCGGTTGTTCCTACTCGCTCGCGGGCCACGGCGGCTCGCATATGCGCGCCCGCCGCGGCGGCGGCGCGCTGCTTTCGCGTGTCTCGCCGCCTACTTGCACGCGTTCACGGAGATGGCCGCCCGGCAGCGCGGAGATGGTGCGGGCTCGTGAGGTCCCGCGGTAGCGGTGTGGCGGTGGTGGTCGGGCCACGCCCGGCATGGTGAGCATGGTCGCTGCCCGCACGCACGCCCATGGCGGTGGCGGGCGCCGGCGCGGCGAAGAGCGTGGCCGAGGATGGGTGCTCGGGTGTGCCTCGTTACATTGCAACTGGTCGTCGACGCGGTGGCGTGGGGTGGCTCGCCACTGGTGAACGACGGCGGCGGCAGATTGCGAGCTCGCGTCCGGCGACCATGGCGGCCATGCCCGCGACGAGCAGGGAGAGCGAGAGGGAGAAGAAGAGGGCTAGGGCGAGAGAGTGGAGGCGAGCGCGAGCTTGGCTAAGCCTTAAGACGTGAGGGGCGGTAGCGCTCCTGGTCACGTGTGCATGCGGCGAGCTCCACGCGTGGAACCCCACCGTGTTCCTGGATGCCATCCCGCTGTAAGGTCCTAATGGCTAGAGCGGGGGTGAATAGACTATTCAAAATTTCTACAACAACACTTAACAAACCGGTTAGACAATTATGAGGCGAAGCAAGTGTTGCGCTAGCCTACTAAAAATGTAAACCACCTACCACAATTCTAGTTTCTATAGTTTCTAACCACACAATGGCTATGTCGCTACACTAAGTTAGTGTGCTTTCAAAAACTAACTAAAGAGCCACACTAACCAAACTAACAAGCTCTCACGACTAGCTACACTAAAGAGCTTGATAACTAGTTTGCGGTAATGTAAAGAGAATGAGCAAGATGGTTATACCGCTGAGTCGATGAGTGAACCAATCAATCACAAGAATGAATATCAATGAAGACCAATCACCTCGGAATCAAATGATGACACAATGATTTTTATCGAGGTTCACTTGCTTGCCGGCAAGCTAGTCTTCGTTGTGACGATTCACTCACTTGGAGGTTCACGCGCTAATTGGCATCACATGCCAAACCCTCAATAAGGTGTTGCACAACCAATACAAGATGAGGATCACACAAGCCACGAGTAATTCACTAGAGTACCTTTTGGCTCTCCGTCGAGAAAAGGTCAAGAACCCCTCACAATCACCACGATCGGAGCCGGAGACAATCACCAACCTCCACTCGACGATCCTCGCTGCTCCAAGCCGTCTAGGTGGTGGCAACCACCAAGAGTAACAAGCGAACCCCGCAGCGAAACACGAACATCAAGTGCCTCTAGATGCAAACACTCAAGCAATACACTTGGATTTACTTCCAATCTCACAAAGATGATGAATTAATGATGGAGATGAGTGAGAGGGCTTTGGCTAAGCTCACAAGGTTGATATGTCAATGTAAATCGCCAAGAGAGTGAGCTAGAGCCGGCAATGGGTCTTAAATAGAGAGCCCCCATGAATAGAGCATTGGCTCTCTGTACCCTAAAAAGTCGGGGTGACCGGACGCTCCGGTCAGATCGACCGGACGTAGGACCCCAGCGTCCGGTCGCACGATGCACGCCACGTGTCCCCTGCTTTAAACGCTGATCGTCCGATCTCAATGGTCTCAAAGTGAATACACCAACAAGTGTGTGTGCGTTTCAGAAGGTTCCACTCGCATGGCCGGACACGTCCGGTTGATCACGACCGGAGTAGGACCCTGCGTCCGATCACTTCGAAGCTTCAAGGTGAAATTCCACGGCCGGACCGCGTCCGGTGACGCTGACTAGACTCAAGTCTTCTTTGGCACCGCCACGCCACGGATGGACGGGACACGCCCGGTTGATCATGAAGTGACCCAGCGTCCGGTCGAAGACCGACGCCGGCGTCTTTACTATTTCCACTGATCGGACGCTCTAGTCTAGTTGAGACCAGTGTCCGGTGCACTCTGTGAAACTCTATCTTTTCTGTACATGGTGCCGGTAGCACCGTCGGACTGTCCGCATTCTACGGGCGGACACTCCATCGGTGAAGTTTTGAACCCTTGCTCAAATGTGCCAACCACCAAGTATATCACCTTGTGCACATGTGTTAGCATATTTTCACAAACATTTTAAGGGTGTTAGCACTCCACTAGATTCTAAATGTATATGCAATGAGTTAGAGCATCTAATGGCACTTTGATAACCGTATTTCGATACGAGTTTTACCCCTCTTAATAGTATGGCTATCAATCCTAAATGTGATCACACTCTCTAAATGTCTCGATCACTAAACCGAAAAGGCTCCTACCACTTATACCTTTGCATTGAGCCTTTTGTTTTTCTCTTTCTTCTTTTCAAGTCCAAGCACTTGATCATCACCATGGCATCACCATCATCATGTCATGATCTTCATTTGTTTCATCACTTGGAATGTGCTACCTATCTCATAATTATTTTGATAAACTAGGTTAGCACTAAGGGTTTCATCAATTTACCAAAACCAAATTAGAGCTTTCATCCGCGACTGGTGTGGATGCCGGAGGCGAAGCCCATGGCCGTGTCGAGCAGCCTCGGATGCCGTGACGACGCCCCATAGTGCGGCGTCCACTTGGACTCATTGGGAAATAACATCTTGTTCGACAACGTGGATACGTAGCCTAAGTACAGTCGTCGTTAGAACTAGCTCGTTAGCTTGAGAGGCGTAAATCGTATTTTACGAGTCACGGTTGCAGTTAGTTGTTTACATCTCTGCATTGCATCCACATATACCATAATAGGAACAACGATGGATCATGGAGTCGACCGGAGTAACGGAAAGGTGGTGTCTTGAGGATCGTGTCGCCCCGATGGAATGCTAATTTTGGTTATATCTTACCCAGGCAAGCCCCGGTGCATAACCCCTACTATTTTGCACTTAATTTTATGCTTGTGCATTAAGTTTTAAGGAGTTAAATGAAAACCACTTGCATATATATATATATATCATTATCCTATGGGTCCTACTAGAATGACAGGATCGTGTAGATTGCTATGCTACAGGACTCCGGTAGAAGTCGAGTGATTACCTGTCACTCGTGATAGATAGGAAAGATATTATTGTTGTTATTATATTACTGTCACATGGAATATATATGAATGATAATTGGAGACCAGACGGAATGGTACTTTGGATCTGGACTTGGTTTGGCATTCGGGCAAGGCTCGGATTGCACTTGTTCCGCCTGTGTCGGTTAAGGACCGGCCGTTACATTGGATTCTAGTCAGGTAACAGACTTATTATCCTGAGCACATACTTGCTTATGGGGGCGAGAAGACTCATTGCTCTCTTGTCGTCGGTTCCGGCTCTTTCTGGACTAACTGATTGGAGGCAGGGATGGTGGAGGTCTAAGCGCCACACTGAGTCTGGGACTCAGGAATGGGGCTTGGAGTCCAAGTTTGGACGGGGACCTGGACCCCTTGACAAGAGAGTGGTGGGTTGGTCCTACTTGTGCCTGGGGTACAAGCGGGGCGTGTGTTTCAGGGTACCCAGCTGGGCTACATTGATTCGCGAATCGCTGCGAAATGCAGTACGACTTGTCTATAATCTAGCACCATAGTATCATCTGGAATATGAAAGATGGAAAAATGGTTCTGATTGCTTACCACCTGCTTGAAAGTAGCACAGGTGCTTACATAGAATGGATAGTTAATGAATTAATGATGACTACTAATGAAATTGAATATAAGGATGCACTCTTAGTAATGCCTCCTGCAGATGCAATAAACCCACAAGCCAGATAGCCTTGCATACTCCATGGAGTCTTTTCTTTCCTCATGACGGGTAAGTCTTGCGGAGTACAATTGAGTACTCAGGGTTTGTTCTACCCTGTTGCAGGTGGTAGGAACATGTGGAGCTGACACTTGTGTATGGAAACCTCCTGGTGGGCTCAGCGAGGTTTCCTTTACGTGCGGACATAGAGTTAATTTGAAACTTCCACCCAAAACATTTTATAATGGAAAAACTTATAACCTGTTATGATGTATATAACGGATCATTATGTTAATGTTTAACTTGTCATTAAATGATTTTATTTCCGTTGAAACTCTGATAACATGGTTATATTCCGCTGTTATAAACAATAAATATTATACTCTGATGTTGCATGAAAAGTGATGTAAGAAATAGCAAAAATGTTGTAAGCTTTATTCTCTCATTTATGATCCTGTTGAAAAATGTGAATTTTTGGGTTCTCCCATGGGGTGTGTGTCGATGCGGGACCCACGGATACACCGCAAGGAAGAGAGGAGATCTAGTTTGATTAGGATTTCTCCCATGTAATCCTAGTAGTAATATTACCCTATAATCCTACTAGGACTCTACATTATAAACCGACTAGGACTCTGGCCTCCTGACTATATAAAGGAGGGCAGGGCTCCTTAGATTAGGGAGCAGAAGAGAGTTAGAGAGAGAACACTTTACAATCAATCCAACGCAAAGGCTAACGCCGACTGGACGTAGGGCTATTACTCGATCACGATCGAGGGTCCGAACCAGGATAAATCGACTGTCTCTTGCGTTTACCATCGAGTTCTGCATACGCTGAAGCCCGAACAAACTGCCCCGGGTACCCCCGTGGCAGGCTATCGATGGTGAAACATCAACAGTATGCTTGACATAACTGTTTCAATTAGCTCACTCTTAGGTGTTTAGTGTCTAATGGAAGACAAGCACCTCCGAAAGTGAGTTATTTGGTGTGGTTCTGCCACAGTAAGCCTCCTCCTGATCAAGTAACTGTAAATTCTCCTTAATGAGCCATGCTTTTCTATACAATTGTTGAGTATTGAGTCCAATACTTCCTCTATTTTTTCAAGGTCACTCAATTCTTCACTTATGCTCTTTCTTTGCTTTCTTAATTCTCCTTGTAAATTGAATCCCCAGCCTTTGAAGTACTGTTTCAGCATCTTCAACTTCTATAGGATCTTATCAAGGGCAGACTTGGCATTACAAGGCTTCAACCATATTTTCTTAGCAGCTGAAATAAACTCAGGGTTTGTCAACCATCTTTTTTCAAATTTGAATTGAATTGTTTTGTTTATCTTATGTTGACCAGAGGATAAGATTAAAAGGTTATGATCTGAAACCTCTCTTGGCACTTTCCTAACCCACACTTGGGGGAAAAGATCTTCCCAATCTCTGGACACGAGGATTCTATCAAGCCTTTCGAGGATGAGGACTTCTTGGTTATTTGACCAAGTGTACATTCCCCTTGACATCTCTATTTCTCTAAGCTCATGAAAGTCAATGAGAGAATTGAAGAGGTCAGAGAATCTTTGTACCCTATGCTGCCTATTTCTCTCATTTGCATATCTAATGATATTAAAGTCTCCACCAATTAGTACAGGGTCCAAGTTATTAGAACATAAAGCAGACAATTCAGCAAGAAATTTCACTTTAAGATCATCACGAGCAGCCCCATACACCACAATTAAATTCCATTTGACTTTGTTCACCTTATCCCAAAGGTTCACTTGTATCATAAAATCACCTTGTTTAAAAGAACCAACATCATAATATTCTAGTCTAATGCCCACTAGAATCCCCCCAGATTTGCCCTTGGCAAAGTTGTAAAGCCACAAATAATTCTGTTGTGGATCAAATTTTCTAAGCAACTTTTCATCACAATCCTTGACCATGGTCTCCTGGAGACCAATAAAATGAAAAGAATACTGATATATAAGATCTTTCAGAAAAGTAGCCACTCATTTCTTCCTAAGACCTCTACAGTTCCAGATTAACCCATGCATCAACATTTATTTCTTGGATTTGATGTTTTTAGAGGACTTAGCCATAGGCTTTCTTCCTCTGGGTTTGGATAAGCCAGGACTTTCCTGTGCTAGCCTCTTCCCTTTAAAAGAGGGAGAAATTTTAACATTCTTCCTATTTTCTCTTTTCTTCTTTCTAAATTCCACCAGAATGAAGTCATCTGCTTCAGATGACTCTTCTTGGATCCATTCCAGAGCAAGAGATTCTTTATTAACCACTACATTCTCAACTAATTCAGTTTGTGAATCTGAAGCTTTGTTAATTTATTTGTGATATAAATCATCTCTAGCTTTCTCTAAATCCTTAAGCAAGTTAAAAGTGTCAAAGTCATTTTCATTTAAATCAACACCCATATTGGAAGTAACATTCATAATCTCTTCAATTGGTAATACAGAGAAGGAATTAATTCTTGATGGGTTACCTTCAAGGTTCCTTTTTTTAGCCATCTGCAAGGTCTTCTCTGAGGTAGTCATGGTAGAAGTCTTCTTCAGCCTGTCACTCCTTTTATCATCCTGCTGAACCTCCATCATCTCAGCATCGGCCTCTTTGGTCGGATTATCCACCTCCTTTTCATTCCCATCAATTTCCAACTCAGCGCTACCTTGAGTGTTGATTATGCCATCATCAGATATAAAAATCATAGGATGGCAGATAAATCGTCCTTTCCACACCCTAGAAGCATTCACTAAGGCCTGTTTATTCGTGAAAATATGTGGTTGAAACCACATACTAGGTGGAAACATGAAAATTAATTCAAAAAACGTATTTTGATCATTCTAAAAAAAAATGAAATTTGGTACATCTACGGTGCATACAAATGTATACTTATGTGCAAAAGTTGAGATACAAACTTAAACTAGAAAAATTCATACAAAAATAATAAACTTTAGATACATGTGCACTATAAGACAAAATCTAGACCAGAAATTTCAAAGGCAAGTTTGCATCTCAACTTTTGCATGTGAGTACATATTTATATATTTATATGCACTATGGATGTGCCAAATTTCAGATTTTTTAACAGACAAAATAAATTTTTGAATTGGTTTTAATATCCCCACCTGTAACTAAATTTGACTCTGCTATAGAACTAACTGAATTTGATCTCTGCCATAGCAATTAGCGCACACTAGGCCTTCAACCCATGCGGAAAATTACTTATATTAATTAATTTGCATGTTTTCTCTTTATTCATTTTCTAAGGCAATACGTATATAGCTATTATGTAATCTCTATCCAATAATGATAAACTTAACAATTACTTTCTATATGTTTTTCATCCATATCTATCTTACCTTAAGGTATGATGATTCTTATTGCAGCACATGTCTCATGACGTACAAATCTATTTTGATTTTCAAGTTGCTACAGACTTTTTATCATCAAGCTAAGTTAAAATCCGTGTGCTTGCTGTATCCTGGGAACCATCCCCCAAGCTCCTATTTTGAATAAGGCTCTTGGTTTGTTAAAATCCTACTAAAAGTTCAACACATAGACTGGTATAAATAACAAACTAAACCCTAAACTATATGTCTCTTCTAATGTGAAATATTACTCGTTCAATTTATATTGATTTGACACCACGGATTTGCTTTTTCTCTCTAAATGTTGCATTTTGTAACAGGTACAGATTCTCCACGAGGATAAATTCCCACCTGGTGACGGGGATGAGAGAAAAACCTTCCCAGCGAGCGTTCACGAGGATAGGGATGAGAAACTTTCCTGGCTTGCCAAGACAGATATGGGGAGCTATGCCCCAACGGAAAATTCCCAGTTGACATCCTATAGTCACCGTAGGTCTGCACTAACCTCCCACACTTTCGATTATATTTCATAGTAGTATAGATGGATAATTTAGTTAGCATGCAGGGTTACTTTATTAATAATGGTAGATGTGAATAGTTATTAAAAATTATGAATAGAACCAATGACTAATATATCAATGCTGATGGGAGTCTACCAAGTTGATAGTCATATCTTTCTGATTTTGTAATAATTTTTAGGATTTATGTTTTTTCTAGCACATCTTATAAGTATTAATGTGGGCCTCCAATAGTAATATTAAGATATATGTTGTCATCATTTGCATTACATCTATTTTGGTCTTCAATATGAAATTTAGTTGAAATATAAAATTAAATTAAATAAGCCCTTGTTGTGTCCCTTTACATGACATTATGAAACTATATTTTGACTTTCAACATTGGACCTTAATCTTATCAATTGTCATAATTTTTGTATCATTTGTTGAGTTTTTTTTTTTGGAAACCGTATCACTTGTTGAGTTGAAACACTAGTGCTCATTGTAGCTTTTATTCAACATTTTCTTTTGTATTTTATTAAAAAAAGATTGTAGGTCCTAAACTATAGCCTTACTCGATAATGATATAAGATCAGTCTCAATAGGGATGTCGTGGAAGTTTCTTGTGAATTAAACGAGGTGACATGGCAGAAAAACCATTGTTTTGCATGTAACGATAAAGAGAGTATTGGAGTTTCATGGCGACTAAACGAGTCGGCGTCGTTTCCAACGCGTTGGAAATCGGACGAAACCGCACCGAGGGCGTTCCTATGGTTTCATCCCATCCCGTGCGCCCAACTGCGGCATGCGGCGACTCCTCGCGTGCGTGTGGCTCCGTCCCAGCGGCAGGCGAGCTTGCGGCCAGGTCTTCCCCAGCGGCGGCGGCGGCGGTCCCTTCTGCCGGCGGCGATCTTCCGCGTCAACGGCCCGTGCGACGGCGGCCGGGCGCGGCCATGGCCCGGCGTCCGCGGCCTCCGTGCCAGTGGGTGGTGGCCAGCCCTCGGCCTGGCGGCCCCGCGCCCGTGGCCAGGCAACCTCGCGCGGCGGCCCGCGGCAGGAAGCCGGGTGGCTGGCTCCGGTCAGTCTCTTCGATCTCTAGATAATGTGGCTCCGGCGAGAGAGATCGAGGACAGCGTGCAGATGGATGCAGCTTCGACTCAAATCTATCGCCGCCTCCTGGTTCCTCATTAGGACCGCCGCACAAATCCAGGTAATCATGGAAACCAACGTATCTTGATTGATGCTGCTGCCAATTTTCTATCGCCTACCCCCAGTTTTCTATCTCAACATGGAAACCAACCCCCAATTTTCTATCGTTGATGGAAGTTGAGTAGAAATAGGCTATCTGAATATTATATTAAAGTATAAATAGGCTATCTGAAAGTGGTTGATGCTATTGGGTATTGTAAGATTTTGCTCTGTCAAATAAAATTCTGCATCTTTCATAATGTAATTCAGGTGAAAATACCTCTCTGAAATGTGTTCACATGTGCTACCAATCTTTCTGAAAGAGTACAACTTCTACAAATTCTATCAAATAAATTGAGAAAAACAATTGTGAAACTTTCGTTCAGAGTGATGAATGTGAATGATGCCCTTCGATCAGTGCACGTTGGTCTACAACTTTGTCTTGGCATATTTGATCACAGTACAATATAGGAATTAAATGCTGTAGCTAACCTTTGAAACAGTAAGGCCTTGTTTAGATGTCATCCAAATTTTAAGTTTTTTCACTCTCTCTCTATCACATCAATTTTTAGCCGTTTGTATGAAGTATTAAATGTAGGTAAAAAAAAAAACTAATTACATAATTTAATTGGAAATCACGAGATGAATCTTTTAAGCCTAGTTAATTTACGATTAGACAATATTTGTTAAATAAAACGAAAGTGATACTATTTATTAGGTTCACTTTTTTTATAAAGTGAACGAGGCCTAAAATGAAATTCTCCAGAGAGAGCCATGTCGGAAACAGTGGGATGAAACCAGGGCGTCCCCATCGGTGCAGCAGAATCGTCAGCTGACGTGGTGGCAGAGCGAGTAAAAAAGGAGGGAAAAGAAGAGGATGCGCGTCGGAGAGAAGATGGAGCCACATGTCAGAGGCAGCTGATTTCTTGGAGGACGTGCGAGCATACTGCTTGAACTATCGCTAGCGAGATCATTTTTCACTCTCTCTCTCATCCAGGTGGATTAAAAAATAATACCTGCTAGCTATTTAAATGCTTGTCGGTGACGCCCTGAGACTGGCCTAAACAGTCGTTTCAGCCTGTGCTACGTCACTCAATATGTAGCAAACAATTACATGTGTATTAAATTACATGTATTAATATGGCATAATATTTCAATTAAAATATATAAATTTAGTTAAACTAACAGGCCCATTCGCTTCGCTGAAAAAAAAAGTCGAAACACTGTTCGGCTGATTTGTTGTGAGAGAAAAATACTGTTCCAGCTCAAAAAAAACAAGCTGAAAAGTATGGATTATAAGACAAGCGAACATGACCATAATTTACAAAATTTGTTATCATTGTTGAGTATTATAATATAATTTAAAGTGATTATCAATGTTAAGGGTATTCATGCTCGATAAACTATTAAAATAATTATTTTATCCAATGTTTGAATGTCTACTTTGTTTATATAGTGATGAATAGCATTGTGCTTACTTTTAATCTATCGACAGAAGTGTATAATCTATATACTTTTTCCTAGAACATCTCCTCTTAATGCCATGTTGGGATGTTGTCGGATTCACCTCAATCCATATGTGTTGAGGTCAATCTAAATGTGTTGGGGTGGACTGGAGTGAAACTTGAACTAAATTTCATCTCAATCCCTACCCCAACACATATGAGTTGATGTGAATCCAACTATATCTAAACGAGGCCTAAGGATTAACACGAAGGTTCTTTTGGCCTCCAATTCGTTAGTATATACTAAGATGGTTATTATTGAAACGGCTTCTAGGATAATTTTATAGACACCCCTAAATTTGATCTCTGGCATAGGCGGCGTTCCACAAGTAGCAGCACACAAATCCTGGAAGCTGTTTCAATAGGGTACAATTTGGAACATAAATTGTTTTAATTTTTTAATACATAGTTTTTGCTATAAACCTAAATATATGCTATGTCTAAATACACATAAAATTTATCTAGAAAAACCAAAGCAACTTACAATTTGAAATGGATGGAGTACATCAACAGGTCCGTAACGGAATGATCCAAACAAAGTACGATAGTTAAGTACATATACCTCCATTAAACAGCCTCAGGAAAAAATGGCTATGGGGAAAAATGATGTATTATGTTTCCATTATTACGAAGGGTGGGCTTGATGCAAGCGGTAGAGTTTTACCGCCTGTGACCGGAAGGTCCCGGGTTCGAGTCGTGGTCTCCTCGCATTGCACAGGCGAGGGTAAAGCTTGCCACTGACACCCTTCCCCAGACCCCGCATAGGGCGGGAGCTCTCTGCACTGGATACGCCCTTATGTTTCCATTATTATCCAAGTAATGTTGTATCCGGTACCAAAGATGATGAAGTAATGTACACTACACAAGAGATTATGTAAGCACTGTAGTATTTCAGCATAAACAAATTGTACATAGAGCTTTGCTGTACAAATAAATTGCAAAGAGGAAAAGGAAACCCGGAACTTTAAGCAACAGCAGCTCTCTTGCACTTGTATTGTTGAGCGTAATATATAAAAACAAGGAAATTTAGAGAGCTGAGACCGGCTATCAGCCAGAAAAAACGGTCAAGATGGCCTTCGTTTAAGTTATCAGGGATCCACCCCAATTGCCCATTTCGAGTTGTGAAATATGACACCAGGGTCAAGATGAATGAGCTGAGATAACTTCCAAGTGACACGGTAACAAGAGCGAAAGCTGAGCATAGGCTTCTCATGGCGTCTGGTGACTGATTGTAGAAAAATTCAGCTTGACCGATTGATGTGAACACCTCGCCCACGCCAACCAGCAAGTACTGCAGTGCTTGCCAAAGGATGCTCATAGGAACAGGTACCTTCTGATGAACCAGATCCTCTGCTCTTGCGACCTGCAGACGCTTGATCTCGACTAATGCTGCAACTGCCACTGCGACTGTAGACACAAATAGGCCGATTCCCATCCGTTGAAGTTCTGAGAAACCTCTCTCTTTTCCACTGAATCTCCTCGCTATGGGCACAACTAACCTCTCATAAATTGGAACCCAAACAACAATACTGATAACATCTAGGGATGACAGAGTTGCTGCTGGAATCTTGAAAGAACCAATTTGGTTATCGAGGGCCATCCCCTGTTCTATGAACATCGATGAGTTTTGAGCACATACGGTGAAGAACACAATTCCTGTTGCCCAGATTGGAAACATCCTCAGTAATATTTTAAGCTCTTCAACTTGTGTGACTGTGCAAAGTCTCCATGGATTGCGAGAATCATCACGTTCATTCCACAAAATGACTGCAGCTTTGTCAAGGAAACTGTTCAAGAAAGAGAACGTGTCAACTGGGACGGTATGCGAGTCTCTGCGTATGTACAAATCCTGTGTATGCTTACCTTTCATATATAGTTCTGAAAAAGGTTGCTGTGTCCAGGAAGTTCCAAGACACAAGCTTAAAAGCATGCAACGTCAGAACAAAGTGCAGTATAAATGAAAATCTGTATTTGATACATTTTAGTAAACTTTTATCTTTGAATATATGTTTTCCCCAAATATGTAATCTAAACCACAACTTCTTAATGCCTTTCTCCTTCTTTGAGTAAAAGGATATAGCTTACAGGGAAAATAATTGTATCTGATAACCAAGAAAAGTACCTGAATTCACTACTGTGCTCCAGCTTACGACTCCCCTCAATAGCTGAAGTCTTACCATCTAGCTCATAGAGAAGAGAACTGTCAACTGGCAAATCCGCTTTTCGCTTGTGAGTGGCTGCCACAACTACCTGACATGCTCTTGTAAGTGGGCTTCCTCCCGGTATCTGAAATCTATATATTTCTGAACCTATAAAAAAGCTTCCAATAGCCAAGGCAATGAAAAAAGTAGGGATACCAAATCCAATGCTATATCCATAATTCTCTTGTACCCAAATAAGAACTGTGCCAGAGATCAAAGAACCAATATTTATGCAGAAATAAAACCAATTGAAGAAAGCGCCTTTCTTTGTTTTCTCAACTGGATCAGTATCATCAAATTGGTCAGCCCCAAAGGATGAAACACATGGCTTTATACCACCAGCTCCCAAAGCAATCATGTATAGTCCAACAAAGTATATAAGATACTGAGGTAAGGTCGGTTGTGGACAAATAGACCCAACACATTGAGGGGGCTGGAAAGAAGGAACTGATGCTGAAAGTGTCAATGCCGCCATCCCCTTCATTGAATGCACATTAAGAAGTCATTAGCACTTAGCACAGACTATCTGCAGGAATAAGTGCTTAAGCAGGATAAAAGATTCATAATTCACAGGTAGAGAGAGACAAGTAGGTCTGCAATTGACGCATCATGCATGTTTTCAATGAACTATCATGCCAATAAACACTCGTAACAATTATGAAGTTACTTATGTCATAGCCGAAAAGCTATATGTGAACATCTATCCAATCTTTCTTTAATTCTCAACCATGAGTAAATACCAATGCAGAACAACATACTACTATTTTAGGGCACTTAATACATTAACTTCCCTAAAAGAATTAATGCATTAACATGACACTAAGGCACAACTACGAGTTTCTTGAGATAAATGCACATATGTGTCTTACAAGAAAGTAAATAGTGGAGAAAACAGCAATAGTCCTGTACTTTCCCCAGTACGAATCTGCTAAGGTTGCTCCAATAAGTGGTGTAAGATAACAAGTTCCTTGCCAGGTTGTGAAGTTCCTCGCAGCAGAGACATTTCCTTCATGTAGCCTTGTTGAAAGGTAAGTGACCAAACTTTTTGAGATTCCATAGTAGGCCAAACGTTCACATACTTCAGTTCCTATCATATATAACAGAAAGGCAATTTCACATACTTCAGTTCCTATCATACGAAAAACTTATGTTTCTGATGTTTAGCACATCAAAGAATCATAGATTTACAAACACTCTTAAGTTCAAAAATGCTGAACAAAGATTTCCACTTAAATCAGTTGCATGTGCTTAAAACCAAGAAGTCAGTTGGACCTATGATTCCATAAAGAAGTTCACAGTGACATGATTCAACTGGTTTTCATTCAAGAAAAAAAATATGTTCATTTTATTTCTCAGCAGAAAGCCCTGACTGAATTCTTACCAAGAATCAATGAACATGCTCTCCAGTTCCCTGTGTTATGCTTTAAAATAGGAAAACCTCTAAAGTCAACTGACCCATCACCTGTGTACCCGGCAAGATCCTGTCCACAATGTAAAATTGTTTATAATTTATCTGCAAACCATTCAACAGGCAGGCGCTTCCTATAACATCATCAAAATCATAAGAAAAGTAAAGGGCACATAGAACACAAAACTATTGAAAGAAACAACAGGAAAAATAGTAGATAGAATTTGTAGGAAGTGTCATTCTATTTAATGACACAGGCATAAATCTTGTATCTTTCATACCTGCGACCTGCCAACTATGATCAATCCTAAACCAGTTTTACATGATGTTGAACAGAGAATGTAAGGAGTATGTAATTTCTCAGGATCAACACAAGATGCTTTCAATGGTAGGTGTACATGACTCTGTGATCACCATACAGTGTTCATATACACTTCTCAACCCCACCGAAAAAAGCTCATTGTGCACTTCGTTAATTGTTCATTAATTCATTAGTAGATAATTCCACCACTGTGGCATTTTAGGAGAACTACTCCAGGAAAAAACGAGGACAAACATCTCTTATCAAATGGCAAGATATCCTCCAAGAGTAGTTTTAGAAAGACAAGATGAATATAAACTAGAAACTAGAAAGAACAAATCATTACTTCAAAATGAATGTTCCAGCATGATTGGAGAGCTTAGACCTCTTTATATACTCCCTCATCCAAAAGTAAATCAACTTCTAGAGTTGTCCTAAGTAACTATTTCAGGTTTGACCAAATTTATAGAAAAGAGCACCAATATTTATGAGACTAAATTAGTATAACTAGATACTTAAAAGTTGATGGACCTAGATGACACCTCCTTAAAAGTTAATGGACCTTTGGTGCATTTTACTCATGTATTTATTTGGTGTCATAGATGTTGTCACTTTTCATATAAAGTTGGTCAAACTTAAGATAATTTGACTTTAGGTGATTCTAAGAATTGATTTATTTTGGGACGGACGGAGTATCCACAAGGTAAAAAACCTCACATGTCCAGGACAATTGCTATGGCCTCACCTGGAATATTTTAGCAATGCTGCTAAATCTATTATCTAAATTTCAGTTCCCCTCTTCGTTCATCTAATCTCACTTCTGTAAGTATTTTATTTTTAACGAAAGTGGTGAAGGAACTTTTGTTGTTATTGTTCCAAAGAAAAAAATAAAAAAAAGTTTGGTCCATAGTTAGATTGGTAACTGCCTTCGAATATTAATCGACACATTGAACAGCTGAGCATAGCAGATATCCTCTTTTCCTGTTCCTAAAGTTTTGTTGCAGCTAAAATTTATTTTTCTAAGAACATAAACTAGTAGGGAACTATCCACAGTTGAAAACTGGCCGTATAATTACTATTAATAAGAAATAGAATACTGAACGATTTTTCTAATTCTTCAAAAAAACAATATTTTGATCGAAAAAGCAAAGGTTTTCTTTTGCAGAGGGTGGATTAGAAGTTGAGTAACCCGTAACCTAAATGACTATGACAAGAATAGATAAACGGGTCTAAACCATTCACGTTTCAGTCAAACATGTGTAACCCATTCCACTCCAACTGTTTCAATCAAGTCTTCAGGAAAGTTACCCACTACCAATCAAATTAGACATCAAAGCTCTCAATCAAAGCA
Source organism: Miscanthus lutarioriparius (assembly GCA_904845875.1). Lineage (NCBI taxonomy): Eukaryota > Viridiplantae > Streptophyta > Magnoliopsida > Poales > Poaceae > Miscanthus > Miscanthus lutarioriparius. Next base: position 20,156,290 of record CAJGYO010000002.1, read on the forward strand.
ACATCAGTGTATCTTGTACTAAGAAAAAAATAAATTTCAAGAAAACCGATTTGGTTCACTTCCATAAGTACTTTTTAAGAGCAAAAAAAGTATTTTTGGGAGCTTTCCACAAGTAACTTTTACAAGTCAATCAACCTATAGTCCTCAAAACTGTTGCGTGTAGCAACCTACTACATCCAATCCATTATTCCAAGATATATCCTATTTATTTTCATTTGTTATACAGCGTCCCCCTTTTCATTGGTATTTTCATTTCACATGACTATTGAAGTTGCAACCCAGCAATTACAGAAGCACACGCCAATCAATTCAAAGGTCCACGCGATCCCAAGAATCCCAGGAACTGAGCAATCGAAGTGTAGTTTCCTCCTCCTTTCTCTTGCTATTCTGACCAATTTAAGCATTTGCAATCAAGCGGAACTTAACCAAAAGAAGAAGCTAAAGGGGATTAGAAAAGAACACCCTACGGATTCTGAATCTTGGTGGACCAAAAGTTCAGGAAAAGGAACAAAATCTCCATGCAGAAATAGTGGTGAAGTACCTCCGGCGGCTCCGTCGCGCGTACCAGCAGGTTCTGCCGCCGCTCCTCCTCCAGCAACGACTCCATGAATGCAGCTTCTGAAGCCGTGGAGGCTTCTCTCCAGGTACAGGAGTAAGAAAAGCTTCGAGCCTTGAAGGGAGTGATTGCTTCTTCGGAAATTGATGCTGCTGCAACTAATATTGATTCGCCAAGCAGAGACGACGAAGCAACGAGCTTATCGTTTGAGTTTTGTATGACTTCGCTGCCGTTTAGCTCCAGCGAGTCGCCGAACTTGTTGGAAATTGGGAATAACTCGTTGGCGATATTACATTCACATCCTCCTCAAACTACCTAATTGCAAAAGAGTTAAATACTTTCTGAGTTTTGATTTAACTTTAATAATAACGTGAAGATGTGTGCAATTCTCTACAGGGTTAATTTTGCATTTTTGCAAATAAGGTCTTGTTTGGATATTGTAGTATTAAGAACTTGTGCTATCAAGAAACTACACATATTGGCCATGTTCGCTTGAACTTATCAGCCGACTTATCAACTAGAATCTACAGTATTTTTCTCTCATAACAAAACAGCTTCGGCCGGCTTATGTATCAGCCGAACAGAGCCATTGATGTGTAAAATCATGGTTTAGAAAAAAGAATTCTAGATTGGAGTTTTATAAACTTTAAAAAGACTACAAATTTAGTAATACCATAGTATTCAAAATCATAAATGTTGTATCCAAACACTTCATGACACTTTAAAACCAAAGCATTTCACAAAATCATAGTATTTAGAATTTTCTAAAATTCAAAAAATACTTGGTATCCAAAGAGGACCTAAGCGTGTCAATATTTTTAAATATTTTGTAATGAATTTGTGTTTCGGAGACTAGACCAAAAGGAGTAATATTTACTTTAGGGCAATTTTTTTCAACCTCCAAGCTTCACGACAATCTGATTTTCAATCCTAAACACAAAATCGATTGTAACGGACACTCTTCAATTATCAGAACCAGACAAATTTGGTCCTCTAGCTAATTTTATAGATGGTTTTCTATGTTCTAAAAATAATAAAAAACTATTTTGATCTCGAAAATTTATAACTAATTTATTTTCAATCAGAAAAATATGAAACTAGTGTCGATGTTTTTTTTCTTTCTAAAAATGTTATCTAGCTATTTATGGTGTATATATAGTTATTTGGAACTGGACAGTTTTTGTTCTTATCGCTTTATTGCTTGTAGTTGTGCTCATTATTTGTTTAAAATAAATAAGATCTAAATAAGTTTAAATAGAGCACCAATAGATAGATAACATTTCTTGAAGGAAATTGGAAGTAATTTTATATTAGTTTTTTCACCATGAAGCCGTCATCATGACTTCCGTTTCAGCCAGGGCTTATTAGCCAGTCAACAGTGTTTTTCTCTCACAATAAACCAGCACCAGCCGGGTTTATCAGCCTAGAAACTAACCAGCGAACAAGCCGAGTAGGGGCGCCATACTATTTTCGATATATCGTAAGACACAAGGAATTCAGGTGCTTCAACAGATTGGGGTCTCAAACACATCCAATCCAAATCCGGGCTTCACTTGAGATATTGCCGCCTATAGAGGTTCAGTAAGTGCTGGCAAATCTCAAGTGCAAAAGCCGGTTGCCTTCATCGCACGATTCCGACTTGACATTGCAGCACGATTATATTCTCTATTTATTGCTCTAGCATAATCTAATGGTGAACATTGTTTGTACTGAAATTGGGTTTTCAATGGGAAAAGATTTCATCGTTTACCAAACTGGCACTTCGCACTCTCAAATCGAGTGTCTTAAAATCATTAGAACAAACTCATTGCACACAATGCAAATGAAACACAACCTGCATACTTATGCTCAGTACGCCTTCTTACATTCGTACCGCATTGCACAGAATACAAAGGCTAACAGATTCAAGAAACACAGCCCAGCCATCACCCAGCAGAATCGATCCAAATGCCCTTCGTTCAAGTTATCAGGTATCCACCCTGGGCTGTCTCCTCTGGCCGTGAACACAGGAACAAGAGAAATGATGAACGAATTAAGGTAATGCCCAGCCGAGATGTTGGCAAGTGAGAATGCTAGACACAAGCTTCTCATGGCATCAGGCTATTCCTCGTAGAAAAACTCGTTTAACCCAATGAGTGAGAACACCTCACCAGCACCGATCAGAAAGTACTGGAGTCCTTGCCACAAGATGCTCATTGGCGCAGCCACATTCTGACCCACCAAGCCTCTGTCTTGTACAGTCTGCAACCGATTGCCCTCCACCAATGCTGCTGACACCATTGAGAGTGTGGATAAAAATAAACCGGTCCCACAGCGTTGCAGAGGGGAGAGCGTCCGCAGTGTTTGTGTCGAAGCCGGTTCCATGCATTTAACGCATGTATACAACCCAGTACGTTACACTGTAGGGTTGATTCGATGGAGGAGGAGCTTCGAGACATAGAACCTGTCCTTTTGCAATAAAAAATATATATCACTCTGACATATGACACAGCTCCAACGACTTCAACTGCCATGAGTTGATGAGCACCCCGATCCATACAATGTGTTCAATACCATGAAAAGTCATGTTATTAGTGGGACCCGTGATACGAGCAACCCCGTTCTTTCACACTGTGGCTGCCCTTAGCCATGCCAGTGAATTTTCTAAACATTGGAACAAGGATTTTTTTTCATAGATCGGAACTAGGGCAAGAACAGTGATGATATCTACAGATTGGCAGCATGTTCGTTTGGTCGTAAACGATCGTAAATTTTCAGCTGGAACAGTATTTTTCTTTCACACCAAACCAGTCAGTAGTAAATAATCCACGATCGTTTATGGCCTCCCGAACAGGCTGTGGAACGATGCTGCAGGTATTTCCAACGAGCCAACGTGTCTGTCCATGACCATCCCTTGTTCTATAAATGTTGAAGACATCTGTGCCAGAACTGTAGCAAATAAAACAATTGTAGCCCAAATAGGGAGCATCCTGATCAAAATTTTGAACTCCTCTACTTGAGTGACAATACAGACTCTCCATGCATTAAGCCGGCCAACAGATTCACAACCAACGGATGTCACAATTGCAGCTTTATTAAAAAAAACCTGAGAAAAGGAACAATATTACCTTACTAATACTAACCGAAGAAAAACAATTGGCCATACCATTAGTGCATTTTAACTTCTCTAAATGCTTAGATTTAGTAAGAATGCAGGGTTCCTATTGAGCAAATCAAAGTGCATGAGAATTTAAACTTGTATTAATCATCAACAGAACTAAAGATATCACAGGCAACATTCCTTTTGAGATGATATTAAGAATACATTTCTATAGCTCTTATAATTTTTAACTTATGTGATTCATTGTGATCTATGGTTGTGCTCCATGAATTTCAACATAATCATAAACCAAACATGTCAGCATTAACATTTAAGGACACACAACAACAACAACAACAACAACAATAAAGCCTTTAAGTCCCAAATAAGTTGAGGTAGGCTAGAGTTGAAACACAGCAGAAGCAATCAAGGTTCAGGCACGTGAATAGCTGTTTTCCAAGCACTCCTATCTAAGGCTAGGTCTTTGCGTATATTCCATCCTTTCAAGTCTCCTTTTATTGCATCTACCCAAGTCAACTTCGGTCTTCCTCTGTCTCTCTTCACATTACTATCCTGGCTTAGGATTCCACTACGCACCGGTGCCTCTGGAGATCTTCGTTGGACATGTCCAAACCATCTCAACCGGTGTTGGACAAGCTTTTCTTCAATTGATGCTACCCCTAATCTATGGACAAGCTTTTCTTCAATTGATGCTACCCCTAATCTATCACGTATATCATCGTTCCGAACTCGATCCCTTCTTGTATGACCGCAAATCCAACGCAACATACGCAGTTCGGCGACACTTATCTGTTGAACATGTCGTCTTTTCGTAGGCCAACATTCTGCACCATACAACATAGCAGGTCTAATCATCGTCCTATAAAACTTGCATTTTAACTTCTGTGGTACCCTTTTGTCACATATGATAACAGATGTTTGGCGCCACTTCATCCACCCTGCTTTGATACTATGGTTAACATCTTCATCAATATCCCTGTCTCTCTGTAGCATTGATCCTAAATATCGAAAGGTATCCTTTCTAGGCACTACTTGACATTTCAAACTAATATCTTCCTCCTTCCGAGTAGTAGTGCCGAAGTCACATCTCATATACTCAGTTTTAGGCCCTGTTTGGCAGGGCTTCACTTCACTAGTGAAGCCATTTTTTTAGCTTCAGCTCCACGAACAGTTCCACCGGTGGAGCTGAAGCGGTTTTGGTAAACCGTTTGGCAAAATGGCTTCCCTGTGAGAGCATGTTTTTAGGGCCCTAGAGGAGGAGCCGGGAGAAGCCACTTTTTTTGGCTCCATCTCACCCCAAATCATTGTGAGAGCATGTTTTTAGGGGCTTCACCAGTGAAGCTATTTCACTTTACTCCGTTTGGCAGAAAACGGCTCCAAACGGCTCCTGAAGCTGGTGAAGAAGCCCTGCCAAATAGGGCATTAGTTCTACTGAGTCTAAAACCTTTGGACTCCAAAGTCTCCCGCCATAACTCCAGTTTCTGATTCACTCATGTCCGGCTTTCATCAACTAGCGCTACATCGTCCGCGAAAAGCATACACCAAGGGATACCCCCTTATATGTCCCATGTGACCTCATCCATCACTAAGGCAAATAGATAAGGGCTCAAAGCTGACCCTTGATGTAGTCCTATCCTAATCGGGAAGTCATCCATGTCTCCATCACTTGTTCGAACACTAGTCACAACATTATTGTACATGTCCTTAATGAGTCCGACGTACTTCGTTGAGACTTTATGTTTGTCTAAAGCCCACCACATAACATTCATTGGTATTTTATCATAAGCCTTCTCCAAGTCAACAAAAACCATGTGTAGGTCCTTCTTCATATACAGCTCCATAACTTGTCTTATTAAGAAAATGGCTTCCATGGTTGACCTTCCGGGCATGAAACCAAATTGGTTCATAGAGACCCGCGTTATTACTCTCGAGCGATGCTCGATAACTCTCCCATAGCTTCATAGTATGGCCCATCAACTTAATTCCCCGGTAATTAGTACAACTTTGAATATCCCATTTATTCTTGTAGATCGGTACCAATATACTTCTCCTCCACTCATCAGGCATCTTGTTCGATCGAAAAATATAGTTGAACAGCTTGGTTAGCCATACTATAGCTATGTCCCCGAGACATCTCCACACCTCGATTGGAATACCATCCGGTCCCATCGCCTTACCTCCTTTCATCATTTTCAACGCTTCTCTGACCTTAGATTCTTGGATTCTCCGCACAAAGCGCCTATTGGTATCATCAAAAGAGTCATCCAACTAAAAGGTTATATCTGTATTCTCACCATTGAACAATTTGTCAAAATACTCTTGCCATCGATGTCGGATCTCATCCTCCTTCACCAAGAGATGCTCCATTTCATCCTTAATGCACTTAACTTAGTTGAAGTCCCTTGTCTTTCTCTCACGAACCCTAGCCATCCTATAAATGTCCTTCTCTTCTTCCATCGTACTCAAATGTTGGTAAAGATCCTCGTACGCTCTACCATTTACCACACTTACAGCTCACTTTGCAGTCTTCTTTGTCACCTTGTACTTCTCTATGTTGTCGACACTCCTGTCATGGTACACGCATCTATAGCATTCTTTCTTCTCCTTAATAGCCCTTTGGACTTCCTCGTTCCACCACCAAGTATCTTTAGCCTCGCCTCCACTTTCTTTGGTTACTCCACACACTTCTGAGGCCACCTTTCGAATGTTGGTTGCCATCTTCTCCCACATGTTGTTTATGTCCTCTTCTTTCTTCCAAAAGCCCTCTTTGATAACCCTTTTCCCTAAATACCTCTGACATCTCTCCTTTTAGTTTCCACCACTTTGTTCTTTCAATCTTAGCTTGTTTATCCCTACGGGCACGCACCTGAAAACGAAAGTCTACCACCAAAAGCTTATGTTGATAAACAATACACTCCTCTGGTATCACCTTACAACCCAAGCATGCTCGTTTGTCCTTTCTTCTTGCGAGGACAAAGTCAATCTGGCTAGAGTGTTGTCCGCTACTGAAGGTCACTAGATGAGATTCTCTCTTTCTAAAGAAAGTGTTGGCTATCATCAGGTCAAAAGCTACCGCGAAGTCCAGAACTTCCTCCCCCTCCTGATTCCTACTACCATACCAAAAACCTCCATGAACTGCCTCGAAACCTGCGTTTGTAGTACCTACATGCCCATTAAGATCTCATCCTATAAAAAGCTTCTCACTACTAGGTACAACTCTAATCAGGCCATCTATGTCTTCCCAGAACTATCTCTTAGCACTCTCGTCGAGGCCTACTTGGGGGACATACGCACTAATTACGTTCAAGACCATATCACCAACGACAAGCTTGACTAAGATAATCCTATCTCCTTGCCTTCTCACTCCCACCACATCATTCTTAAGGCTCTTATCAATCAAAACTTCTACTCCATTTCTATTCGCGACTGTCCATGTATACCAAAGCTTGAAACCTGTATTGTCCACCTCCTTCGTCTTCTGACCCTTCCATTTAGTCTCTTGAACGCATAATATATTTACACGCCTCCTAGTCACGGTATTAACTAATTCTCTTAACTTACCTGTAAGCGACCCTACATTCCAACTATCTAAACGGATCCTAGTTGGTTCGACTAGCTTCCTTACCCTTCGCACCCGTCGACTCAGATATGAAGACCCTTGCTTATTTTTCACTACACCCGGGCGCCGATGTAGCGCGCCACTAAGGAAGCGACGACCCGATCCTTGCTCACTTGACACCATGCCCAGATCGCGACATGGCGCGTCACCAAGGGGGTGCCGACCCGGCCCTTGTCCATTTAACACCATACCCGGGTTCCGATATGGCGCGTCGCTAAAAGGGTTACGCCCAAACGGTTTTCTTTCGGGTTTCATCTCCATTAGAATGGTTAGATTTAACGTTGGCTCGTCACACCTATCACAACCCTCTTCCTTTATCAGGGCTTGGGACCTGCTATGTTGAGACAACATAGGCGGAGTTAGCATTAACATTTAAGGTCATCAAATAAAAACAAGATTTCAAATTTTGCATATCCTAGCCATGTGTCAATAAATACCAGTTCCTGAAGCAATTTTTAGCCGACCTAAATTAACACTTCAGAACTAGTAAAGTGGAATTGCGTGGAACCCCATACAAAAATTAGTCATATAAGAATTAAAGTATCGATTGAAGCAAAGGCGGACCAATCTCTATCAAATTAAACATAACTCAAATCACTGCTCATATGGCACAAACAAATAAAAGAAATGGCAAATTACAATACATCCATTTTTACTACTCTAGATTCTAGAATTTCATCCAGTGTGCAAGAATATTTTTTCTGTAGGGTTTCACATGCTATTTATACATGATATAAGAAAGTATTATCTGCAAAATAAACTAATCATCTAAACTTATATGGAAATGCAAACGTAAATAAATGGATCATATAAGGTTAAGGAAAAAAACTCAGAACAAAATATTACTCAAATCCAGTTGTACGCACCAATTTCCGGCTTCCTTCAATTGCTGAACCTTGCCCTGGAGTCTCATAAAGAAGTGAACAATCGCTTGGCAAGACCATATCAAAGTTGCGAGTAGCCGCAACAATAACTTGACACACTCTTGCAAAAGGGCTACCTCCAGGTTTCTGAAATCTGTACACACTAGAGCCCAAGATGAAACTACCCACACCAAAATGAGAAACATTGCAGGTATGGCAAAACCCCAGAGCCAACCTTCATGGTCTTGGACCCACACGATAATAGTCCCTGAGATCAGTGCACCAGCATTGATTGCGAAATGGTGCCAATTGAAGAAAGAGCTCTTTTTGGTTCTCTCCTCATCATCAGTATCATCAAATTGATCAGCACCGAAGGATGCAACACAGGGGTTCTGTCCACCATACCCTATAGCAACCATATACAGGCCAAAAAAGAATATGATGTGCTGAGATGAGACTGAATATGTCCAAGCAGGCCAAACATGTGGATCAGTAGAGATGGAAATGTTGCTGACAGGACCAACATCATCATTCCCTAAATAAATCAACAGAATAGGAAAAAGATGTCAATCAAAAGGGAAAAAAAGAAAGCATGTTAAGTTCACTCAAGTGTCGAATGGACATGTATATCACAACAGGCAAGTAACGAGAAGTCTACTTTGGGAAGCCAGATTGGTTTTATCATGCATCCATTAAAATACAACAATGTTGTTTCACCAAATAAGGTTTCAACTCTTCTGCATACTTAGGATCTCTCTGAAGTGGGGTTTTTTCCAAAGGAAGAATCTTATTCTATTGCACATGTGCCCAATCATAGCATGGATACTTTTAGCACTTAGTATTGAAGATTGTGAAGAAGATCAGAGCCGTCCAGTACTTCCCCAGATATGAATCAGCTATAAACGCTCCAATCAGAGGTACAAGGAAACTAGTGCCTTGCCAAGTTGAAACATTTCTTGCAGCAGCCACATTTGTTTCATGTAGCACTTTTGTGAGATAACTCACTAGGTTTTTTGAAATTGAAGAAATGGCCAGGTACGAGCAGAATGAACAAACTGCAACAGTGCATTTCGTTTCATGTTGGATCTTGTATTGAATAATGAGCACATGCATAAAAAACTATTTTTAAATTCAACGAAATTTCACCATTTCATGTCCTACTTGTCTTCCAAAGCAAAGGATGATTGAACAATGGAACTTTTTTCACACTTACATATGGTTAAGGAGCAAGCTTTCCATTTTCCTGTATGTTTTTTGGAAGCAGGATGTCCATGGAAGCAAACAGATCCATCACCTGTGCATTCTACAGAATCCTGCATTCAGAAATTGAACCCAAAATGGTAGTCTTACCCATCTAATTTTGAGAAGAATGTTCTCACAGCTAAAAGCAATGTAATGAACATTATTTTAATTTTTAAAGGACCCAGGACCACGAACTAAGGTAAGAGAAGTCAAATTAATCATGTATAAAGAAGAAAACACAGAACTACCATTTTGTATGGTTATGCTGAAAATATATTGCTACAGTGATTAATAGAGAGAAAAAAAGAGGGAACACCCAAGGATCAGTTTTTAAAAATAATGATCAACAAGAAGAATCAAAAGAGTTAGCACATGTCTGTTTCTTCCCCCTTCCCGATTTTCTTCAGAATCCTCTTTACTTGTGGTCCTCAGTTGTGACTCAAAAGAATTAAGCCAAGCAAATATTTCAATAAAGATTGGTATTAAAATAATCAGCTCCTTCTTGAAACATCCAATGACTTAGTGTTGAACAATACCAAAAGGCCAGTTACCAGAAAACAATGCTATATCCATTTGATGCAATTAGAATACAACCACACTGAAAGGACAATGGGATGCACAATAGTTTTACATGTAGCTAAGTAATTTATAATTACTTAAGTAGTATTTATAGTAAACAAGAATGAACTCCAGAAATGTTCTTACAGTCTTGGATGTGGTATATAAAAGTGATCATACTTCAAAATTTGAACAACCAAAATTATAAATCTGTTCACGTATACAGAACTACAGAGAACAAGGAAGTACTGTTCCAACCCTGCAGCTAAAAAAGCTACGTAGCTGATCATATCAACAGTCCAGATTTACAGACACTACAGCAAGTAATGGACGTGCTTGTGTAAAATAATTAGAATCAATACATGTGCACAAATGAATGCACATCTGTGAACAAGCATTACACCGAAAGCATGCTCCAGCTGCACCTAAGCCACAAGGAGAAAAAACACGACCTGGAGAACACTCAAGCCCAACCCCGATAGCAATTTCAAGCTGCACCTAGGCAGCGTCAGAATGAGAAAAGAGCCAGGCCAGGCCAGTATTCTGTTGTTTAATTATTTTTCAGAGTAAGAAAATGCAGGCCAAACGGTCCTCTGAAACAAATCAGGACTTTTCTCTGGCCTAGCAGGCTGGCATGGAGGATACTAAGCTCTTTTGTAAGCACCTGGGGACCAAACACATGATGAGAGGGAGGATGTTTTCAAAAAAAAATGATGAGAGGGAGGACGGAGGGACTGAGGGGGTGAGGCCGTGAAGGAGAGAGAGAACCTCTTGGACAGAGTCGTCTTCTTCTAGCAGAGGACTTCTGTAAAACTGGCCTGTGGAGTCCATGGCTCCCTTTCCTACAATCAGACTGCAGAAATGAGGTTTGTATCCTGAGAAAGGTGGAGAACAAAGACAACATGAACATAAAAGGACGCATAGTGCACCTCTAGTTCAGACGTCTTAATCGTGCAGAATTATTTACTAAAGAAAAGATCCTACAATATTTTTGTAAAACATGCTTGAGAACCATGAATCATTATATTAAGAAGAAGAATGCAATTAGACCAAGATGCCTCATTATATTAAGCAGCTGCGTGGTGAGCACAAAGCGAATTATTTAGTAAAGAAAAGATCCTACACTGATTCTTCTTCTAAAAGCACCCAAACTAAGGGGACAGGAAAAGAAGTTGCAATCATATGTGAGTTGCCTAAAGATGCTTGTTGCAGTTTTTAAATGCTCTTAAGACGCTGAGTACAAATCATCTGCGACTTTATATTTTGGTACTTAGAACATGTAACTGATTGACGAACTTTGAGATCATTATGGACTGACCTCGCAGAATCAAAGCCCTATGTTCTTAATTTGACAGAAACATGAAAGGTGACTACCTTTAATCAGGGAAATAAATACAATGACTACAACTCATGCTACGTTTTAGCCCAAAAATACTAGTATCTATGAACATAAACAAAACGAGAAGCAATCTAATACCTATTCTGCAGCAGCAATCTAATTCACTATCATATCATCCCTCCACATATATATCTACCCAAACAAGAAAAGAATCAAGTAAAATTTCTCACCTGGATAAAATCACCTAGAATCAAGTAAAACTGATATAGGCGCGCCGTGTAGAGTCTGTGTCCTGCTGCCGCTGCCGGTGATTTCGTGAAAACTGCTACACAGTATGGTGCTACGATTATTGGGGGTCGCTGGAGGACATTCCAGACTTGTGCCTAAACATTATTATTCTGATGTACTGTATCTGGACGGAACAGGCATTCATCCATTCACGTTCAGGTACCCACACGCATAAGAAATATATCCGTAGAAATCAATAACAAGGGCGCGACGTGTGCGCATTTGAGTAATTCCTGTACATCCCAGACGCAAGAAACACAACTCCTGATTCCAGTAGACTCAGCGTCGTCAATACCTAAAGATAATCTAGAAAAGTTGAAGCGGCGTGTACGTGGTCGGTTGGAGCTAGCGAACGCATAAACTAGTCCTCGGATTCCTTGCTCTTGGCAAGGAAGCAAAGCACCGGTTCGTGTGAAAAAATTTCAGCATGACTCGGCGGATATGATGCGAGAGCGTGCCTTCCTGCCAGAAAATTGAGGGAAAAAGCACAATGTGTGTGCGAACATCCAGGCACCTCCCCCAGATGCACACTGTCGTCGCAGACACAATCTTATGGACGGTTGTCTAGTAGCCGCGTCCCCTTCCGCCTTCGACTCCCGTGACAGTTTCTCCGTGCCTGATTTGCCAAGCATCAAGATAGATAGGGAGGTGGACTTGGGTGATCTTTTCAAAGAACGGCTCAAATTTTCTGCGTGCGTGCAATGCTGGTTTGTGAGTGACACTGTGTTAACGTAGGTGCTTTGTCGATGAGAACATGGGAAGCATGTTTAGGCCAGATAGTTCTTCTGCACCGTTGATTTCCAATGTCTGAGGCTATGTTGGTTGCAGTCAATTTTGCATTTTGTGACGGATGACATTTGAATTGAACAATGAAATGGGAACATAGACTGTAAGATTTTGTTCTCCCGTGTCACTATAGAAAGGGTTATTTGGTGCGACCGGAGGAGTAAGCCGACGAGCAAAACAGAAGTATTTTTTTTAAGCGAAAGAGAAGAGAAGAATGAATAGGTAACGTATGAATGTGTCTCATGCATCCGTAGTTGCATACGTGAAGGTACAGAGTCTGGTCTTTCAATTGCTCCTTCGGTTGACGCCTGCCGCTTCTGACGTAGCCAGCTGATCGAATTGCTGCCTGATAGGCCTAAAACAGTATCATTAGCCGTAGATCTAGCGTGTGTACATATATTTGAGTAAACAACGAGTCCTCAAACATCTACCAGTGCATAATTAATAGATAAAGAGAGAGAGAGAGGGGTGAAGGGGTACAAACCATCGACCGTCTTCGAAAAAGACGGGCTCACCATCGTTGTGCCTGGGGAAGACCCGGTGGCGGTGCTGAGTCGAAGGATGTTGGTGCAGTGGCGGCGTTGGCCGGTGGCGGTGCTTTTCGTCACTGGCAGCGCTCCCTCTGTGATCAGTTAGGATTTAGGACTGTAGGTGGGATGCTAGGCGGCTCAGGCGAACCTCGTGCTCGGCGCCTCGGCCCCCACCTCATATTTATAGCGCTGTTCGACGGGGGGCCACCAACCATATTAGGGTTGGGCGCCCCCGATCAGGGCGCAAATCCAAGGGCTCAATTGATGGAGATCAATTAACATTCTCCCCTTTGATCTCACTTATAACTTAAACTTAACTTACTTACTTTCTTTTGTTTCTATTCCATCACAGATCAGTGCATAGAGTGTGTCTTATCGTCACGGTCAGCTGCTATTAGATTAAACAGCTACAATGCACATCTCTATTTTGAAACAAATTCTTAACTAGGCCCTTATTGTCCAAGAATCATAGATTTTCCCTTAAACTCATACCGGCTAAGTGTTCTCTGAACACGCTGGGTGGTAAGCTTTTTGTAAGCGGATCCGCGAGCATCTTTTCTGTTCTTATATGCTCAAGACTAATTATATGATCCCGGACTTTGTCTTTCACAACATAATACTTTATGTCAATGTGTTTGGCAGCACCACTTGACTTATTGTTGTGAGCATAACATACTATCGGATTATTATCGCAGTATAACTTGAGTGGTTTATATATGTCGTCTACCACTTTCAACCCGGGTATTAATTTCTTTAGTCAATTCACCTGCCATGTGGCCTCATAACATGCTACAAACTCAACATACATTGTGGACGATGTAGTGACGGTTTGCTTTGAGCTTTTCCACGATATAGCTTCTTCTGCGAGAGTGCATATGTATCCTGACGTAGACTTTATTTCATCTCTCGCATAATCAGAATCTGTGTACCCTTCTATGTGCAGAAAATCAGATCTTTTGTATGTTAGCATGAGACCCTTTGTACCTTGCAGGTAACGCAAAACTATCTTTACTAATTTCTAGTGTTCTATTCTTGAATTACTTTGATATCTACCAAGCAACCTGGTAACATATGCTAAGTCAGAGCGAGTACACACTTAAGCATACTGTAAACTTCCGACAGCTGAACTATATGGAACCGCTTTCATTTGATCGATCTCATATTGGTTTCTGGGACATTGAAATTCTCCATATCTGTCGCCCTTGACTATAGGAGCAGGTGATGACTTATAATTTTGCATATTGTATTTCTTTAAAACTTTTTCTAAGTATGCCTTTTGTGATAATCCTAAAACCCCCTTTTCTCTATCTCGGTGAATCTCTATTCCTAGGACGAACGAAGCTTCACTGAGATCCTTTATATCAAACTTTGAGGACAAGAACTTCTTTGTTTCTAGTAGTAGATTGATATCACTGCTAGCGAGCAAGATGTCATCTACATACAAGACTAGAAAAATATATTTTCCATTCTTGAACTTTGCATAAACGCAATTGTCCTCTACATTTTCTTGAAACCCAAACTTTCTTATTGTACTATCAAACTTCAAATACCACTGTCCTGATGCTCGCTTTAATCCATAAATGGATTTTTTTAGGCGGCATCACATGCGTTCTTTTCCTTTCACAACAAAATCTTTCGGTTGTGCCATGTATACGTCTTCCTCCAAATCCCCATTTAGAAACGTCGTCTTTACATCCATCTGATGTAATTCTAAGTCGTAATGTGCTACAAGCGCTATTATGATTCTAAAAGAATCCTTACATGACACTGGAAAAAATATCTCATTGTAATCTTTGCCTTCTCTTTGCGTGAAATCTTTCGCCACAAGTCACGCTTTAAACCTTTCTATATTCCCTTTGGAGTCATGTTTAGTTTTATAAACCCATTTACAGCCTACTGTCTTGGCTCCTTTATGAATTGTTTCTAAGTTCTAAACTGAAAGGTCCTAATGGCTAGAGGGGGATGAATATCCTATTAAAAATTTCTACAATAATACTTAACAAATCGGTTAGATAATTATTAGGCAAAGCAAGTGTTGCGCTATCCTACTAAAATTACAAGCCACCTACCACAATTCTAGTTTATATGGTTTCTATCCACACAATAGCTATGTCACTACACTAAGCTAGTGTGCTCTCAAATGCTAACTAAAGAGCCACACTAATCAAACTAACAAGCTCTCACAACTAACTACACTAAAGAGCTTGACAACTAATTTGCGGTATTATAAAGAGAAAGAGCATGATAGTTATACCGCCGTGTCGAGGAGTGAACCAATCAATTATAAGGATGAATATCAACGAAGACCAATCACCTCAAAATCAAATAATGACACAATGATTTTTTTACCAAGGTTCACTTGCTTACCGGTAAGCTAGCCCTCGTTGTGGCGATTCACTCACTTGGAGGTTCCAGCAAATTGGCATTTATGGGGCTCTCCCTCAATGGTGCTCAAGCTCAGAACCTTGGCCAGATGCATTGACATAGCAACCCATGAGCTTAGCCAAAGCCCTCCCTTTTGGCTCCATCATAAATTCAGGAAAGATTCAAGAACCCCTCCAAGTGCATTGCTTGAGTGTTTGCAGATAGAGGCACCAACCTCATGTTTCAATCATGGATTCGCTTGTTACCATTTGGTGGTAACAACCACCTAGACGGCTTGAGCAAAGCGAGGATCGTTGAGCTGAGGTTGGTGATTGTCTAGATGCCGATCGTGGTGATTGTGAGGGGTTCTTGACCTTTCTCCGACGGAGAGCCAAAAGGTACTCTAGTGAATTGCTGGTGGCTTATGTGATCCTCATCTTATGTTGGTTGTGTGGCACCCTATTGAGGATTTGACGTATGATGCCAATTAGCGCGTGAACCTCCAAGTAAGTGAATCGCCACAATGAGAACTAGCTTGCCGGCAAGCATGTGAACCTCGGTAAAAATCATTATGTCATCATTTGATTCCGAGGTGATTGGTATTCATTCTTGTTATTGATTGGCTCCATCCTCGACAGGGCGGTATAACAATCTTGCTCATTTTCTTTACATTATCACAAACTAGTTGTCAAGCTCTTTAGTGTAGCTAGTTGTGAGAGCTTGTTAGTTTGGTTAGTGTGGCTCTTTAGTTAGCATTTGAGAGTGCACTAACTTAGTGTAGTGACATAGCTATTGCGTGGATAGAAAATATATAAACTAGAATTGTGGTAGGTGGCTTGTATTTTTAGTAGGCTAGTGCAACACTTGTTTCGTCTCAAATTGTCTAACCGGTTTGCTAAGTGTTGTTGTAGAAAATTTTAATAGGCTATTCACCCCCCTAGCCATTAGGACCTTTCAACGGTTACGTCTTTCAGCTACTCTATTCTGCTAAGGCTCGCCCGGTGTAGAATACTGGGCTACTATACCATTTTCCTATAAGTACCTTGCAAAAGGTCCAAGAACTTGGCCATATGGGGTGTGTCAACCGTAGTACTCTCCCTCACGGTCGGACCTTACTAACTTAATCTTTAAGTTGTGCTGATTCTTTACTTCAGCCTTCAATATTTTAAATTTATCCAATACTTTCGTTCTTTCTTTAATTGGATAAATATAGCCAAAACGAGAATAGTCATCTGCTAATGTTATGAATGAATCATAACTATCCACACTCTTCACAGGAAAAGGACCACAGATGTCTGTGTGAACTATTTCTAAAATTCCTACGTTTCGTTTGGCATCTTTCTTTATTTTATTAACATACTTTCCTTTTATGCAATATATGTATTGTTCTAAATCTAAAAATTCTAAAGGCGGGAGAATTGATTTCTTAATTAATCGTTTTATTCTCCCCCTCGAAATATGACCTAAACGACAGTGCCATAATTTCGAAGATACATCATGCACTCTCTTTCGGTTATTTGTTGCATTCATAGATGAGGAAATATTCTCATTCTCAGTACTTACATCATTCACATTCTTAGAAAGTGATAATAAATAAAGTTTGTCTTGTCGGAAGACAAGACCAACACATTTATTATTATAAACAATCTGACATTTGCCATTACCAAAATGGCAATCATATCCATCGTCATCTAAACGTGAAACACTTATTAAGTTTCTTCGCAAAGATGGTACAAATAGAACATTTGAAAGATTAAGTAGAAAACCATCAACTAATTCTAGAGAAAGATCTCCAATGGCTTCAACTTGAGCTTCAACTTCATTTGCTACTTTAATTCTTCTTTCTCCTCTTTGCAAGGTCCTACTCGTACGGAATCCCTGTAATGAATTTGCAACATGAATAGTTGCATCTGAATCAATCTACCAAGTAGATTTTGCATAACTTAAATATAGGAATTCATCTATGAATGTAATGAAATCCTCACCTCTCTTCAGAAGGTTCTTTAGGAAGTCTAGACAGTCCCTCTGGTAGTGTCCATGCTTCTTGCACTATTTGCACTGATCATTTTTAACTTGAGCATTGTTGTTCTTCTGATGTTACTCAGTCTGAGAGGATTTTTCTTGAGGTTTGACATTCTTATCGAAGTTATTTTTCTTGTCCTTCACAATGTTAGCAAAGTCACCCTGTAAGAACTTCAGGCTTTCCTCTTCTTGAACACACATTGCGATGAGCTTCTCTATTTCCCACTTGTCGGGCTGCATATTGTAGTTAACAACAAAGGTTTCATATTCCTTTGGCATGGAAGCAAAAACCAAATGAATCAGGAACTCATCCTTGAGCTCCAAATCCATTAGCTTCAGCTTCGAAGCCGTGTTGCTCATCTTCAAAATGTGCTCTCTGATATCGCCACCAGTATATTTTTTATTAAACAATTTCTTGATCAATGTACTAGCATAAGCCTTTGAAGAGCCAGTGAACTAACTCTCCACCTTCTTTAGGTACTCTGTGGTGGTATCACAGTCTAGGATAGACCCCCTTATAGTATCTGAGATTGTGGACTTAGCCGCCATCAAGCACTTGTGGTTTGATATGTCCTATTTCTTGCGCTCGAGATCATACTTCATGCGCACTTCTGCATGATCTCGCTGTCGAGCAGTGAAATCAGCATCTGACTCATTTTCTTCCCTCACCGGGTCCACTAGCTCAGTAGGACACGGGAGGTGAGCGCTAAATCATTCTCAGACAGCGTAAGTGTGAGCTCGTACTTCTCTCGCCATACTCTGTAATTGCCCCTTCTAGAGGTGGTATGTGCGAGATAAATGCCATTGGGTTGAGTCCTGAAAAACACTGTCAGAGATAGTGAGAAAATATGACATTATAATTACATGCTTTAATCTAACGTTGGTCAAAATTAAAACATACAATATTCTTATACACTAATTCTACATCACCGTTGGGCAGAAATAGAATTAATGCATGAAAAACTTATGATTAAACATTATAATATTGTTATTATCAACATTGGTCAGAAAAATAACAATATTATAATTTACTGATTAGAAATTGACTACTCTTCAAATTAAATTCTCCCGTTGGTTCGAATTTAATTAGAAGATTATAGACTTTAATATTGCAGCGGAAACATGAATAAATAATAATTATCTACTTTTCAGAAGTATTTTCTTGTTCATATCTACTTTTTGGAAAAAAAAGTAACACGTTTGTGTAATTTTACCAGAAATTTTAAAGCTTCGAAATTCATCAAAATTCATTCAAATCTGCTTCTGAAAATTAAATTAACTTCAAAAGGTATTTACTGTTCTTTCTGGCCCGGCCTGCGGCAGCAATATGCGCGCGCCCTCGCGGCACCTCCCCCGCACCTAGGCCGCAACCTGGGCCTGGGCCAGCAAAGTCGCCCGCCGCGCTCGTCCGCCTGGGCCGATTTCGGCCCGATGACGTTCCAGTCGCCGGATCAGATTCGACGGCCGTTCGCGTGCATCGCTCTATCAAAATGGCGACGGCAGCTGCTCCCCTGAAACCCTAACGCCATTCTATTCTTTCCTCTCTCTCTCTCTTCGCCGAGCTCCTTTCTTCTCCCCTCAGCGCAGCGAAGACGAGAGCGAGCGGTGATGGCGCCGTCGTCGGTCCCCTCGCCGGCGTGTGCACTCCCCAGCGGGTGAGCATGCCGCCGTCGAGCGGTCTGGGTGGCGGTGCGCTGATCCCCACGCGGGCTGCGGTGAGGAGCTTTCAAAAACCCTAGATCTGACCCAGCCGCTTCTCCATCTCTCTCTGCCCAACGAGCAGCAGAGGCGACCGAGCGAAGGGAGAGACTATGGCGCCGTTGCTGGCCCCCTCTCCGACGCACGCGCTCCCCACGCGGGTGAGCGCGCCGCCGTCGAGTGGACTAGCGACGGCGCCCTTGGCTGGAGCTCGCACTCCACTCACCTGACGAGCAACGGCTCGACCGTCTTCCCGCGCACCGACGAAAACAGCAGCGCGGTGCAACAGCGAGGTAAGCCATCTTCTAAAGCCCTTCCCCTTTCCCCTTCTTCTCTTTGAATGGATGTTTCTTTCTTTTCTTCTCGGATCTATCCGATTTAGGGTTGGGGATGGGGTTAGGATCGAGATTAGGGTTAGGGTTCCCTTACTGTTCATCTTCCCCGAGCAGTTCACGCGGGTTAGGGTTAGGGTTTGAGTTGATTTTCAAAACCCGAGGTCCTCCTTCACTTCTTTTCTTCCCCGATTTAGGGTTTAGAGTTCGATGAACCCTCAGTTTAGATCCGAAAATAAATCTATCACCTCCTTCTAAATGCTTCTACTCAGTTTTCTTATTCGATAGGCTAGATCTACACCTAGTTAGGCATCTGATACAATTGATAGACCTAATACAGGATCACTAGCCATAGATCTAGCGTGTGTACGTATATTTGGAGTAAACAGTGAGTCCTAAAACATCTACCAGTGCATGATTAATAGATAGAGTGAGAGAGAGGGGTGAAGGGGGTGCAAACCATCGACCGCCTTCGAGGAAGACGGGCTCGCCATCGCTGTGCCTAGGGAAGACCCGGTGGCGGTGCTGAGTCGAAGGGCGTCGGTGCAGTGGCGGCGCTTCCCGTTGCTGGCAGCGCCCCCTCTGTGATCGGTTATGGTTTAGGACTGTAGGTGGGGTGCTAGATGGCTCAGGCAAACCTCATGCTCGGCGCCCCGATCCCCACCTCCTATTTATGGCGCTGTGCGATGGGTCCCACCAACCATATTAAGGTTGGATGCCCCCGATCAGAACACAGATCCAAAAGTCAAGGGCCAATTGGTGAAGATCAACTAACACTGCCAATTCAGCGACCATTCTGCAAACTTGGCAAATTCAAACAGCTGGTGGTTTACGACTGAACATCAGGCACAGCAAAAAGACTGGGCTTTCGGAGCCGGTGCAGCAATGAGAAATCCAGGAGACGGACGAAGCACCAGCAAAAGACCATGCCACAGGCGGCACTCTGTTTTGTAGGGTTAATAGATCGATTATTTATTAAGACTGAAATCGCGAGTCCAAGAAACGCTTTTCTCTCATGAAAAAAATGAAACGAAATGATGTCGCTCGGCAGTGTGGTACAGGCAGCCTCGGGCGGGCAGCCGGATTATCTGGAAAGACACGCGGCGAGTCGGTCGGCGGGCAGGATATGGACGATGGAGTTCACCCATACCGTGTGCGAGAGACTGCGTGTGGCGTGTGGCGTGTTCTTGGACGGAAAGCTGCCCGTGGGGCGTGGGTGGACGCGCCCGCGGGTTGCCGCGGCACGCAGGAAGGGAGGCTCGCCTGGTGCGGGACGGTTTCGCCGCCTACCCCGGCCCGCACCGGCGTCCGGGCGGCTGGTGCGGCCCGCCGACTGCCGTGCTGGACGCGGTCGGTCGCAGCCCATCGCGCGTGCTGCGCCGTGACACGGACGCCACGACACAGGCCGGGGAGGCTTCGGTTTCAGAGGCATCTTGCGAGCGCGACGCCACATTGTTTATTGGCAATGTATCAAGTGCAAACCAACCTCTCCATATAAACCGTGCAAACCAATTACGGGGGAGAGGTGGGAGGGGGGATTTCCAAAAGTGTAATTAGGAGCGGGCGTAATTACACTTTTGCAAATCCCTCCTCCCACCTCTCCTCCGCAGTTGGTTTGCACGAAGAGGTTGGTTTGCACTAGATATGTTCCCTTTTTTATTCCTTGCCCGTTGCCCTACGCTTCGCGCTGCCGAGAGCAGAACCCGGCCGCGGCACGCAGGCAGTTCGCACGCTGTTTTGGCACCGGTTCCACGGGGAGACGACCCCGCACCGCACCTGCTGCGTACGGAGCAGACGGCAGAGCGGGCGAGTCTGTGGGTCGCTCGTAGGTGTAATGAACGAAACCCGGAACGAGATAGATACAGAGATGTCTCGGTCTCGGTCTCGGTGCGTTAGCTTAGGCTTCTGAATTAGTGCTAAGCCCAGCGAGAGTGGATACAACACAAGAAGTTTCCTCTTTTATTTACCGACTTCCGGCACTGACTGAAGTGTCAACAAAAATCTGGTGCCGCGATGTGAAACGTGCAGAGGACAACGAACTCGTGCTGACCGGAAAATTCAACGCAGAAGCGTATGTATATATGTCAAAAACGTACTAGTACTAGTACATCCTGTACGCACATGTCCGGTCTTTACATATGGTTTGCCCGTTCCTTACAGGTTCTGTTTGTTTTTTCCAGGAGTAGAAACTCTCTACTGGTACACGTTCACGGGTCAAAACTCAAAAGCCTTAATTTGACCTTTTGCAAATAGCCAGAGAGCTTGTTTTCCTTTTTTCTTTTGAACCACGGTCAGATCCTGTCTTTATTTTCATGCTATTATTTTCTTTCTTGTTTTTGGGTGATGCGAGGAGCCAAGTGGGACCATGGACAAAACGTAAAAAATGATCCGTTCTTCTTGAGCAAGTTAACTTCGACTCTCACCAATACGTGTTTTGCAGACATGGATTGATCTGCTGCTTCTTTTATAAGGGGGGCAATGGAATCAGATCGTCGTCCATCAATCGAACCAAGCAATGCCATTTTTACCTCCCACGGCGTCAAATCAAACGAGAGCTCGCAGTGGGGACAAACTCATCGCAAAAACAGCACCACCGCTGATCTTTCGCCTGCGCTCTAGATAGAGAGGGCCGTCTTACGACGCAAGCAGTCGTCGAAAATGGAAAGTTTTTTTTCCCCCAGACGAAAAGTGGCCTGCTGCTATTGCTAGTATAGCCCTGGGTCGTCTCTCCTCGTCACGCCGCATACACATGCATCAGGACGCGGAGTTTTCTTTCTTTGCCTGGGCCAGCCGGTGCATAAATACCGGTGCGCTACCCCCGCCACAAACACACACAACACACAAGCCCCTGCAACTGCAAGTCGTCTTCTTCCCCAAGCCTAAACCCAAGAACGAAAACAGGTTGGCAGATCGCTTGATCGATCGATCGCAACCATGGTGCTCTCCAAGGCCGTGTCCGAGAGTGACATGTCCGTGCACTCCACGTTCGCGTCGCGCTACGTCCGGTCGTCTCTCCCAAGGTATGCACCCATTCCCCCTCTCCCCTTTGCAGCTGTTCATTCTTGCGATTGGACCGGCTGGTTACTCTGTCTCGCACCAATTTGTTCTTGCCGGCGTTTGTGCTGGAACGAACGACCGATTTATCTGCAGCTGGCTTTGAGCAATGGCAGTTCATGCCGAATTAATGCTGAGTTTTGGTGGGTGCGCGCCCGCAGGTATCGCATGCCGGAGAACTCGATCCCCAAGGAGGCGGCGTACCAGATCATCAACGACGAGCTGATGCTCGACGGGAACCCGCGCCTGAACCTGGCGTCCTTCGTCACCACCTGGATGGAGCCCGAGTGCGACAAGCTCATCATGGCCGCCATCAACAAGAACTACGTCGACATGGACGAGTACCCCGTCACCACCGAGCTCCAGGTACATCACCCGGCCTCAGCAATCTTTTCACTCTGTCCCTCGCCTATCGTGCTCTCAGATCGGAGAGACGGTTCTTGGTCGGCGGAGGTTGGCTGACCTGACCATGCCGGGGGCCCGCCATGCTGGCACAATTGTTTAGTTTTTCTTTTTTTTTCTTTTTGAGCAAAAAAGGCACAATTGTTTAGGTTGGGGATAGGAAGCTGCCACTTGCCGGGCCCCAAGTTCCACTTGTTTTTTCCCGGTGCAGCCCGCGAGTTTTCTGTTCATCAGTTCATGCCAATAGCCATGATCGTCACTCATGGCGCTCGTGGGAGTGGGAACTTTGTTTTGCCTGAAAATCAAATATAAGATCTGCGATTTATACCTTGGGCCGCGTCATTGCGGCAATCACTGAGATTTTGTGTTCTTCTCTCTCTTCTGACACCCGACCGCGCCGACATTGCGTTGCAGAACCGGTGCGTGAACATGATCGCGCATCTCTTCAACGCGCCGCTGGGCGAGTCCGAGACGGCGGTGGGCGTCGGCACGGTGGGCTCGTCGGAGGCCATCATGCTGGCCGGGCTGGCCTTCAAGCGCAGGTGGCAGAACAAGCGCAGGGCCGAGGGCAAGCCGTTTGACAAGCCCAACATCGTCACCGGCGCCAACGTCCAGGTAATTCCTTCAAAAAAAAATTATTGCCTCGCGGGACCAGCATCAGCTACAGAGTTGCGTTATCCCAACAAGGCAACAAGACGACGAATCGGCTCTCTCTAACCCATCGCAATCACCTGCTTGATGAATCTTAATTAAAAACCTGCAGGTTTGCTGGGAAAAGTTCGCGAGGTACTTCGAGGTGGAGCTGCGGGAGGTGAAGCTGCGCGACGGCTACTACGTGATGGACCCCGAGAAGGCGGTGGAGGTGGTGGACGAGAACACCATCTGCGTCGCCGCGATCCTGGGCTCCACGCTCAACGGCGAGTTCGAGGACGTGAAGCTGCTCAACGACCTGCTGGAGGTGAAGAACAGGGAGACCGGGTGGGGGACGCCCATCCACGTGGACGCGGCGAGCGGCGGCTTCATCGCGCCCTTCCTGTACCCGGAGCTGGAGTGGGACTTCCGCCTGCCCTGGGTAAAGAGCATCAACGTCAGCGGCCACAAGTACGGGCTCGTCTACGCCGGCATCGGCTGGTGCATCTGGCGCAACAAGGAGGACCTGCCGGAGGAGCTCATCTTCCACATCAACTACCTCGGCGCCGACCAGCCGACCTTCACGCTCAACTTCTCCAAGGGCTCGAGCCAAGTCATCGCGCAGTACTACCAGCTCATCCGCCACGGCTTCGAGGGGTACAGGAACATCATGGAGAACTGCCACGAGAACGCCATGGTGCTCAAGGAGGGCCTGGAGAAGACGGGCCGCTTCAACATCGTGTCCAAGGACGAGGGCGTCCCGCTGGTGGCCTTCTCGCTCAAGGACCGCAGCCGGCACGACGAGTTCGAGATCTCCGACATGCTGCGCCGCTTCGGCTGGATCGTGCCGGCCTACACCATGCCCCCCGACGCGCAGCACGTCACGGTGCTCCGCGTCGTCATCCGGGAGGAGTTCAGCCGCACCCTCGCCGAGCGCCTCGTCCTCGACATCGAGAAGGTGATGTACCAGCTGGACGCGCTGCCGTCCAGGCTCCCGCCCCCTCCGCCGCCGGCACAGCTGGTTAGGAAAAAGTCGGAGCTCGAGACGCAGAGGTCGGTGACGGAGGCGTGGAAGAAGTTTGTGCTCGCCAAGAAGACCAACGGCGTCTGCTAGTGACAGTTCCACCACCAGAACATCACCATGGTCCTCGGGCGGACGGGCCTGGTGAACTACCATGCCTATTATCTCGGTGCTGATTTGAGTGAGCACTGCGATCTATTACAAATCTAGGTAGAGTCTGTTACTAATTTGCTTCCTATTTCCGTAATTTGTGCAGTTGCTGTGCACTGAGTTGCTATGTTCAAGAGCAACAGTTTTTTTTTTTCCCAAGGAAGAGAGTAACAATTGAGGCTGGTGTCCATTAATGTTCGCCATGCATATCCGATTTCTTAAGTAGTATAATATAATATAAACATATATAGTAGTTAAATCAGTCAACTGGAAATTGGAGATTCATCTTGTTTGACGTGACTGAGCGTTTCCAAGAGCCTCTCAGCATTGCTTTTTTATCAAAAAAATTTAAAAACAACAAAAATAATTAGGAACTGATAAGATTTCTCAAACCAACCTTTATCTTTTTCGTCCTCCAAAATACGCATTCTCGTTCTTTTCCACTCTCCACAACAACCATTCTCACTCTTTTCTACTTTCCAAAACAACCATTCTGACTCTCTAGTTTCCGATCTCCAAAACAACCATTCTCGCTCTCCAATAAGCTCTTTAAGTCCAATATATGGTAGTTCTCTCATGTTTTTTCACACAAGGAAAAATCTGATAAGCCTTTGTAGTATAGAGAACAAAACCTAGAGAGTTTGTTGGAGACATGACAGATATGTAAAAAGATATTCATGGAATGGTTGTCCAAATAGAGACATAGAGATTTAAGTTTAGAGAGACTCTTGGAGTTGCTTAAGCATATCCGAGGAACTCTTTACATGGCTCTTTATCACAAATTTAGAAAACAAATAAAAAACTAGGCTCCAAAAGACTCTCTTAACAACTCTCCATCTCTTTCGCTATCTAAAACCACCCTTTCCGCTCTCTACGAACGGAGAGGCTATATCTCTCTAAAATCAAGATATAGTAGTTTTCTAATGATTTTTTCATATAAAGGAGATTATGATAAACCATTGAAGTATAGAAAACGAAACTTACATAGTCTTTTGGAGACATGAGAGATATAGGGAGAACAATTATGAGACGGTTTTCTAAATATAGACACACAGGTGGGATTTTAGAGGGGCTCTTGGAGTTGAGTTGTCACCTTTAATGATTTTAAGTTTTAAGAAAAAGTTGCACAGTACTAACATAAAATTTCAACTAAAAATTACATAATGATGACATTTGAGCAATTTGAAACACTACAAGTACCTTTAAAATTGTGGAAATACTCGGACGCGAGCGTTTGTCTGCTCGCGTCGGTTCGAACGCGGCTTTGACTCCGCCTCGCCCGTCTCTCTATCTCTCCGCTCCCTCTCGCCCTCCACATCTCCAAGGTCTCTCTCTCATGTCCGCCAGTAGCAGCAGAGCCTCGCGCGCGCCACCGCTGCCTCCTTCCTCCACCCAAGCCGATCGTGTCGTCTCCTCCGTCAGTTCATGCAGTGCCTCCTTGACCTCTTCCCTAACCCAGCGCTATCAGGATGCGTCGCCATCGTGGGCCACCGCCGCTGCCCCTGCCGATGGCGGCACCTGCGCCTCAGGTCGTCTCCAGTCGAGCCAAGGGGCACCCACGAGCACGACCGGTGCTGGTGGTGCTCGCACGCCGCCGGCTCCCACCATGACGGCGTGAATCGACCGATCTCGTTGTCCCCTCTATGTTGTAAACGTATGTTTCAATTGTTGCAGATATTTCAGAGGTATGTTGCAAACGTTTCGTATAGATATTGTAAAAGTCGATCGGGATATTGCATAAGTTGCAATAGCTATACACATATGTTGCAAGCGTCTGTTTCAAATGTTTCATCTGTTTTTTGACGTATGTTGCAAGTGTTTTTATTTGGATGTTACGTATGTTTCAAACATATGTTTACAAGTGTTTTTGTTAGGATGTTGAATATGTGTTGAAATGGCTTTTTAAGTGTTTTTAGGTGTTTTTGCAAGCGTAACACCCTCGGTGTTACATTGTACAACTTTTTGCTAAAACACTGCATGAACATTTTACTTGTGCGTATATGTATGTAATATAGGGTATAAATCAATATATGGAACTGGAAACGTTCATTTGAAACACGAAATGAATGTTACATTGTATGTCACGTTGTATCACTTGGTGTTCTAAACGAATTTTTATTAAATGAAAAGGCTATAGAACGCACATGAGAAACTTTGATAAAGTTCATAGTACAAACTTTGTAAGTGACGATGAAATACTCACGGTCGAGAACGGGATTCGCTAGCTAGTGTATCGAATGGCTTGGAAATCAAATTCGACGCGAATCCGAATCGTGTTTTGGTTGAAGTTCCTAAGTCGAGAAATGGGTCGACGAAGCCGTGTTCGACAATTTGTGTAGAAAGATCGGATTAGGTAGTGGCATGGTTTTGGGGTTTCTTTTAGTAGCCTGATATACCAGCTAGAGCGTAAAATAGGTGGTGTAGCTACTGGATCATCGAGTTAGCTTTTTGGAACAGCTTTAAAATGCGTGCAAGGCACGCTTTTGGATTGGTGCTAGCGCCGCGGTCCCCGTGGTGTGGCCGGCGTCGCCGCACGCATCACGCGCGCGCGCTGGGGTCCCGCGGGCCTGGCTGCTCATTCACCTCCATCGCGTCCGCCTGAGCCCGCTGCTCGCCGTCGCGTCGAGCTATACCCTGGTCGCGTTGTGTTACGTCCGGCGCTATCGCGCGGCTACTGCTCCCGTTGATGTTTCGGCCGCACGCGTGTGGGCTTGCCCTCGCTTTCACGTTTACGCGCAAGGCCACGCCAAGTTTCCCGTCACGTCGTCTAGAAGGTTGCTGGCTGGCCGAGTTGCGCCAAGGCCAAACCATTGAGCTGGCCCATCCTTGTTACCGCGCACGTTTGGAGGACGGATGGGAGTACAGCTTCGTGCCTAACCCGCCACTGTTGCGGTAGTACAATGTCGGGGCGTCGATTCAAGTTTTCGCCATCGTCGGCCGCCATAAGTTCCGAACGGCGTCGTCCAAGCATTTGGCCTTACGTACTCTACATCTTTCCAATTAACCGTGCACACATCGAGCTCGGGTAGTTAGCTTCCGATCGGAGTCGTCCCGACGAGCATTCGTCCTACGGTGAGGTTGTACGGGGCGTTCCCCTCGCGGCTCTGGGTGACCTCCAGCGCGGTCTAGGCGGGGTTAGCCGGCCCATCCACATCATCGCGCCCTTCTGCGCTGAGCCAGTAGCAGCGCCGCGAACAGCACACCGGCGTGCTCTGTTCCCCGGCAACCACCACCGCACCATGCTCACGCAAGCTAGTAGTCGGCGGTGCGTGCCCTCTCTTAGCTTGTTGACATCATCCTGACATCATCCCTGCATCACACCCAATATAGGGCCGCTTTCTTGTAGGAAAATAAATCCCTGAATACATTAGACATACGCCCACCTTAAGTGCTATGTTGGGCCGCGGCCTATGCAGCCGCACTGGGCTAGCTCGCGTCCGCACAGCCGCACGGGGCCAGCTTGTGTCCGCGCCGCCGCGCTGGGCCAGCTCGTGTGCCGCTCCCGCCTGGGCCGCTCGCGCGTGCACCCCGCCTTGCTGGGCCGGTCTATGGCCGCCGTGTGGGCCGCGCTGGTGTGCGCGCGCGGGTCGCGGTAGTGGGCCGAGCCGCGTCGCGAGTTGATCCACGTTGGAGAATACGTTTTCCAATTTTCCAGTGAATTATAAATATTTATTCAATATAGTTTTTAGCTACACTTTGATAAATTGTAGTAAATCTTGTAGATGTCCAAAAATAGGGAAACCAAGTTTGTTAGGTTCACAAAAATACCATTTATCTGTTAGTGTAGTTGGTTTACAGTTAGCTGTGATAGTGATGGGCTCATAAATCCAAACTACAGAGCTTAGTATTATGTAGATTAATATTTGTAGAATTTTTTGTGGAAAATTGGTGATAGCTATCGCTATGAAAATTTTACAGTAGGCTCACTAGATTATTATATACTTGCTGTAAATTTTGTAGCCCTAAAATAAGTTGATAAATAGAGTAGCTATTATCCTTGTTTTATCATATATAGATTAAATCGGTATTAGAAGTAACAATACCTTTAGTTGCTGTGATAATGTATGTCATGCTTTGTACTTGTTAGTGGTAACAGTAGGTAACTTAATACCTTAGCCGGTAACACTAGCTAGTAGTTAGACAGATGCATTTTTATGTTAGGAGTTGCTATTGCTATATTACTAAGTATTGCATCATCATTTCATGCATGTAGATCACGAGTTAGTAGAGTTCGTGCCCGTGGACGAACAGGAGTACGAGGAAGTCATTGAGGAGTACGAGGAGGAAGCTCCGGAGCCTTTTGGTGCTGACTTTGCTGACCCGTCGTCTGCCCAAGGCAAGCTCGGTGCATAACCCCTATTTTAATGATCACCGAATATATATTTATGATGTGCATTTACGTTACAAACATTTTATGGAAACTACATGCATGAATATATCTACCTATAAGTCCTACTAGTACAGGTCGAGTAGCTGCTATGCTCAGAATTTCGGTAGTGTTGGTAACCTGTTGTTACTCACAAATAGGTGATAATTATGATCACTCAAGATAAATGATGGAAAGAAAAAATAGCGACCGGGCAGGGATATGGTTTGGGTAGGTTGTGTCCTGCGGCCAATAGGACATAGCTCGGTTACACTTTTTTTCTGTCTGTGTCAATTAAGGACCGGTCGTTGCATAAGGCATCATGGGTAAGTCATAGATTTATTATCCCGAGCACATACTTGGGTATGGGCGCAGGGAAGACTCGTTGCTCTCTTGTCGTGGATCCGGCTCTTTTCGGACCGACTGATTAGAGGCGGGGATGGTGGAGGTCCTTGCACCGCACTGAGTCAGGACTCAGAAGTGGGGGCTTGGAGTCCAAGTTTGGACGGGGACCTAGACACCCAGGACAGGAGGGTGATGGATTAGTCCTGCTTGTGCCTGGGGTGCAAGTGCGGCGTGTGTTTTCGGGGTACCCAGCTGGGGGCATTGATTCGCGAATCGCCGGGTGATCCGGTACGGCTTGTTTCGTGTCTAGCACCGTAGTAAGAACAGAAAGATGAAAGATGATGAAATGAAACTGATCGCTCAACTCTTGCTTGAAAGTAGAACTTGTGCTTATATAGACCGGATAGATAAGAACTTAATACGGCTGATAATAATAACATAAATAAGGACTCACTATTAGTATTGCTTTCTGCTAAAAAAAAATCAGCAAACCATAAAACTTATCATATTTCTTGGAGTCGGGAAATTATTTCCACTAGTCGAATAAGTCTTGCGAGTACACTGTGTACTCATGGTTTATTTACCCCTGTTGCAAGTAATGCATGAGAAGTACCTTTGTGTGGAGGATTCTTCTGGTGGGCTCAGACGGATCCTCGTTCTTATCGCTAGATGTTTATTTTAAATTCCGTTGTTTATCATTCCGCACTCCGACATTTGGTACTGTAAAAATGTAATTTTTAAGAAACTCTGATGTATAAAATGGACAAGTACTGTAACTCGTTCTTATTATTGGATCCTTGGGAAAAATGTGGATTTTTCGGGTTCTCCCTTGGGGTGTGTCCGACGGATACCGTCCGCTGTAGCTTGCTTTCGTGGTGTTTAGTGTCTGGCGGAAGACGAGCACCTCCGTAAACGTGTTATTTCGGGGGCAGTTCTGCCACAACAAGTTTTCCAGATGGATGTTTCAAGTGTTTCCTTTTTCTTCAGACGCATGTTGCAAAAGTTTTATCTAGATGTTTTGAGTAGATCAGATGTTGTACATGTTCCAATTGACTCACCTTCCACAGCCGCCTGCTGCAGCTGCTGGGGCACCGTGCAGGCGTGTGGAAAGTGGAGGGATGGAGGGTTGCGCGGCTGCGGGAAGTGACACGGACGTGCAGCAGCCACGGGCATCCATTCGGACATCTAGACGCTAATACTTCCCTTAAAATTGCATAATGATACCTTTAATATAAAATTAAATTCACTGTAACATAGCCTCAAAGCTGTAGGTCCTCTGGCACCTCTCTTGCCTGTGCCGGAGTCGGAGCCCTACAGTACCGCGTACAGTATGGAACAGTAGACTAGGAGCTGGAGCGCACCAGCTCCAACAAGGATCCCCTGCAGTCGGCCTCATCGACTGCAGTCGGCAGTCAGCGCATCCCACCGTCCACTCGCATCCAACGGCAGCTTCTAAACTCAGGTAGTAGGCCGCACGACATGTAGCCCAACGACCCATCTAAACTGAGTCAGGTTGCTTTTCCTCCGCCGCCGTCATCCTCGTCGAGCGACCCTGAGCTGCCGCCTTCCTCGTCGAGCGACGCGAGCTCCGTCGCCTTCATGTTCGGAGCGGACGCCGCGCTCGTGCTACCGCTCTTCCACTGCCTCCCTGAGTTCGCACAGGGCCACGGGTCCAGCAGGATGGATGGGGCGGCGGCGGCGGTGGTGGTGGGCAGGGGCAAGGCAGGACCGCAGGAGCATCAGGACCACCATGTTCGCCTCCAGTGTTGGTCCTCTGATGGCTCGCCGTTTTCGCAACTCTGCAGCCGAGTCCACAGTTGTTGCCCCTGACATATAGTAGCGACGCCGGGGGAAGCTGCGGCACCTTGCGACGCTCTTGATGACCTTGCCGTGCAGTCCTCACTCGCATAGCTCTAGAGATTACAAACAGGCTGTGCAGAGAATGGTCGGCGGCGCGGCCAACTGAAATGACAGCATCAGAAACTCTTTCGCAAACAAGACATTATCATTATTCAACAATATGTACATCCAGTCATTCACTTGGGCAATTCAGTGATCATATTCTCAAATTTCTAGTCACAGTATCACTTTAAAATCTCACAATCCTATCTAACAACTCTGTTTTAAAGTTTCAGCTCTGCTATTTACATTGCTGTGTCTGAACATCTGAACAGTATGACGAGCAGAACTGCAGAACCACGGCTGCCCTTCCCTTGGAATCCAGAATCACATGGAGAAGGATGGAGCGCTGGTGGTGCTGCATCTGTACCTACGCGAACTGCTGCTGCATCGTGTACCTCCACGTGGAGCAGTGGGAGGCGAAAACCAGTGCGGACCACGGAGGAGAGCACTTAGCCATGAGCCGAGGCGCGGTGCTAGACGGCGCGGACCACGGAAGCGAGCACTCAGCAACAAGTGGTGCCGCGGCGTACGGATGCTAGCGGCGGTGGCGTGGTGATAGACGCCGGCGGCGCAGCAGGCGAGTGAACCTGAGGCCGGGACTCGACGAGCTGTGCAGAGCGTGGGCTGTAGTTGGGCCGGACTAGCAGGTCGTGCGCGCATAAACTAGTGGCCAATGCTCGCTAGACGTCCGATCCTCAGTTGATGGCACAGATGACGTGACTGCAGAACGCAGTCGTTTCACGTGAGGTTAGACGATCTCGTTCCCCCTCAAACAAACGGGGCCGGAATTATCTGTATCAACTCCGTGCGCGTCGCGAACCCTGTATCCATAGGAACCCAAACCATTTCAGAGGTAGATAGAGAATTAAAGGAAAGAAATCAAGCCGTGCGAGTCGCGAACCCTGTATCAATCGAACTCCGGTTGACCGGTTCGTTCCCGAACTCCGTGTACAAAAGTTGGTGGAAACCCACCGCAGCGGCCCAGCGGCACCGAACCGACCGCATCCACTATTCGGCTCCCACAAGGCATGGAAGAAACGACTCGATCGCATCCTCCGCCGCAAGAAACGAGGCGCGCGGAAGAGGGCGATCGACAGCCGATGGCGGTGCCGGACGAGGCGGCGGTCGGCGACGGCCGGCCGGTGGCGATGAAGAAGTCGGCGTGGACCAAGGAGGAGGACGCCATGCTGCGGGAGCAGGTCCGGCTGCACGGCCCGCAGAACTGGGCGGCCATCAGCGAGGCGCTGGCCGGGCGCAACCCCAAGTCGTGCCGCCTCCGCTGGTGCCAGCACCTGAGCCCCATCGTCGACACCGCCAGGCCCTTCACCCCCCCAGGAGGACGAGAAGATCATCGCGTCCTACCGCATGTTCGGCAGCAAGTGGGCCACCATCGCGGGCTTCCTCCCGGGCCGCACCGACAACGCCATCAAGAACCGCTGGCACTCCGTCCTCAGCAAGGTGTACCAGCAGCAGCAGCGGGCGGCTGCACCCATCCGCCGCCTCCCCGACGGGACGTTGGTTCTGTTTCCTTTGACGCCGGGGGATGTCAAGGCGTTCGGCATGGACACCAGCCCAGTGCTCCGCCACCCGCCGCCCGGGGTTGATCTGAGCGGCGAGTGCCTGAACCTGTTTCCGCTGGTGACGGGGGATCTCGTCAGGGGCAATAAAATAATGCGAGCGAGGCGGCGGTGATGGATGTGGATTGCAGCACCGACGAATCGCTCGTCGAGCTGAGGCTCTGGCCGTCCACGAACCACGAGGGCGGCGTTCAGGGCGACGAATCGCTCGCCGAGCTGAGGCTCTGGCCGTCCACGAACCACGGAGGCGGCGTTCAGGGCGATGGTGCAGGCAGTTCGGGCGCCCTAGACTGTCTTGTATCTGCCTGAATTCTTGTTGTCCTGTGGTCCCTTGTTTGTCTTTGTTCTGAACTTCTGATTTTGTAACAAATTTCCATGACCGACTGAACTTGCGATGGAGGATAGAGGTTAGTACTCCATAATACAGTAGCTAGGAAGCAGGGAAAGTTTCGACGATGTTCTTGCAGTTTTGTTGTCTTCCAAGTTTCAATTCACAAGACTGCATTAGAGGAGGAATTGTACTGATGATTCGGTGATGTACCGGAGACTGAAATTGAAGTGCAGAGGGCCGCTTTATGCGCCATGGCTTTCAGATTCTGTGATTATTGTTGCTACGCGTATTATAACGTAGTAAAATCAAGAGTGAGTTACCGAGACTTTGATGGAGAGGTCATACGTTTATTTTACCAACAACAAGGATGACGACCACACCCACCCACACACCACCAACAAGTAAAATCAAGAGTGAGTTACCAAGGCTTTGATCCCTCGTAACAGCCATGCTTATCAGTTATGATAGAGTATTTTTCTCTCACAATAAAACAGCATCAGCCGGCTTATAAGCCACAGAAACGATCAAGCGAACAAGGTGATCATGTTTGGCAAATTCGTCCAGGATCCGTATAGGTTGTCGGGTTTGTAGGATAAAAAGAAACTAATTTTAAAACCATATATGTTTAAATCTAAAATAAGTACCGCAAAATAAATGAACTAAAATTTTAATCCGACTTGCTAGCGCTCCGACGTCAAGGGCGCTAGCATTCGGACGGTGTCCGCATAGGGAGGAGCGAGCGCCTAGCACGCTGGGCTCGCGAGTGAGCGCACCAGCAATGAGCTCGCACCGCCAGCCGCTTCCCACACACATCTCATGTGTAACACCCAATCTACTTTTGAAACATCTAGATTCAACATTTGCGATATACAAAAGAAAAGATAGATGAAATACTTGAAACAAGCGTCTGAAACACTTGCGAAAACGTCTAAAAAACTTTTGAAAACCATTGCAAACATATATAACATATGTAACATCCAGACGAAATACTTGTAAACATATGTATGAAACACCTGAAAACACTTGAAAAATATACTTGCAACATGCATGTATATGCTACATCCGGATCTATTTTTAAAACATCCAGATAAAAACACTTGCAACATACGTCTGGAACAGATAAAACTTTTGAAACATACACTTGAAACATGTGTATAGCCATTACAACATGTGCACAATCCCGATCTACTTTTGCAACATCTATATACAACACTCGCAACATACCTCCGAAACACTTGAAACATACTCTTGCAACATGCGGTTTTCACATTTCTTCTTCTGTACAACACAACACAGAGCGGGGGAATGGCCGATTCCGGCAAGCCGGCGGTCGAGGATGGTGGCGCGGCCTGGCAGCGGTCAGCTGTGCCTACACCTAGCCTAGGCCCAGCCAGCAACGCCACCTCTGTGGGGGTATAACCCCCGATACCCACAGGGATGTATATGGACCGAGCCGCCAGGGGAGGCCCAGCCCACGAGATCAAGCTGCTCGGCGCACGGCACAGGTCCGCGTGCACCGTGGGCTACGTGAAGATCCTTGACCATGAAGGAAAATATGTTCGGATATGCTAGATACCGCAGTCTTTGTAATCCTTATCATGTAAACCGATCAGGGTAGATTGAACTGACCTGTAACCCGACCCCCAAGCTATATAAGGCGGGTAGGGACCCCCTCGATCCTAGAGGGTCATAGATCCCGATATAAACCCTAGGCTTAGCTTAAGATCCCCAGATATCTCATCTCATAATACAATCTACCAAAGACACAGAGCGTAGGGTATTACGTCAATCTGACGGTCTGAACCTGCCTAAATCGCTACGTTCTGTGTCACCACCTAGTTCCCATCATACGCACCTCCACCGATTTATCTACTACCATGGGCATACCCCTCAGTAGTCTGCCGACTAGATTTCGTCAACAACCTCTCCTGGCCGCCTGGACACACGCGACAGCCAGCACCTGCGTGCCTGTGTGGCTACTGCTTGCGGGCACGAGCAGGCAGGGCCGCGAGGGAGGAAGAGGTAGTGATGGAAGGCGGTCAGCGGCGAAGAAGAAAGGCGAGCACGATGCCGCTAGCCACAAACGCCCCGCCCCAGGGCCGCGTCGGGAAGATGAGCATCGGTGTGGGAGAGAAATATGTCAGGTATAAACTGTTGAGTTATCTGTATGGACTGGATCCAATTAAAATAGCGTTCGATAGGAAGACATCCGAACGACCATGTAGGAGCATTTTTGAATTTTAATTCCCCGTAGCTCAAAAAACTCTTAGGGATGGTTGTCTCAAATTATTGGAGTCCATGTTATGCAAATATGGCTAAGCTATCAGTGTATCAAAT
Source organism: Miscanthus lutarioriparius (assembly GCA_904845875.1). NCBI lineage: Eukaryota > Viridiplantae > Streptophyta > Magnoliopsida > Poales > Poaceae > Miscanthus > Miscanthus lutarioriparius. The sequence goes on from CAJGYO010000002.1 coordinate 20,191,702, forward strand.
TGCAAGCTCGTATCTATCAGAGTATCAGACCACCTAAAAAGGCACCGAAACACAAATCTGTGTGATTCAAAGTCACCAAGATTTGAGCTTTGTCAGGTAAAGTTGTAGTATTATATTGACGGAGAGGGAGAGATCATGTTCCCATAATGGGATTCTTAGTCGAACTGTATTGCATTTAAAAATATATTGAAAATAAAAAATGGTATGGAAGCCTGCCAAGAAAATATTTGTCTCATAGTCCTACATGTTATCGACTCAAGTGCTAATAATATAAATCGATGTAGTGAATGAGCAGTCCGCATTTAATTTCTCTGACTTAGATCGTGTTTGGAACCTCTTAAAATCAGATATGCGGTCGTCCCACCACGAGAATCAATGATTCTTTCCAACGCCGGAGACACAATGACCGCGAGATTGAACCACGCTCGCATTTTTTGTGTGCCGCGGGTCGCCGTACCGCACCATGCGGTAGCCACGCCACCGTCCCAAACGGTGGCGGACCCAGGAAACTTCACGAGCCTGGGCGACATTTACTGCACTGTGTGGTTCGCTGCTTTCCTGCCCCTGGGATTGACGGCAACAGCATGGGAAAAGTAATAGGCCTTAAGGGTCTAGTCGGAGGCAAGCCCAGGCAAGGGCTAGGGTCGCCGGGCCCTGGGTCCGCCTATGGTCCCAAGCATGGCCTTAACATAGATGTTCCTATTTTTCTGAATTTATTTTAAGATTTAACGGGGCTATTATTGCATATCATTAGTGAGATGTGTGTGATGACTTATTGATCCTTGAGATTTGTCGGCTCATATTTTATGATGTGTAAAAAAAAAATCGATGTGACATTCCGGGTAGCAAATCACTGAGTCACACTAGCGCATTAGATAAAATGCCACCCTTGAGATTTATCGGCTCATAATTTCTGATGTGTAAAAAAGAAGAAGATATAAATCGATGTGACGTTCAGGGTAGCAAATCACTGAGCCACACTAGCGCATTAGATAAAATGCCACCCTTGAGATTTATCGGCTCATAATTTCTGATGTGTAAAGAAGAAGAAGATATAAATCGATGTGACGTTCAGGGTAGCAAATCACTGAATCACCCCAGCGCATTAGATAAAATGCCACCGGCTAATATCTCTCGATATATCTCTCATTTGGCAACCTTCCAAAATGCGTTAGGGCTCGTTCGGTTAGCCCGAAATCCACTCAGAATTCGTTTAAGCTGATTAAAGGTTATATAAATTAGCCAAGCATTCCAGCCACAGTTAAATAGAAAAAAGGATTAAATCCTGTATCATCTTTTATTTATCCCCATACATGAAAACTCAAAACAAGTATCTATATATACAACGCCCTATATGTAACCAGTAACCACACAGGCAACCCAATCCTCGATCGTATGGCTTTCTCGGCTTCTGTCGTCCAAGTCTCCGCCGCCGTCGTCTTAGCCGTTCTCTTCGCAACGGCCACCGCGGCAGGAGCGAACAATGCCACTGTGACCACGAACACCGCAGCGATGGCGGCGCACCGCGGTGGTGTAAACTCCACCGCGGCGTTGCCAGCGTCGACGGCGGCATCCAACGGCTCGCTCCAATACACCTGCTACCTGTGCCACAAGCGCAAGAGCCTGATGATCGAGTCCTGTTCGCTTCTCTTATAATTCGTACTTTTCAGCTTGTTTTTCAGCCGGAACAGTATTTTTCTCACGCAACAAATCAGCCGGAACAGTGTTTCGGTTTATTTTTTCAGCGAAACGAACAGGGCCCAAGTGGTGCCCCATCGCGAAGGACGGCTGCCATGCCACGTCGCCTGCGTGACGCTGCCGACCCCTTCCACGCTCTCCCCTCCGCCCCCGGCGGCAGCGGCAGGTACGCCGACGACTGCTACGTCATGAAGGTGTACCCCGACGGCAGCTGGGTAGTCGTCGACATGGTCAGCTGCCGGCAGGCCGCCCCGGTGTGCTACCTCACGTGCAATGACGGCGACGAGCCTAGCCTGGATGGGGCCGCCGGGACCACCCCTGCAGCTGCAGCGCCGAGGGGCGCGCTGCCGTCCCTCCTCGCCGACTTCGAGCGGTGCGGCGACCATGCCACAGCATAGGGCGCCGCCGTCCCAGCCATTTACAGCATGTTCGGAAGGCCGTATCGTATCGTGGATTATTTACTAGCTGGCTGGTTTGGTGTGAAAAAAAACACTGTTCCCGGCTGAAAATTTACGATCGTTTACGAGCAAGCGAACATGCTGTTAGCACTAGCAGTAGGCTAGTAGTAGCCACGCCACGATGATGCATGCAGTTGTCAAAATGTCCGGTCGAACAGCGTCACGTTCGGATGGCTGAAAAAACGGTTGACACTGATGCTAAACACTGCTATTTTTCTGAAACGATACGGCAGATAAGTTGAAACGAACAGGGCCAGACTTTTTTGTCCCGTGCGTGTGCATCTCTACGTGAGGCCCGCCCATGCCGTTGGTCACATAGTTTGTGCAGGGAACAATGTTCAGAAGAGTGATGCTCGCAGCTCTCGCTAGAAGAAGGAAAGACGATAGACGGTCCATAACTGATGTTCGTCGGAGAATCGAATCCAATTTCTTCCTTCTTCAGATAACAAAAACATTTTGCTACAAATAATCCTTTCAGATTTTTATACACACAGTGCTTCAAACAAAAAAAATACAGTCTGCAGCACACCAAGAGTCCAAGACATCCATCTGCTTGCCTTGATTTCGAGGAAATTAGATAGTACATGAAACAACAAAAAGGGCGACATCATGTCATAATCCCCCGTTCTAAATTATAAGTCATTTTGTCTTTTCTTTAGCAATGTAGATATCGGGTTTATAAACTCGGGGTCCCTCACGGACCGGCTTCTCAACAAAGGCTCGGCCCAGCAGACAACGTTGCAAACGACGCGCAACTCATTTGCCGGCCCAAACACCTAAACGACATGCCAGAAGGACAATCCAATCTCCGACCGGAAGGCCTGTCCGAGGAGGAACGACACCCACTTTCGACTCCGGTCCGCCTCTCCGACCGGAAGGCCTCACAAAGGAAGAACAACGCTCGCTTCCAACACCGGCCCACCTCCGGACGGCCTCTCCGACCGGAAGGCCTGGCCAAACATCACTTTCCGACTCCGACCCACGTCTCCAACTGGGGATGCGCCGAACCCCTACTTACAGCTCTTTTTCAACTGGCGCAATCAGAGCCGACTGGAATCAACCGACCGGGGACACCCGCTCGGTGAGGACCAGAGAACGGACGGAAAAAGTGAGGCAGGACACCTAAGTCAGCCGCAATACCGAGGAACGTACCATGTACACATGCAGGACAGTACCGCGACCTCCCTGACATAACAGAACGCAAACAGTGTTGTAGGCGCCGACATTTCCCCTACAGTGTTGTGGGCGCCATCAACTCTCATACCAGACAAACACGGTAAGGCTCCCCCCACGTGTCTCTGAGGCATCAACAGTGTTATGGACGCCGACATTTACCGTACCAGGCAAACATGGTAAAACCCCTTGCATGCCTCTGGATATCAACAGTGTGGCAGTCACTGACGTCTGCCATACCTGAAGAAGACGACGCTACCTCCCACGTGCATCTGACATTAACAGTGTTATGGACGTCTACAATCATCCTGTACCCGATAGCGTGGGCAACAAGACTTAGCATACGTACACTCTCTCCCTCTCACTTGTAAGGTTATCCCCTTCATCTATAAAAGGGGATGCGCTCTCTCCCAAACATATAGATCGATCGATTCATAACAACTCGAACACCGCACACAACAGGAGAACCACTAGGTTCAAACCTCGAGCACACGCGTCAAACACTTAGCACATAGCGGAACTTCCGTCACTCTCGACCCTTCAGACCGGAGTCCGACCGGACCTCTTGTATCCCTGTCTTTCTCTCTTTCGTTTGTAACCCCACAGCAAACTTCGAGCACCTGAGCTCAGAAATAAAGTCACCGACCGACTCAAACTGGACGTAGGGCACATTGCCTGAACCAGTATAAATCCTGTGTCATTGAGTGTTAGGCCACCTCGAATCGGGACGTATAGCAAAACTATAAATATTTATGTGTTGATCACTTTCTGCACCGACAGTAGATGTAAAAAACAAGTCAAAGCGTGGAACGGAGGAAGTAGTATACAGTACTCGTATGAAACAAGATCGATCATTGAGCCGGCTATAGGTGAAGAGGTCACCTCGCTTACCAGGATTCCAGGCTACAAACATCCCAAATTGGCGATTCGGTGGTTTGTTGTTTCGTAAACCGCAATGAGCTTTCAACGACAACCATTCCTTTCCGCATTATCCACGACCACGCCAACTAGCTACAGATGGGGGCTAATGAGATAAGAGCCTGGCACTCTCTCCGTAAAAAAAAAAATGTTGTTTTTTATTTTCAGACATGTTATTTGACCATCCGTTTTATTTTTTTTTATAAATATCATCTATTTTGTTATGGGTTATTTTATCATTAGAGATACTTTAATAATAATTTATTTATTTTATAATTTAAAAACGTTATTCTTTTTAGACCGAGGAAGCAGATCTCATGGCCTGAAAAACATTCAGGGCCGTACGTGAAAAGCGTTGCCACGCGGTCCAGAGACCAGAGTCGAGCTCGACCAGGCAATCCAAACGCAGTCAACCACACACGCAGAGTCTTTAGGAACAGCTTTGTCCTTTGTAGATTGCTCTGCGAATGACGTTGCTAGCTAGCGAGATGCAATAAGTAGAGTAGCATCACTCCAAAATGTTAACACAGCCAAATTCAGGAGCTCGATTGCTTCTAAAGTGAGAATTAAACTGGTCAAAATTAACTGCAAATTGGTAGCAGGCATTCATGCTTCCCCGCAAAAGTCCAAGAACAAGCAAGTACTATTAGTTCGCCGCTACGCCCACATCTTCGCATCAACACGCACCATCTCTCTCTATTTGCCCCAGATGCCTCTCTCAGCAGCTTCCGTCCTCCATGCCTTCCTCCTCACCCTTCTCCTCGGCGCCATGGCCTCCGTCCCGCCTGGCGACGGCGACCTGAACCCGTCGACGATGTTTACCAACGGCACGGAGACGTCCCCCATCGCCGACGACACGGAGAGATACATCTGCTACCTCTGCACGGGCCGCAACCCGTTGCTGATAAGGTACTGCCCCATCTACTGGGACGAGTGCCACCTCGTCTGCTACGCCGACGATGCCCCCGCCGCCACTGCCGCCGCCATTCCCGCCGTTCCCGTGCCGACGGCGGCGCTGGGGTCGGCGCCGGCGGCGTCGGCCAACCCCAGCGGGGTGAAGGACGACGAGTGCTACGTCATGAAGCTGTACCGGAACGGCAGCTACGCCATCGTCACCCGCCTCGGCTGCGCCCGGATCGCCACGTGCCTCCTCTCCTGCGGCGGCGGCGACATGGCCGACAGCGACAGGAAAGCCCTGGGCACCGCGACGACCGCAGCGGCGCAGACGACGACGGCTGCGGTCCAGGGGAGTTTAACGCCCCGACTCGCGGATTTCCAGCGGTGCGGCACGCAGGTCACTGCGACGCCGTCCCTGCGTGGCGCCGTCGTCCGGGCTGGTGGTGCGCGGCGACGGCGTTAGCTCTGTTGGGATGGTCCGATCTCCGATGGATGGACGCGTACCGCGCGTGTGCGATGCTGCATCTGCATATGCGGCCATGCGCGAGTGCGTGTCAGGTCGCGCGCGTAGTTTGTGCCGGTAGCGCTTTTGCGTCCAAACCCGCTTCTTAGAAGACGTGATAAAAGCTGAGAGATTAGCTACTGTATCGAGCATTTGCTTTGATTTGATCCCGATAAGAAAATTTCGTCCAACAGCTCCCAATCTATCTGTCCGTGCGTTTTGAAAAAAGAAAAAAAGAAACTCTGTCGCTAGTCCATATCATGGGGTGGCGATTTATTTTTCTTCAAAACTCTGTCGCTCCTAGACGCTCGGCTCACCGCTGCGCGGTTTACCAGAACTGAATAGAATACCCAAGCATTACCTTCAGATACGGGAATACTAAGAAGTAGATTATGCAATGCATATTTCATTCTATAGGTTACAGACTTTAAGTTAGGTAGTCGAGGGCGGTCACAAACGTCCCGCTGCCACTTGGAAGATTCGCCGAAATTAGATCTCCAGTCACTGTTAGGTTGTTTGATTGCTTGTATACGATCGTGGATTATAAGCTGGAATAATATTTTTCTCTCACACCAAATCAGCTAGCAGTAAATAATCCACGATCGTTTACGACGAAACGAACAGGCTGTATGTTCAGGATCTTAGAATACTGAGAAGTAGACCAGACAGTATGGAGATTCTATTTAAGGCGGTTGCAACTTAGACTTAGGTGTCGGGATGGCGGATTGTCAAACGACCGACGACATATTTGATGTGGCACGTGTGGTAACAAAATCCCCAAGTAAGCCTACTTTTTTTATTTTTAGGCGTAAATTGTTGAAAACACGGTTGATGGTTGTTGGATTATATTTTTCCTAATACTTATTGAAAAGGTTGCTAAACCAGATTTTTGGATTATTTTTAGGTACTACGGGAGATGCTCTAATAAGTTGTGAAATGTTAACATGGAGTGCGCTTTCTGGTCCCATTGCACCCAAGTAATTTTGGTATCATGTATCAAGTTCACTTACATTGCACCCAAGTAATTTTGGTATCATGTATCAAGTTCACTTATATTGTTCTTCAGTTAGTAAGTGGGATATATTCAAAAGAATCTCCAAATCACGTGCTCTCTCAGAAAATCCAGGAGGACTGGAGGAGGCATCCCTTCGGATAGTTGTAGATGCTAAACACGGCTAATCTAACCTTAAAGGTGTGAGCACTTGAGCGTTCAGATTGTGTTGCCTTTCCTATTGTTTGTATAGAGTCACACATCACTCTTTTAGATTTTTCTACTTTTTAATAAAACCAACATCTTTCCTGCCGTTGAAGGGCCTGTAGGTTATAAGAGTCTCAGTAGCACATCAGCTTCTGGGTTTGACTCCTCGTGGGAGCGAGTATTACAGGATTTAACGGTATTGTGCTTTCAGTGGTAGACGATGTTCTCATCGACAGCGAGAGTCTGTGGCGACTTCATCAATCTCGATAATTAAAATAGCTTCTTATGATTCTGTGAAGTGGTTCTCCATCGTGATTTTGAGAGTTTACGCTAAAGAATCAAAGAGAATCACGTCTAGTCACAAAATCACTTCTCTCAAATAATCAAACCCCAAGGAGAATCAGAATCAGACAGAGCTCTACCAAATATACCCTCAAATTCAAACACGATCAATCGTAGCCTGAATTAGTAATCTCTTTGTCCTTTGTATATTGCTCACTACTTCCTTTGTTCCACAGTGAAAGACATTTGAGAAGTTAGGGTCATACCAATGCTATTGACAAATAACCATTTGCCCCTCCAAAAAGTTAGCCTAAAGCATTTTTTCTTTGTGGGTTGGACTGAAAAGTACATAGATGAGATCCACATGTCTTCCTGTAGTGATCTTTTTTACGGGACAAAATTTAAATGTTGTTATGACATTTTTTATGGAACGGAAGGAGTACCGATTATATGTGACGATATAATTAGCGAGAAGCGAGTAGAATAGGATCACTCTAAAACTCTAAGAGCATCTCCATGAGTCGTTCTAAAATTCACTCACTAAATCATCATTTGAAGAGTCATTTAAATAAAAATTGCTCTCTATTTTTTTGCACCCTAACACTTCTTTATATCTTGTAGACACTCTAGATAGTCATCTTTGTTCTTCGTCTTTGGCTAGTAATAAATCCAGAATAGAGAATGACTATATTTGAAGATCTAATTAATTAAATTCTTGGAGGCTATTTGTTTCATCAAAAACTCTATTTCTATCAATTAGGAAGGGTATAAAGAGTCTTTTAGTGCATCTCCAAGAATCTTTTTCTGAAACTCACTCTCTAAATCATCATTTGGAGAGTCATTTGCATAAAATTCACTTTCTATATCTTTTCACACTCTAACAACTTTTCTATATTCTATGTGTACTCTAAAGAGCTATTCTTTGACTAGCGAGAAATCTAAAACAGACAATGACTATATTTGGACAACCGATTAAAGAAGTTGTTGGAGGGTGATTTTTCACCATCTATTTCTAACAATTAGAAAGGTTATAGAGTCTCTAGGAGCTGTTCTTAGAGTTTCTACAACGGAGCCAAACGCAGGACCATTTAGATTTGTCGGGGTCATAACTCCGGGGTGTCTCAAGGCATCGATTAGTTAGCAGGCCACGTGGCCCGCAACATACCTGCTAGCAAAGGCCCCAACGACCAAGGCCCAGCTGAGCCAAGCAAACCAGGCCAGACGCTAAGGCCGGGGTCAGCTACAACCCCTTCCTCCTGCCTTAGCCGCACGATGCTTGAAGGGCGCACGACCTCTCCCCCGTCACAACCCCTAGAAGGAACAGGGAGCGGTCGAGCACAGCCAAGCATGCTTGCTCTGATAAGAACAAGCACGATGCACTGACCCCGCAAGGACTGAGGGAACAACAGTCACCTCGGACCGGCTAGACACCACTCCCTGTGCCACATTGCACAGATAGGACAACACCGCCTGGTGGTGACAACCAGTACGAAGCCCACCGTCCAAATATGGACCGACAAGACGTGGGTACGATCCCACCCACTACAGGATGGGATCCACTACGAGAGCCTTGACTTAGAGGCCATCTAGACTGGCGGGAACCACGACCTCGACGATTGGGATCATGGCTCCCAGCTCCTCAAGCCAACAAGGCGAACGATGACCTGGGGGCGGCTACCTACTCTCATACGACACCCTAGGAAACCAGGAGATAATGACGAAGACCACGGTGGAGACCACGTTGCACAGGACGGCTGGCGAACCACCATCGTGCCTACAGTGTTGTCACGGTTAGCACTGTAGCACAACACCACACCATACCGCGACATGCCCACAAGACCATGATGACAATCACACCCGGACATGTACCTCAAGACGGCGTAGCTTGCAAGCTAAGTTAACTAGGCCCTCCCTCAGGCTCACGACCCTTCGGTCGGGAGAACTAACTGCTTTGTATATGCCCTGGCCCCGAACTCTATAGAAGGGCGGCTACGGCACCCATCTCAGGGACATGATTCACATCCTCTATCTTTAGGCAGCCCATCTCCTAGCTCTAGCTCTTCTTCCTCTTCCACCATTCTTGCACCCCCCATTGTAAGAACTTCAGAGCATTCAAGCGAGGAACACGCACTCGATCATCTCTAAGACTGGACGTAGGGCTTCAGCCTAAACCAATATAAATCCTCATGTCTTTTGGATGCTACTATCGTCTTTCTAAAGTAGCGCGGTAATCGTATAAATTTACTAGTCCGATTTACAAAACACCGATAGTTGACGTGCTAGGTAGGGGATAGTCACGCACTCTCGTTTGTTGAGCAGGAAGCGATGGCTCCTCGCACCGTCGGTGGACTCGCTCATGGAATGGCCCACGGTGGCCACATTCGCCATGAAAACCACGAGTTCACCGACGTCCAAGGTCTAGCTCCCACGTCCGCCTACAACCATGGCCCAAATGTCCGTCATGGAGATTTGGGTCACGTGGCCCGCGGCAGACACACTCTTAGAACTACCCTCTACGGCAGCATCCTAGAGTTCACTTACGAAGGGGGGCCAGTACCCTCAGTCGTCGCTGGCCATGGCCAAGTCTTCCGTCTAAGAAGCCAGAAGCCCACGGCTTATGACAAACTCACCTAGGGAATGGCCTCAATCGGCCACATCCTTTTGGGAAACCACGAGGTTATCCGCACGAATGGGTCAGCACCCATCACCAGCTCCTACCCCGTCTAGGCCAACCACGTGGAAAACCTAGGTCTAGCGGTGGAACCATGCCCCGAACAACGTCTCCACAACCAGTGGGATGCTGTGTGTCAGGGCATGCACGAATGATGAAATTACCCGCCGCCACGCGGCGACGTCGTTAGTGGTAAGGTGGCTACCCGACGCCCTGACTCGAAAGGCCAAGCCTAGAACCAGAGCCAGCCCTGGTTGATGGACAAACCGCCTATCATGACTCAGCAGACTACCAACCGTCGCTCAGAGGCGCGTGCATCTGAGGAAATGGGTGCCCTAAACGCACTGCGTGCCACGTCGAGTGGACCAAACCACGTGGCTTTTAGATCCCATTTCCACAGCGACAGGTCGCGCCAGCCCCTCATCGAGAATGGCAACCATACCCAGAGGTAGGGACACAATGGTCAAGACATCGTCGTGCCATGAAGGCTCGAACATCAGAGCGCACAGTGCCTCCCGGCCAGAAGCTACAGCAGTCTAGACACGAAGAGGACGCCCTTAGGGGCTCACAGGCCCACCGAGGATGTTGGACCAGTAAAGGCCAACCCAAAGCTAGCCGAGAGGTCAATCCACACCGGCTACGTCCACTCCAAGCATTAAAGAAGCATCCTCATCAGCTCAGGGCCCAAAGGCCATAATGACTTCATCACAAGCAGACGCTTGGGGGCTCGCCGCACCCTGAGCAATAGCAACCAATCCCATGACAGCTTCTGGTACATCAGCCAGTCACATCCACTCTAACTCTAACCTCTCTACCCAAGCATGTCCACATACACGTGTAGCAAACAATGTGATACCCATACATCACGCCCTAGTAGCGCTTAACTCCGAAGTGACTAGATCCAACTCGCACTCGCAAACAGACACGACTCACTCACAGGGGCTACATACATGGGTACATGCACACGACATGTGGTGTAGCAATGTTTGTTATCATCCTAGTGACCGATCCATTTTGAACTTCTTTTGATCGCGTCCCTCGCCGCGACAAACTGGTGACCCAAGTCTTGATTTCTCGTTCACATGAGGGCATAAATGAATCACCAATGTAGACTTAGGGGTTTAAACTAACAAATTCTACGAGTTTTGGTGAATCTATAATTCCAGCAGGATTTAATCAGAAAACCACCAAGGAGGACATAATCGTTAGAGGAAAACATGGAATCCCGTTGTGGTATCTACATGGGAAGACTCTAGAAGGATCCAAGAGCCACGTCACCAAAGCAGAGGACCAGAGGATGACATGTGGGGCCACCCGGCCCCCTATGGGCCCACCTGTCAGCCTCGTCGCTATGTTGGTTTCCCACCGCCTCATAGGATGCATGTCCATCATTGCTTAAGTCGGTTTGATCCAAGGGCTCACGTTGGACCCTCAGGGCTATATAATCCAACCCCTACCTCTCCCCCAGGCATAAGCCTCATTTGATCCTGAGAGCTAAGAAGCTAGAAACCCCAATTCATATGTCCACCAGGATTAAGGCTAGCAATCAAGAGAAGATTAGTCCTCCATAGGATCTAGTATTGTTCTAGAGATAGAGAGATAGAGTGTGAGGGAAGAGTTTGGAGGAGTTTTGGCCTGTCGGTGCTCTCTCTATGGCTTGTACCTAGTGGAATCAAGTTCTTCTTGAGCTTGCTTCTAAGATTTCTCTGGTAATAGACTTTTAATTCAAGTAAGTATCTTGTTCATATTATTCTTCAGGTTTGCGACTTTCTTTTGAGTACTTTAATCCTTGTAGCTCCTGTGTTAAAGTAGTATTCGTAGTGTAAGCGTGGTGCTTAGACTCGGTTACTCATGGATGTACCCTATTTTTCAAATCGGCGGTAGCTCGCGAGGGTGACTCTTATAGCCTCGTTGAATCCTTTGTAGTCCACCTCCGTTAGTAGGCCTAGCAGGACTTTGTTACTATAGGAAACATACTCTGCATGTGTTTTCTCTAGTAATATCCTCAGAATTGAACAATAGAAGACAAAGCTTACCAAAGTCAGAACTAGAAGACCTTAGCAGTCTCCTCTATGCTCCTATTATCTGGCCTTGATTGTGAAGTTGGGTTAAGTTAGAATTGGTTATTCTCACCCCCGTTCCTTTGGGTTTGATATAAAACTGGGTTACTCTTGGTGAAGTGCTACAACAGTATAATATCTGTGCGCTTGCGGATTATTCTGTGTGTATTAATTTATACCAACAGCAGTGCTACTTCATCCTCCTCCCGTTCCGCGAACGACACTAGGCTGACGCCAAGTGACCTCCCTCAAAGGTCATGATGCACCGCTTGGGAGGAAGCCGGAGACGTCCCTAGCCATCGACCGCTTCAGAAATCCGAACCAACATGGTTCGAAACAAGAAGCGGTGGTAGGGTGGAGGCCCAAGGTTGCCTATGACCAAACTCGGTGCCTACGACACCTCGCTCTCCCCTGCTCACAAGTTCCCTTCTAGCACCTACCGTTGGAAGGGATGACACCGACTCCGACCACCACAGACGACCCTCAGAGCGACATATGGCGGGAACCACTCAGTTCTCCTCAAACTTTTCCCTCCCATTTCCTCGCTCTCTCAGCGGGAAGGCAGGGAACGGTTTGTAGCCACAGCTGTAAGTGGCTCAAATGGAAGGGAAGCCCATATTTGTAGGCCCAAGGGTGGACCAAATAGCCTAAAACTCCCACGCCGCATGGCGAACCACGGGAGATCACAACCAATGTTAGATCCCCACGTGAGGTCGAGGAAGTCGAGACCCTTGTTGGCATTTCTTAGCATCAGTTGTTACTAGGTTGTCATCCTAGCATAATGCCAGAAATGTGTGGTTGGTAATTATTAATGACACTTATAAACTTCAGAGATATATTAAAGTTTCTATAAGCACACAGATAATATACCATTGTTCCATTTCATCCGGGAGTATACCAGGTATCGTTATTTATATTTTTATCATAGGGAGGAGCTTTTGGAGTGGTGTTGGCATAGAGATATTGATAAATGTGTACACTTATGATAATAATCACTCTCATGCTATTGCAGTTGTAAGTCAAAGGGTAAATAAATAATAAGTGTAAGGTAATAGTGGTATTCCAGAGATAGAATTAGAGACTCATAAAATATAGTACAGCTAAGCAGGAGATTCATTGAGAGCAAAAGATTCCTAAGTCATTACTTATCTACTAAGTCTTTTATACACCCTAATATATATACTCTCATCTATAGTATAACTGACTCTGGATCGATGCATAAAGAGCATTACTAAGAAAGATCAAGAACAGAGCTTGTCTACCTTCGCAACCATGTTCTACGTGCTCTACAAACGGAGAGTGGACTATAAAGGACTCAACGGGAGTGTCACATCCATGATCTACCACATGACCCAAAGTGCAGAGGGCATCCGCAGGCAAACAATATCTAAACACCATGCTTACATAGTGTCGACCACTTAACTCATGCGCATAATGAGCTAAGCGCTTTGCGAACATGTGCATAAACTCATCATTAATCATAACTATATCAAGCATACAACTAGAGCAAACTAAGAACATAATAAATAGCAACATAATAATATTAAAGTAGCATAAAGTCAGAAATATAGAGATACAATGGTTGTACCAATCTCCAGACGGTAGATCCAGAATCCTGAGCAATAGGCCATACTCATCTTGAACCTTGTTAGCTAATCTATACTAGAAACTTGAAGAACTAGAGCTCTAATCTCTAATCTCTGGAAACCCTAGTTTTCTATCTAGCCTTGACTTATGATCTAGGGACTTGGTTCTCTCTAGAGGGGGGGCTAGATTATATAGCCCTAAGGATATAACGTGAGCCCTTGGATCAAACCGACTCAAGCAATGGCTTAGATGTATCCTAGGAGGCAGTGGGAAACCGACATAGCGACGAGGCTGATAGGTGGGCCCCTAATGGTCCAGGCGGCCTACAAGTGGGGCTGAGCGGCCCCACTTGGTAGCCTCTCGGCCTCCGCTTCGGTGACGTGGCTTCTAGAGTCCCCTAGAACCTTCTGGAGTTGGTTTCACGGCGAAATTCTGATTTTTTTGTTGACGTTTTAAGTCCCCCTTGTTGGTTTTCTAATTAAACCCTGCTGAAAACACAGATTCTCCAAAACTCATGGAAATTGTCAGTTTAAACCCCTAAGTCTATGTTGGTGATCATTTTCGTGCATTATCTCAAGTTATATTGATGTTTATAATGGTCGGTAACTACCATCAACAATTCCCCCAAGCTTAACCTTTGCTAGTCCTTTAGCAAAACTAAACTTAGCACGGATCAGAAATTTAGGGTCGTAACAACTTCTCAAAAGTACACATGCATTCAAATAAGAACTCTCCTCCGAATTAGACCAAACTGATCTGACTTTCAAACTTACTCATATTACCTTTGACCATGGGGTTTGTAGCCTTCACTTGGGTCTTGAGCAATTGAAAGACAGAATGATCAAGTCAAGCACTATGTCTCATGTTCTTTGTTCAACCATTATTCTAGAGTTTTTTACAACTTTTCAAAATAAAACTCAGAGATTTCATTGTATGACACTCTCAAGTCTCTCAAAATATGTAGTATTTGTGGATCCTCACCAAGGCAACAGTGATGGTATGCCTTTCTTCCTACAACTAAAGCTTATTTAGGGCTCATAGGAAGGGTGATAACACGAAAGAGCATACTTGCAATACATATATTGTAAAGTCAAACAACGGATTCAAAGAGAGTTGAGTCATACAATCAAATCAAGATGTGCATGTGTATGGTGAATATATATGGTAGTTAACCTAATTCTACTATGCTCCTTGAAAATATATCTCTCTTTTGAAACTTGAAAATATTTGCAAGAAAACATGGGCTATCTTATTCATCTCTCTTTTTTTAGGTGGGCATCTAAGTACCCATTGTTTTGATAATTCGGACACTTGTCCATTTTTTCTCAACTCTTTTTTTATGAATAACTTTTGCATAGCCACAGGCTTCTCTCTGCATAACAATTGTTGGAGAGATAGTAACAAGAGCTTGGAGCATCTATTTGATGGAAACCTATGAAGAATATTTTTGGTGTTTTCTCCCAGTGTAGGAGTAGTGCATATGCGGGTGGTGTGTACGTGATCTTGATTTTAAGAGCATTATAAACCTCTCATAAGGCATCAACAAGCTTGACTAAACTCAATGCAAGACAAGTAGCATATAAGTGGAAGTTTTCCTAGCCTAAATATAAACATGTTTGGCTCTGGTAGGAATCCACACTTTATCATACATGATCTCATTATGTAGAATTTTTATGTTTTCCAAAAGAAATCTCTAGAATTCAGTATCACTTGGAACAAGATAAATAGCAGCTCAGACCTTCTTATATCATATCCGTCAATTACCTAGACTTAGATCAAGCATATGCTACCCACGAGTTTCAAGTTTAGAGCAAATTCTCTTGTCAAATCAATCTCATACAAAACTCAGGAGAATTCAAGATCGAAAACTAGGTACTTGAAAGGAATTACAATAGAACAACTATTCATCATTTTCATCATGTGAGATCATCTTCAAGTTTTATTTATTAATTGACTCTTAAAAACAAACTAAAGCACACCTTAAGCAAACTATATACACTCTTTTTATTTGGTTTCTATCATTTTTTAGATCAAACCATAGTAATATATAAATAAAAGACAAAGGCAAAATTTTATTTTATTTTCTTAGTTTACCATTTTTTTAACTAATACAAATTTGAAAATTAAATAAACTAAAGAAAATAATAAAATACTAGAAAGAAAACTTACCTTAGGTAAATGGGGGCTCCTCCCCCAAGCTGGGTGTTGGTATGGTCCTTCAGCGAGGCGGGTGGTTAATGTGGAGATGGCCAAACAAGTAGTTCTAGTTGTCATTCTCCTATTGTTGTTGTTGCTGGATGGCGACGAGGCGTTGTCCTGCTTCTTCTTGCCATTGCGAATATTGGTGAAGAGTGTTCCGAATCTCCTACTGGTTCTCCTCGATGGTGGTGAGCCTGCTGTCGAAATGAGCATACTCCATCTGCTGCTCATGATAACCTATGGGATGGTCATGGTAGCCACAGGCAAAGAAGGTCGGTGAAGCATACCTTGAAAATCCATCCAGGCTCCAAGCCATTTTGAGGGAGGTCGCCGAGCATACCTTGAAAATCCTCAGATATGTCAAACATTTCAAGGGAGGTCACCGAGCATACCTTGAAAATCCATCCAGGCTCCAAGCCAGTGAAGCAACGCCTGCATCACTTCGACGAGGAAAAGCGCAGGGCCATCGGTGAAGAGATAGCGAAACTATCAGCCATCGGATTCATCAGGCAAGTACACCACCTAGAGTGGTTAGCTAATCCCGTTCTTGTACGAAAGAAGAGCGGGAAATGAAGGATGTGCGTTGACTATATGGGTCTCAACAAAGCGTGCATAAAGGATCCATTTCCTTTACCGCGCATAGACCAAATAGTCGACTCTACCTCAGGGTGTGAAACCCTCTGCTTCCTTGAAGCGTACTCCGGCTACCATCAAATCATGATGAAATAATACAACCAGCTCACGATATCTTTCATCATCCCCTTCGGATTGTTCTGCTATATCTCAATGTCGTTCGGTCTGAAGAATGCTGGGCCACGTACCAGCGTTGTATGCTCAAATGCTTTGGGGACCTCATCGGGTGGACCGTTGAGGCCTACGTTGATGACATCGTGGTCAAGTCCAAGCGGGCCGACCATCTCGTTGCTGATCTTGGGCAAACCTTTGCGAAACTCCGAGCGAATGGCATCAAACTCAATCCCGAAAAATGTGTTTGTGGGGTCTCGAGGGGCATGTTGCTCGGCTTCATCGTCTCCGAGCATGGCATCGAAGCCAACCCAGAGAAGATTTCCGCCATCACAAGGATGGCCCGATTTAGAACATAAAGGGGGTTCAGCAAATCATAGGGTGCCTCGCCGCCCTCAGCCGATTCATCTCGCGCCTCGACGAACGAGGTCTCCCCCTTTATCGACTCCTGAAGAAAGCCGACCACTTCGAGTGGACGTCCGAGGCCCAGGAGGCACTTGACGTGGTCAAACTACTTCTAACAAGGCCCCCAATCCTAGTTCCTCCAAGCGACGGAGAATCCCTCCTGCTATACATAGCGGCCACCACGCAAGTAGTCAGCGCCGCCCTGGTAGTAGAGCGGGAGGAAGAGGGGCACACCCTGAAGGTGTAGTGCCCTATGTACTTCATCAGCGAGGTACTATCCGACTCCAAGACCCGCTACTCCTAGATCCAGAAGCTCCTATACACCATCCTCATCACCAAGAGGAAGCTACGTCACTACTTCGAGTCACACCCTGTGACGGTCGCCACGAGAAGAACCACGAAGTGGACGCTCGAGTTGATGGATCAAGGTATCAAATATGCCTCCCGAACGATGATCAAGTCCCAGGTGTTGGCTGACTTCATCGCAGAATGGACCGAGTTCTAGACACCACCGGCGGTCGTCGATCAAGAATACTGGACGATGTACTTCGATGGATCGCTAATAAAGAAGGGAGTCGACGCAGGGCTGGTCTTCATTTCACCCCTCGGGGTCCACATGAGGTACATGGTTCGGCTCTATTTCCCCTCATCAAATAATGTGGCTGAGTATGAAGCGCTCATCAACAGCCTACGCATCGCCATCGAGTTGGGAATCCGATGCCTTGACATTCGAGGCGACTCCCACCTGGTCGTCAACCAAGTCATGAAGGGGTCTAGCTGCCATGACGCCAAGATGGCTACGTACTGCCAGGAGGTTCGACGGCTGGAGGACAAATTCGATGGCCTCGAACTCAATCACATCCCAAGGCGCCTCAACGAGGCAGCCGACGCACTTGCAAAAGCGGCGCTCGGTCAAGAGCCGGTGCCAACGGGCATCTTCGCCAGTGACCAACATAAGCCCTCGATATGCTACGAAGGGTCGGAGCAGGGCGACGATGGCCCGTCTGATCCAGCCCCAGGGGCTGACCAACCGATGGCTCCCTCCGGCCCCGAGGTCATGGAGCCTAAAGAGGAACCAGCGACAGAGCCCAACCCCCTGGACGACTGGAGAACACTCTACCTCGACTACCTCCTCCATGACACGCTGCCGACGGACAAGACGGAGGCTCGATGGCTCGAGCGTCGTGCTAAGTCCTTCATTCTTGTAGAAGGCAAACTCTACAAATGGAGCCACACCGAGATCCTGCAACTCTGTATCTCCATCAAATAGGGGAAGCTTCTGCTGAGCGATATCCACGGTGGGGTATGCGGTCACCACACCGCGCCTAGAATCTTGGTTGGGAACGCATTCCGATAGGGCTTCTACTGGCCCACTGTAGTAGCCGACGCTGAGCAAATCGTACGCACCTGCGAAGGGTGCCAGTACTACGCTCGGCAAACTCACCTCCTGGCCCAGACACTCCAGATGATCCCCATCACGTGGCCCTTCGTGGTCTGGGGGCTCGATCTGGTTGGGCCTCTCAAAAAGGTGCCCGAGGGCTACACCCACTTGCTTGTCACCGTAGATAAGTTCACAAAATGGATCGAAGCTCGGCCGATCTCCGTCATCAAGTCTGAGCAAGCTATGCTGTTCTTCCACGACATCATCCATCACTTCGGAGTACCGAACTCCATCATCACAGACAATGGCACGCAGTTCACTGGCAAGAAATTCATTCAATTCTACGATGAACAACACATCCAAGTTGATTGGCTGCCGTCGCGCACCCCCGAACGAACAGGCAGGTCGAGCGCGCAAATGGCATGCTCCTACAGGGCCTCAAGCCTAGGATCTTCAACTGGTTGAACAAGTTCAATGCACGCTGGGTCACCGAGCTCCCTGTGGTGCTCTGGAGCCTAAGGACAACTCCTAGCTTGGCCACCGGCTACACACCTTTCTTCATGGTCTGTGGTTCCGAGGCCGTCCTCCCGACGGACCTCGACTATGGAGCGCCAAGAATCAGAGCATACGACAAATAGGGAGCCGATGCATCCCACAAAGACACCATGGACCAGCTAGATGAAGCCCATGACATTGCCCTCCTCCGTTCGGCCAAGTACCAGTAGACGCTGCGTCGGTACCATAGCCGATGGGTGTGGGACCAAGCCTTCAACGTCGGGGACCTGGTTCTCCACCTCGTACAGAGCAACAAGGACCGTCACAAGCTCTCCCCGCCCTAGGAGGGGCCCTATGTCATCTCGGAAGTACTCCGGCCAGGCGCCTACAAGTTGAAAACCGCCGACGGCAAGGTCCTCACCAACGCCTAGAACATTGAGTAGCTATGTTGTTTTTTCCCTTAAATAAACGCATACTCTTTCTTATCAGTTTTGTCCCAAAAAATCCCCAATCTTTAGTGACTTCCGCCCCCTGCAAAGAGCGAGGGGTTAGACCTCACTCGGGGTCTAATATAAGTACGTTTATCTTGCAAACTCTCTCTGTGTTATCTTTGCAAACATTCTCTGAGTTTCCCTCTTTTCTCATAGCGAGTCCTGAGGGCTAGGATTTTGGAAACAAAATCTGAGTATAACTGGTAGGACTGCGGGAAACCCACGCCCCGACGGCTACGGCCTCCTTACTCACCAGCGTGATCAGAATTGGCTTGCCCGCACTACGAGTTTTCATGACCTTAACTATCGGAAGGGTCAGAAGGCACCAAGCCTCTTTTACAAAAAGACGGAGAAAAGCCAAAAAGTTGTTTGCTATAACAAAAGTTGAAAACTTATTCATTTTTCACACAAATTCATCGCTTATAAAGTAATTTCATCACGAAAAGGACTGATGTATTCATAAATACCAAAATTGTTCACTCGGGGCCCCCACAAACTTATTCTATTATAGTTTCTGACTAGTTCTACTATGAGTATTACTACGATCGCCGCGCCATGCTCTCCATCGGTGACATCCTACCTCTCTATGGGATCCTCAAGGGCGCTGTCATCTGCAACGTCGAACACCATGTCGGCGACTACGACACCTCCATCGGGCCATCTAGGGACTGCGCCATCGTCATCAGCCGCAACCCTGACAACGACACCTCCGCCTGAGCGTCCAGGGACTGCGCCATCGTCTTTAGCCGCAACCCAGACAACGGCACCTCTGCTGAGGCATCCAGGGACTGTGCCATCATCATCAACCGCAACCCTGACAACGGCACCTCCGCTCGGGCATCCAGGGACTGCACCATCATCATCAGCCGCAACCCTAACAACGGCACCTCCGTCGGAGTGTCCAGGGACTGCGCCATCGTGATCAGCCACAACCCCGACAATGGCACCTCCGTCGGAGCGTCAGGGATTGCGCCATCATGATCAGCCGCAACCCTATCAATGGCGTCTGCGCAGGGGACATTCCTCGGTGAAGAAAGGCAGCCACGAACGACGACAAAACCGACGACGCTCAGCACCCTCCAGTGCACCTCCTCCTTCAACAAAAGCGGACCCTTCTCGGCAAAGGCGGCAAACACCATCTCATCTATGTTGGATGACCTCCAGCTCGACATCACGCTTTGGATTCACGAGCGGATCTGTGAGTTTTTCTCTCCCTGGCATTACCCTCTCTCACTTAGGAACCACTGCGATGCACGAACACATTCAGTGGAAAGGAAGGAAAAGAGGTAGCAGCTTAGAAGCAGGCTAAGGAATGAGATGGGAACTCCCCTCTCCCTCCCTATTTAAGGAAGAGGCGTAGTAGCTGAGGAAAGGTGAAAGGTTGGGATGAAAAACTCTCTTCCTTCCCCTATTCAATGCAGATGGGAAATCAAATGCCAACGGGAATCCGAGGGGACGCGCCTGGACCGACGGGACGTGCCCTGGTCGATGAGATGCCGCCTGGTCAAACAGGACGTTACCTAGGCATGGCCCACCACCACCACACATCGGGCGCAAGAATCAGGACGCACCCGCATGCAGGCGACTCTCTGCTTCCCTAGGCAGGACCATGGAACGACCCAACAACGGAACCCCCTAGGTCGATCGGACAGCCCAGGTAAAACAACGAACGAACGATCGTTGAAAGATAAGCACCTCTGTTACTTACTTTGCGTGTTAATTTCATTACCGAGCGTCCGACCCTAGCAACGGTAGGGTCACGGACATTGTTCGGGGGCTGCCGAGGGTGTCTACTTGTTTAGAGATCCTCATCGCCTAACCCCTCCTTACATTTAAAAACCAGAGACACGGGGTGCGGGTGTATAACTTTGAGTAAAACTAGACGAACCGCTAGACCCTACGCCCCGGCGGCTATGGTGTTTTTGTTCACCAGCATAATCGAATTCATAGGTCTCTGTACCCCAAGTTCTTGTATCCACCTTCTCAAGAAGGGTTCGGAGGGGTCCACCTATAGAATCTCCCTCAAGGAGAAGCTGTCTAGGACGCTTAAAGTCAATCGAATGGCTCGAATCGCCACCAAGAGACAAAAACGAAAAATCACAATGCCCGTGCAGGTCACGCCGACCCCATTGTAAACGTCGAACTCAAACTCTGCACGGACATGTCTAGTAAGAGCCTCTCGTTGCCCATACCACCGAGGTAACCTTACCGATCCTCGCTTTCATTTCAATTAAGTCATACATTAATCCCATCATCCGCACGTTGCATATGCGATCGTTGCATCTCAACACTTCGTGTCGCGCCAAGAAGCGGCGCCCGCCTCATTCGATATGAGCGGCAACCGACCGTGGTTCAAAGGCCGGCCCGTGAAGGGCTCGAGGCCGCCTCACGTCGAACAGAGCCAGGGGAGAAAAACCATGATGAGCCCCAGCGGCCTTGCCCGACCCCGCTCAGAAGCGGATCGGGACATCTCGACCTTTCTCGTTCGATTCTAACCTCGAGCCAAACCCACAGAATCTCTGTCAAGGAGAGGCCAACGGGCCACCTGAGCCTACCGAATGGCTCGGGCATCTGTTGGGAGGCATGTTAAGAAGTAGTGGAATGCCACATGAGGGCTCTGTCGACCCCGTCAACGAATGATGGACCTGGATTCCACATGAACATACCCATTAGCGAGCTCTTTGAGCGTGACACTCAAGACATCGAGGCAAGTATCATCAACTCAGCCCCTCTGGTTACGAAAACATAGGACGGGGTGACGCGTGAAACATGGCCGACCCCTATCAGACCCTAAGGGGCTCGGGAGGTCGAGCCACTCGATCCGAGATCAAGAGACCGAGGTTCAAAGGCTGACCCGCGTAGGGTCTAAGGTTGCCTCGCGTCCAACAAGAGCCAGGGAAGAAAACACAGATGAGCCTCAGTGGCCTTTGCCCAACCCGCATTGAGGCGGGAAGGGTCATCTCAACCTTCTAAGTTCAATCTAGCCTCTTGTCGAGCCCATAGAGTCCCCATTAACAAGGAGCAACGGAACGCCGCCCGAGAACTTTGCCGACACTGTCGCAAAGCAGTGAGATCGGATTCCGTTTGAACATCCCCGTTAGTGAGCTCATCACGCACGTCACTCGAGCCATCAAGGCAAATGACATTGCCTCAATCCCTCTAGTTGTGAAAAACTGCGGATGGGGCGATAGTCACAAAATGAGCCAACCCTTGACCGAATCCCCACCACGCGCGGGCGCTCGGGGAAGGCCGGGCCAGCGATAAGACCAAATGCACGGTCACAGAACCATCACCAAAATCCAAAGTAAGGGGTACGTGTGAATACAAGAGCAAGTTCGCTACCCTCGTTTCGGTCTCCAGTAACATCTGGCCCCAACAGTCGCAAGGGGTCGGATCTTACCCGGGGGCTGACAAAGGTATAAATACCTCCTCTTTTTCGAAACATTCGTTGCATCAGACCATTTCCTTGCGCTAAGATTGGCGGCAAGGTTTGTGGGAACATATAAACGAGCACGCCTGGTAAGACAGCAAAAAGCCCACGCCCCGACGACTACGGTAACTTTGCTCACCGGCATAATCGAAATTTCCCCCTTATACACCTCGGGCCCTATGGTCTTAACAAATGGAAGGGTCGGATCACATAAACCTTTTTTCTTGATTGCAAAAGGGAAGAAAGTAAGATCAAAATGAACGAAACAAAATTACAAAATGAAACTGTTTTTGGACACGAAAGTACCGACACTTGTCCAAATATTACATATAAATGTTTGGCAAACTCATCCAGCTAACTACTTCCTTGAAGGGAGAACCATGTCTTTCAGCCTGTTCGCCAGGTTCCGCACAATGGGAGTCACCGCCTTCTCAATCTCATCCAGCTCAGAGTTTTCGTAGCCAGGCGTGAAGACGAGGCTCATTACCTCCAAGTTGATTTCCTGATCATAGTGAGAGCAGGCAACAGTAAAGGCTTGGGTGATCCTGGCGTGAAAGGCATCCTCCTCAAGCTGGCCCACCCGCGCCGTGATACCCGCGACACGGGCCGCAAGTGAGCTAGTTTCCTCTGGCTACGCCACCCCCAGGTCATCGAAGACCACCTCGACGGTGACGCGCAGGAGATTGTACTCATCACTCTCAGCCTGAAGAATCCCCCGCACCTCTGTGAGCTCCATGCCCAGCCCGGCACAGACGTTCTTGGCCTCCAGCCTTTGGGTCACGGTGACTCCAAGATCCGCCCGAAGGGAGTTGACCACCTGACGCGCCTCGTCGCGCTCTCGGACGGCCCGATCACACTCCTCGTGGATCTAGTCACGCTCTGACCGGAGTCTTTCTGTGGTCTGGCATAGCTCGTCACGCTCCCTGCGTAGCCGGAGGATCTCCTCGGCGTCCTGATTCGCCGTCTGCTGTAGGGCCACGGACCTTTCCTTGGCCCTCAACTTGAGATCCCGCTCCATCTCCAGCTCAGCCAAGAGGTCGACGACCCACTGGCTGGTGTCGGCATCCTTCTGGAGCATCTTGTCCCGCTCCTTTCGAACCCTAGCAGCCGCCTCCTCGTCCCGCTACACCCTCGCCGATAGATCCTAGAACATCCTATGGACCTCCTCCGTGTCCCGACGCGCCTTGACTTCCTGTTGTTGGGCGACAGCAAGCTGGGCGCTCACATCTCCGCGCAGCCAGGCCTCCTTGGTGAGGCGGTCCCATTCCACCATCTGCTCGTGGAGGAACTAGGATTTCCCCTGGCTACGAGCAATAAGGGACTGAAAAGAAGACCAGTATCAAAAATACAAAAATACAAGAATACATGAAGAAAAGGAAAAAGCGAGAGGGAAGATCAAGCGCATACCCGGCCAGTGGGAATGATGACGTCACGCAGGACGCCCCTGGCCTGGCTCAAGGCATCCATCATGGCCGAGAACCCAATGTCGAGACTCTCCGCTCCATGCTCTCAGAAGCATCATCGAGCGAGAAGAGAGTCGACGTTGGGTCCTGAGGCGCCATCCACCGGAGCGACGGCTCACCCCGTGCGGGTGACCTCCTGCTGATCCTCTCCACCACCGCCACTATGCCCGGTGACCCTCCGACCGTGTCCTCCTCTGTCCGGCCTGCCTCGGGCATCGCCGCTAGGGTCACCGGTGGCACAGATTGCGCCACTCTTTTGGACACCGCTGTGGCTGCGTTCGGCTGCTCCTGATTTAGCGTGGTCGTGGCCACCTCCGCTTGCGACACTAGGGGCTTAACTTGCGATGCCGCGCCCACCACAGGAGGTGCCATAAGCATGAGTGGTGCCTCCATCCCCTCCATTGTAGGCGGTGGAGTCACCTCCGCCGTCGTCTGCTCGACGACCCTCGAGGGTGCTTCCTCAACCTAGGCGCCCGCCTGACCCGCCGAGGGCACAGGCGCCACCGCTGCCCGAAACAGGAGCGACGTCTGGCGACGACACCCGTTCCGCTGAAGAGCGACACTCTTCTTAGGCGCCAGCAGTGCCAAGGAACGGCCCTGTCACAAGAGTCTACAAAAGGTTAAAAGGCATAAGGTCACACCAAAAAATAGGAAAACAGAGGAATCGGTGACTTACTCTAGCGCTGTTGGGTGGTAGGGATGTTTTGGGGACGAACCCCTGGTTTCCTGCCCCAACTCATCTAGGCAGGACCGCTTCGAGCCTGCCCCCTGCTCTTGGGTAGAGGGGCTCGCCTCCCTTGTCTCCGAGGGCATGGCGGTGGAGCCACCCCTCTCTGTTGATACCTCGGGCGTGGCGGCAGATCCACCCGCCCCCATCGATTCGTGGGCGTGGTAGCAGAGCCACCCCCTTTCATCAGCACCTTGGGGGCAGCAGTAGATCTGCCCCCCATCCACCGATCCTCCACTGGCACCCTAGGTGTAGCGGCGGATCCACCGGCTCCCACCGGCCCCGAGGACAGGCCGATGATTTGGACCGCCTCTGCCGGCCTCACGGAAGGGTCCCTGTGTAGATAATTGGGTGCCTGTCAGCAAATCCTCGCCTACCAGGACATCCCAATCCACATCGGCAACTACCTCGTCAAGCTCCTCCTTGTCATCATCATCATCATCACTGTCTGTCTCCTCTCCTTGATCCCGTGCTTACTGCTTCCGTATCATCATCTTCTTCTTGAGCTCCCTCGTCCTCTTATCCCACTTGGCCATGGTGCGATTCGCTGCCGCCAGGATCCGGTCCTTCGGTAGCGGAGCCAGGCTATCCCCGAGGGCGAGTCTCTTTGGTTGGTCCCGCTATCCCGAGGTCAGCGTCAAGGGGTCAGAAATTCAAGTGAAGAGAAGGCACGAGAAAGGGAAACTTACAAAATCGATGAACCCTGGTTCCGACCGCATTGGAGGATATCCCGGCACCAGATATACAAAGTTAAGGACAACGCCGGTGGTGTCCTTCGAAGGCTCCATTGCCTCCTCTATCAGCTGCGCCACTTCGGTGGGGGGAGCGCTTCGTCGGCGAGCGCCGTCCCTTCAGGCGGTGCCCCAGGCGCCGTCAGGTACCGGGGAGCGCGCGGCTCATTAGCGACGCCACCCTCCACGTGTGGTAGGCATCGATGATCCTCGATCCGTTCACACCCCTCTCCTTTAGAATTTAGAGGGCGGTGAGATGGTCCTTGATCCTCTTCTTATCTTTGTCTATTCCACGACCTCGGGACATCTTCGATGATGCGCCCGGAGAACCCCGGCAAGGGGGCGGCCACGTCGTCCTTGATGTAAAACCAGCACGAGTGCCACCCCTTGTTGAAGGTCGACATATGCATCAATGGGTAGTCGTTCACCTGGTTGTTGCGCAGATGAATGCTGGCACATCCCATCGGCATGCTCATCTCTTGCTTCCCAACCCGCTTCTTCGACAGGTTGACGACAAAGAAATACCGCCACAGATCGAAGTGGAGACTAATCCCCAGGAACCCCTTACACAGGGCGATGAACACCGCAATATGCTAGACCCCATTGGGATTAAGGTGTTGCAACTCTACCTGGTAGTAATCCAACAGCCCCCGAAGAAACTTATGAGCAGGTACGGCGAATCCCCGCTCGTGGAAGAGAGCAAAGGACATGACATATCCTTCGGGCGACGATGGCTCATCCTCATCATTAGGCAGCTGCCACTCCTCGACGGCGGACAATGGGCGAAGGAGGCCACGGTGGACGAGGCCCTCCAGGCGCTGAGGGGTAATGTTGGATCTGCACCATGGCTCCATTGAAACAACGGGAAAGGGGGTGGATGCGAGCTCAATAGCGGCTACGATGCGGCTGCGAGCTTGACGGCGGCGGCAATACGGGTGCAGGAGGCTCAGGCGATTGGTGGTGGAGGTTGTAGATACGATGGCGAGGAGGCGAAGTACGGAACCCTAGGGATGAACCCTATGGTTTTATAGGGGCGACAGATGCGAGAAGAGCAACTGTCCACCTTGATCTTTGAGCCTACCACGACACACTACCGTGTCACGTCACGGGATACGCGCCCGCGATCCCTATCCTTTCCCACCAAAATCGCACCAGACGGTTCGCTTTCCCAAGCGGACCAGACTCTTTTCCCACAGAGGGGACATGGGTCAAAAAGCTTCTTCTCTAGCCCGCCTGGGCCCAGGGGTCCAAAGGCTGGCCCAACAGTCTCGACGGTCATCCCAACGAGGGATGGGCCCACGAGCAACTAGGACTCAGGTACACGAGCATTAGTGGAGCCTCGATCCGTAGTTGAGCCCCAGCCAGGCTGACCCTAGACGGAATCCCTGCGAATAGGATACCAGGGTTCCCTTAAAACTATCCAATTGACAAAAACCGAATCTCATAGTCTTACCCGCGAAGGGTTCGAAATTACCCCACGGGCGATTCTGCCCAAATCACCCGGGGGCTCGGGGGCTACACCCGATGGGTGCGCTCGTGCGCACCCTCTAGCGAATCAAAATATCCCCCGATCGATTCTACCCAAATCACCCGGGGGCTCAGGGGCTACACCCGTCGGGTGCGCTCGCGCGCACCCTCTGGCGAATCAAAACACCACCCGGCCGATTCTGCCCAAATCACCCAGGGGCTCGAGGGCTACACCCAACGGGTGCGCTCGCGTGCACCCTCTGGTGAATCAAAATACCCCCGGCCGATTCTACCCGAATCACCCGGGGGCTTGAGGGCTACACCCATCGGGTGCGCTTGCGCGCACCCTCTGGCGAATCGAAACACCCCCTAGGCAATTCTGCCCAAATCACCCGGGGGCTTGGGGGCTACTATCGGGGACCTAATACTAGGGTACCCAGTGAGGTGGAACTAATAACCATTGAAACTTGACACTTCCGGTCAGACAAGAACGCTAATGCGCTTCTTGCCCAAACGATGAAAGATTGGTCCCACCTCAACCGACCCTCGAGGGCTAGACTTCGCCTCACCCGATGGCCCAGGGCTGGCTCCGCCTCGTTTGACGTCTAAGGGCAGGCTCCGCCTCACCCGATGGCTAAGGGCTAGACTCCGCCTCACCAGACGCCCTAGGGCAGGCTCCGCCTAACCTGGCGGCTGAGGGCTAGCCTTGCCTTGCCCGACGTCCGAGGGCAGGCTCCGCCTCGCCCGATGACTGCACCCTAATCTGTCATAAAGATGAGCATAGGGTACAATAGGATATTCGAGTCAACCGCAGTATCGAGGTTCATGCCCTGTACGCCTGCAGGAAGGCACCGTTAGGATACGATGGGACGGGCGCTTTAAGCCCTTTCCGACCTAACAGTGCCCAAATAGTGTTGTAGGCGTCGACTTTTGTCCCACAGTGTTGTAGGCGCCACCATCAGCCCTCGGACGTGGATACTAACACAAGCATGTGACAACCAGTATGATCCAAGATAGAATTCACATCACCTATAGTGACAGACATAGGGTCACTTCCCCGTCTACTCCTCGAAGGGTCGCAGCTTGGCCCTCTGACATGCCGCACCATCCGCCGGCGTAGGATGGGACGCACCCACTTGCTGAAAGAGGCCAGGGCATGGCCCTATAAGGATCAGTGAACACGCCTTCCCTAACACGGTCTACCATGTTAGTAGGGCAGGCACACGGGAAAAGAAAGACCCGGCTCCCCCGAAGGCCTTCTCTACCTTTGGTTTCTTCCTCTTTCTCCCATCTGTAACCCCTGCTCCCCCTTGGTCTATAAAAGGGAGGGCAGGGCACCCCACTAAGGGGACCGACTTTTGATCGATCATTTTCGACACACAACACACAACCAAGCAGCAACCAAGCTCTTGGCATCCTTTCGACCTTTCCATCAGAGACTTGGGACCTGTCCCTCTCTCGACCGTTTGTAACCCCTACTACGAACCTTTTTCGGTACTAATAACATGAGCAGCAGCAGACTGGACGTAGGGATATTCTGCCCGAACCAGTATAAACCTTGTGTCCTTTAGTATACCATCCGAGCCTAACGCGCAACAATTATAAATTTACTAGCCAGTGCTTATTCGAAACATCGACAAGTAGCTTGCACCATGTTGATGAGGCTTGGCTTGAGCTTAAACTCGAGATTGTTGGTTTTGAGTGTAGGTCCAGTGCGGATGTTCTTAGTGCTTGGAGTAGAGAATTCACGCAGAGTCTTCTCAGCCATGACTTCAGGAACTGGTGTTGAGCTTCCTCTTGATTTGGTTGATTCTGATTGGAAATTGTTGGTGAATCACAACCAAGTCTGCAATACCCTGTATAAGATATGAACAGAGACAAACAAGGGTAAGCCTGCTAAAGCAGAGGTTATGATTTTATCAATAAGTATTTATTTAGTCAATTCTCTTTAGCCATGTGCCCCTCTCCGGCAACGGCGCCAGAAATGCTTCTTGGCATTTCTTAGCATCACTTGTTACTAGGTTGTCATCCCTAGCATAATGCCAGAAATACATGGTTGGTAATTATTAATGACACTTGTAAACTTCTGAGAAAAATATATATATTAAAGTATCTGCAAGCGCACAGATAATATACCATTATAGCATTTCACCCGGGAGTATACCAGGTATCGTTATTTATATTTTTACCACAAGGGGGAGCTTATGGAGTGGTGTTGGCATAGAGATATTGACAAATGTGTATACTTATGATAATAATCACTCTCATGCTATTGCAGTGGTAAGTCAAAGGGTAAATAAATAATAAGTGTAAGGTAATAGTGGTATTCCAGAGATAGAATTAGAGACTCATAAAATATAGTACAACTAAGCAGGAGATTTGTTAAGAGCAAAAGATTCTTAAATCATTACTTATCTACTAAGTCTTTTATACACCCTAATATATACACTCTCATCTATAGTATAACTTACTCTAGATCTATGCATAAGGAGCATTACTAAGGAAGATATAGAACAAAGCTTGTCTACCTTCGCAATCATGTTCTACGTGCTCTACAAACGGGGAGTGGACTACAAAGGACTCAACGGGAGTGTCACATCCATGATCTACCACATGACCCAGAGTGTAGAGGGCATCCGTAGCCAAACAATATCTAAGCACCATGCTTACATAGTGTCGACCACTTAACTCATGCGCATAATGAGCTAAGCGCTTTGCGAACATGTGCATAAACTCATCATTAATCATAACTATATCAAGCATACAACTAGAGCAAAATAAGAACATAATAAATAGCAACATAATAATATTAAAGTAGCACAAAGTTATAAATATAGAGATACAATGGCTATACTAGTCTCCAGACGGTAGATCTAGAATCCTGAGCAATAGCCCACACTCTTCTTGAACCTTGCTAGCTAATCTATACTAGAAACTTGAAGAACTAAAGCTCTAATCTCTAATCTCTGGAAAGCCTAGTTTTTTGTCTGGCCCTAACTTATGATCTAGTGACTTGATTCTCTCTGGAGGGAGGGGGCTAGATTATATAACCCCAAGGATACAATGTGAGCCCTTAGATCAAACCTACTTAAGCAACGGCTTAGATGCATCCTAGGAGGCAGTGGGAAACTACCATAGCGATGAGGCTGATAGGTGGGCCCCTAATGGGCTAGGTGGCCTATAGGTGGGGCTGGGCAGCCCCACTTGGTAGCCTCTTGGCCTTTGCTTCGGTGACATGGCTTCTAGAGTCCCCTGGAACCTTCTGGAGTTGGTTTCGCGGTGGAATTCTGATTTTTCCGTTGACGTTTTAAGTCCCCCTTGTTGGTCTTCTGATTAAACCCTGCTGAAAACACAGATTCAACAAAACTTGTAGAAATTGTCAGTTTAAACCCCTAAGTCTATGTTGGTGATCATTTTCATGCATTATCTTGGGTTATATTGATGTTTATAATGGTCGGTAACTACCGTCAACAACCCTCCCAAAGGCAGGGCCGATACAGCATCGACAAGACCACTCAGCCTTGCCTGGGTCATGAACCCCGATACACAACACATTGACATGGCAGAACTCAGTGGCAACGTACCACATCATCAGGGCGTCCTGACGGGGCAAAACACAATGGCCACCTACCACATTGAACGCACTGAGCCCGCAATAGGTCGAGCAACGAAGCTCGAATAAGCCATGACTATGAACCCGCGCACAATGCACACGCATCTCAGTGCTTCCACGATCACTTTATGATTATAAAAACGCTCAGGGGCTACTATCGGGGTCATAACCCTAGGGTGTCTGTTGATGGTAGTTAACAACCATTATAAACCATCAATAAAACATATATAAGGGCACAATTGTGATCACCAACAAAGGTCTAGGAGTTTAAACTAACAAATTCCATAAGTTTTGGTGAATCTGTATTTTCTGTAGGCTTTATCCAGAAAACCGTCAAGGCGGACCTACATGTCAGAATTAATCATGCTTACCTACTGCGAAACAAGCACCAGAAAGTTCGAGAGGACTCCAGAGTATACCACACCAAAGCAGGAGCCAAGGGGCTGCCATGTGGGGCCGATTGGCCCCACTTGTAGGCTACCCAGCCCCTTGGCCCACCTGTCAGCCTTCGCCTCATTATGTCGGTCCTCCACCGCCTCCTAGGTTGCATCTACGCCGTTCTTTAAGTCGGTTTGATCCAAAGGCTCACGATGGACGCTCTGGCCTATATATACCAGCCCCTGCCCCCCTCCCTCAGCGGATCCCTCAAACCCTAATTCATATATTTAGGATCAGAGCCAGCAATCAAGAGAAGATTAATCCTCCATAGGATCTAGTCTTATAAATAGAATAGTGAGATAGAGAGTGAGGGAAGAGTTTGGAGGAGGTGCCGGTCTGTCGGTGCTCACTCTACGGCTTGTACCTTGGTGGATCCAAGTTCTACTTGAGCTTGCTTCTGAGGATTCTCTGGTAATCAACTTCTAATTCAAGTAAGCATCGTGTTTATATTGCTCATTAGGTTCACAACTCTTTGAGTGCTTTAATCTATAGGACGCTCTAGGTTAAAGTAGTAATTATAGGTGTAAGCGTGGTGATTAGATCAGGTTACTTGTGGATGTACCCTATATTCTGGATCCGTGGTAGCTCGCGAGGGTGAATCTTATAGCATCGTTAAATCCTCTATAGTCCACCTCCTGTTTGTAGGCATAGCAGGATTTAGTTACTATAGGAAACATACTCTGCTTGTGTTTTCTTTAGTAATATCTCCAGTTGAATAATAGAAGACATAGCTTATCGAAGTTAGAACTAGAAGACCTTTGTGATCTCCTCCATACTCCTATTAACTTAAGCCTTGTTGCTACCCCTAGTTAAGTTAGACTATAGTTAGTCCCATACGTTTCCCTGTGGATACGATACTTGGAATACTTCCGGGTAAAAGCTATAGCGGTATCCGTGCGCTTGCGGATTTATCTGTGTGTATTAAAATATACCAACAAGCTTTCTAGTGTTGTTGCCAGGAAAACGGTTGCTGAATTAACTTCAAGCTTAGCTTAACATTTTATCTTTTTCTTTTCTTTTGTTTTACTTTTTCGTTTAGCATGGATTCCACTCCTATTTATCAATATGCTAAACCCACGAGCACAAACCTAAAGCCACCTGAATCCTCAGACCCTATCATAACACCTGGTTATGAGCTGTGCCTGTATTTAATAAAACTAATTCAGGATAAATCCTTCTCGGAAGAAGGCGATGAAAACTCATACTCACACCTACGGGAGTTTGAACAGACTTGTGCATGCTTGCGTATCGCTGGCATGTCTGACAAGACCTTAAGATGGAAGTTGTTTCCGTTCTCTTTGATGGGAAGAGCTAAATATTGGTATAGTCTAACCGTAGAAAGTATGCAAGGAGATTGGGAAACGCTATGCTCTAAATTTTGTTTACGATTCTTTTCCATCTCTAAAGTAGTTAGCCTTCGAAAAGAGATTCTAAATTTTAGACAACTAGAAGAAGAATCTCTTAGGACATCGTGGGATCGTTTTAATGAACTCATCATCACTGGTCCGGACCTTGCCAATCAAAACCCTATACTTCTTCAATATTTTTACATGGGTCTTAGCAAAGATTCTAGGGAATCCCCTAATGCAGCCTCTAGAGGAGCTTTCCTTCATTTGTCTGCTAGTGAAGCAAGGGCTTTGCTTGATAGAATTAGTAGAAAGACTCCTTGCACTAGCATTCATTATGAACTCCTCGAAGAAGAGAAGGAATCATCTCCGAAACAAAAAGAGAAAATTTTGATAGCCAAATCATAACCACTCTGATCCCAAGATTTAGCTATCAACCCCGAACCACCAATACCCCAAAATCCCCCAAAAGAAGAAGGAATTCCACCTTTGAAAATCCTTGTTGAGATTAAGGATGACCTCTTTGGTGCTGATTTTGGGAGAGCATTAAATTCTTAAAAGAGACCTTCAAGGGAATATAATTCAAATCATCTCAAGAAGGGATCTCTTAGAAAGCGTCCTTATTCCCATGTGGAACATTGGGAAGAATTAAAGGATGTCATGTCTAGTGATGCCATAGGAGAGTCAAGCCATTTAGAAGCCAATCATATCTTCTCCCCTTCTATACCCACATTAGATGTCTTATTTGAACCCATCTCTCAACCCATCCTTGACCCCGATGATCCCACTTATGCTCTCTCTCCTAAGTCTCATGATGACCCTAGAAATCCATTAAGACAATCAAAGAATATGAATCATGAAGACCACAAGGATGACCAAGAAGAGCAACGACAATGGCTGGAATGTATTAAGAATTGACTGCAATGTATTAAGAATTCATATGCTATTGCTAAAGAATGGATGGACAAGGATGAAGCCTTATGGGTAGAATCCAAACTTGGCCTAGATTCAAATAGTGAGCTTGAATCAATATATTTGATAAACATGACTCATCCAAGTTTGGAGGAAGCCTTAGACGAGATCAACCCGAGAGCTACCAATCCAAGTAAAATATTGCACATTCAGGAAGAAACATCCTTGGAGCTTGAAAAGGAAGATGACATCGATGAGCATGAGAGTTATTTCATGAACACCTCATCAAATCCATGCTTACATGAGAAATCTCCTGAATCAATTGGTCTCTCCAACATTACCACACATGAGATCTTCAAACCCCTCGTACTCCATATTCATAAAATTGTTGAAAGGGTGGTTGTAGATGCATATGTTTATCATAAATATTGCAAATCGTGTTGGCATGAATCTTGAGATAAGTACACGAAGGTTGGTGTTGGAGGAGAAACCATTTCACAAATTTGAAACACAATTCAAAAGTTTCCCAAGGACGAACTTCTGTCCTAAAATAAGCACTTTTAGAAGATAATATGAGTTTTCACCTTTTGCTGTGACACCCTTGTGAAATGAGCATAGAATATAATTATGAAAATATTCCTTCGGGTATTTTTGTCACTAACCATTCCAGGTTTGAAGCAAAAAGAATGAAGGATGACGACGCTAGGTATGTCCAACCAATCACCATGCAACATTGAATCACATCCATCCAAACTTAATTTTACCTTGCAAAATTCAAGTGTGGGGGATGAATTTCTCTGAAAAATCTTATGCCATGTTGCTAAATTATTTTGGTTGTCTTTACCTTTAAGCCATGCTCAATTTGCCAAATAACAATCATGTTCTTTCATCTCCAATTAAATAAATCACTATAATGCTTTCATGCTACCTTTGTTTGCTATAATATGCTTAAGGTTTGGAGTATTTTCATACACCTTTTTGAATTAGGCATGGTGCTTAGTTTAAACTGTTTTTCTGAGTTAAATTAGATGAGGTGTCTAGTTTGATTCTTGAACCAAAAGGTGTGCTGATTTCACTTTCAAAGGCTTTTAAATTAAGCGTGGTGTTTAGGTTAAAATACCTTCCTAAATCAGATTAGACGTGGTGTCTAGGTTGATTTTTGAACCAAGAATATGCCATAGTAGAAACTGGTCATTTTGTTAGACTAACCCCTACAGGAAACTCTCAAATCAATATGGGTAAGTCACGAGATGAATTTAAATCGGAGATGAAGTAAGGCACATGATGAACTCCACTAATGTTGTGCAAAAAAGACACAACTCATTCATGATCATTCGCTTTGTCTTTAGCTACAAGTTACCTTTGCCTTGAGCCATGCCTGTACAGAACACGATAAACAAAAACTATGCTAAAATAAGTCTAACACCATCTTTTCATTAGCATAGAGGGAAATTACAAAATCCTAGACAAACAACCCATGTTTCAAAATTATATATTTCTTCGGGTATGTGTTGTCCACTAATCCTTTGCATGCATAAAATAATGAGTGAGAAAAAGGTCTAACAAGGTGTTAAAAAATCGAAGAGCAAAAAGATGGCATGACAAAAGGATGAGAAAGAAAGGGTGCAATCTAGGAGACAAGAAGCTCATGAATAGCTCAAGATACGAGGCTAGCCAAAAAGGAAAACTTCAAGCAAAAGAGAAGGACCATCATGAGTCATCTACCCTTCGTCATATGGTGACATCACGCTTCAATGACAAAGGTAAGCTCCTAAGGTAAATGGCCATTATTTAAGAAGTTTTTCCTTGATTCTGGTAGGCACACAAATAAGAAACAAACATGTTTGAGTTACAGTTCTACTTGATCCAACCTGATTAACTCAACATGTTTATTCTTCAAGCTTGTTCCTAGCACCACTCTCTTGTGACCATAGACTTAACCAAATAAACTAAAAAATACACATCCTATCTCTGTAAGCTAATAGTCATAATCATATAAAGATTGATACATTATGCACAGATAGACAATCATTCCATGGGTTAAGCGACTCAATCTTTTATGCCAAATGAACTTAAATGCTACATTTATGCTCAACCTTCTGATCTTACCACCTATGTTATAATTGAACACAACACTTAACATCAACTTTATCTTATTCAATGTGCCTAAGGTTAGAGAAGAATAAGTAAAGTTTTGGTTCTGTTGGTGTTTTCCCACCAACAGAGACCATGCACTTGATCTCTACCTTGTTTTATAGCAGGACACACTTCAAGCAACGTGTGGGGAAATCGGTTCCCCAATTTCTATAAGTGAAGGTCCTGAACCTGTGAAACCAAAATTAAAACTCAAAACTAAGACAGGTTTGGCAAAAGAAGGTGACATCACCATTAAAGACATCATCATAAGAATCTTCGTTTTTAGAACAAACCGAGGTATCAATGAACTTTACAAGAAGAAGTCCGGTTCGAAGGACTTACAACACCGAACCCACACCGAAAGAGCTAGCTTGGGAAGAGAAGCAGATAATTATTCTTATCCAGGTAAGTATTCTTATTCAGGTAAGTATTCTTTCCCTTTTTAGTTTTAAGTTACTTTTTAATAGTTAAGAAAACGATGAATGAAACAAAATAAAAAGTTATCTTTATAATAAATATATATAGCTATAGTAATAATGTGTGATCTAGTAAAATTAAAAATAAAATAAAAGGCATGTCTAGTTTGCTTTAATTTATTTTTAAGAGTTGAATAAATAAAGAGGAATCAGAATAATCTCTTGAATGGAAATGATGAATAGTTGTTCTATTGTAATTCCTTTTAAGTACCTAGTTTTCAGCCTTAAATTCTCCCGAGTTTTGGATAAGATTGTTTTGATATAAGGATTTGCTCTGAACTTAAAACTCATGGGTAGCATATGCTTGATCTAAGTCTAGTTAATTGACGAATATGATATGAGAAGGTCTGAGCTGTTGTTTATCTTGTTTCAAGTAACACTAAAGTTCTGAAGATTTATCTTTTGAAAAACATAAAAATGCTACATGATGAGTTTCTATATGACAAAGCTTGAATTCCCACCAGAGCCATACATGTTATTTAGGCTATGAAACTTCCACATATAAGGGAGGCTCAAAGGGGGCTCCGTGGACACAACAACAGTAGAGGGGGGGCTTGAGCCCCACCTGCCCCACCGCTGTCTCCATCCCTGCAAAGAAGTCATAGAGACAGATCGATCTGTGACATTTTTGCAGCCACAGCTACTGCCGCTGGCGGTCACCTTTCTCACATTCCACTGTATACTAGTTGCAGCCAGCCCAACAATTGATAATGTTAATCTGGGCGGACATTCAGGCTGTGGAGGTGCAACATATTAGGCTGAGGGTGTGTGTGGTGGGTGGGTGGGCATACAGGCCTGAGATGCGAGGGGTACATCTGCACCTATAGCAATGTACTGGGTTTCACCCCTGCTCCCGAGTGTTTCTCTTCAGTCTTCACGCCTCATCCGCTAGCACATAAGGTGTATGAACCTTCTGTGTATGTCAACACACTAGGGCCCGATTGGTTCAGAGAAATTGGGAGCCTCGCTTGTATCAGCTGCAAAAACAAGAACGCACAAATTTAAGGTTAGGGAGACGAAGAAGCCACGGGAAGGGAGCAAACTCGAGCCCTACAGGGAAGGGCCCATAGAAACAGAAGCACTGGAGAGGGAGTGCAAGCCAGGAAGGAAGCGTGAAGAAGAGACAGAGTAGGGACTCACCGGGAGGGAGTGGCGACCGAAATGAGGCGGAGAGGGCGAGGCAGTGACGGCGAGGGCGTTTATCGCGGTGGGGAAAGAAAAAACGCACGAAGTGGAGAGGTAACCCTAACCCCTTCCCACCTAATGGAGCCTGCACGCGCGCGGTCGGGAAAAGCGAGCTAGGCTCGCTAGAAACGGAATCCCATCTCATTTCCGGAGCCAGGCTGCGGAACATCCAGGCTACCAATCAGCGCACACATGCATCCCATGCTTCGGTTGGCTGAAAAACTCGCAACCAATGACGCTCCTAGACACGTCTATATCTCTATGCTACCGAGTGTTCTTCTGTGCATATAGCAAGGCTCTGCAATATATGTCCGTCTGCGACACCCGTTATTTTGCTATTACTCTGTTTCGCTAACGTCGCCCATCCAAGTGCATTCTTTGTCTCCTGTGCCGACGCATAAGAGAGCGTAAATGCTTGAGTCGCGCGTATGTTAACACACTAAGCCGTGTTTGATCACCGGACTAAAGTTTAGTCTGTGGTTGAATAATAGATTAAATGTGGGCCGATTAAAAATTTCTTTTTTTAATGTGTTCTACTCATCAATTAGTCTCTTATTAGTTTTTGTTAGACCATAATTAGTTTAGTCCATCCAAAAGCCTTATAGACATTTTCGTCTCTTTAAAACTTATTTTTTTCTTTATTCTTAAAAACGTTGCCATACAATCTACTGAGGCCCCGTTTAAATTTAAAAAATTTTGCGCAGTATCCATCACATCGAATCTTGCGGCACATGCATGAAGTACTAAATGTAGATGAAAAAAAAACTAATTGCACAGTTGGGTGAGAAATCGTGAGACGAAACTTTTAAACTTAATTAGTCCATAATTAGACACTAATTGCTAAATACAAACGAAAATGCTACAGTAGCCAAAATCTAAAATTTTTGGATCTAAACGGGGCTGAAAGGTAAACTCATGAAACTTTCACGAGACTATCTCATACAACACACACCCTGACCAGCTGAGGTGACCCCACACACGAGACATGACACAATCCGTTCCTTCGAAACAATCCCGAACCCTAAATCGAATGCGGAACTCAAATTTCGGTTTCCCTCGCATCCCGCCCACATCCTCCGCAGCCGCCGAGCCGAGCCCCAAGCGGAGGAGAATAGGAGAGGCCACCGATCCGCCGCCGGAGATGAGGGAGGAGGCGCTGGAGCGGCTGCGCGGGGTGGTGCGGGACTGCGCGGGGAAGCACCTCTACAAGTCGGCTACCTTCCTCGCCGACAAGGTGGCCGCGGCCACGGGGGACCCTTGCGACGTATACATGCTCGCGCAGGCACTCTTCCTCGGCCGCCAATTCCGCCGCGCGCTCCACCTCCTCAACAATTCCCGCCTGCTCCGCGACCTCCGGTTCAGATTCCTGGCCGCCAAGTGCCTCGTAAGGCTGCTCTGAGGCCCCCCACCCCCTCGAGCACGTCGCATGCGAGTTTGGGGCGCGCGTTCTGGTTCTCGCTGTTTGTGTCGCGGGGCGTCCTTCGGCTTCCATTCATTCATTACCAGCAACTCGAGACATTTCGTCAGGCGTTCTGGGCTAGTACTTTGGCCGAACACCTTGCGGACGTTTTCAGCTGATGTTAAAATACTGAGATTTGCTTGATTCTATTTCGGGTGATGCTTTTGAGTGTGTCTGGGCATTTGCTCAGATACATTGCGCCCCTAGTGCCATCGATTTCGTTTTTGGCCTGTAGTGGAAAGCTTCTAAATGTCCACACGCTGCCTTGATTTATGTTTGCCACTAAACAAATTGATTGTGTGTTTTTGTATTCTTTTTTGATCAGTCTCCTGCTACTTAGAGCTAGTTAGAACAATGTCAGGATCTCTTAGAGGGAAAATGGTCAATAGTGCCGCATGGAATGAGCAGCATGTTTCTGATGTATTTCTCCTAATCCTGGAAATTAAAGCAACGAGAAGAGCATGTGGGCATATCAGATGGCGCGACATATTATTTATATAAATGTATTTGTCATATATGGATTTTTAGCTGAAGGCTTCAGTTTTCCACTTCTAGGTTATTCTAGATTGTTAACTTAGTGAGAACTCTGTGCTTCTGCTACAACTTCAACTTCACAGTTTTGTTTCTTTGTATTAGGAGGAGTTGAAAGAGTGGCATCAGTGTTTGTTGATGCTTGGGGATGCAAAAGTGGATGAGCATGGAAATGTCCTTGATCAGGATGATGGCAGTGATATTTATTTTGATAAGGACGCTGAAGTTCATGAGATCAATGTGTGATGATGCTCCTTCCCTCCCTGAACACCTTCTTCCTCTTTTCTGGTTGTTAGATGCTTGCTTACTACTGTAATACTTGCTTGACAGATCAAATCAGCTCTATGTTTCTTACGTGGTAAGGCATATGAAGCACTGGATAACCGTGATCTTGCTTGCCAATGGTAAAAATAATTAGCTTCATTTGCTTTTCTTTTGGTTAAAGTTGATATTGTATTTCAAAATAGTACCATTATCATTAATATATTCAATTAATTTTATGCACTTTTGCTAAAATATTTTTTTCCTGTACACTTTAAAGTCAAATTAGTTCTACTTTATCCCTTCAAGTTTTTACCCTTAATTTAAAGCTACATAGTAAAATAAAGTTGAAAGTTTGGTTATGCTGCTTCTTGCTAGTCTTCTGTTGTACCTGACCTTTATGATTTTCTTCCCCTCTTGGTCAGGTACAAGGCAGCTGTTAAAGCCGATCCTCTGTGTTATGAGGTGAGAAACTCGATGACAGCACTATTCTTTTTATGAGAAAAAAGAACATGCAGTGTCATGTTATTATTATCTTAGTGTCTAACTCCGTACGTGTACAGTGCACACACCTTACATGCAATATCTGAATTGTTTTATGTGTTTCTTATTTACTTTGACCTGTATATTTCTCACTTGGGTAGTCACTGTGTGACATGCTGAGTCTGTCTATTATGACACTCATGATGCACATGCTGTTTTTGTTGAAGGTAAACAATACTTATGACCAATTAATATGCCTAACCTTTGAATATTGTGAACAGGTGTCTTATAAGTTAGAACTATAGTGCTATTACTTGTAGTGTCAAATGAACAATCAGCCTGTTCGGTTGGTTGGTTCGTTTTGTTGCTGGTTCGTGAAGAAGTACTGCTGGCTGGTTTGTGTGAGAGAAAAATACTGTTCCGGCTGGAAATTTACGATCGTTTACGACAAGCCACAGCCAAACGAACAGGCTGAATGTGTCACACCCTGTTTACTACTGTTGTTTCCACACACAACAACAACAACAACAAAGCCTTTAAGTCCCAAACAAGTTGGGGTAGGCTAGAGTTGAAACCCAACAGAAGCAATCAAGGTTCAGGCACGTGAATAGCTGTTTTCCAAGCACTCCTATCTAAGGCTAAGTCTTTGGGTTACTGTTGTTTCCACAAATTCTGAAAATTGAAATGAGCTCATAGCATTGCATAAAAACCATCGTTTACTGGATATTTTGGCAATTACAATTCTTGTTGACATTCTCTCGAGTTGATGTAATGCTATATGATATTCTAACTTTGTAGCCTCCTAAATGTGATTCATTTATATATGTTTCAGGCTCTCGAATGTCTTGTTGATAATTATATGTTGACATGTGAGGAAGGTAATTTCAAATTGGGCTTTTGCTTATCTTGAGGCTTTCTTATATCTTGAATTAGTTTTAAGTGTTGCATCACTTTTAGAGTTAGAAGTTAGAATCACATTCATTCCCAATATGATCTACTGATATAGATTGTTCGGTTAACCTATGCATTCCAAATTTCCAATCATGTTTTAAGCAGATAACTTATAACTGGAAATGGCTAGACATTCTACTACCAGCTTGATAGGATTTTGATTAATCTGAGTGCACATCTGCAAAATGTATCTGTTGAGGGCATTTCCATAAAATATCATAAGTTCTATTTTCTTCATTTAAATAATTTGTAGCACATGTTTTAATCGGAACCTTCTGTAGTTTTGAGTATTATAGAGCCTAAGATGGTGCAACGGTATTTTTCAGAATCTGAGTTATTGTCGTCTCTGCAATTCGGGAAAGAAGATGGGTGGCTATCAGCATTCTACTCATGTTTGATCACGAAGGTACTTGAATTAGTATCTGAACTTTGGCACATGCAAATGATGGAAGTATAATGGTACTTGTTTCCTTTTTGCTGACGGTTTCTCTTCTGCCTTTAGCATGAAAAAGAATATTTAGTTGAAGCAAAATTCAAGGAACTTGAGCAAGAAGCTTGTAGTATTTCGTCCTTGAGTTCTGGTGAAACAATGAAAAATAACATTGATGTTTTGGCTTGCAAAGCTGAATACTACCACCAGAGTGGAGAGTACCAAAAATGTTTTCAACTCACATCCTCGTAAGTTGGTAGCATTCATTACTATTTCACTTTTCATTTTCTTGCAAATGTTTATCACATTCACATATGTTGCAAATTTGTCTCAGGTTACTTGAGAGAGACCCTTTCCATTTAAAGAGCACATTAGTTCATTTGGCAACTGCAATGGAGCTTGGTCATTCCAATGATCTTTATCTTTTGGCATGCAACTTAGTGAAGGATTATCCTCAAAAGTGAGTATGGATCTTAATCATTGATTGATTAATTAATTCATGATTTTATCTCCATGATCCAATATGGTCAGTATTGTGACTTAATTTTTGACAAAAGTTGGGAATATTCCCCCTGACTGAAAGGTTTATCTGATTCTATAAAAAGACTATTACTGCTAGATGCCCTGATTCAGTGATTCCTCACTTCATTTGCATGTCAATAATTTGAGATATAGTAAGGCTTGGTTGTACTGTGCACTATATGCAACATTTCATTGCATGAACTGGGTAGAAGTTTTTTTTTGTCCTTGATAGTTTGCGGCCAATCATGATCATTGCATAATTCTAATTTCTACTCGTTTCATTTGCAGAGCTCTTTCATGGTTTGCTGTCGGCTGCTATTACTACTGTATTAAGAAGTATGATCAAGCGCGAAGATACTTCGGGTGATCATCTTGTCCTGTTTAAATGTCACAATTCACCACATTATCATTTTCATTTCTAGCTTCATTATTCTACCATTTTTTCTCTCTTGGAGAAAATCTTCTTAGTGCAGAAACTCTGGCACTACTTGCTATTTTGTCATGGTAATTGCTATTAGAATATTATTTTTTTGTCAAACTTGTACCACTACCTTTCTTTGAGCCAGTGCACGTCTTGGACGACATGTAGTTAGTAGTTACAGGTCGTGAAAAACCTATGACTTCGAAAGTATTGTGTAAGCTTGCTTCCCAAGCAATTCTGCATTTAATCTATTAATTTTGACGCCATGCTATGGCGAACAGGATATTATTAAGCAGTAGTAAGCATGTGATAACTTGAGCGAACTCCAGGTTTCCTACCATGCTCTCAAAGTTATCTTCAATCGGATTAGACACCTTGCTTATTTAAGAGAACATGCATGCATGTGCTGCAAAACACGCCACACATGCCACGCCATATATTTTTTTGTTATACTATCTCTCCATTTCAAAATGTAAACAAAATGTAAGGCACAGTTTATAAGTTTGGAGGAAGTACTATTTCCCCTTGAACCTGCGGGAAAACTCATGTATCAATCATGCAGAATTGTAGTTTTAAACATGTAAACAGAAACAACCAACATTTTATCCCAAAGTTGTGTATCAACTAACTCTAACCAGTATGAACAATATGCTGAGCGCTGTTCTAAGACATGTACCTCTGGCATAAAGGCTGAGCAAGGGCCAAATAAGGTCTCACTTGAATTTTATTTCTCTGTTCTAACTTTTATGTTTCACTGGAATTATTTTAATTGATAAAACTTGGTAGGTACTGTGGTTTAATGTACGTTAATATGTTTTCTGTCAGCAAAGCTACAGGTTTAGACGGGACGTTTCCTCCTGCTTGGATTGGTACAGGCATTGCCTATGCTGCTCAAGAGGAGGGTGACCAAGCAATGGCTGCATTTCGAACGGCAGCTCGGTTATTTCCTGGGTGAGTAATCCATTTCCTTTATTTTTCTTGATTTCTTGAAGATCCAAAGTGGTTGTTGATGTCAACTTCATTTTCATGGCTTTGGCTAGAAAAAAAACTCTGTACGTGTACTGAATGTTGACACATTTATCTTTTATTCTTGAAATTTTGCGCCTGAACTTTGTCTGGTATACTTTGGATGTTTTCGGGAAGTTAACTATGATACCTCTGGTGTTTCTTTTCTGAAACTTTGATGAGCTCTCTTAATGTATCTATTTCACAGTAAAAATTTTGGATTTATGCCTGCTCTCTAAGTTGGGGTATAAAATTCTTTCAAATGTTCTGTTGTGGCATAAGTATCTGTATATATATTGTACCTGCCCTCAAGCTATCATCTAATTATTTTCAATAATGCATTTTCAGATGTCATCTGCCAACTTTATACATGGGCATGCAATATGTGCGAATGCACAATTTCAAACTTGCAGAGCAGGTAATATTAATTGACAACTGCTTATTGGTTCTGATTTTCTTGTAAGGAACTTCATACTGATACAGGAACTGTGACTAGAGCAATCTATCTTTCTGTGCCATATCCCCCTCATTTACCTCAGTACTATATGTTTTCGGCCAAACACAGGTTTGAAAACGGCATTGGTTGTTGTCCAAATGCATCTTGCAAATGAGCAGCCAGGCAATTGCTATCCAGAAATCAGCATGTTTCTTTTGGTATTTGTTGATCTCCTTCCAGGGGAGTGCTATTTATTGTATCTCATGATTAGAGCTATGCTAACTCGCATCCTGCAGTCACCTTACCTAGTATTTATCATTGGTAAACTTCCATACATGAGAATATTTCAAATACGCTGCAGAAGATGCTTGTGAATGTGATACACAGACCAGCTCTAGTTCAGCACTTTGGCTCCTCTGAATTTTGGCTGGAGCTTGGCTTTTGATCCAAGTGAGCCAAATCTGAGCTGGGTTCTCATGCTGTTTAACTATCAGAGTGGTTAAACTGCAATAAAGTTTTGCTTGCTAACATCTCCATTGTTTAAGTATTCTTGCATCTGCAGATTGTAGCACTACTAATAACCAGTCATCCTAAGCTTGTTGCATTGCAGAAAAGTTCTTTCTCACGTGGTGTTGATACAATTTGTTTTTGGTTTCTGTGATGTAGTTCTTCACACAAGCAAAATCCATCTGCCCATCTGATCCACTTATTTACAATGAGTTGGGGGTCGTTGCGTATAATATGAAGGAGTAAGAAATTTCTTTGTTCTACTTTTGGTTCTAGATGCTTTGCTTTCATGAACAGCATCATTCTTAGCTCTACTAGTTGCTCTAGAAGTGCCATTTTACATGTCTTATTATCTTTTTTTTTTTGCGCAAGGACATATATCTTATTATCTGAAAGTAAAAAAAACTGGATGTACCATACAGAGCTCTGGAAACCATGAAATATGCCTGCAAAAGAACAGTAAAAAGCATTAATCAGTGCTCACGATGTACATACACTTGACTAGGTGGTTCTGAATATGTGCACTCTTCAACTTGGTGGGGCAAGTTTGTTGTCTGCTTTTGTACAATATGGTTTTGC
Organism: Miscanthus lutarioriparius; assembly: GCA_904845875.1. Lineage (NCBI taxonomy): Eukaryota > Viridiplantae > Streptophyta > Magnoliopsida > Poales > Poaceae > Miscanthus > Miscanthus lutarioriparius. The sequence continues at coordinate 20,236,370 of CAJGYO010000002.1, forward strand.
TTACTGATACTCATCCATTTTTCTGTTCAGCATCGAATTCCTTATGACATTCCATCCAATTATATGTGATAGTTTTTTGAATAGAATATCAATTTGATCAATATCCACTGCTAAATTCATATTTAATGTTTTTTTTGGCTCTGCCAACACTTGATAGAGTTGTTTGTTCAACATTTAGGTACAGAAAGGCAGTTCAGTTGTTTGAGTTAACATTGGACCATACTTCATCCTCTCTGAATGAAATGTGGGAACCAACATTGGTGAATCTTGGGCATGCACTTCGGAAACTCAAGTAATTGATAAATTATGCCATATTGCTATGTTTAGTTTTTACTGAGTTCTTTCTTTCTTTGAGCTTCTTTATTTAATACTAACTCAACTATAGATTTGCCTTTGCTGATCCAATAGCCTTCTCAATTGATGAATTTTATGCATGAAAATGACAAATCAGTTTGTTGACTTAAGCTATCAAAGTTATCCTAGTATGCAACTATAGTTGTTTGCTCGGTCATTGTTTTGTATATATAAATTACAAGAACACATTACACTTATTTTGGGTCACCACACTCCATTTGAATATGTAGGATTCTTTATGTCTTGACATTCAATGTAAAGTCGCCAGTCACAATATAACTTTACTAGTATATGTGTACAATAGTTTTTGTGCTTAAGATATTCTCAGATGAAGGGCTTTTTTTCCTCCCTAATTTCTATTCTTGTTAACTCTTGTTGAACTATCGTCCATGGTTTAACTATTTATTGTTTGAACAGGGAATATCAGAAAGCAGTATCATATTATGAAAAGGCACTAACTTTACCAACCAAAAGTTTGAGTGCATTTGCTGGTCTTGCTTATACTTACCATCTTATGGTATTTTTTCTCTGATCCTCTTCCATTTATTGTTTCATACAATGTTTGCTGCTGTTTTGCTGTCTTGTCATACTATAAATGTATTTATATAGGCTGAAAGTTGTGGTATGTTAAAGATCATTTAGCTTCTGTCGATTTTAGGTCCATTGATATTCGGAAAAGTTTTAGCCATAAGCCCACAGCCATATGCATCTCTATTCTTCAGTTACGGTGGCAATTATTTTATACTGGGTCATGCTTGAGGTATCCTGTTAACTAATGGTGCCATTGTTTAGAAGTTCTCTTAAAAATAAGAACCACATAATAATGGGTCACTGTCTTGTTGCAAGCTTGCTAATTGTAGTGGCAGTTTGTTGAAATATAAGTTGTGTACGCTGACAATTAAACAGAAGAAAGTTCAACTTGCATATAAATAAGTACTACGTACTACTGTAGAACATAGAAATGATTTTTTTATGTTCTAGGTTGACTAGTTGACTGATCTTCATATATGTCCAGAATAAATCTGAATTCTATGCATGCCTTCTTTTTGTTATGCAGGATAATTTTGAGGCTGCCATAAATTATTACCATAAGGTGTGTCCTTTTGATCATTTCAAATTTATCAATTCTAATTAAGCAAATTCATAGTACTGGTTATTCAAAAATAGTACCAAGTGAGATACATCTTTCCTTGAGTTCTCTGTGCTTTGACTTTGTTGTTAATACATGCCTGCAAGTCTGCAACCCATACCCCCAAAATTGTCTCTAACCAGACGTGTTGGGTAATGGGAACCAACTCCTTTTTGTTCAGTTGTGTCCGTTCCATTCAGCAACAAATGCTTTATTGGCCAGTGGTTTTCTCATGTGTCTTTTTTTGGCCAGGCTCTATGGTTGAAACCAGACGACCAGTTCTGCACAGACATGCTAACATATGCTCTTGAGTCCATCTGCCAAAGCACTGCTCGTAGAAGAATAGTTTAGGCCTAGTCGAGGTTTACTAATCGCAACAGGTGCTGTCACATGCTTAGGGTATTCTTTTCCTTACACACATAGTAGTAGCCAATTATATGTAAATTGTTGTTGTACAATATGTAATTGCTCAAGTTCATTTCAGCCACTTGAGGCTGATCGCAGTGTAAAGCTAAAGTTTTTGACCTTTTAATTTATATATACTCCGATTCCATCATGGCAAGCAATTTTACTTTACTCTAAGGACCCGTTTGTATCCTTAGAATTGAATTTATTCTAATAATTATAATTTAGACATAGATTAATTAAGCTAATATAGTTATATATAGAATATATTTGTATATTTATGGTTAGACATATAAGAGATATACTTATATGTTGCATTTCTATTTTAAGGAAGTGAGTTGAAGAGTGTGCTATAAGCTGAAAAGTAGAATTATAGCATAATGATCTATAGAATCTATTTTCATCTTCTACCCTATGAATTTGAGATAGGTTTATTTGTGAGTTTGAGAAAGTTATGAAATGTCAAATTCTAAGTCAAATAACTTAATTCATTAAGTGGAATTTAATTCCTCCAAAATGAAGGAATCCAAACGGGTTTGGCTACTACCGTTTGTATGGAGGGGTTTATCGAGAGGTTAAAGGTCTCGACATAACTATGAGTCTGATTGATTGCCTGCTTAGCTTGAGTTTGTGCACAGTAGTTTGTACACATTTAGTTGCCTGTAAAGCTTCTTATGCAGGTTTGTACTGTGCTCAAAGCTGGCCAATGCAACATTAGCTAAGCAATTTTACTTTACTCTAAGAGTTTGGCTACTACTGTTTGTATGGAGGGGTTTATCGAGAGGTTAAAGGCCTCGACATAACTACAAGTCTGATTGATTGCCTGATTAGCTTGAGTTTGTGCACTGTAGTTTGTACACATTTAATTGCCTGTAAAGCTTCTTATGCAGGCTTGTACAGTGCTCAATGCTGGCCAATGCAACATTAGCTAGTAAGGCACAATCCCACCGTGCACCTGCTTTGCAGCCGAAGGCACAATCTCGCACTTATGTAGGCAACTAATCACATGTATAACCGTGTATAGTATGCTATCCAAGCGATCAAACACCAATAAATTGTATAGCTTTGTCTAGTTTAAAACTGTATCCAAGTGGTGTAAAGGGTACGGATATTTTTTTGACTGATCAACCGACAAGCTTCAATATCCGTATGAAATGTACCATATCCGAATTCATAGATTTAGTATCTGCATGAAATGTACAATGAGTCTGTTCGCTGGTTGGTTTCTGGGCTGATAAGCCCAGCTGGTGCTGGTTTGTTGTGAGAGGAAAACACTATTGGCTGGCTGATAAGCCCTAACTGAAACCAACAAGCGAACAGGCTGAATATCCGAATTCATAGATTTAGTATCCGTTTCTAAATCCTCAAATTTGAAATGTACCATATCTGAATTCATAGATTTAGTATCCATTTCCATATACTCAAATTTGGATATATATGATACCAATATCTATTCATATCTTATCTGAAATATCCGTAACTAAATCCAAATCTGAGGTTTACTATTCATAGTAGGCATCCTATCTGTTTCACCCCTGCTATATATACCCCTTTGGTTCAATTTATAAGGCATAGTCTAATATGACATAGTCTTATATATTATACTTTGACTATTCATTTATTTTTTATCATATTATTTATGGTTATGAACTTACGATTATTGGATATTGGATAATATATCTGATTGCAAATCTAATAGTATCAAATTACTTTCTCTATCCCAAATTATAAGACGTTTTGACATTTCTAGATTCATAGCTTTTATTACGTATGTAGACATAATATATATCTAAGTGCGTAGCAAAAGTTATGAATCTAGAAAAACCAAAACGTCTTATAATTTGGAATGGAGGAAGTATACTACAATAGGTAAAAAAATATTAGATAAATTATTGGTCAAAGATTATAAAGTTTAACTCTTTAACATCAACGAAATAACATATGAACTGGAGGGAGTATTATATAACCCCTAATACAAGGAACCAAACATATCTTATATAAGCTTGATTTGATTTTTCGTTGGTTGGTCTCAGATAATAAAATAGGATAATACTCCGCTGATTTAAATTATAATAAATTGTTTGACTTTTCTAAGTACATATTTTTTGCTACTTATAATTTGGACTAAAGAGGGAGTAACTAAGATCAGTGTTGTCGTTGGGTTAGAATTCTACTCAGAGCTTACATGCCGAAGTGCTCACGCTAATGCAATACTCAGATCTTAGCATCTTATAACTGGTCCGGGAGTGGACCTTAGCTCAAATCTCGATGTACATTAACTCTGTTATTAATGGATCTAAAACTCTCCCAGTAAGGTACAAACCAGCCTTCTGATTAGACGACCTTCTGGAAATCATGACCAGAAAACTATGAATTCAGTTAAAATTTACAAAAGTTTGACTTAAGATACGTACAGTAAGTGTAGCTTTTTTCGGCAATAATGGATGTGTGTCTGATTTTTTCTGTTCATCTCGGGACAACTAGTATCGCATAGGATCTGAAACGGGGAAAAAGGCGCGCCGAATTTTTTTTATTTTTTTAGCCCTTTTCCCAAAGATATTCATATTTAGATTCTTGGAGATTTTTTTTATTTTCTAGATCCTGAGCTCGACGCCATAGCAATTGGTGCCGAGATTACACGTCTCGGCGCTTAGACATTGGCGTCGAGGTCTAAGGTTATTTTCTGCGTGGCGTTAACGTGGCTGCTTGCGTGACGTCGATGTGGCACTCGGCGCCGTGGATATTGACACCGAGCTCGGCGCCCCTAGCAACTGCATCCAGGATATGCCAAGACGGTGGACATACCCGTGGGCCTATCTATTCAAAGGCGTGGAGCGTAGAAGAGAGAGAGCACGGCTGCACAGGTCAGGCATGCATGTAGCTAGTCCTGCTGCACGGGCTAGTCTGAAGAGTGAAAGAGCATAAGAGTTATGTGCTTGCACGAGCCTCGAAAAAATAACATGCGGTGGAGTGGAAAATTTCCTCTGGTGCACGCATATCGACCAGAGCTTACTGTTGTGCACGGTGGACCGCGCAAGCACGGCAGCCCTTGCCCTGCTCCGGCTGTGAGCGTGAGCAGAGTTGAGCTGTCAGCACTTGACTAAAGTTTAATGAATATACGACCGATGTATCTGTTAAGTTAAATGGTTCATATTTATCTAAGTTTTTAGTGGATTATATTTAAATTTATGACTCAAAATTATTATAAAAATATATTTTATAATAAATCTAATGATATTTATTCGAATCCATCATGGACAACTAGACTGAATCGAATAGATAACAAGACATAAATCAAAGAGTGCTACGTGCACGAGCGAATGACGACGGCCACCGAGACGTGGATATGGTGCAGCACGAGGAAAAATCAAGCTTGAGCCACTGTTGGGCGCCCGCGCGTGAAAAGCTACTGGGACGGGCGTGGACGCGGCTACCGGTCGCAGAGAAGAGTAGGAGCCGTCAGGGGTCGCGTGCAGCCGTGTCCGTCGCTGCCGATCACGGAGAAGAGCCTTTGGAAAAATCTTTCATTCTTTTTGGACCTTTCATTTTTTTTAACTATGAGAAAAAATCCGTTTTACCAAATGTTTAAAAAAAAATTGTGGTCATATATAATGTATATGAGCATGGCCCACGAAGTTTAGCATGAATTAAAATATGACACATTGTTAGATAAATCTCCAGTCTTTTCATATTTGTACGAGTTGGAGCAAGATTTGAAGACGAATTGAAACACATGTTATTTTAGTTAAATATATAAATTTCGAGCCGAAAATTGTGTAAGTGGCCATTCAATAAAATGTGTGTCCCATTGCAACGCACGCGTATTTTTATAGTAAAATACTAAAATATGACATTATGCTAGAATTTCATTCTTTCTAATATGGAGGGAGTATTTAAGTATTTAAGTTAAACCATTCAATAGATCATTGAACCTACTTTATGAGAAACTTATCTAGAGATATAAATGTTATTAATATTTTTCTTTAAACCTACTCAAATCCTTTTTTTTCCGAGTTTTGCTTTCATATATTTTTTATATAAAGTTGATTTAACTTAACATACTTTAATATTACACTGCTCTAAATTATGCATGTGCATCACTATCGGTAGAAACTAGCAGAAAAGATTGAAGTAAGCAATAGAAAGACTGAAACATGACATGTATACCATATACCACCATGCACAACCGGAAGGGTGAAAAAAGCTCTCCTTGATACACATGCACAGGTAAAAAAGCTCTCCTTGATAAACGTGCATGAGAGGAAAATTTTCACACGCTTGCCGCTGATGAATGCATGTTTGTTTTTTCGATGCTCGTGCTAGGACTGTCTGCCCTCTCTGCAGTTGCTAGACGGTTACACCTGCAAATCAGGTTGGCGCCAGCAGAATTGGCGCCGAGCGCGGCGCCAATATCCACGGCGTCGAGCTGGCGTCACGTTTACGTCATACAAGCAGCCACGTCAACGCCACGCAGATAATAACTTTGGACCTCGGCGCGTCTCGACACCAATTGCTATGGCGCCGAGCTCAGGTCCAGAGAATAAAAAAAAAACTCCAAGACTTTAAATGTGAATATCTTCCTAAAAGAGAACTAAAAAAATAAAAAATTCGGAAAGGCGCGCAGAAACTTGAGTTGGACTCAACCGGCCGCTTGATGGTGTCAAACCGACCGACGCACCAAGACGTGGGTTAGCTCGCGGACCAATACGCTCCGTCGCCACCTTCCACCACCCGACCTGAAAACGCCATTCGAGGAGTCCAGGCCAACCCGCCCCGACCCAGGCCAGTCCTCCAGATCTCCCCTCCCTCCCTCTCCCTGTCCGTCTCTATTAAGCAGCCAGCAAAGCGCCACTCGCACTCCACCCTCAGGCCTCGCTCAGATCTCTCCGCCCGCGTCCGCGTCCCTCCTCCCACCCCAAACCCTCGCCCGCCTCTCTCGTCAACGCCGCCCGACGAGAGCGATGTCGGCCTCGCCGGCCGCGGCCGCAGCGCTCCTCGTCTTCGTCGCCCTCGCGGCGGCCGGCGGCGTGGCGGCCGACGGCTCCGACCACCGGTACCAGATGAACGAGCCAGTCCCGCTCTACGCCAACAAGGTCGGCCCCTTTCACAATCCCAGGTGAGGCCTCGCCCTTCAGATCCCTGTCGTGACGAATGGTTCGTGGGTGCTGGGGAGGGATCGGATCCATTGGATTCGTGGGATGTGCGGATTGTTCCTGCCCGATCTCTTCGGGTGGGGTTTGTGCCACTTCGGTCAACGGTTTGTGCCACTTCGGTCAACGCCGACAGGTTTCCGAGATCTAGGAGACAAAACCGGAAACTATAATAGGGAGCGAGTGGAATTACAATTGATTCAGTAAACTGTAATAGGGAGCGAGTGGAATTGCAATTGATTCAGTAACCTTATTAGGACCTTCTCGTAGGGTTTAATTTGCTTCTTATTGGGCCTGTATAGGTATAGTGCCAACTTATGAATTTTACAGCCTGTCTACATCGAATATAATTTCTCGAGCTGTGAATCTGTTACTGTTAGGCGTTGGATCTGTGGTAAAGGAGAACAATACTCGTACAGGCTAATATAGGTTATACAGTTGATGGGTTGCCGTTCTTACATTGTTGCTTTTCCTTGCAGTGAGACATATCGTTACTTCGACCTGCCTTTCTGCTCTCCTGGTCAGTTTGTGTTAATTTCAAGTCTTTTGCTCATTATTACCGAGCTAGCAATGATTAGTTTCTCAAAACCTGTAGTATGCTAATCAACTGTATCCACTGCAGAGAAAGTGAGGGAGAAGAGTGAGGCCCTTGGCGAGGTCCTCAATGGGGATCGGCTAGTTGATGCGCCTTACAAGCTTGATTTCCGTTTTGAAGTTGAGTCCAAGGCGGTTTGCTCAAAGAAGCTTACCGTAGAGGATGTAGTGAAGTTCCGGAATGCAGTAGCCAAGGACTACTACTTCCAGATGTACTATGATGATCTCCCACTGTGGGGGTTCATTGGTAAAGTTGAGAAGGGAGGCAAGGCCAATCCGAGCGAGTGGAAGTACTACCTGTACAGGCACATCATCTTCGATATCCTATACAACAATGACCGGGTGATCGAAATCAATGTGCACACTGATCAGAGTGCATTGGTCGACCTGACGGAGGATAAGGAAACCAATGTGGAATTCCTGTACTCAGTCAAGTGGAAGGAGACACCAACACCATTCGAGAAGAGGATGGAGAAGTATTCCAGCTCCTCCAACATGCCACACCACCTGGAGGTTCATTGGTTCTCAATTATAAACTCTTGTGTTACTGTCCTCCTCCTCACAGGGTTCCTTGCAACAATCCTCATGCGAGTATTGAAGAATGATTTTGTCAAGTAAGGGCCTCCCATCTTCATTTGTCTGTGAATAACCATTTCTATCATAAACAGTGACTATAAAAATTTCCATTTCCGTTCAATCGTTGCCTTAAATAGAAAAAACATAATTGCTCTATGATTTGTTTTCACTTACTGGAAGTCAGGTCCAAGGGGTTCATGTTTTTGTGATATATTTGAATTACTACAGTATTTTTCGACATCTATTTCTTTCAATATATTCTGCTAACTTTATGGATAGCACATCCAACCAAATAATATTTCATCTCTATATGTTTTGGACTGGAGAAATTGTTTTCGATATATTATAGGCAATAAAAATTCCTTAATGCCTGTACAAATGTGTCTGTATATATGTTGGTGATTTATATTATGCATTAAGTAATTAGTACTTTTTTTTGGGTGGAACTGATTTCATCTTAGTTCAACATTCTTCAACGAACTGGTATCTCCCATTTATCTTAATGAAGCGTTGTCCTAATTTAAGTTACTCTTAGGTCTTTTTGAATGATGTCCTCTAATCATGTCAATTCATATTACAATAAGAAAATGCTTGGTTTGAAACAAATGATGACCCACTAATAAAGCATGTTGAACCTATCCCTTGTGTCCTGTTTAAATCATGTTATTCAGCGATAGTGCACAAATGTGTTAGCAACTTAGCATGATATAATTCAGTTGCATATACATCTGTATGTTTATTTAAAGTCAGTTGCATATACATCTGTATGTTTACTTTAGACTACATATGCACTTGAAGGTATGCTCATGATGAGGAAGCAGCTGATGACCAGGAAGAGTCTGGATGGAAGTATATCCATGGCGATGTCTTCCGGTTCCCAAAGAATAAGTCGCTATTTTCTGCTGCTCTTGGCACAGGAACTCAACTATTTGCCCTGTAAGTTACTTTGGCTATTTTCTCTCCCTTTATAATATTGGCAGGGCTGAAATTTTTCCTCCAGCTCATTGTTTTGATAAGAAGATATCTAACAATCTTTTCTGTGGCACCTCTGCAGCACAACCTTTATATTCCTTCTTGCACTTGTCGGAGTATTCTACCCTTACAACCGTGGTGCACTATTTACTGCATTGGTTGTCATCTATGCACTCACTTCAGGAATTGCTGGATACATTGCTACCGCTTTCTATTGTCAGCTGGAGGGGACAAACTGGGTATGTACTGCCTTTACCTTATATGTATGTCACCAAATTGAAATACTATTTTCTTTAATGGTAGTAATGTTGCATTTTGCCTCCATCTTCAGGTGAGGAACTTGCTATTGACAGGATGCCTGTTCTGTGGACCTCTCTTCCTGACATTTTGCTTCTTGAACACTGTTGCTATTGCTTATAGTGCAACAGCAGCATTGCCCTTTGGCACTATCTGTGTCATTGTGCTCATCTGGACCTTGGTCACATTTCCTTTGCTTGTTTTGGGAGGTATTGCTGGTAAAAACAGCAAAAGTGAATTCCAAGCCCCTTGCCGTACCACAAAATACCCCAGGGAGATTCCTCCACTTCCCTGGTACCGGAGAACTATTCCACAGATGGCAATGGCCGGGTTTTTGCCTTTCAGTGCCATATACATCGAGCTATACTACATCTTTGCTAGTGTTTGGGGCCACAGGATTTACACAATCTACAGCATTCTGTTTATTGTCTTTATCATCCTCCTTATTGTCACTGCATTCATCACTGTTGCACTGACATACTTCCAGCTTGCTGCTGAAGACCATGAGTGGTGGTGGAGGTACACTATTTCCCTCTAAATCTTGCTTTCGAATGAATACTTACGTGAGTTTGCTGATGCTCTTAAAAAAATAGTAACATGGAAAGGAATATTTATCAATTGAGTACCAAGTCTATTATATCACTATAACCTACTTCAACTTGTTGAGAGCCTAGAAGCAATTCTTGTGGTCGGTTTATCTTTTTGCCACACTAATAGGCTTTCCTGATTAGTTCTCCCTTTAACAAATTTGTCACTGGAGGTGGTTAAGCAAAATGTCTCGCAGAGCATCTATTATCTGAATGACATAAGAAGTCAGCTGCTGAAATCTATTGTAGCATTGAATTCAATTGTGTGATATTATGTGTGTAGAGTGTAGACTGCTTTTAAAACGCAAAATGGTTGATCAAACAAGTATCCTGCCCCTTTTAGCATTTTGGGTCAAATGCAGTGCTGATTTGTTTGTGCTGCAGGTCATTCCTATGCGGAGGATCAACTGGATTTTTGTGTACGGCTACTGCCTGTACTACTATTATGCGCGATCGGATATGTCTGGCTTCATGCAGACATCTTTCTTCTTTGGCTACATGGCCTGCATCTGCTATGCATTCTTCTTGATGCTTGGGATGGTGGGCTTCCGTGCGGCCTTGTTCTTTGTCCGCCACATATACAAATCTATCAAGTGTGAGTGAGCTGTTGTTGGAAGATGAAGAGCAGCAGAGTTGTACCCGTTTTTGGTGCCCATTGAGAAGTCTCAAATATAGAAAAGGTTAGCTCTCGCGTGCAACAGGAGCAGCTAGAGATTGCCATGTTTCAGATTAGGCCATTATTTATAGGAACAGGTAATGAACCTATAAATTTGTTCTGTTTTTGTGACTGCCGTGATAAAAATTGTCTTTTCCTTCGTCCTATGTATTATCTCCTAGCGACGTCAGACATTACTATAACTTTGTTGGAACCTTGACATGCCTGAATATCTGTGGAATACCCGTGTTATGTTGTGATATATATATTCTCTAAAGCATATAATAATAGAAGTGTAGAGACGATGCCTGAGGTAGGTTCATTTGTACCGTGTATCATTTTCTTTCTTGTTCATTGTGGAGTGTTGGAATTATACACCTCCATAGACTTTTGGTACTCCTGTCGCGTATTTGCATTATTATTACTTTCAGCGATGCTTTCTTAGGATTGTGGATCAAAGACCCTATAAACGTTTTAAATGGTTCCTTTTTTTTTACTTGGTACCTACCGCCCGCTCATCCTCATCGTCTTCCATAAGCCGGCCCCTAAAAGCGACAACCTGAGCGTGCAGTGGCCGATTCGCTTGGCTCGACTGAGCACGCTTTGGTCTATGCTTACACACGTGAGAGGCTCGCGATTAAGGAGCTGAAATGCTATGGCTCGGCGGTCAAGAAAATGGTGCAGCCCACACCGCAACCTTGCAAGTTGTAATGCAACTCTCGTTGGGGCTTCGCTAGTCGCTACTCGGTACTACGGAGTATGTACTACCGCTGAGGCTATGACAGGCTTGTAGCTTGTTTGTCCCTCGGTTGGACCCTCAAAGCCAGCAATTCAGGGGCTGTTTGATTGCAGCTCACCGAGAACGCACCCTGACAGACAGCTCACCAACCAGGCAACAATCACAGCACAACCAAAGGTTCCTATCGGATAGGGATGCCGGAGTGGCGAGTGTATGTCGCATGCGGTGCGGCGTGCTTACGAGATGATGATATAGCCCTGACGCAGCGCGGGGGCGCGGGGACGGACGGCATGAACGTGCCCAGTGTCTCAGGTCTCAGCGATACAACAAAACCGATGGTGGCATGATCTGCGCCTCTCCCAGTGGTGAGTGCCCGAGTGGTGACCATCGCGAATTTTTTTAACACTTTTTTAAACTATTTTTAAATTTTACACTGTTTTTTTCTTCTTCAAATCTAACATTTTTTGCTGCGCCTATTGCCACGGCACGACCAAACAACGTTGTCGCGCCATGCATGGCGGCGCGGCAAAAGCGATGACGTGGCAGGGGCACGGGCCCTGACCGGTTGACGTGGCAGGCGCTGCCGCGTCGCCCATCTTGGCGCGCCATCGCCCACGACGCGGCAGGCCCAGTTACAGGCCCCCGACGCGGCTTCCTCTTCCCTCTCTCTCTCTCTCTCCATTCGTTTCCTTTCACCCGTGCCCGCTAGACGCCGCCGCTAGTTGCCCGCTCGCGCCTATCGCCCGTGCTCACCGCCGGCCGCCGCCGTCGCGGGCCTACCCTGATCGGCTAACGTGGCAGGCGCTGCCGCGCCATCGCCCACGGCACGGCAGGCCCAGTTACAGGCCTGCGACGCGGCTTCCTCTTCCCTCTCTCTCTCTCTCTCCATTCGTTTCCTTTCATCCCGTGCCCGCCAAACGCCACCGCCAGTCACCCGTGCTCACCGCCGGCCACCGCCATCGCCCCCTCCCTTGGCTCCACCACCGTCGGCCGCCCCTCCCTACCTGCCTCTCTCCCTATTCCCCTACTGATTGGGTGGGGGTCAGCCCCTTGGTCGCCCGCGCCGCCTCTCTCGGTGGCCAGCCGTTCGGCCACCGCCACTGCCGGCGGCGGCCCTCTCCGTCATCGGAGCTGACCCCCAGGAGGTCTCCCCCTTGTTGCTAAGGTATTCCCCCCTCCAAGACCCTCATTGGCCCTCTCCATCGTTGGGGCTGACCCTAGGAGGTCTCCCCCATGTTGCTAAGGTATTCCCCCCTCTAAGACCCTCATTTTGGGGATTAATTTTTAAATCAATTGATTAGTATTAGTGATATGGTATAGTTATGTAGTTAGGAATTAGAGTATGGTTAGGTAGTTAGCCTTTAGGTTTTTGTTAGTTAGGATATTAGGTTTAGGGTTTGGTTAGTAATTTAGGGTTCATGTTTTTGTTAGTTAGGATTAGGGGTTTAGGGTTTAGGCTATTGTTAGTTAGGACTTTGGGTTTAGGGATTGGTTAGATAGTTATGGTTTAGTTAGTTTGTAGTAATAACGGTAGTTAGTATAGATACTAGTTTTCATGTGTTGGTACTTAGTAGTGCGTGATACGACGATTTCAATGACTTGATGAAGTTTCCTCAAATGCTTTTGTAGATGGATTGTTGTCTCCGAGTTTTTTATGGAGGAAGTGTTAGAAAAGAAGATGGTATGTTTGAGGATATGGAAGAAGAACTGGAATGGTTTGATAAACATCCTAGCTTCGACGACCTTTGTGTCCGTTTGAATGTAAAGTTTGGTGGTGATTTCACAGTGAAGGGGAGGTTTGATAGTGGGAAGACTAGGGCACACTATGTCCTGATGCCCCTGCGCGACCCTGCTCACTAGTCCCGCTACAATAGGGTGCTCCAAGGTTCCAATGTGCCCATGACTGAGGTGGTGGTGGAGAATGGGTACAGGATGCAGGGTCTCCAGGACAGGCCATCCAATGACGGTGTTGGAGGCAATAAATAAGAATTGTGGGTCGAAGGGGAAGCAACTCAGGGTAACATGCATTTGGACGGTCAGTTGATGCATGAGTTGTTTCATTCAACTCCAGTAGGCTGTATAAGCAATGACTTCGATGTGAACGAGTTCGAACGGGAAGAGGAGGAGCAGGAGGAGGAGGATAGGATCGGTGATGCAGTTAGCAGTGATTCAGATGATTCTGATAATGACCAAGGAGGTAGAGATGCTATGCCAATACCGGTTGATGCCATGCCAGTACCGGTTCATGCTATGCCATTATCAGTACCAACTGAGGTACTTCATACTATGCTGACTCAGGGTAGACTAGTCACAGATTTGCCAGAAGATGATACCCCCTATGATTCATATGGTAGAATTAGCGACTCGAATGGTAAGATACTCGAATGCTACAAATTGTTATCCATTTGGCATTTACTAAGTGTACTAAAATGCTCCAACCTCGTTTCTATACCCGGGCCACACAATTGTCAAGGTTGTTCAACGAAGCAGCGTTTCAACTTCACGAGTCTAGAGGGCAGGGGCCAGGCGTTCTATAGGATTTTGTGGAGGTACACAGAAAGTTGTCTATTATGAAAATGTTTGTTTAGTCTCTATGCGCTTGGTGAATAATTTTTCTTTAACCTATGTTGATGCAGAAAGTGAAGAAGAGCTACAGAAAGCTAGCTCAAAAGTTGAGCTGCATGGATACTCCGTGGGAGGAACCCCACTACTCGGCGCGGTCGGGTGGCACGGCTTCGACTTCTTTGAGGACACCAGCCGGTTCTTCTAAGCCGGTGACAGGTGCGACTTTCGTTGTGCGTACACCACCCCACCATAGCGCTGGGAAGGACCCTACAGAAGAGGACGACGAGTACGACGAGGACGACGAAGACGACAACTATGCCCCGGGCTTCCACATACACCACCACCAGCGGGACCCTTGACACGCGGATGAGATTGGCATGTCTCAGCTAGGTGGTGCCCCGCTTGGTACCCAAGGAGACGAGCAGGTACTAACAAAGCTACATTTTTTGAATACCTAGCATGTATGAACTAACAATGCTAAAGATTATAACTAATCTTGCATGTCTTATACTTGCAGGGTCCTAGTGACGTGCAACAGTTGCACCGATAGCCCCGCCAACGCGACCGCACGGACGTTGGGTACACTCCTAATGTGTTGCCTACAAATCCAAAGAGACCGAGGCGTCCGAGGCAGCCGTTCACTCCTGGGACGTAGGGTCTAGGTTGCCAAAGTCCATGTTTTTTATAAGTTTCCTGAATTGCAAAACTTGCTGTCTTGTCTCCTTACTTAACCTTGTGACGATAATGTAGGTATACCGTCAATAAGGCATTCAGATGCTCAAGATCTTGAAGGATCATTGTTGGTATTTATTAACTTGTTACTTGTTTTAGTAGTCACCTATTAATTACCTATATCTCCTAACATTACTTTACTATATCGTCATCCCTAGTGATGGTGCCAGAGATGCTTGTTGGTACTGCCTAGCATCACTACTAGAATGATACTAAGTAGTTATTTATTATTTTATGTGACTAGAAAGAATATAAAGATATATGAATGAAAAGGGATCTACAAGCGCACAGATAATTATACCATTGTAGCACTTCACCCGAGAGTATTCTAGGTATCGTTATTTATATTTTACCACGGGAAATGTCTAGCATGAACATGTATTGATAACTTATACTATTGATGGAGAAATAAACCATAACCAATATTCTACTCATAACAGGGGTAAGTCAAAGGATAATATATATATAGTATTGATCATCATTAATGACAAATCACTCAGAGTACTCCTTTCTATGGCATTAGCATGGTCAGATAGAATATTAGAGGAATAATTCTTAAGTCATTCTTAATTACAAGTCAAAGCATATATTGATTAGTGCAATTACACCTAGTAATCATGGCTAAGATCATCATCATATCTACACATAAGGGATATTACTAAGGAAGATTGAGGGCAGAGCTCATTCTACCTTCATAATCGGACCCTACGTGCACCTATATTCGGGGAGTGGACTACAAAAGACTCAACGGGAGTGTCACATCCACGTTCTACCATAGTGAAAGCTCTAGTTTGGTTTTGGTGAATTGATGAAACCCTAAGTGCTAACTTAGTTTATCAAGTGATCATGAGATAGGTAGCACATTCCAAGTGATGAAGCAAATGAAGACCATGACATGATGATGGTAATGCCATGGTGATGATCAAGTGCTTGGACTTGAAAAGAAGAAAGAGAAAAATAAAAGGCTCAAGGCAAAGGTATAAATAGTAGAAGCCTTTTTGGTTTAGAGATTGAGACACTTAGCGAGTGTGATCACATTTAGGTTCGGTAGCCATACTATTAAGAGGGGTGAAACTCGTATCGAAATGCGGTTATCAAAGTGCCAATAGATGCTCTAACTCATTGCATATGCATTTAGGATCTAGTGGAGTGCTAATACCCTTGAAAATGTTTGTGAAAATATGCTAACACATGTGCACAAGGTGATACACTTGGTGGTTGGCACATTTGAGCAAGGGTTAGGAACTTCACCAGCGTCCTAGGTAGAAAAGACGAAGGTCACTGTAAGTGACCGGACGCTGGTCTCGGTTGGACCGGCGCGTCCGGTCAGGTGAAGCATGAAGACGCCGGCATCGGTCTCTGACCGGACGCTGGGTCACTTAGTGACCGGACGCTGGAAGGTTGCGTCCTGTCCTGCTGACATGGCTGGCACGAGTCATCGTGTGACCAGACGCTGCGTGTGTCCGATCGAGCATGAAAAGTCATCTCTGGATGCTTACTGGAAACGACCGGACACTAGGGTTCGGCGCCTGGTCACTTTGAGCTGCTGCGTCCGGTCATCACTTGACCGTTGAGACCGGGCGATCGACATTTGAAGAGAGGGGACACGTGGCACGCATCGCGTGACCGGACGCTGAGGTCCAGCGTCCGATCAATATGATCGGAGCGTCCGGTCATCCCATGTTGTGCCCAGTGAAGGGGTACAACGGCTCTATTTCGTGGGGGCTTCTATTTAAGCCCCGTGGCCGGCTCTAGCTCACTCTTTTGGCCATTTGCATTGACATAGCAACCTTGTGAGCTTAGCCAAAGCCCTCTCACTCATCTCCATCATAGATTCAATATCATTGTGAGATTGGGAGAGAATCTAAGTGCATTGCTTGAGTGTTTGCATCTAGAGGCACTTGGTGTTCATGTTTTGCTGTGGGATTCGCTTGTTACTCTTGGTGGTTGCCACCACCTAGATGGCTTAGAGCAGCGAGGATCGTCTAGCGGAGGTTGGTGATTGTCTCCGGCTCTGATCATGGTGATTGTGAGGGGTTCTTGACCTTTCCCCAGCGGTGAGCTAAAAGATACTCTAGTGAATTGCTCGTGGCTTGTGTGATCCTCATCTTGTGTTGGTTGTGCGGCACCCTATTGAGGGTTTGGCGTGTGATGCCAATTAGCGCGTGAACCTCCAAGTGAGTGAATCGCCACAACGAGGAGTAGCTTGTCGGCAAGCAAGTGAACCTCGGTAAAAATCATTGTGTCACCATTTGATTCCGAGGTGATTGGTCTTTATTGTTATTCATTCTTATAATTGATTAGCTCCTTCCTCAACACGGCGGTATAACCTTCTTGCTCACTCTCTTTATATTACCACAAACTAATTGTCAAGCTCTTTAGTGTAGCTAGTTGTGAGAGCTTGTTAGTTTGGTTAGTGTGTCTCTTTAGTTCGTTTTTGAGAGCACACTAACTTAGTGTAGTGTCATAGCTATTGTGTGGATAGAAACTATATAAACTAGAATTGTGGTAGGTGGCTTGCTATTTTAGTAGGCTAGCGCAACACTTGCTTTACCTCATAATTGTCTAATCGGGTTGTTAAGTGTTGTTGTAGAAATTTTTAATAGGCTATTGACCCCCCCTCTCTAGCCATTAGGACCTTTCAAGTGGTATCAGAGCCGAGGTCACCGTGATTTGAGGCTTAACAACATTCGGTGTAAAAATGGCTCAAATCAACAACACTAAGAAGCCACCCCAATTTGATGGCACAAATTATCCGTATTGAAAATCAAAGATGACCACACATATCAAGTCAATCAATAGAAAAATGTGGAAGGTGGTAGAAACTAAAACTGAGATTGGTGATCCGGAGAATCCCACCGCGGCCGAAGAAGTGCTTCTCCAAAACAATGACATTGCTCTAAGTGCCATTCATGATGCAATTGATGAGAGAACATTTGAGCAAATCAAGAATATTGAGATGACTCATGAGGCTTGGAAGAAGTTGAAGGAATCATTCGAGGGCACTCAAGCCGTGAAGGGTGCAAAGACATACATTCTCAAAGAGAAGTTTGCAAGCTTCAAGATGAAGGAGGATAAGAGTGTGCCGGAGATGTTCCATAGGCTTCAAGTGCTTGTCAATGATCTCAAAGCACTTAGAGAAGAGGTGAAGGACAAGGACTTCTCCCGCAAGTTCTTGAGATGCTTACCTTCAAGATTTGGCACATTGGTCACTATACTAGTGAGAAGTGGTTTGGACACTATGACACCAAACCAAGTGTTGGGAGATATAATGACCGATGATACATATAGAGATGATGATGAGAAGGAAGAAAAGAAGGAGAAGAAAGATGAGAAGAAGAAGAGTGTGGCATTCAAGGCCACATCATCCAAGGGCAAGGCAAAGCAAGACATATCAAGTGAAGATGATGGTTCATGGGATGATGATGATGATGAGAAGATGGCTCTCTTTGTCAATAAATTTGGCAAGTTCATCATGAAGAAAGGGTACCATGCTAGAAGAAAGAAATCTTCATTCAAGAACAAGGAAGAGTCAAGAAGGTGCTTCAAATATGGAAGCAAAGATCATCTTGTTACTCAATGTCCATACAATAGCGACAATGATGATGACAACAAGAAGAACAAGAAGGAAAAGAAAGAGAAGAAGGACAAGATGACCTTCAAGAAGAAGGGTGGTTCATAAACAATGTATAAGCACCACGCTTACACAATATCAACCACCCACCCCGTGTACTTTGGAGCGAGCGCTTTGTGAACTTATGCATAAACATAATGATAAACTAGCTATAATAAGTATATAATCAAAGTAGACGATGAACATCAAAACGAAGAACATGAATAAGATGAACACTGAGATTGTCATAACAATTATAACTAGCATATAAAAATAATGGAGAAACAATAGAGAGAGGGGTACAAAGTTTATATCGAACCATGCTCTTGACAAGATCGGAAATCTAAGCGAAGTCCTACTTGCCTTCCTCTAGATCTATCCTAACTAGCTATGCTATGGTGGAGGAGCTCTGAGGAGATTAGAGTTTCTATCTTCTCAAATGACTTGATGGCTTCTAATTCCTGGAGGAGGCAGGGGCTGGATTATATAGCCCTAAGGGTCCAACGTGAGCCCTTGAATCAAATCGGCTTAAGCAACGGCCTAGATGCATCCTCAAAGGTGGTGGGAGACCGCCATACGAAGCTAGCTGATAGGTGGGCCTAGGAGGGGTCGGGCGACCCCACCTGTAGGGCGGGCAGCCCAACCTGTTAGGGTGTGGCCCTCCTCTTCGGTGACGTGGCTTCTGGACCCTTCTGGAGTCTTTCCACGTAGGCACCACGGCGGAACTCCGTATTTTTCTTTGATGATTAGGTCCTCCTTGGCGATTTTCTGATTAAACCCTGCTGTAAACATAGATTCACCAAAACTCATGGAATTTATTAGTTTAAACCCCTAATCCTTCATTGGTGATTATATTTATGCCCTTATACATGTTTAATTGATAGTTTATAATGGTTGTTAACTACCATGAACTAGCTCCCCAAGCTTAACCTTTGCTAGTTCCTTAGCAAAATTAAACTTAGCAAAAATTGGATCATGAGTTTCTTCAATGCTTTCACTCCTCAAAAGTACACATACGTTCAAACAAGAATTCTCCTCCGGATTAGAATAAACTGATCTGACTTTCAAACTCACCCATATTACCTTCAACCATAGGGCTTCTTAGTCTTCACTTAGGTCTTGAGCAATCAAAAGACAGAACGATCAAGTCAAGCACTATGTCTCAAGTTCTTTGTTCAACCAGTATTACAGAGTTTTTATAAGTTTTCAAAATAAAATTTAGAGCTTCTATTGTATGACACTCTCAAGTCTCTCAATATATGTGGTATTTGTAGATCCTTTCCAAGGCAGTAGTGATTTTATGCCTTTCTCTTTCTACAACTAAGCTTATGTGGAACTCATAGGAGTGGAGAAAACATAAAGAGCATACTTGCAATACATATATTGTAAAGTCAAACCTCGGATCAAAAAGAGTTAAGTCATACAATCAAATCAAGATGTGCATGTATGTGGATGTATGGTGGATATATATGTTGGCTAACCTAATTCTACTATGCTATTTGAAAACATATCTCTCATTCAAAACTTAGAAACAACTTTGCAAGAAAACATGGGCTATCTTATTCATCTTCTTTTTTTTCTTCTCAGGCGGGCATCTGAGTACCCATTGTTTTAGTAATTCGGACACTTGTCCATTTTTTCTTATCTCTTTCTTCTTCTTTTTTATGAATAACTTTTGCATAGCCACATGTTTCTTTTCTGCAATAGAACTTTTGAGAGATAGCAACAAGAACTTGAAGCAATTATTTGGTGGATATCCTATAGGGCATATTTTTTGTGTTCACTCCCAGTGTAGGAGTAAAACATTTTTGGGTGGATCTAGATGGAATGGTATGTTTTTGCGCCTACCTCCAGTGTAGGAGTAGTGCATATTTGGGTGGTGTGTACATGATCTTGATTTCAAGAGCATGACAAATCTCTCATAAGACATCAACAAAGCTTGACTAAACTCAATGCAAAACAAGTAGCATATATGAGTGAAAGTTTTTCAAATCTAAATATCATATATGGCTCTGGTAGGAATTCAAGCTTTGTAATACAGGAGCTCGCCATGTAAGATTTTTATGTTTTTCAAAAGATAAATCTCCAGAACTTTGGTATCACTAGGAGCAAGATAAACAACAGCTCAGACCTTTTCATATCATATCCGTCAATTACCTAGACTTAGATCAAGCATATGCTACCCACGAGTTTTAAGTTCAGATTAAATTCTTATATCAAAACAGTCGTATCCAAAACTCGGGAGAATTCAAGGCTGAAAACTAGGTACTTTAAAGGAATTACAACAGAGCAACTATTCATTATTTCCATTGCAAAAGATTATCCTCAGAGTTCTTTTATTTAACTCCTAAAAACTAAACTAGACACATACTTTTATTTTGTTTTCATTTTTAAGATCACACCCTACTATATATATGTAGCTAACATAAATTTTTATTTTCTTTTAACTTGTTATGCATCTTTTTATGACTCTAGCAAATATATAGAAAACTCAAAGATAGTAAAACCGAAAAGGAAAAGAAATACTTAGCTAGATACATGGGGATGCTCCTCCCCCAAGCTAGATGTTGTTGTGATCTTTCTTAAAATCTCTCTCATCCTTCTAGAAGTTGTTTTTCTCGTGCAGCGGGTGTAGCAGCGGCTTGGGAATATGTTCTTTAGATGGATGGCTTTACTCTTGATCATCCTGCAAAATATTCCAACAAGAACACAAAAACTCGTGGCACAGATTAAGATAAGGGGTTAGCGGTCAGCCATTCAGAGATTTGTTATCCTTGGGAGTTTAGACAGATTTTCTAATTGCCAAAGTTCTAGCAGGATGTCTAATTAATATATTTTTGGATCTTCTTATTTATATAATGCAGAAAGGAAATATGCATGTATGTTTATTTTTATTTTTGTATCACCACGGTAAATATTCCTACGGGCTTTTACACACTGTAGATTTATTCACATGGGGCTTTAGGCTTTATGATGTAATGATATAATGCAATAATGAAATTTTTTATTTTTTCTTTTCTAAATGCAATGCTAATGCAAAAAAGTAAATATGCTAAAGTAAAAAATAATTTATGCAATGCTAAAAGTAAATATGGATAACTACCGATGTTACCTCATGGCCAGGGTTCAGATTTTTAAGTCCACCGGACATGACTTGGCTGGAGAAGAGTCCTTTACTTTTCGGGTGGATCATCCGGTCTCGGAGATAAAGACTCTGATGATTGCGCCTCTTGTGACTCTGGTGATGATGTTACCTTCTCCTTCCACACCTGCTTGGTCTGTGGACTTAACTTTGGCGGAGCGGGTTCATCTTTTACAACTCCTTCAGGTTCCTTATCTTCCTCCCATTCATTCTTTGGAGATTGATTCTTTTGGTTTCAGGATGATTGACGTCTTTTCCTAGAGCGGGACTTCTTGGGCTGCTCATAAGTAGTATAACTATTAAAATAACAGCGTACCTTTTCTCCAGGGAATTGAAAGTGGACTTATCCAGATCCAACGTAGATGATTGCGTTGGTGGTGTTGAGGAACGGTCTTCCAAGGATGATGGGTGTATCGTCTTCTTCTTCACCCGTGTCCAGAACCATGAAGTCGGTAGGGGCATAGCGATCATGTATTCTTACCATAATATCTTTTGATATCCCCTCCGAGAATCGGATTGATTGGTCCACCATCTGCAATTGCATATATGTAGGGAACAAATGTTCATCACCAAATAAATATTCATATGTTACCTTGAACATTATATTGACTCCCGATCCAATATCGCAGAAGGTCTTATAGAAGATTCTTTGTCCAATGGTACACTCGATCGTTGGTACGCCTGGATCATCCTTCTTAGCAAGGAATGGTGAAGCGAGGAGGTGGTCGTACTCGCATTGGAGTGTGTTGATCATGTTGATTGTCTCTTCTTGTGGCTGCCTAGCTCTATTCTTTCTTCTTCTCCTGTTCTTCTTCTTCTTGGTCATTGTTGTCTCTTTGGGCAGGTACGATGTTTGTGGATGTCCGGGAGATTGCAAGATACGATTCTTGAAAGAAAACTTCTCCTTTCTATCCTTGATTGTGAAGCAGATTTTGGCACTGTTCACGTAGATGATGGCTTTAACGGTGCTTAGGAAAGGTCGGTCTAAAATAATGGATGCCCTTACATCTCCACCTATTTCCAAAACCACAAGGTTTACGGGAACATATGATTATCCCACTCGAATAATGGCATCTTCAAGAACTCCCTTGGGGTAACAGAGTGACTAATCTGCAAGCTGCAAACACATATTTGTGTACAACAAAGTATCTCCATTAATTCGATCATAGATTACCTTAGACATGATGTTGACACTTTCTTCGAAGTCACAGACAGCTTTCTAGAAGATGTGAGGTCCAATGGCGATGGGGATGACATGTCTTCCTGGATCGCTCTTCTTCTTAGGCAATGTATAATCTATCCACCTTCCCGTTGATGGCTCCATGTAGTAGTAAGCTGCATTGTGAATATTAGCAAGATTTGTAGTTTCTAGATCTTCCGGTTGCCCCTGAATCTTACCTTTGTCAGACGGAGGAACCACAGCCGCCAGCTGAGCTATTTGTGATTCTATTATTTTATTAAAGCTATGCTGGTTCTTAATGGCAGAAGCAAAGCTATCCATTCTATTACTTATATTTTCTAGCATTTTATCATTGATAGCTACCTTCTGAGATAATCCTTCTATGAGTCTAGATTGGCTAGCAATTAATTCTCTCAAGGGTGGTTGATTGAAGTTATTATAATTGTTATCTTGAGGGTTAACTTGGTAGTTACTTTGGTAGTTCGGCCTCTGTTATTGGTTCCATCCTTGATTTTGTTGAGGACGATAGTAGTTGTTGTTGACGAAGTTCACATCCTCATGGGTTTCAGGGCAGTTGTTCCCTGAATGCCCAGTGTTTTCACACACTTCACATGTCATGCGGGAATCATGAATGCGCATGACTTCTTTCTTCTCATTAGCTCGGTCTTCGAGCTTCTTCATCAGCAGGTCAATCATGACAGACAACATATCTACCTCCTTGAGTAGATGCATACCCCCACCCCTCTTGCGGGTCTAAACTCGTTCTTCATTCCAACCTTGGTTGGAGGCCATCTTCTCTACAAGAGTGGTTGCAGCTATAAGTGTAAGTGACAAGAATGCACCTCCAGCAGTCGCATCCATGGTCTCACGGGTACTGTTGGTCAACCCGTGGTAGAACGTCTGCATGAGTAGCCAATTCTTCATCCCATGATGAGGACATTCAGATTTATAGTCTTGAAAGCGCTCCCATGCCTCAGGGACAAATTCATCATGTTGTTGCTGAAAACCTAAAATTCTCCCACGTAGAGCATTGGTCTTGCCTATGGGAAAGAACTTTACTAGGAAGGCAGTGGAGTAGTTATCCTATGTAGTATTTCTATCTTTGTTAGCGTAGAACCACTGCTTCGCCTTCCCCAAAAGTGAAAATGGGAAGAGGCGAAGTAGTATGGCGTCCTTGGTTACTCCCTTGATGGTGAAAGTGTTGCAGATCTCTAGAAAGTTTTGAAGACGTGCACTCGCATCTTAATGTGCCTTTCCACAAAACTGGCTAGCTTGCACCATGTTTATGAGAGCTGGCTTGAGCTCGAATCCATTGTCTCCAACATTGACATTAGGTCCAGTACGGATGTTGGCAGTGGTTGGAGCAGAGAATTCACGAAGAGTCTTGTCAGCCATGGCTTCAAATCTAGGTGTTAAGCTTTCGCCTTATTCGGTTGTCTTCCGACTCTAAAGCTGAAACTTTCTTGAGTTTGGTTCTAAATCTCCTGATTAATGTTTTGGGATCTTCAACATAGTTTGTTGAAAGGTTAAAACCGATCATACATTACCCTGCATAAGATACACAAGTAGAGAAAACAAGGGTAATCCTGCTTGAGTAGGGGTCAGTGGTTTGTCTCGAGCACATCAATAAGAATAAGTTTATCAATACTTCCTTTGTCGAGCTACCGTCCCTAGCAACGGCGCCAGAAATACTTGTTGGTATTTATTAACTTGTCACTTATTTTAGTAGACACCTATTAATTACCTACATCTCATAACATTACTTTACAAGGTTGTCATCCCTAGTGATGGTGCCAGAGATGCTTGTTGGTACTGCCTAACATTACTATTAGAATGATATTAAGTAGTTCTTTATCATTTTATGTGACTAGAAAGAATATAAAGATATATGAATGAAAATGGATCTACAAGCGCACAAATAATTATACCATTGTAGTACTTCACCTGAGAGTATTCTAGGTATCGTTATTTATATTTTACCATAGGGAAAGACTAGCATGGACATGTATTGATAACTTATACTATTGATGAAGAAATAAACCATAACCAATATTCTACTCATAACAGGGGTAAGTCATAGGATAAAATATATACATGATAAGTATTGATCATCAATAATGATAAATCACTCAGAGTACTCCTTTTTATGACATTAGCATGATCAGGTAGAATATTAGAGAAATAATTTCTAAGTCATTTTCTTAATTACAAGTCAAAGCATATATTGATTAGTGCAATTATACCTAGTAATCATGGCTAAGATTATCATCATATCTACACATAAGGGATATTACTAAGGAAGATTAAAGGTAGAGCTCGTTCTACCTTCGTAATCGGACCCTACGTGCACCTATATTCAGGGAGTGGACTGCAAAGGACTCAACGGGAGTGTCACATCCGCTATCTACCATTGATAGTTTATAATGGTTGTTAACTATCATCAACAATCATGTCAGCAAGACGTTCATCTTTCATGCCTTTGCCTTATTTTGGAGTAACCCAAATTATGTACTAGTTGCACTTGTGGTTCAAGACCTCCGGACCAACTTGTAACCTTAATTAAGTCGTTAACTTAATATATCGATGAACTTATGTATGCAAATCATGTCGAACTTATGTCGAACGAATCATGTCGAACTTATGTCAAACGAAGCTTATCATGTGTAAATCCGTTGACTTTATGTATTCATCGATGAACTTGGTCCACTAAGTTGCCTCATGTCCAAATCTGTTTAAATTGCGTCGAGCTAGGCGCAGCTGCGTCAACTATGTATCGACAAAGCAGTTTGAGGCTATTGCTCGAGCAGGTTCTGCTCGAAAAGACGTCCAGGTGTTGCCGCACTGTGCCTGATAGTGTGTCAACTTGCTGCGCCGCCAATCGTGGCGCGTCGGCCTTGCCGCACTGTAGCCCGTGGCGCGTCAGCCTTGACGCGCCGTCCTCCGTGGAGCTGCAGAAGCTGATGCAAAACCACAGCAAATGAGTAACTACAAGTCGTCGTTTCTTTTTAACAAAGAACATATTCTATAAAAACAAAGCTTATACGACTTGGTGCGGTCTTCAAGAATATATTTTAACCTATATTTTCTCTTATATTATATAATATGTACGAACAAAAGTTTGATCATTAGAAATTATTCCTAAAAACAAATATAAGTTGACTACTTTCATAATTCAAACATTTGATATAATTAGACTAATTATTAGTCAAACATAATAAAATTTGAATTTAAAAATGCGTGCTTGCCTTATTTTCAGGGACGAAAGGGAGTAGCTATGTAGGGTTCAGCAAAGAACACCTTTACACCACATTTTTTTGTGGCGAATGACAACACAAGACAACACAACGAAAGTTACATGGGTACAATATTCGTTATATGGGTACAATACATCAATAGTTCAAATGAAACACAAGAAATCACAATCAAAGTTCTAGTACAATACAACATTGTTTATTACTAAGGCATGGAAATCCTCAGTCAGAAATATACTGAGTAAGCAACTCGTCGTTCGAGTACCAATCCTCTACCACAACATCGTTGTTGTGGCTAGGATCACCTGCATTGCCCTGATCTGACTGTCGCCTGTAGTAAGCAGCCTCCGCTTCATCTGCAACCTCTATGGCTTGAGAGAAGAACGCGTCCTCATCCTGCTCCGCCAGCAAGCCCGCCTCTGCTAGAGCGATGACCTCGCTCAGTCTGTCGGTGTCGTCCTCATCCATCTCCGCATGCAAGCCTGCCTCCGCTAGAGCGATGAGATCACTCAACGTGGCAGTGTCGTCCTCATCCTCGCCCCCTCATTGTCCAACACAATTGGAGATAGAACGCTGCGACCAGCTCGTGTTTTGTGCTCATGTAACTTCTTTTCCACATACCTTGCATGGGCCACCTCTGCGGTATGCTCCCCGCTGCATCCAATCCCTTCATGTATAAAATGCAACAAGTTAGCTACACGAATATATTACATATAAAAGCAGGCAACAAAAATAATAAGGCTTTCAATGACTCACTTGCACACAATGCAGTAACATGGTCGTTCAAGACCTGCATCTGTAATCTTTCCTCCTCCATTGTAGCCTTCCTTGTCCTCTCCTCCTCTAACGCCCTCCGTCTTTCCAACCCCATTTGTCAAGCCTCAGACCAATTGGGTTACGAATACTGCTCTGTCTAGCAAACTCACGCATGTCCTTCTTTCGCTGTTTAACGAATAGGTCGACGTAGTCAGGTCCATATCCCCTCTTCCGTGCAATTACTTGCCTCCCCTTCAACTCATCCAAGAACCAAGCTTGACCATCATAAGATTCCCACTTGCATATCCTAGTGCTCTGTTGAAACGAAAAATTAGATCATAAGTCTCAGCAAAAGAAAAAAATACGATTTTATGTTTTGCACAACAATAATCAACCTCATCATAGTCAACCATATGGCCGCAATAATGGCCTATTCCAAGTTTCGAAGGGACTAGGCCGTAGTTGAATTTAACACCACATTCGCACATGACAGGTGGTGCTTTGAAAATTACCCTTTCTTTCTTCTTTTTCTTTTCATTTTCCTTTGGCGGCTCCGGCCATTGATTCTTAGGACCATAGAGCCACTCCTTAAAACGACACTTCGTAAATGTAAACACCTAAAAGAGGTGACATTAGTACATGAACACCTATAGCTCAACATTTCAACAGATACACTGTCAACTTACTTCATGCTTGTTTAGACACACAAACACCAATGTATTCTCAGGGTTTATCACAGCTCGATCTTTGTAGTAGCATAGAGGAGGTTCCTCGAGTCGTCTAACTGTGGCTAAGTGCTTCTCCTTAGCCGTCATTGCGGAGGGTTAGGGGAGGTGGAACCCACCGCTCAAAGTGCTCACATGGATGTCTCCCTTTCCAACAATCGTCGAAAAGGAGGTACCTTGGGTTAAACTTGTCTGCACCGTCGATCCACTGAAAGAAAAAGCACCTCTCATGGGTATACATAACAAGATTCCAACAAAATATTAGTAACCTAATAACACAAATGAAGAAAAAAACATACGAAAAGAATTACTTACATTAAAACGACTGTATGTGTAGAAGTAACGAGCCGCTGTGTCCGGATGTCTCGATTGAAACACGTCGGCCGGACGACCACAGTCACAGTTAAGGATAGGAAGGTCAGGAGGGATGGGGACATCTTTGCTAGACGCGTCGGGGTACAATTCTCTAGGACGACCCCATTTTCGCCACAACTGCTCTCGATACATGTCCTGCATCTAATAAAACTGGTTGTAATTTAACGTCAATTAAAACATCGCAAATTAATGTAAAAGGAGAACCATTTGCATTACAACTAAAATAATACCTCACACTAAACATGGTAACATGCTTCTACCACGATCCACAATATTGCAGGAGTCCTCACCGAGAGAGAGGAGGAGGGAGGCTCATGGCAGCATTACATCGGGTCCCGCTGCGCGTCATGGGCGATAAGCGCGGCATTGGCGGCGCCATATCATAAGACGACAAAGACTCGCCACTTCACCGGTCGGGGCTGTGCCCTGCCAAGATGCATGGCGCGACAGTGTTGTTTGGTCACGCCGTGGCAATAGACGCGGCCAAAAGTGTTAGATTTGAAAATAAAAAAAAACAGTCAACATGTTCGCTTGTTGGTTTCAGTCAGCCCAAACCAACCAGCCAACAGTGTTTTTCTCTTACAATAAACCAGCACTAGTTAGCCCAAACCAGTAGAAATAGTTTAAAAAAAATGTGAAAAATAAAAAAAAATCACCATCGCTGTCTCTTATCCCTTCTGCACCAAACCTGCAAGGAGTATTTTGTACTGATCCGTCACGGCTTCCATGAGGGTCCAGCGAGGTGGATGGAGGTCGCGTGACCGACTGACCGTTGCCGGCGACGCCAGCCCAAACCCACCAGGTCCCCACTCCCCAGCCGTCCAGGCTGCAGACTGTTTAGTTGGCTGGTTTGTTTTTGTTGCTGGTTTGTGAAAAAGTAATGTTAGTTGATTTATGTGAGAGAAAAATACTGTTTTATCTAAAAATTTAAGATCGTTTACGATAAGCCGTCAAATGAATGGGCTGACGTGTCCCTGAGTATATAGCCGCCGTGCCCGCATATGTGGTAGCCCAACACAACAGAAGTCAAGTCCGAGCCCGTAGGTCGGTAGGTGTCGACACCGCGCCGCGCGCCGCGAGGGTGGGGGACGGGAACTGGGGACCATGAGCGCGGCCGGGCGAGCCCCGTGCGGCCTGCCGCGCATCGGCCTGGGCACGGCGGTGCAGGGCCCGCGGCCGGACCCCGTCCGCGCCGCGGTGCTCCGCGCCATCCAGCTCGGCTACCGCCACTTCGACACGGCCGCGCACTACGCCACCGAGGCGCCCATCGGGGAGGCCGCCGCCGAGGCCGTGCGGACGGGCTCCGTCGCCTCCCGCGAGGAGCTCTTCATCACGTCCAAGGTCTGGTGCGCCGACGCGCACCCGGACAGGGTGCTCCCGGCCCTCCGCCGGACGCTCAGGTGCGTGCGCTGGTTCCTCTTCCTTACTCTGCCGCGGCTTGGGTTTCGCTGCCGCGATTGCTTGCGTCTGAGATTTACATGCTCTTTGATTCGTGCACGGATGGACATGGATCGTGGATGGTATGCTTGGTTTGATTCAGATTTGGGATAGGAAGTGGGACTCTGTTTCAAGTTTAGACGTTGTCCTCGATAACTCGTTTACACTAAACTAGCACTCCTACACTACATCATACACTAGTACACTACATCATACGCGACAGTCCTTTATTTATCATAGGGACAAGACGGGGATACTATTTTTTGGGAAGTGTAGTTGGTGATTTTTAAGTGTAGTTAGTGATTAGTACTCCCAAAAATTTGTAAGGAAAATACTACTAGTATAATACATACTCCCAGTTCAAATTAAGGTTCTAGTGTCGATGTGTACTTTCAGGCTTTCAGCACACAACACAGAATCAAATTAGTCGGCTGCCTGACATGAATCTCTACTGGTTGTAGTTGGTAGTGGCTCCTTTGCTTGCTGCTTTTAGCGCCTTCCTGCTTAAACTGTAGTACTATGTTAGCAGTAACCCAAGAATTGATTTCAGTACAGTTGGGTGGAACAGTTAGATTGTAAACGTGTCTGCCAGCCTATATTGTGATACTCGATGGTGCAGCAGCATCGGCTAATTGCGCCAAAATAAAATTTGGAGGATCTGACATTCTGACGGAGGTCGCAACCATCAATAATAGTTACATCATGGGCTAATTGCGCCAAACTGCAACCATCCATATGCAGCAATCTCCAGATGGAGTACGTGGACCTGTACATGGTCCACTGGCCCGTGACCATGAAGGCCGGGAGGTTCACGGCCCCCTTCACGCCCGAGGACTTCGAGCCGTTCGACATGCGGGCCGTGTGGGAGGCCATGGAGGAGTGCCACCGCCTGGGCCTCGCCAAGGCCATCGGCGTCTGCAACTTCTCCTGCAAGAAGCTCGAGACCCTGCTCTCCTTCGCCACCATCCCTCCCCTTGTCAATCAGGTCCGCCTGGTCCTCCACTTACTTTCAGCCAACTCTCTCGCCATCTATTTTCGTTGTAAATTAAACATGGATCGATGGAGACCATTGGCAAGTTTATCTTTGGGGTAATAATATATAAATATATAACGCAGGTTGAGATCAACCCATTGTGGCAGCAGCATATGCTGAGGGAGTTCTGCAGGGAGAAGGGCATCCAGCTATGTGCCTACTCGCCCCTGGGCGCCAAGGGCACGCACTGGGGCAGCGACTCGGTGATGGACTCCGGTGTCCTGCACGAGATCGCCAAGTCCAAGGGCAAAACCGTGGCACAGGCACGCATATATAGCATCCTCTCGCCAACCTAATATGTACGCACTGAAAGAAGAGACTTTTTCCTGTGCGCCATTATAAAAGATCGCAATCCCTTGTGTGTCTCTGGAAAAATTCAGCGGTCTTCAGCGCTACTACTCCAACTTTTTCGGGTCCTCCATGCCACTTCCGTCAGTTTAGGCTCTAACGCCGTCAAACAGCAGGTGTGAAAAGACGAAAATGCCCTTAAGTTCAAATATGTTATTATTATTTTTAGCATCTTAACGAATTCAAATGAAAAAACTCAAAACTAGAAAGTTGTAGATCTCGTCGAGATCTATAATTTTCATATAAAAATTATTTTCATTTAATTTCGTAAAAAAAATATGATTTGATATGATTAATATATCTTAGAAAAAGCATCATATTTTTTTTGCGAAATTAAATGAAAATAAATTTTATACGAAAATTATAGATCTCGACGAGATCTACAACTTTCTAGTTTTGAGTTTTTTCATTTAAAGTCGTTAAGATGCTCAAAAAAAATTAATAACATATTTGAACTTAAGGGCATTTTCGTCTTTTCACACCTGCGGTTTGACGGTGTTAAAGCCTGAACTGACGGAAGTGGCATGGAGGACCCAAAAAAGTTAAAGTAGTGGCGTTGAAGACCGCTGAATTTTTCTAAGGGCACACAAGAAATTACGATCTTTTATAATGGCACACGGAAAAAAAATCTCCTGAAAGAAATGCCTGCCCCGGACACTCTCTAACTGATGCTTGCGCGATGGATGGATGGATGGATGGATGCAAACAGGTGTGCCTGAGGTGGGTGTACGAGCAGGGCGATTGCCTGATCGTGAAGAGCTTCGACGAGGGGCGGATGAAGGAGAACCTGGACATCGTGGACTGGGAGCTGACGGAGGAGGAGAGGCAGCGCATCAGCAAGATCCCCCAGCGGAAGATCAACCAGGGCCGCCGCTACGTCTCCGACCAGGGGCCGTACAAGTCCCTCGAGGAGCTCTGGGACGGCGAGATATAAAGTAAACGTCCGCCCTGCCAGGCTGCCGCCATGCATGACGGATCGATCGACAAGCTCCCCGTCGTGACAAGGAGTGGCTCGTTCGTGCTCAACAATGGTTCTTTTTATGTTGTTTCCATCTGCGACAAAAATGATGATGCTTTAGTGTGCAGCTGTGCGTGAAATAAATTAAAGGATTTACCGGTTAGTATAATCACCGTGATATTTATGGTACCGATCCGACGGAGATGCTGGATTATGTACGTGTACGTCCTTGCGCGGCAGAAGCGACGAGTGCATCAGACCTAGGCGCCAGCAAAACCGACCGAAGTAGCAATAGCTAAGCACAAGGCACACGAAAACCGCGACCATTTGCGCGCATGGCACCTAGCGCCAGCATAATTAAACCGACCGAACTAGCAATAGCTAGCATAAGGCCGGCACACGAAAACATGTAGTTGTCCCTCTCGAAGAACCGAATGTAGAAGAAGTACACGCGGCATTTCGAACAAGGCAACAACCACATGCTGCAAAAACGCGCGCTCGCACGTTGACCTGCGGCCACTCGTCCTCCCCGTTGACGGCCCCGCTTTCCCGGCGTCTCCGCGACCCGCTCGATCCTCTCGCAAGCACTGATCAGTCACGGCTCATCACGATTCAAAAAAAAAAAGCCATGGCTTATCTACCATATATATACTTCCTTAATGCTGTATACCAAAACAGCAAACTCCCGCTTCCACGTCACACACAATTTCTGTCCATCCGATCAGCTCGCCTCTTCGCTACTCCAACCGTCCGATCAGCATGCCCATTTGACCTCTCCATCACCCTCCTCTCGATCCTTCCCAGAAACACATGCGTGGCCCCGCTCGGCCCTTCCCAGACCTTCGCGACCCTTCCGCACCGCACCCACCAAAAAAATTCTTCGTCTCCCTCGCCTCGCCCGTCCCGCCTTCTCCTCCCACCTCCCGCGACCGCCACCCCTGTCTCCGACACCGCCACCAGCGAGTCCGCGCTGCCGAGCGTCGTCCGCGCCCTCCTCCTCCCTCCACTCTCCCCGGAGTCGCGCCGCCGCCGGACGCCGAGTCCACGCCGTCGCAGCGATGGCGCAGGTCCGCCCTCTCCGCCTGGCCTTCGCGACGCCCTCCGCCTCTCCCAGCAACGACGCTCCACTCCTCTCTGGCGGCCCGACGTTGCGCCACGACAGCACAGGAGCCCCGGCGCGGCCAAACCCTAGCGGCGCAGCCCGGCTCCGTCACGCCGCCTCCGCTGCCGCCCACCTCGATGCCGCACCTCGACGAACCGCACGGCTTCCCTCCCCACCCCTGCTGCCAAACTCTGCACGCCAACAAACTCTGCAGCATTGTTGGCGGACTCCAGTTAAAGAAGGTACATGAATTCCTGATACGCACATCAGCTGTTTGTCAAAATGTTGTACTAATTCATCTCATCCTAATTTTTTGAGGGTGCCATAAATTTAGGTGTAGGCCATATCAGCGCCAGCAGGAATGCAGTCTTCAGATTTTTCCAGGAACATAATCCTACTAATAATGTAAGTGATGAAACATCTCGGACCCCGGTTGTGACTCTAATCAGACCTCTCCTACATGAAGGTAATGACGGTATGCTCCAACGACAATGGGGGGCTGGCAGTGTGCTCCAACGAATTAACGAAGCTTAATGTGCCATTAACAAAGGGTAAGGCTTCCTGATGCTTAACCAAATGCGATGCTGCACCGGCTTTGGACTAACCTTATATGTTGATCATTGGATTTTCCCGTATTGAACATGTGAACTAAGGACTTCATTTCTTTCCTTCCATGTCTAAATTTTCCACCTTTCAGTACACATTTGGAGCCTTGGCTGCACCATTCTTCGTATGGCAACAGCAAAGCCTCCTTGGAGTAAGTATGAAGGGGTGGGTTATTGACTGAATGGATGCAATTACTTTGACATACTTATCAATTATATGATGCAGATTCTTCCATCCGGTAAAGGCTCCCTTTGAAGGATTTCATACATATGCTGATATATATGTAAATATAACAGATTATTGATTAAAAGTATAAGATAAGACAGGCAGTCGAGTATAAAATTATGAGATGCTTCACAGAGTTTACCACTTGCATGCTTGCCTTCCTGTCGCCATTACCATCAACAAGTGTGCTTGCCCCTTTGATATCCCTGTCAGAAAAGCAAATTTTCATTAATAATTAAAGACACTAAGACTGACATGCAGTTCTACAAAGAGTAAAAGACAACCATATCTTATATATTGATTCTTTGATTCTCCCATCGTGAACATATTAACTAAAGGCTTTAATTCTTTATTTTCATTCCAAAATTGATAGCAATGCTCGCATCCTTTCAGTAGACAATTGAAGTCTTGGCTACACCATTCTACTTATGGCAGCAGCAAAGTCTCCTTGGAGTCAGTATGAAGGGGTGAGTTATTGACCGAATGGATGCGACTACTTTTACATGCTTATCAATTATATAATGCAGATTCTTCCATTCTGCATCTCCTATACAATATGACACACCGATCATATTTCAAGGTATCCTTCATGATTTCTTAATGGTATGATGTCTTTTTTTTTTTGGCCAGGTGAAGACTGCAATTTCATCATACAGAAGCTCCAATGTTGGCATGAACATTTCCCTGCCTGTCTCTCCCTGCTGCAGCCCGCTACGGCAGTGCCATCCCCTCCCCACCCAACCTATTCAGCTGAGTACACCCCTCTCCTCGTCTCTACATCTCTTGTTTTCTGTATGTGTTGTCAGCTTCAAATTTATTTTCAGAGGATCGTGTTTAGCAATTGCATGTTGTACATCATGCCATTTTGTTTGTTTCTGAAGCAATGTAAAGACATAGAATACCCACTGTTATGGTACTCATGAAATTGGGAAAAACTACACCTGCCGACCTACATGCGATTACTTCTGAATTTCAGATTTCATGCCAATAGGTCTGTCTCGGTTGTATAATTATCGCAATGGTGCCGGAAAGACTCTTGGGGCCTTGGTTAAAAAAAATGCATAATTTAGAATTCTAAGATTTGTTATTGTTATTATATATACATGTTTCCATGTCTCTTTTCAAGAATAAAATTTCCTCTAATACATGTTTCTATTCATTAATGCTGCCATATTCTTCTAAATGGGCAGAACTGGTGAGTCCCAGTTGGTGCCTATGTCTCCTCCGCCTACGTTGCTTACCTCCTCATACCATTTCAAGATCACTTACTCCTGAATCTTGAATCTGGATCACTTATAGACTCAATGTACTCAGGTACTGCACTATTTAGACTGTACGTGCTGCTATTTTAGCAAATGGAAGTACCTTAGTCTGTGAAGCTTTTGGAAGACTCGAAGTGGATGTCTCAGTGGCTACGACACTGAATACTTAGAGTGAACGTCTTTGTATAGGCTGTAGCATGCCAGTCTATCCATCTCTGCCTAAGGTGTGCTTAATACATGTTTGCTATATGCTTATCTCTAAACGTTTGCCATACCTTAAAATGACAACGCTTCCCAGGGAGAGATATTTTCCTTCTATGAAACTTGTCAAAATTACAATTGAATGATACCAGATGAGAAAGGTCTTATCATGAGAAAAGTAGACAATGTGATCGAATCTCACGGGTGCCGGTATTTATGCCTAAAGTTTTCATATATATTGTTATAGTGTCACAAACACCAAATATCTAGTACAAAATCCTGTGCTCAACCAGTCACTACCTTTGCTTGACCCGTGGCAACGCCCGGGGTACTGGCTAGTCATGATTCATGAGTAGCGACCTCACGGCCGGGAAGCCGCCGTGGGCCGGCCCAGGACAGAGGGCACAGGGCCGAGCTTTCAGCGTTGGCTCGCCAAGCAAGGGGCCGGGGTCGCTGCTCCTGCTCGTTGCAGGACCAGATGTCTGTTCTTCAGGGTTCAGACTTGCGTGCCTGCTTACGTTGGTGCAACCAAAGGAACAACATAAAAAATCTGAGAAAAACAAAAGCAAGTTTGCAAGGCCGCGACGGTATCATTGCGCCATCACAGCTTTATGGAGTTGCTACTATATATCCCCGAGCATCGCCAAGCATGCCTAGATGCAGCATGTCTAGATGCCTGCCGTGGTAGGACGTTGTCTAGCGAAGAATATTTGCTTTCTAGCTTGGTCAAACAGCATTGTCAATCTTATCAGGGTAACATCATTTTCCCTGGATTATGATCAAGGAGAAAAATGCTGCCATTTTAATTTGTTTATTATGGCAAGGGAAAAACGTAAGTATGCGAATTTGTGTAGTGGTAACCATGGTAGTAAAGCTTAAGCGAGCAGGTCCCCAGGCGAGAAAGAGAGAGCATATTCTCTGCAGTAAAAGGGTCATGGCCAGTGTGTTTTTTCACAGAGCATTCAGCGCCGGATGAAATGGATGGCCCTGGCAATGCGGGCGTGACCGTGGGGTAAAAGCTGTCACACGTGAAGAACGCAGGTCAGGAGTAAAGGCGTTTTTTGGTTCCTTTTGCTAAAGGGAGGCGGGAGCGGGAGCGGGAGCGGGAGCCATCCTGCTGTTGCAATGCCCACTTTTGCAGGGACGGAAGCACAAGCATTGATGCCTCATGCCAAGCCGACGAGTACCAAGCAGTGCAACCTGCTACACCGGTCCAGTACCGTATCGGGGGCCTATAGCTATCCAATCTGATGTTCTTTTCTCCTCACATAGTAGTACTTCTAATTCTCCAAAATTCTAGATAGATTATTCTCTGAGCTTTGCCATAAAGCAATGCATGTCATTTCATCTAACAAAACTACAAAAGTTTAGATTATTATTCTGTGAAATCATTCGTTTTTTGGTCTCTTCTTTCTCGAGAACAAATCCTGGGACATTGGACCGTTATACTTACAAATAGCTAGTTTGTTCTTTATAAAAAGATCGATTCCGGAAGGGAAAAAACAACAACATGGGACGGCTTGGAAGAGTGGTCAACAAGGTCTAACATACACACATCTATATGGATGTATAGGCAACAAGATCTAATGATGATTGTATAACTTTAAGAGTAAAATCATGGGTAGTAAATTACATTTTTAGGTCCTTGAAATGTCCTAGAATATCATCCAGCAGGTCCCAAACATTCAAAATGCCAATTTTGGGCCTTGAGTTACTTTGTGCCTTGATGTATCAAGTCACGTTGGATGCCCCATGACTCGACTTTGACCAGTGAGTCCACATGCGGGTTGGGGTAGAGCCCACATGTAGATCTCGCCGAGAATCTGGATTCCAGGACGGCATCGTTATTACCTTCATTATCCTCCACCTTGAAAGCTATGACATCCCTAGTTGTGGAGGTAGCGAGCCTGAAACTAGTGCTCCCTAGGCGAAAGAGGAAGGTGGATGACTACTTTGCTCAGGAGTTCCTGCCCAAGTCAAGAATGACTCATGTATTAGACCACCTCCAAGCATATCTCGCAATCAAGAACCTTCCAGCCAGGTCTTGCTCTATCGTCGTGAGTGGGGTCTTGTAAGTTCACACGTTCTATCCAAGTGACATTTTACAATGAATCAACTCTAGTAGTCACATATGAACTATGACTCGGCGATGATCTCCCACGATGGTTTGACGGGGAAGTCCATGTTGTCGACCTACTCGATCGGAGTAGGAGGAGAGAGTGGTAGCGGGTCTCATAGACATGGAGCGTAGAGGCTGATATGTGGTCCTACCTTTGCGTGGGACCCATTGGTCAAGATCACAACCATTAGAAATCTACCATGGTATACAATTAGCAATGTCGAGGAACATAGAAGATTAGGACACTAGTCCCGAATGACACCATATGTCATGTTTGGGGACCTGGAAGACATGTTGGGACAAGTCTACAATTTGAAATTGGTCTATTTGAGAGTTTTGGGACCTGGATGATATACATGACAAGTTTGGTAACTTAAAAATGCAATTTGAGAGTTTGCAGACCTAAATATCAGGTCATAATAAGTTTAGAGACCGCTCATGTATTGTACTCTAAATTCACTGCGATGTGTGATGTACTCCCTCCATTCCAAATTATCAATCAATTTGGATTTTCTAGATGCATAGTTGTTTACTCACTCATTTTAAACTGTAAGTCGTTCTACCCTTTCTAGGTAATACATAACTTTTTTGCTATGCAACTATATATATATATGCTATGTTTTAGGTCCCTCCGTGCCAAATTTTATGTTGAGGGAAACCCTGCTATGGTGGGATCAGTTTAGTGCTTAAGTCACCGGAATCCTCGAGCATATAGCCGACCGACGGTGGTGTAGTGTGGGGAGGCAAAGAAGTGCAATGGATGGCAATTGGCAACAACATGCAAGGAAGTGTTGTCAAAAAAAAAAACACATGCAAGGAAGAGATGTAATGAAGCCCTTGCTTTCTCAAGATGACAAATTGGAGTGGAATCTCGTAGACACTTGAGTCTTTGACGTGCATGATCTCATTCATACCTTTTACGAGGCCAAAGTTGCAAGTTGTAGCACCCTAAAAACCAAGCGGGTGCGTGGTTGCATTCCATGCAGTAATATAATCGCCACACGACCCGATCGACAAGGCCGGTCTACATACGAATTAGCTTAGCTAGCTCTACATACACAAACTCCAGCTAGCTGCGTGCTGCCTGTGCATGGCATGCACGAGTGGTGGAGCTAGATGCCAGCAGCTCCAAAGCCGCCACCACCTCTGATCGAGTCACAGGCCACCGCGGGGCCGGCGTGTCCCTCGCCGCCGCCCCTGGAGACGGCCACGGAGAGCGAGCTCTGGCCGCACGCGTGGCAGGTGACCTGCGCGAGCAGGCGCGCGGCGTGGTCCCGCAGCGCGCACGCCTTCTCGAGGTCGGCCCGGGCGCGCTGCCTGGCGCGGCGGGCCTCGTCCAGCGCGCGCTCCGCCGCCGCGGCCTCCCCGCGCGCCCGCTCCCGCGCCGCGTCCGCCACGGCCTTCTCCTCCATCGCGCGCCGCAGCTCCTCCGCCTCGGAGTGGTCCTCCTCCTTCTCCTCGCCGACGGCGGCCGCAGCCGCAGCAGCGTCGGCGCCCGCCGCCGTGACGATGGGGCCGATGGAGAGCTGCAGCTTCGTCGTCGTCGCCGCCGCCGCGTGGGGTTCTTGCCGCAGGGACGCGGTTGTGGTGGTGGTGCTAGTCAGCGGCGCTGATGCCGCCGCGGAGGCCGGGAGGAGCTGGAGCTCCGGCGGCGGCGGCGGTGGCACCTTGGGCGGATGCCGCGGCACGGCGGGACGGATGACCGGGAGCGCCGACGGCGGTACGGCCACCAACGCCTCGCCGCGCATCCGGCTGGAGTTGCACGAGTCCTGGTGCTCGATGAAGCTCTCCACCCTGCAAGAAAGCACAATTGATCCATCGTTCATTATCAGTTCCTCACTAACCACCCTCTTAATCTCTCCCGCAGGCCGCAGACGGTGATCAGATCAGTAGAGGCTGCATGTCGCTGCCACGAGCAGGCAGGGATCGGCACATGCGTGCGTGCGCGAGATGGCAACAAAGCCCCTTTGCACCGCCACCGCGACGCTAGGTGCCTTCCTGGGGCGCCGGGCGGGCGGGCGCGCGTGAGAGGAAAGAGACCGCTCGGCGTGCATGCATAATTGGCTGATCTCGCATGCATGCTGACTCGCGCGAGCGAGCCTACACGCCCGGGAAAGCAACGCGTCGATCACGGGCAGCAGGTAGCGATGGGCGATGGAGACCGACCGGTGCGTGCCGATCCAACAATAATCTAGCTTAGCGAGCGGCAATATAATTGGCTTCCACTCGAAGCATCGATTTCAGTTCAGGCGACCGACAGCTACAATACATATGGTTATGCTCTGTGTGGCGCTAGCTATATGTATACATGCAATTCGTCAGTTTTTTTTTGGATGAGTACGTGCCATATATACACATCGAATGAGTGAGCAAAAAACAAATGATCAATCGAAGGACCACTAACATGTATACTTAGGGCTCGTTCGTTCGGTTCGGTTCGGTTCGTGTCCCTGAACCGTGTTCCAGGCCAGGATATAGTGGTTCCAGGTATGTCACACCAACCTGATTGGTTGCATGCGGTTTGGTTCCGGAGGTAGAGGATAAGTCTCCATTTCGGGCCGTGGAAGGAGGAACACATCTTCGTTCCGGCCATTTTTCATTCCAGGACGCATGCAACCAAACACGCATTTAGTCCAATCTGACTTCAAACCAGACCGTATCAATCTGGGTGGAACAGGCCATGTTCCGGCCGAAACGAACGAGCCCTTGGGTGGATATGTTGTAATGGAAGCCACATAATAAGGATGATATCAGCTAGATGAGCGATATATATGGAGACATGCATGTATGAGGTCCCATATGCATCGAGATCGAAAGAGGCATGTCCGGGTGTGGTATATCTATGCGCTGGTCAGTGACAAGAGAGTGTGGCTGCCATGCCAATTATTAAAGGTGTTAGGCCATGCCGGTGTTGTTGTTGTTTTGTAGGAAAAAGGAGGTGGACGGAGCAGAGCACATGGGCGCAGCGCGGCGCGGCACGGCGGCCGTGGTGCGCGGTGCGTGTGTGTGGGTGTAGCGCCTGTACTTTGGTGGATCAGGCCCAGGGGGTCCGAGGAACGGAGCAGCTTGTCTCTACCTAGAGAGTAGAGAGGCTTTGACGACCACTCGCTGAATGCTCAGCTGGTGGCTAGTCTGGTCAGTTCCTAACCCCATCAGAAGCTAGTAACATGCTCACCTGAGCATGGTCAAACCGTCGAAGTCTCTGCATGATAGCTACTTCTCCCTCCATTTCAAATTATAAATAATTTTTGATATATAGATTTTGTTATGCATCTAAACATATATTATATGTAGATACATAACAAAAATGATATATAAAAAAATAAAAACGACTTATAATTTAGAATGAAAGGCATAGCTTATCGTACATGCATATTATGTATGTACACGGTACATGTCAAGTTTGCATCTATACAACCTATAATAAGCAAATATATTGTTACCTGGTTTTGTTTGCAAAGTTACCAACAGTAATATAGCATTAGTACTACTACTATTAAGGATGACACAGTGAAACTAAATAGCATGCAAGGATTGATGGATGCATGTCAGATTCTCTCTTGAGTTTCCGTGAGCACAGCACAGTGGGGAGAAGGAAAAACGCATGCGCCAAGACAGTTGCTGGTGGATGCGGCATCGCTGTCGCCCGTCGCGTTGGAATTTTCGGTCCTACCGCAACCCACCACCGAAACGATCATATCCCACTGCACTGTGTGCATGTGCCACCATCGATATGATATGATCTGCCTTTTTTTTTTGGTTCTTGGCAAAAAAAAAAAATAAAGATGTCATTTCTTCCCTCCTCACTAATAGTAGAGGATATTTAGATACTCAGCCGGTTCGCTGGTCGGTTCCTGTGCTGATAAGCCCGGCTGGTGCTGCTTTGTTATGAGAGGAAAACACTGTTGGCTGGCTGATAAATCCTGGCTGAAACTAATAAGGGTGTTGGTCTGTTCGCTTGTTGGTTTCAGTCAGGACTTATCAACCAGTCAACAATGTTTTCTTCTCACAACAAACCAGCATCAGTCAGACTTATCAACCCAAAAACCAACCTATAGAACCCACTCCATCGTCATCAGCTATATATTCGGTAGCTGAGCTCGATAGATGGATAGGTATCATGATTATGATTAGCTAGCAATAGCATGAAAGCAGCGCCAAATGCAAGGAAAGCATAGCCCCACCCCATGTCCGTACGCATGGACGCATGCAACTGCTAGTATATGATGTGGTCAGCTTGCTATCGCTAATTAAACAAGGGATCAGACCCTAATTAATTGGTGTCGGCTGCTGCCCTGCTCATCACACAGGCAGCCAGGCAGGGCCCTACTCGCGCGCAAGCCGGCCGGCCGGCACCAAGCTTTTGTCTTATCTCCATATGCAAGCCTGTCCATCTCCGATCCCACCGGAACGACCAAACGATCGAAGCGACAGGTCATTTGGACCACGTACCGGGTGGCCGGATCGTGCGTGGTTTCGTACGTGCGCATGCACTTATGTATACGCGTGTGCGCGATCGAGTACTAATCTTCTGCTACATATATACTAGCTAGGAGTATATACGTAGATGTGGCATGTGGGGGTGGGGGTACCGTGAGAAGACGCGGCCGCAGTCGCAGGAGTGGCCGCGGGTGCCGCAGGTCTTGAGGTGGGCCTTGTAGTCGGACTGCACGGCGTAGCCCTTGGCGCAGCGGGCGCACACCCACTGCCGCCGCCCGCCGTGCTTGCGCCGGAAGTGCTTCTTGATGCCCACCAGGTCGCCCAGCGCGTGGGCGGGGTCGTGGTGGAGGCAGCTCGGCTCGGGGCACACGAACACGCGCTTCCGGGGCGCGCCGCCTCCGCTGCTGCTGTTAGCGCCGCCACCACCTGTACCGTTATTAGCACCGCCGTCCTCGCCGCCAGCAGCAGGCGGCGGCGCCCGCTTCACGAGCCGCCACGGCACCTTGTGCCGGCGCCGGTGCATCTGCAGGTTCTGCTCGCGCTGGAAGCCCTGCCCGCAGATCTCGCACACGTACCGGTCCGACTCCAGCAGCGTCCGCGGCGACAGCGCCACCACCTCCGCATCGGGGTCTGCACGTCGTATACATAGCAAGCAGCACAGGGGCACACACATATATATCTCATCAGCCATACGTACATGGGCGCACACGGTGCACGCATTAGCAAAGTGCGCCTTGATGATAGATACATCATGCATGCAAGATCGATCAACAAACGCGTCTATATCTAATAGCGAACGAACGAACGTACGTACCCGGTGTGCCGGGAGGGCGCCTCTTGCGCTTGGCGGGGGACGGCTGCTGGTCGGTGAGGCAGGAGGAGGAGGGAGGAGGTGGCGGCG
Source organism: Miscanthus lutarioriparius (assembly GCA_904845875.1). NCBI lineage: Eukaryota > Viridiplantae > Streptophyta > Magnoliopsida > Poales > Poaceae > Miscanthus > Miscanthus lutarioriparius. The sequence goes on from CAJGYO010000002.1 coordinate 20,278,799, forward strand.
GATGCACCGGCGGCGGCTGCCGCTGCTGCTGGGACGCCGAAGGGGACGACGAGGAGGTGGAGGAGGAGACCAACATTTGGTGGTGGCTCTTGACCAGTGTTGCCATGAGCGTTAGGGAGTTTGCCTTCTTTTATGGGGGTGCTAGCTGATGAGATGAGTGAAGAATGCCCTGGCCAAGCAAGCCAAGGTCACACACACTTGACACTACCAGGCCTTGCTTGGCTCCTTTCCCTCTCTGCTTCTCTTTTTGCTCCTTAGTGGGATAGAGGTGCCAAGGGAGGCTTTATGGGGTGGAAAGCTCAAGGTGCGTATATCGTTGTGTTTGTGTGGAAAGGCTTTGGGGGCATGGGGGGATCATATATAGCTAGCTTGAGATAGAGGGGTGGTGAAAGAGAGAAAGAAAGGGCTTTGTCTATATCTCTTTGCTTTTGTGCCCTGCTGCATCGGTGTGTGGGTGTGCCCCCTTTTTTGAAGGGGGAATGTGTCTCATATACTCATTGGATGGGCAGCTTTTATCAAGCCTTTGTTTGCTTGTTTTAATTAGGGCTTCTTTGCTCTGAGATCATATCGATGGATGGGGATCATGAGATCGAGTACTATTCTCCCTATCTCGTCACACCAATTGATTATGGTGGTTAGCTTAATCTGTACATATCCTTTGTCGCATCCATGTGTCCGTGATAACTGCCGGGTACCTAGCTATAGTGTCTACTACTAGTAGAACATTTTGTTTTCCCCTTTTTAGTTTCCTTCTTTCTTCTTGGGCAGACATGATTTAGGCACTGAGATAATGCAAACTTCTCTTCATGCTTGCATTGCATGTGGTCTTTATTTAGTGTTGTGTCGTTATATATACATATATGCAGACAATGCAAAAAGGTTATGTTTTAAATATATATGCTAAATAATAGGAAAAATAATGATGTGTGTGTGTGTGTGTGTGTGTGTGTATATATATATATATATATATATATATATATATATATATATATATATATATATATATATATATATATATATATATATAGCAGCTGGCCATAGAATAACTTACTTATTATAGCCATCTTGATTTGGTCACTTTGAATATGCATTTACGATAGTTACTATGTTAATTTTAATGTTATAGACTACGGTAACTCCTTACTAAGTGATTTACTATAACAAATAAGTAAATACCACCGTGATATATATATATATATATATATATATATATATATATATATATAATGCATATTATATATTATATATAAATTGGTACAAATAAGTTTATCACTTAAATCAAGATGGCTAATTTATAGAATAAGTAACTCTTTTAAGTAATTTACTATAACATTATGGCCGTGAGTTGTAGTAACACAGTAGAATAAATGCATATTCATGTTATACGACCAAATGGTAGAAAGCTAATTTTGCCAATGGATCACATGCATACTGTATAAACTATGCGCACGAACAGCTCAACCCTTATGACTTGTAGTGATTGCTTTGCTGAAAAAACATGGCACACTATATACTAGTAGTAGTGACGAAGGAAGATTCTTCACACATGCATGCGATCATTTCGCCCAAGTGCCGGCCCCTCGTTAGCTTGATCCCTAACCCTTTTCCCTTCACGACTAAACGAAGGCACAATGAGATGGCATTGACATCTTTCTATACTCCCTACATCGCACAAATGAAAGTTTATTTGCCGACCTCTTGGCTTTTCGTTCCTCGCTCCTTTCGACTTTCTGCTAAGATGGCTGCATGTGTGTAGCTCATTAATCAACAATTTGGAGTAAGTTGCTCACACATGTCTTTTCTAATCGATCCGGCTAGCTGGGTCTTTACAATATTCATAAGCAGATGCCCTTTTGGAGAAGCTGTGTATAGTACGCATAGATTCGAAGAGGGGGAAAAGTGAGCTTCTTTTCCCGGAGGAACTAAACCATGGGGCGCCGGCGAACAGTCCATCTTCTTTTGAGCAGAATTTTACTTGCTTTTAGACTTTGAACTGATCCTTCTCATCACAAAAGAGTGATATTTTGGACATTAAAACGATTCCTCAAGACACAAGTTTGATCAATAACTTCTAGAAATATAATACGTTGGCAAATCATATATATAACAAAATTCCACTATTATGATAATGCTACGTGACAACCTAGCTTGGAAAAATTGTAGGCAGCAGGGCTAGCTTACGCTTTCTATTGTAAGCCGGAAACAATTCATCATCGGTTTTTGAATGTCATTATGCTTCTTTGGCGTGCCATTATTTTTAGTATTCCGCCACATTTAAATATAGGACATTTTTTTTTTGAAGGGAAGGGGATTATATTAAAGTTCGGCACAGTACATCACCAAATTATACATGAAAAAATCTGAAATAAAAAAATACATAATATGCTATCCAAATTCTTCCATCGTCTTCTTCCCCGATGACTTCCCTCAAACGTTGGAGCTAAAGTGCAGTTCTTATGACGAATCCAACGATCAACCCAAAACATTAGACATACCACAAGATCCACACTTCGGAACCAGTCTAAAACACATCTGAATCGATGAAAGAATATCGGCATTTGCTGAAACATCCTCAATTTTCCACGAAGGGAATATCCACGGAATGAATTATAATATGATGAAACCAATAGTTGATTCCATCATATTATCATATATCAGTCGATATCACAGTCATACATCGTAAGCTTACAGGAATACAAGATATTACATCACTAGGGAACACACCTATTACAGAGTTAATCTAGCGAAGACTATCGAGTGAAGGCTTCTTCTTCACGGGTCGTCATCAGAGTTGGTGTAGTGCAGCGTAGATTCCATCTCCGAACCAAACTTGAGCGTAGGCACGAGACCTCTTAATCCTTCTAAAGTCAGCATCTCTGAGAAGCAGAAAAAATCTACACACCGCCATATGTGTGCAGGCCATGGTCAGCACTGATGAGCTTTAGTGGAAAAGATAAATAAGGGATCTGGCGATCCTAACATTTGGCTGTGGTTTGCATCCTTAGCGCATGAGAAGTAACTAACATTAGTAATAATAATATCCAATTTTTAACACATTCACCCCCACACCATCCGTATCCATCCACCAATCATCCATCCCAAACCATCTCCACACCACCACACCATATCTCATCTCACACACTCAGGTCGACAGACCAACTCCCTCTCGGCCTCGTCTCAACGGTCCGCAGCCCCCAAGGCTCACGACCGGAAAATACCCCAAACCCTGGAGGGAGAATAGAATGACTCATCTTCTATCTAGTTTAAGCGAAACCCAGAAAAGGTCCATAGCCGACAAGTCGGCATATGTATCGATCGATCAACCATACACTCTGCAGAGGTTTCTCATACCCACAAGATAGCCATCCTCGACGGTGCCCCGTCTAGGCAGATTCCGGCCGCTTGCTAGCCTAGAACGATGCCACCCTACCTCTCAGCCCTGGAACATCCCAAGTCTAGTCTGGGATGGCTGATACTGTGAGTCGTAGACAGAGCCAGGGCCCACCGGATGTCAAGAGCCGGTCCACAAGGCCTCCTGAAGTCTCGGAAGGGTGGGGGGGAGGGAAACCACGCACCCCGTACCTCCTTGCACACGTTCGCCTAGCAGTAGTGGCATCGCTCTACCAAGTAGTCCGACCGTCCTGCACCATATAGGGCGAGTGGGATGTAGAGGATTCTCGGTGAATCTGAGTACTAGTAAGTCCTTAGGGGTGACCAAGCCAGAATGTCTTCATCAGGGTTTCCATTTACCGTGCCACCACAGCACCTCCACCCCGGGCTCCACCTCTCCGAGGTTCACACCCAAGGCCACCTCCAATTACCATTTACCCGCCATAGGTATTCCATATCCAAGTGCCCAGGTAACACCACATGGCAAGACTCGCCCTAGGCTCGTCGTTACTCCAGCTCGGTCGACACAACCCTCACTCTCCACGCACCCAAGACACACGCAGCACGCTCACACACCACCAAGTCCGGCACCCATAGCCAAACCATTCTCAGGGGGTGCACCACCAGCATCACATCCCCGATATAATGTGAAGTGGAGTTAATAATAAGTATAGTGGTGTAATATGCAAGCAAGCAGGCAAGTAAGCATATATAAGCGAGCGAATGCGCAAAGCAGGGTGATGTGGTAGAGTGGGTTGCATCAGGGTAATAATGGATCAGGTAGTATCATGCATCAAAGTACTAGCAAAGGAATAATTATAAAGCGCTAGCAGTTCTAGAATTTATGCAATGTCTAATAGGATTCTCTAAAAGAGGGTGTTGCCATGACACCTGCGATGTAGAGGTAGTAGTGGTACAATTCTCCATTCGTTGGCGTTCCATTAGCGGGGTCTCCTCCTCCTGTGTTGACTGCATTCCGCAGTCCTTGTCGTCGTCCACGTTCTCTTGGTCCGATCGTCAGCTACTCCGCGAAGCGACACGCAAGGCAAGAGAGCACTCAACACTCGAAAAGATGACAAGACGCAGGAAAATCCAATAACACTAGTGAGGCAATAAGAGATACATGGCTTAGCCCTCTCGGCGGTCGTCCGATTTCCTCGGGCCAAAGAAACAAGAGTGGTGGTTTGCTATACACCAGCTTAAGTCATGGCCAAGCCGGAACGGCTGTAGGATAATTGGTTTAAGCCACCAAGGCTTATCCATAGCAACACCACGGCTCACGATCTTTCGATTCGGGCGTCATGGAGTTGACAGGAATCGGAGGACGGGCCCAATGAAGGAAGAACGACGGGGTTCGGCTCTTATAGTCTTATCCCGCAAGTCACAATTGGACACGAGTAGCAGACAAGAACGAATAACACTATTATGACTTGGCTCCAATGTACTTCGGCTCGCCCGCTATGGTAGAAAGCGGTAGCGCAAAGAGATTGGACAACGACGGGTCCTCTCGATTCACGCGACACAATAACGTCGGGAGCCGAGAAGAGAGTCGCTCAACACGGCAAAAGAAGCGGGGGTTAGCTAGGCACATCCATGTCATGTTCTCAGACACATCTTCGGAAAGATGGTTTTTGACGGTCGATCGAGTCGACACGCATGGGTCCGAGGTACGACATAGACCATAGCTTCGCTAAAAAAAGGGAAATAGTCCGGTCTTTGATCCAATCGCCATGGACAGGGCGGGGTCGAACAGAGCGGGCTAACAAGGCAATAAGAGCAAGAAACCACAGAGAGCGGAGATCTACTGCTTCCAACGCACACGCCACGACAAAAGACGGGGCATCGGAAGGAGCGACTTACTAAAGAATACAAGTGCGCAAACTACTCATAGGGTACCCGACCTGGGTGCACTGGCACTAAGTCATCTCTCAGATTCACAGCGGTGTGGTTGTCACCGTGAGAATCAAAGAAACACGATGGTCGAACGGGGTACAAGCATACAAGGGCTTGTGCACGAAGAAGCAAACAAAAGCGAAAGAGAGACGTAGCTCCATGGTCATGGCGAGGCGAACTCGCGGCCACAAGCTACACCAACGAGTTGGCACCCATCGTTCTACGATTGTTATCTCCAGGTCATCTCCCACAGGACTTGGTCATGGAGGGCCCAAAAGCGTGCGGGTGATATCCGCATCGATGTTAGTATCGACATCGAATCCATCACGACCATGTTCTAGGGCCGAAGACAGAAGCTAACATTCGTGGTACTATGAAGTCAACTAAAAAGCGAGGGGTTGAGTTACACTCGGCATCACGGTCATGGCGAGACGGATCCAGCGATCGTAACATCCGAATGAGGTACGATCCCTCAGCCGACTCGAAGGCTCGGCACACAGGCAACAACACCAGCAACCAGCGATAAGAACCAAACACGACCAAAAGACGCAACAACTCGACACGACTACGGAGTAGCACATTCCATAGCTGGGAAATGGGTAGATCCTGTAAGACAGTCATGGACAGATAGGTCGTAAGAATAGGGCCCAACAAGGTAGATATGCGTATACGGAAAGATGCGAGATGGGGCTTTCCATGGTCTCGATAAGACATACGACTAGGGTTCATGGTCCAGAGGGTACAGCTCGCAGTAGACGGGGTCATGATATCTCCTCAACGGCACGCACTTGCAAGGCAAGGCGACCGAAACGTCGGAAAGACTCCACTTGTCGTCGGTACGATGCTAGGGATCACACGGTTTCTCAACGGCTCGCCCTCGTTTAACGAGGCAGTCGGAATGTCGGGAACGGACTCAATACAACGACGGCACGGTGCTAGGTCATGCGGTGTATGCCAGGGCTTTGTCCGTGAGTTGTGCAATGTGACTACTTCAAAAGGCCTTTAGCGTGGGTATATACTTGTTACTTCCATTGGTTAGTACTACCTCTGGTCCTGTGTTTAGGCATTTCGTGTATGGGCGAACTTTATAAACTTGACCAATAATTTAACCAATATTTTTTAACTATTATAAAACGAACTTTATATTATTAGATTTGTAATCAAACATACTATCCAAAAACAGTAAGTTTATAATCAATATAATATAACATAAATAACTGGCGCAAGTATAATTTAGAATACCGTGTCATATCAAACCTATGCCTTATAAACTGGTCCGGAGGGAGTAATCGGTAGGAGTAGGTACTTAGGTTTATCATATCCACTCGCTAAAAGTGCATCTTTTTTGGTCAATGCTAAGATGCTGATGTACTAGTAGTCTACTATTATTCTTTTTTTTTTCTCTAAAGTAGATATATTATTTTTAATGTGTCGCTCATGGCATTTACTATTACATTCTCCCGCATGCAAAACAAAATTGTCGAAAGATAAAGAAGGCTATAATTTCATGAATTATGTGGCTGACTTATTAATATTATCTCATTATTTCTCTTCTGATGAACACATGACCAAATAAAACAACTGTACACGCATGATGATGATGGCATGTAGCTTGTCCTGTCAATGGTTAATCAGAACTATGATGAATTGTCAAGCATATCATCATCGATTATTAGTACTCAATACCATATATTTAACACGGTACTTCTTCATGCCGTACAGGGGAGAAGGTGCAGCACACTTCACCATCTTCCACACACACAAAAAATAGCCAACTATTGACATATATATATAGGAGTATATATATTTTTGAGAGCAGCCCCTTTCTCCCTCCTCGTTCGCCTGTTTCATCATTTGGGTCTATGCAAACGCAGCACGCACGCCAAACCAAAGTATGCAAAGGCAAGCAAGTACTTTTATCTCTGGGTACGTTGCTCCCAGCAGTTCTCGCACCATCATCATGCCATGGAGTTGTTGCAAGCTCGTGCCAGCAGAGAGCAGACGTATGCAGATCGATGCATGGATGATGCTGTATGTACATGCCTCGTGCTCTCGAATCCCAACCAGCTCAGGTTGGCATCCAACATGAACTAGTGCCTACGGCCATGTGTGTCGACCTATTATTACTCTTACTCGTGTGCTTTACGACGCCGTACACATTGGCAGGCGTATATGCATAGACCAACTGAAACTAAAGATGAATGGATGGATTTCACTGTAATTGCAGAGAAACACACTTGTTCATTGGAAAGATTTGTTATCTCATTTCATATCATAAGTGAGTTTATCTTCCGTTGAGCAATCATTTCAGTGTTTCTTTCGGCCAAGAAACTCAAGACGAAGATCACTAGTAAAGAATAGACCTTTGATTCTCGGTCAAAATGGGCTCTAGTCTCGAATTTTTGTCCCCGGGACTAGAAATACCTTTAGTCCCGGTTGGTGGTTCCAACCGGGACTAAAGGTCCCTGCCCAACGGCTACTGCGCCAGACAGAGATGGCAGGGACCTTTAGTCCCAGTTGGAACCACCAACCGGAACTAAAGGTATACTTTTACTCCCGGTTGATGGCTTCAACCGGGAGTAAAGGTCTACTCCCGGGCCGTGGCTGCGCCCAGGGTTGGAAAGTTACCTTTAGTCCCGGTTGGAGCCACCAACCGAGACTAAATGTCCTCTCTTTATTATCGGTCGTCTCCTTCTTCCTCCCCGAGCCCGAGCTCAGCACATTTTGAAGCTCACTGCACTAGTGTTCTTGCTTCCTCCCTCCCTCCATTGTTCCTTCATCCATTCTTCGATTTCTCCGTCGATTTCTTCGATTCCTCCGTCGATTCTTTAGTTGTAAATGTTATCAATCTCATATTCTCATTTTTCACCATTGTCTTATGTCATTTTATTCACTATATATATATGGTTCTTTATTGTGGTTTTTTTTTTCATTTGTAAGCAATTTGAGCTCAAAATCACTTCAAGCTTGCATATTTACATGAAAGAAGGTTAAAGTATATATAAATATAAACTTAGAAAATAGTTAGAAAATTATAGAAAATCCGTACTAGTTGAACTTGCGGACCGTGTTCATCTCGACGAGCATGTTTCTCTCGCCGAAGCGAAGTAGCGGGACGTCAAGGAGGAGCTTTGATTCTACGGGGGCGAGCGACAGCGGTCGTGGAAGACCGTGTTCCCTTCCTCGTAGAATCGGAGCTCTTCCTTGACCAAGCACGGTGCCGTCCGATGGAGAAATGCTCGCCGAGATGATCACGTAAGCAAAAGGTCAACTAGTACGGATGGTTATTTATTCACATGTCTCGATATATCGCAGCAGAGTATGTATCAATCACCGCGTACCTAAACGTAGTATATATAAATATAAACTTAGAAAATAGTTAGAAAATTATAGAAAATCCGTACTAGTTGAACTTGCGGACCGTGTTCATCTCGGCGAGCATGTTCTCTACCGAGCGGTAACGGATATCAAGGAGGAGCTTTGAGTCTACAAGGGAGAGCGACAACGGTCGTGGAAGACCATGTTCCCTTCCTCGTAGAATCGGAGCTCTTCCTTGACCAAGTTCGGTGTCGTCCGGTGGAGAAATGCTCGTCGAGATGATCACGTAAGCAAGGTCAACTAGTACGGATGGTTATTTATTAAAACATGTTTTTGAGCTATAATGTATTAAAAAATAAGTATAGAGATCTAGATAATTTTATAGTTTCTTAATTTTATTTGTTTATAAAAAGAGAAATTTATAGTGTATTAAAAAATAAGTATAGAGAGTAGATGGCAACTGCTTTCGGGTCCTCGGCCTCTCATGGGTTTCCAAAGCGACTTAGGCCAGGCCTCCCTCTCATTCCATGCGGCAAGTGTCGTGATGAGACGAAGATTGTGATGGAGTACCGAGTGAAGAAGGAGGGTCCCAACAAGGATCGTATCTTCTACAAGTGTCCGGATCGCAATGTGAGTTATTTTATTGTATTTAATGATTATGGTTAGTTTATACCTATTTTCATGATGGTTGTGATTAAAGTTCTAATTTTTGTTTTAATTTGGTGGGATGGCAAGTGGGCGATGTTCGGGCTTCTCTTGGAAGGAAGAGTATGTTGAACTCGTGCAAAAATATCTTGCACAATGTGATACGAATCTGATGGCTAATGAGGCGGTGATCCAAAGAAGAAGCCCAAAGATGTTGCACAATCGGAGGATCATGTCTATTTTAGTTAAGATTGGTCATGAAATCCTAGTGCTACTGAAATGTATTTTAGCTTTAGTTCTTTTAGTGGTAGTTGGGATTGTCTACATTGTAGCGATGCTTTCATAAATTTGTATCTTTTTTTGTGGTGGCACGCATGTTGTATAAATAATTAATTATGATCTAGGTTTTAATATGGTATTTATGTCATGTAATGCGATGAGCCATCATTAGATGTATAATGCTGATCACCACTCCCAAGAGTTCATTGATTGGCGTGCATTCTTTGTTACGTGCGGCCGAGGCAAACAAACGCTGACGATTTCATGTTTGCCCATGTGCCATATGTAAGAATACGGTGGAATATCCTTGCTCAAGGACTCTTCATTCACACTTGTTCAAGTCGGGTTTCATGCCAAACTATATTTGTTGGATAAAAGCACGGAGAAACCGATGTTGTAATGGAAGAAGGTGAAGAAGAATAATGGGACGACAATGATATTATTCCCGATGGTGCGTGCTTCAATGATCTTTGCAATGGGAGAAAGTGAAGAAGAGGTAGCCGCAGAAGATGAGCGGTGATGATCTTTCTCGAGGTCATTCGTGACGCACAAAGAGAATGTGAAAGTGAAAAGGAGAAGATCAAGTTCGAGCGGATGCTAGAAGATCACAAGAAATTGTTGTACCCAACTTGTGATGTAGGCGAGAAAAAGTTGGGAACCACACTAGAATTTTTGCAATGGAAGGCAAAGAATGGTGTATCGATAAGGGATTTGAAGAGTTACTAAAAATTCAAAAGAAGATGCTTAGAAGGACAATGAATTGCCCGCCACTACCTACGAAGCAAAACAAGTTGTATCATCCTATGGGTCTAGAAATAGAGAAGATACATGCATGTCCTAATGATCGCATCCTGTACCATGGCAAAGAGTACGAGAAATTGGATGCATGCCCGGTATGCCATGCATCGTCATGTATAAGATCAAAGAGATGACCACGGTGATGTTGAGGGCAAACGTCAGCGGAAGAAAATCTGCCAAGTTTATGTGGTATGCTCCTATAATACCACGCTTGAAACGCGTCTGTCGAAACAAAGAACATGCAAAATTGTTGCGATGGCACAAAGAAGACCGTAAGGTAGACAATATGTTGAGACACCCTGCTGATGGGTCCTAGTGGAGAGCAATCGACAGAGAATTCCTAGAGTTTGCAAATGACGCAAGAAACTTAAGGTTTGCTTTAAGTATAGATGGTATCAATCCTTTTGGGGAGCAGAACAGTAGTCATAGCACTTGGCCTGTTACTCTAAGTATCTACAACATTCCTCCTTGGTTATGCATGAAGCGGAAGTTCATTATGATGCCTGTGCTCATCCAAGGCCCGAAGCAACCTGGCAATGACATCGATGTGTACCTGAGACCACTTATTGATGAACTTCTCATTTTGTGGAATAAAGAAGGTGTACATGTGTGGGATGAGTACAAACAGGAACACCTTGATCTGCGAGCATTGTTGTTCGTAACAATCAATGATTGGCCTGCTCTAAGTAATCTTTCAGGACAGTCAAATAAGGGATATAATGCATGCACACACTGCTTCGGTGATATAGAGGTGTATTCTTGAAAAAATGTCAAAAGGTCGTGTACCTTGGCCATCGTCGATTTCTCCCTGCAAATCACCCCATAAGAAAGAAAGGCAAGCATTTTAAAGGGAAGGCAGACCACCTGACCAAGTCTCGCAACCGAACCGGTGAGGATGTACTCGATATGGTCAATGATGTGAAAGTCGTCTTTGAAAAAGGACATGGAAGCCAACCTGTTTCGAACGACACTAACGGTCACGCACCCATGTGGAAGAAGAAGTCCATATTTTGGGACCTACCCTATTGGCAAGTCCTAAAGGTCCGTAGCTCGATCGACATGATGCACCTGACGAAGAATCTTTGTGTGAACCTGCTAGGCTTTATGGGTGTGTATGGAAAGCCTAAGGACACATTTGAAGCACGACAGGACTGCGTTGTTTGAGAGAAAGAGACAACTGCATCCGAGAGAAGATGGATGATGGGCGCCATTACTTACGTCCCGCTAGCTACACTCTAAGCAAAGAGGAGAAGGAAATCATGTTTGAATGCTTAAACAACATCAAGGTACCATCTGGATTCTCCTTGAATATAAAGGGTATTATAAATGTTGCGAGAGAAGAAATTTCAGTAACTTAAAGTCCCATGATCATCACGTTCTCATGACGCTTAATTACTTCCGATTGCATTAAGAGGAATTCTACCTCCAAATGTACGTCTAGCCACCGTGAAGCTATGTGCATTCCTCAATGCAATTTCTCGTAAGGCAATTGATTCAAGCTGATCTAGCTAAACTACTGAGAATGATGTGGTTCAATGTCTCGTCGACTTTGAGTTGGTGTTCCTCCTTCCTTCTTTGATATTATGACACACCTCCTAGTTCACCTAGTCAAGGAGATTTTCACTCTCGGTCCTGTGTTCCTACACAACATGTTCCCCTTAGAGAGATTCATGGGAGTCTGAAGAAATATGTTCACAACCGTCGTTTTCGCCTGAAGGAAGCATCGCCAAGGGCTATGGAGCAGAAGAGGTCATTGAGTTTCGTGTTGACTTTATTCCCGACCTTGACTCGATTGGTGTTCTGAATCGAAACATGAAGGGAGACTAAGCGGAAAAGGGACACTAGGGAGGAAAACATATATTGGTACGGATGATGATTATTTCAATAAAGCGCACTACTACAGTTATCTGAGAACTCCTCTTTGGTAGATCCGTATATTGAGACACACAAGGATCTCTTACGATCCGAAGTTTCTAGGGAAGGATGAAGCTTGGATTACTGGCGTAAGCACATGGAAACTTTCAGCGGTTGGTTGCGAAAAAAATGTCAAGGTGATGAGAGCATCCATGAGCAATCAGATTTATTGGCTATGCAACCATCATGGCATATCGTCACATACAAAGGGTATGAGATAAATAGGAACATATTCTACACAAAGAGCCCAAGATAAAAGGAGTACCAACCAAAAGCAGTGGTATCCGCATAGATGCCCACAGACCGAATGGAAATAAGCGGACATATTATGGACGATAGATGAAATATGGGAACTAGAATATGCACCTACTTTGAAGATCCCATTGTTCAAGTGCCAATGGGTAAAGGTGACCGGAGGTGGGGTAACAAGAGACAACGAGTATGGAATGACAACAGAGACCTTAGTAATATTGGGTACAAAAGCGAACCATTCGTCCTTGCCAAGGATGTGAATGAGGTGTTCTATGTCAATGATATGTCTACCAAACCAAAAGAGAAAAAAACGATAATGACTCAACCAAAGAGCCAAAGCGCCACATAGTTTCTTTCGGGAAAAGAGTCATCGTGGGAATTGAGGACAAGTCGGACATGTCAGAAGATTATGAAAAGGATGACCGAATTCCGCCATTCAAAGTGAACAAAGACCCTAGCATCTTGGTAAATGATGAGGACACTCCATGGTTAAGACGCGATCATAACCAAGAGACATACGTAAAGAAGAAATTCACTGTTGTGCCCACTTGATGATATAGTGATTTAATGTAGTGTGTGTTTGAGATATTATGTAATAATTGTGAATTCAGATGTTTATTATGTCATGTTTCAAATTAAATCAATGTTTGATTTGATGGGATTTCTCTCTCAAAAAGGTAAATTAGGATATTGAGTGATGAAAAATTAAAATATTAACGTTAAAATGATGTGAAAACAAATTTCCTGTCCAAAACCAATAGTTTTAATAATTTTAATTAAACACTACATTTTTGCATTAATGAAATAATAAATATTAGTTACATTATGTTTTATAATTGTAACAAAAAATAAAAAAGTTAGGTTATAGATTTTTCCTATGTGCAATAAAGAAAAAGAAAATCCATATTTTTAACAAAATAATTTTATGCCTTTTATTTAATTTACTATGTATTTAACAAAAACTATTGCATTTCTATTGTATTTAACAAGACTATTACTTAAAACAGGCGGGAAACGAAACTGCAGGCCACCTTTACTCCCGGGTGGGAAGCCCACTCGGGAGTAAAGGTGGGCTGCAGTTTCGTGGCCCGCCAAAAAAACCCTTTATTCCCGGTGCGTGTTGCCAACCGGGAGGAAATGTATACCTTTACTCCCGGTTGGTAACACGCACCGGGAGTAAAGGGACATTTACTCCCGGTTGGTAATACGCACCGGGAGTAAAGGACCTTACTACCCGGTACAGTGGTATCGCACCGGAGTAAATCTCCCAGTGTATATAACCGCCTTGTGCATACGCAGATCGATCCCCTCCTCTTCTTCCTCGTCGAACACCGCCGCCCTTTCTCTTCTTCCTCGTGCCACCGCCGATTCGTCTTCCCCTGCGCATCAGCCCGCCCCCGTGACACCAGAGCCCGCGCCTCGCCTCGTGCTGCCCTCCACCGCCGACGACCTCGCGTCGACAACCTCGTGCGGCCCGGCCTCCACCGCGCGCGCCCGTGGCCCTCCACCGCGCCCACCCATGGTGAGAGTTCTCTCGGCTTTCGTCGTGCATGGTGAAACGGCGTCAGTGAGGGCCCATGCATGGTTGGGGTCTTTTGCTGCTTGTCGTCCATAGCGGAGGAGCCATCAGCTGCTCGTCTTGGGGGCATGCCATGGTTGTCAGTTTCAACAATGGCGTCTTAATTGGGGGCAACGGCATGTCATGGCTGCAGTGAATCATTTCCTTGAAGCACGCCACGTGCAAGTCAACAGCCTTGCCGTCTAAGTGGATGTGGTACCTGTACGCCCAGAACCTACTCATGCCCTTGTTGTCTCCAGAAGTCACACGGTGGCAAATCTCGCGATGCCTTCCGGTGGAGCTCTAAGGCTCGGCCATCGTGGACAATGCGTTCCGGCAGTGTGGCGCAGCCCTGGTGGATGCCGAGGTCTTGTTCGAAGCAGTGGTAGACGTAGCTAGCTGAAACTTGCAACATCACGACATCACGCACTGACGACACCGCTCCGGCCCACCTCACGTCGTCGTCGTCAGCACACCGGCCCGCCTCACGTCGTCGTTGTCAGCACACCGACCACCGCGCCGACACGTATATATACATCATTTGTATTCATATGCATGTATATATACGTCGCGGAGCACCGCCGCCCTCGTTCGCCTATGCGTTTCTATGTATACGGCGGAGCACCGCCGCCCTCATTCACCCATGTGTACAAACATATATACGGCGGAGTTGAGCACCACCACTCTCGTCACACACCGCCTCTCTCATGGCCTAGTCGATCAACATTCAGACACGTGGTCGGCACAAGATATATTGTAGTTAATAAAGTGACTATGTTTAGTTTAAGATATATGATGAATGACTACATGGTTCACATGGTACATAGGATATATAACAACATCATGCAATCGACACCGCCCGGCCCACCTCTCGTCGTCGTCGCCGCCAAGACACCGCCACCGCGCGACACATGCGGTTATATCGTCATTTGCATTCATATGCATGTATATATATCGTCGCGCGAGCACCGCCGCCCCTCGTTTGCCCATGTGTTTCTATGTATATCGGGCGGAGCACCGCCGCCCTCGTTCACCCATGTGTACAAACATATATACGGCGGAGTGGAGCACCGCCACTCTTGTCACCGCCCTCTCTCGCGGCCTAGTTGATCAACATTCGTATTATCATTATCGTTAACGCTAAACAATCACACCAGGCGAATTAATGTCGGTGACTAGGGCGAACCGCGTTGTTGATGTCACCGACGTGGTTCGCCCTAGTCATCGACGAAGTCAGCCCTAGTGTGGCTTAATTGCGTCCGTGACGAGAGAGGCAAGATTTAATAATGCATATTGTTCGTAGATTTTACGCATGTAAGCAAAGATTTGACGTACTATATATTGGTTTTGTTTTTTGAAGCTAGATGGCCGACCCAGAAACATGGATGAGGAGGAGTTGATGATGAATTTGATCAACTTTGGCACTCAAGTTGCCGGCGATGATGGTGCTAAAAATAACGTGCAAGAGGATGCAGATGATCGGAGTCAATACTTAGCTCTTTAACAAAATGAGCAACAACATATTGGCCAAGTATATATTTTTTTATTATTAGCTATATAATTATCATATGTCTTATGTGTGCTCATGACATTAAAAATAATGTTTATGTTTTGTAGCCCTCTGGATCGACATCAACAACTACAACGAAGAGTAAAAATGTTCGAGGTCCCAAAAAGCCATTGGAGGGCCGCTTCATCATCTCGGAGTTCAATGTGGATACAGGCGAACCGGGGGGCAAATAAAATGAAATTGTGCACCACTGTGGTTACCTTATACGAGACCGCTCCCGATCAAGTACCATGAATGGAAGAAGAAGACCAATACTCCTCATATCAATTTTGTCTCCGATCGTGACAAGACGTTAATTTGGAAAGATGTCTTGGTACATTTCACGCTCCAAACAGATGGTTATGATGATATTATAGATGGTGATGAATTGAAGGAGCGAGTTAGGGATTGGACAATGAAGAAGATGTCCACCTAGTTTTAGACTTGGAAGAAACACCTATACACGACGTATGTTAAGAAGAACATAGCACCAGATTTTACTGTCCCAGGCCCGATCTCAAAGCAGAGGCCCTATTGGGATGAGTTTGTACAGTACAAGACATCGGAAGAGGGTGCGAGTCGGGTGATAAAGAACCAACGTAATGCCCAATGAAGACATACCACCATAACTTGGGATCGGTGGCTACCAATCGCTATTAAGAAGTGGAACAAAATGGAAGCATACCTTCTTGCCAAGGGTATCACACCCGAATCACTCGAGTGGGGAGAGCGTGCAAAGAATTGGTTTTTCGCTCATGGGGAACACTGGACCAGAGAGACAGTGGAAGTGCGTTTATGGTGCAAAGGCTGCAAGAAGCAAAGCAGAAAGATTGTTTTATGCTCTCGAGAGCTACTGCGCTAGTGGTGCGTTTAGGCCCAACAGAGAGAAGGATGAGCCGACATACGCCATCGGGACTATTGAACATGGTGGCCAAACTAGAGGAAAAAGAAAGTGTCTCGTGGGAGCATGGATTCCTCAGATGCAGACCTTCCTCTGAAGCCGCCAGAGAAAGAAGGAAGAAGAGGCACAGCTGGCTCCAGAGGTTGGAGGAAGCGGTGCGTGAAGCACTGTGAGCGGAAAAAAACCTTGAAGCGAGAATGCAGGAGGAAATCGGAAGGCAAGTGCAAATAGCGGTGAGTGCAAGCAAGCGGTGCATCGAGCGAGGAATCAACATTAGCCATCTGCATTCGGTTGAAAAGCGATGCGCGCTTCACGGAGATACCAAATCAAGGGGACACAGGACTACGCTTCCCTATGGATGACGCCTTGAACCTTGTACAACACTGTGAGCTACACATTCGAAGGGGAATTCCACAATCAAGGTGGCTATCGGTCTTGTTAATCCTATCGACCGTGAACCAAGACACCAAGGATTCATGGGAATATAATGCAAGAAGGATATGCTACCATCTCGGTAGATAAAAGTGAAAAAGGTTTTAGTGATTTGCCTCTTGACATTTCACGAAGGTGATGGCGAGAAGACTCTAGGAGAAGCGGAGAAGACATTCATTCTATAGCATAAGCGCTACATTATCATTCAGGGATGTCGGCTCCACCTCCTCCTGAACTACCTCACCATAGGTGCGTGCGGATGAAAACACTACATCATTAATTTGTATTGGCTTAAATAATTAACAATCTACTCATAATAATATGTCATTCCTTTTTTTTTGTAGCAGATCATCCCCCAACCTAAATCCAATTGTTCAATCGCCAGATCATCATAGTGCTCAGACGATGACATTGTGTTGGAAGGTGAGGCTGCATCCACACCATCTCCAAGGAGGTCTCAATGCCATGCAGCCCGCCACCTCCAAAGAGGTCTCCAACGTGCTGCCAACACCTCCAAGGAGGTCTCCAACGCGCCCCCCGCCCCGCCTACTACAAGAAGCCTAGCAAGAGGCCACCCCTCAAGCGAAGAACCGGTCCCTTTGCAAAGAAAGCCACCGTGAAACCAAGGGCTATTCCCAAAATAATATCTGAAGAGAAGGAAGAAGGAACTGATGCATATAAAAAAGATATGTCTAGATTCTATGACAAACTTAAAAAGAATCAAGAAGCAAGGAGAAACCCGGAGAAACCGTACTTATTAGTAGCTCCGGATATTCTAAGAAAAAAGGGTGGCTTTTTACCGGCAAGAACAATGGGAATCTCGTAAGCCGTCCAAATCAACGTTATCGGACTATGACCGCACTCTCACCAAGTCAATTGAGTGCATGAAAAAAAAAGCGGGCAGGAAAGGAGTTGCCCAACTCGGACAACAAGCGCACCAATCGGTCCCCCCGCTAGTTGTTGGTAATGAATATGGTTCGAATTTAGGATTAATGCATCGAGGCAAACATACCTCCGGGATGTCGATTTGGATCACCTTGGTGAATTTATTGATGAGACTGGTCTCGACCTTTACCAGATGTTTGGTGATGGAAACATTAAGAGTGCAAGTGAGAGGTTGATATTTGGAAGAAAAATTTGTACTAGGCCGAGTCTATACAACCCTCAAGCCTTATCTCGATCCGGGGACGCAAATGTACCGCTAAACAAGTGGTACATGCAAAGGCGTCTACGGTGGAGACTTCTGCGTTGGTGTCGAATTAGAGGCGAACATTGGTTCCGTGGCGATGATGTTATGTATGTTGACTTTGCATAATTTCATCAACTATGCCACCCGACCTCTCTCGGACAAAGTTATCATTAGTCGCTATTGCCCGTAAGTAATAATTCTTTTGATCTATTATTAAACTCATCATATGTGTGTATATGCATATAAATTATCCTAACAAGTACTATATATATGTAGATTTACAATGACAGGAGCTCGAAAAGAAAAGGCTGCAATGAAATTGGTTTTGTTGAACCCCATATAATATTCAAAGACCCAATTACTCCAAAGACTAATTGGAAGTGCGAGTCGAGGAGAGTAACCTCATGAACTTCTTAGTGAACGAACGCCACAAGAAGGATATACTCTTTCCCTATAACTTCAAGTGAGTGTTAATAATATCGATCATCCTTAATGGCTCATATGTTGATTCTAGTTAATTAATTAGTGTTATGCGTTATATCCTATAAAACACATGCAAATCAATCTTTGGATATTGATGGACATCGATCCGGTGAAAAGTCACTTGATAATCTATGACTCGATGAGAAAACCACAACAAGACTACCAAGATATGATAGATATTATCCAGAGGTAATTTCGGGATCTCTAGCAACTATATATACACACAAACATGATGATTAACTATATCGATGGCGTGGCAAATTTTTTATTAGGCGTGTTTGGAAAACCTTTATTGAGAAGCAACGCATGGAAAAATGCAAAGCGCCATTGAATGTAATCCCTTTAAAAGTAAGTCCCACGAATCGCATCATCTTTATTAATTAAACATATAGCTTTCACCGGATCACCAGATTGGATGACAAATCTTTTTCTCGTAAAGTGGTGTCTCGAAAGGAGAACAGAGGAACAACTACATGTGGTTACTATATTTGCAAGTTTATCAAGGTGATCTCCCAAAGAACTCCTCTGAGAGAGACTCAAAAGTATGTTAAAAATACACTATATATTCATTTAATTATTATTATTGATTGTGTTACTATGTCTTTATATAAATATATGTACATATATTAATTTATTTTCCTTTAATTCAAACTCAGTATACTCGATGGTTGGAGGAAAAGGTCATACTGCAAGACCAAATCAAAAGCAATTCAAGAGTCTATAGCGGATTTTTTAATGAGCGAGTCATCGATTCCAAGGCGAGTTCTACTTGACCCAACACCGCCATGGAAGCCAAGCTAGAGGATGAGAGAAAACTTGTTATATCACAACAACTGTAATGCATTCTTTTTGTAATATATGCACATGAAATAATATAATGTAAAATACACATATGCATGCATGCATGTAAATATATATATGATGCATGCATGCACATATATATATATATATATATATATATATATATATATATATATATTTCTATGCTTGAATTGTGTGATTTAATACGTTCATTATGCTTGAACCGAAACATACTATACGCGCGTATAAATATATAATTAGCAGCGTACAATACGACTTCGAAAACAAAAAAATGAAAAAAAAAGAAAAAAGAAAAAAACCTTTAGTCCCGATTCGTATTACCAACCGGGATTAAATGTGTCGGCCATCGTGGCATGTCAGGAGGCACCTTTAGTCCCGATTGGTGTTACCCACCGGGACTAAAGGTCCTCCTTTAGTCCTGGTTTCTGACCCGGAATTAAAGAACCCTTTAGTCCCGGATGTTTGCTCCCGGATGAAAAACCTGGGACTAGAGGGGTTCCCACCGAGAAGTAAAGCTCGATTCCCTCTACCAGTGGATAGTTACGTGGAAAGCCGGGAGACAAGCTTACTAATTGAGGAATGCTCTACGATAATGTTTCATAGGCCGGTCGCATGAGAACACTCATATAAAACTGAAGTGGTTGCCTGTTGTCGTCTGAATAACAAGGCTCCATCCATAACCAGCTTAACAACCGACGTTCCTGACGACGGTCTATCCTTTTGGAAAGGGATCTTTTTTGAGAGAGAAAACCAGAAAAATGATTCCTTTTCTCCCTTTTGGCTACAACAAACTACTCCTAATTGTAGGAACATTCCGGTTACGAATTGGGGTGATATTTACCGCACGGTCAGCGGCAGCATGATTTGGTAAAACTCAAATCAGGAGAAACGAAAGCCCAGCCTCCATCAAGCACAATTTTGAACCTCTTGATCATATCATATCCACTGGTACCTACGTACAGTACGTACTCCATGCCATGGCAATATGGCATGCCAGCAGTTTGACCTTTTTTATCTGACGCCGCTGTAACTTTTCTTTTTTCTCTCCTGTGCCTGTGCGTATTCAGAGTTTCAGACGGAGCAGCAGCTGCGCAGACGAGACGACCATCCCTCTCTCCATCTTTCTCCCGGAGGGCGATGTGGAGCCGGCCACGCACATTTTCACTCAGTCTGCCACCACTCGCCTTTCACTCTGGCCGATGCAATCATCCAGCTCCCCTGAAATGGCCCATCAGCCCGGCGCGCGACGCTCCACAGGGAAAAACATCAGGCCTGCTCCCCCTCTGAAAAACATTGTCCACTCTGCGGGCTGCTGCTGCTCGGTATCCTCCCCTCCCTGCGCATTTCTCGGGCGCCGGAACCAATTGAAACCCCCTAGCTAGCTTGTTCTCGATCAGTTAGCAATGGAGATCGACACCGAGAGGGAGGCAGGGAGCTGGCGGTGGGCAAGAAAAAGCCGACTGGAAGGACGCAATGCAATGCGGTTGCAATCAGGCGGGCCTGCGCGGCTACACCACCTCTGATCTCTGCGCGGAGCAAGGCTGCCGCTGCCTGTGGGACGGAGGCGGAAGAAAGGAAAAAGATGCGTGTCATGCATGCCAGTGAGTCCTAGGTAATGTGTATCGCCGCTGCCGGATGCGGAGAGGAGACGAGACGAAGGCCAGCTTTTGGTCAGGGACGGAAATGCGGGAGGGCGAGCCTTGCCACGCTCGTGATGATTATACCAGCTAGGAGCGAGCACTCGTCTGGTGCAGGTGCAGTGACCGGAGGAAAAAAGAGAGACGAGCTGCTGGCCTGCTTATCCATCAGAACCGGTGGTGCCGGCCGGGCAGAGAGAGGGCCAGCCACACGTTACGTTTCGTTGCTGCGGCACGTACTCCATGATTCTGCCTTTCGGATCTTTTTCATTGTTGTAGTAGCTCTATCTTTTCATGCTGCCCTGTTGCTTTTTTCAGGTGTGGGACTGTGGGAGTCGATCGAGCTAGTAGTATTCCTACATATGGTCAAAGCCTCAAAGGCACTGTCTGAGCCGTGCTTGCTACTATTGATAGGTGGAAAAAGAGAAGGGCAATTGGTATCTGTGTAGCTGGAAACTGCAGCTCCCATGGTGAGGAACAGTCCCCTGATGCAGTGATGCAGCTGCATGGTTGCCGTCGCTGTTGCCGCTGTCTTTTCCAAGGAGAAATTACGCTGCTCCACAGTGCCGCCATTGCCACGAGACGGTCACCGCACGTCAGTCTTCACACCCATCACCTGAATGAACCCATCACTCCACATCGACTGCTATTCCATAGCCCCTCGTGTTCTTCGCCCCCGCATCTTTCTTCTTAGGCTGCGTTTAGCTAGTGAAATTTGAGAATTTAATATTGTAGCATTTTCGTTTTTATTTGATAATTAATGTTTAATCATGGACTAATTAGACTCAAAACATTCGTCTCGTGATTTTCAACCAAATCGTGTAATTAGTTTTTTTCGTCTACATTTAATGCTCCATGCACGTATCGCAACTATAGCACTTTTTGAAAAATTTTTGGAAACTAAACACAGCCTTACTTTTATTTTTTCACTCGTCGACCTCGATGCGTGATAGGACTCCCTGCACTTACTGTGCACATCTCCTGTCATGGCATTCAACATCACCAGTAACTTCCATGCTACTGTACTGCCCTCTCAGTCACTAATCTAATCTTTGTTTAATAACAGCACTAAAAAACAGTGGTAACTTCAACTTCACTGCTCTAGTACCAACGTGTCCTGTCATCTGTGCCTGTCCTCCTGTGGAGTGTGAGCAGTGGGACTGGGACGGTGGCAGCGTCGGCCGTCAAGTATGCCAAGGCACTATTGGGCCCTGGCCTACAGGGGCTGTCCTTTCGGCCCGTTTGAACTTGGCGGAGACGGGGTCCACGAATCCGATAGTTGAGATCTGGGGACGGCAGGACGGGCCCGCGCTGGCCGCGATCTCCCCGTGGAAACGTACATGGGCCTTCTTGCCCATGGGCCCTCCAGTGCCGATCTGCGTAATCCTCTCTCACTCAATGATGGCTATGCGGCACGAATACGTGGCCCGCCAAACCCATCATCATGTCCCGCGCCTAATCATGGCTGGCGCCTCTCCCTTCTCTTTCACTGCCTGCACTGCACTCTCTGCTACTGCACTCAACAGGTGCGACCGTTTCCTATCAGTTTGTATCTGTACCTGTATTTGTGGACTTTATATTTGAGATTGGAAGAAGAAATTGATAACAAAATTGAAGTTGATTTACACACACAGTTTTAATTTCAGCGAGCCCACCTGACCTTGCATTGGTGTAAGTAAACTGATGCATAGCAGCAGGCCACCACACTGTGGCGCATAAACAACATCGGTCATGACAAGCACTTAAGCTAGTTTTCCAGCGAGCCCACGTCCCTGTCTGCCGGGTGGCCACTTTGTTTAAGATCAGATCGATATTATAATTAATGCAGCTTTAGTTGCTGATCCAGCCTACCGCTAGACCAGTTGGTCAAGCCTCCGAGTGACGTCTGTCGTGACCTGTGTTCGAATCCTTGGTCAAACGAATTTCTAGTCGGCGGTGTGGAAAAAAAAAACCCCACATGTCCCGTGTTCTCAAAGCACAGGTAAAATAAACCGACCCTCTCACCGGCTAAGGGCCCCTGTATGAAGGCGGGACATGAGGTTCGGAGGTTTTCTCGGGCTGGGTGATAAACTCTCTACCTTAAACTAAAGTAGTTCGGAGTGTCTACCCCGCAGCCTTGAGTTTTTTTTTAGTTGCTGATCCACGTATATGCGCTTAGACTCATATGCATGACTGGTTGTACAAGAGCTAATATATGGTTTGCTTGGGACCTTTGACGACTAGTCATTCATGCACGCTGGACGCAGATTGGGTTGCGGCTAGCGATCGATCGCGGGAGTAATCATGCACCTAGTTGTCGGTACGACTGACTAGAAGAATGTATATGTTCATCTGTCAAGACAAACAGCTGGGACGATAGCTACGTATGCACACTCCTCTCCAGTCATTGCACACTGCTGCAACCTGTAGAGATTATTTGATAATAAATTATAAATATGAGTTCCAATCAAATTCTAGCAACTGTTATTGATGCTATCACTATTACAAATATTATTTCTAGAGACGGCTCCTCTTTGAATAGAGACAGGTCAATCAACAGCCACAACTAAAAATCATCTAGGCCATCTTTAGAAATGCATTTGAAGGGACAGTTGTTATTTTTAATCGTCTCTACAAATGCCTCTATCTTTAGATGCCGCTCTAGATGTAGCCGCCTTTACATTTTCTTTGCTATTTTTAAGCCCGAATTTATAATTTTTGAACAATGATTTGCAGAGGTTGTTGTATTTCGAGCCGTCTCTCAACAAACTCGATTTCTAGGGCGGCTTCTATTCCTAGCCGCCCCTAGAAATTTGATTTGTAGAGACAGTTGAAAAACCACCTCTACAGATCGATGATTCGTAGAAACACAAAAGTATACTCTCAGTATTATTGTATAGCTTTATTAATTTGTTTGTCATGTGGTGACTAGCTTTGTCAATCTCATTTCGAGGATTTGCCGGCCTAGTCTTTGAAGGTGCTCATAAGAGTATGATTTGTGTGCATGCATTTATAGTGTGAGAGTGCATGCGTTGTAAGCGTCTGCGTTGTGTAGTTTAGCTGTATTACTCTCATTATATATTACCTGAAGAACTTGATTATCAATTCTTCTTGATTATTGATATCGCACAGGCCGGAATCAATTTTAAGTTGAACTGATTGTTAGTGTGACCTTTTGTATGGATAAAATAATAATAATAGTCGGAAGATTAGCTAGATAAGATACTAGTGGCGGGTAATGCTAGCGGCTAGCGCTAATAGCTACTTAGCTAGCTGCAAAAGTACCAGCGCAGACCTGAGCACAACAGAGTCGAGAAGAAGCACGCAAGCGTTACCATCGAGTCGCATGGAGCTTGGATTGCTCATGCATGGCCGGTGTCGGTCCGATCCAGCTGCCAATGTACATGTACGTGCGGAGAGAAAGATGATATTATAATATAAAGCAGGCGAAAACGATTGGACAGAAATGCCCGAGGCCCTCAACGTTCAAAGAGAGTCAGCCAAAAGCAAAATAGCAGAGAGAGAGGAGAGAGAGAGAGAGAGAGAGGGTGCTCATTGCATATTTCTCGTGTTGCACACTTGCACGTACGCACATTATTCAGTTTAATTTGCATGCATAAGTTATAAGCTTGGCGAAATGATGATATCGGTACGCTAGTTCTTGGAGTCGTCGGCAAGGCAAGCACCTGGATGTAGCTAGATCCATGCAAAGTGCATGCATGAGCAGCCCTGCGTACGTTACCGTTTGTCATTGCACCAATTGGCAGCGCAGGGCTTCCTATCAGCAGGGTTGTACCGGTGTCGGACGTCGCGCAAAATCCGTCACTTTGAAGCACGCACGATCGATACGATCGAAAAGGCTCTGCATGCTATAGAGATTAGCTAGCAGCTAGCTAGCTTGGTCGAGACGACACCATCTATCCATGCACCTGTACGTGCTTCGGTCCGTGCATGCTTGCGGTAGCATGCACCGCGAGCATCCGCATGCATATGTATGTGGGATGCTGATCGGGCTGGCCGGCCGGGCCGGGGGAATAAGACGGTGGCGGGTGGCGTAAACGCAACGGAACGCGAGGTCGACCCCTCCGCTGCCCCGGCCGTGCCCGGCGACAAGGGGATGCGCCCAGCGCCCGCGCCCGCCCGACGCGCGCCCCTGTCCGCCGCGCCTCCCTCCCCCTGTACGTGTAAAGCAACCAAGTGTTGTTGTAGGAGCAGTCAGCCAGTCATCGTCATCGTCCCACTCCGATCCCACATGCATGCCGGCTCGATCGATCGGGCCGCATGCATGTAGAGGAGAGGACAGGAGAGAGACAGACAGAGACAGATCGATCGCGACGGTACGTACACGTACTTGCACTGACGTCGTACTGTGCTTTTCGTGGATAGGAACGGCCGTGGAGCCGATCGACGCGCATCGCACATGCACACTGCCGATTTTGATCGACCGGCGACTCTAGAACCGGATCGAGAGAGACGTGTACGACGGACGCGGTAGCTACGCATGCCTGCGTGTCAGGGGAGCCTCGATCGCATGCAGTTCGATCACGCCGCCATGGCGCCATAGCTGCATTCCCCCTCGGCGTACATCGTCGTATAGACATGCTGTATATAGTAATACGACTTGTGCAACGATCGAGCTATCGAGAGAGTGGCCATGTGGTACGGTGGCCAGGCGTTAACAGTCTCGGCCTAGCTCGATCGATCGCCAAGTTGCACGCACACTTGCACTAGAAACACCGCAGTACCTGCAGAACGGACGACGGGGATATGGATGGTTCGGTGTCACGGCACACAGTACAGGGGGCCGGCCGGCCGGGACGACGCATCATTGCGCACGAGACAGACCAAAGGTGTACAAACAAAAAGCGTCCATGAAGGCCAACAGCACGAGTCACACCCAACCGGAGAAGGGTTTGGATGCAGGGGCTTGTCAGCTAGTAGCCACAGCCGTGAGGCAACAGGGGGTGAGCGATAGGGACAAACTCGATCAGTTTGTACCGCCCCGAGCGCCTTCGGAGAGCCGGGTGCCAAGTGCCAAGTGCCATCGCCTTATCCTCGCCCCTCCAATCCCCGGCCGGACATGGTTAATCCGAATCATTGAGCCGCCCTGGAGCTCAACAGAGGAATAAAAACATCACCCCGCTTGCAAAGCCTATGTGTGGGAATAGTATGCAAACACACCGTGTGGAATTAATTGGCATTTGCGTATGGTCGTCATGTATGTGACACACACGGCTCACTACTGCCAAAAGAATTTTCTACGGAAACTCTACTGCCCTCCTCCCTGTGTCCTTCTCCTCCCCCGAGCTCCTCTCCCTCCCTCCCCTCCTCTAGCGGCGGCGGCGGATTTCGGCGGCAGCGGCAGCGGCACCAGTGAGGTAGGCCTCCTCCTCCTCCACGCGACCACGCCCACGCCCTAGCCTTCTTCCCCAACTCCGGCTAGGGTCTAGGGTTCCGGTGGCCGCGCCCCACCCTTCTTCCCCAAATCCGACGAGCTTAGAAGGAGGTTGGGGGGCTTAGGAGCCCTGGCGGTGGCGGTGGTGGCCGGGCCAGGGAGGGGCGGGGCCGCCATGGCCGGAGGGGAAGGGGAAGAAGGTGGCCGCCGTGGACGCTAGGGTTTGCCGGAGCTTCGACGAACCCTAGCTCCCGTGGCAGGGTGGTGATTGGCGACAGGGGCGAGGAAGATGAGGAGGGCGGGGTCGGGAGGTGGGCGGTGCATCCGCTGGCTGGGAATGGCGGGTGAGGAAGGCGGAGACGGAGGTAGGAGATGAACAGGGGTCGCGGGGTTGTGCGATCCGCAAGCGCACAACGGGTCGCGCTTTAACCTCCCCCAATTTTCTAAGGCACGGGTATTGGATTTCAAGAGGGAAGCGGTCTATGTTATATTAATTCGCCATTTTCAAAGGGTACTCAGGCATATCCCACCTCGCCATTTCTTGAGGCAGCACCCCTAATTAAGTGTCTGTCTTTGTTAATAATCTAGGGGTTCTCTCTTAAAATCTTTTTTGTCATAATGGTTATTAATGACATATTCTGTGCAGTGAAAGCTGAGGTGGGTACCTATGCTATATATGGGCTATGGCAATAACCAATTCCGAATGAGTGAATGACACGCTTGCTTAGGAACAGTATATCGTGTGCATTCGATATTGTGTCCAGGTAGACAAGCAAATCAGACTGGAAACAACAACGCAGAACTAACGAAATGCATGACCCACCCTGCGCGCGTCCTGTTTGTTTGTTTGTTTGTTTTTATAAGTGTCCTGTTTGTTCACAAGCCGAAGCTAACATGATTACTCGATCGCATTGTTAGCTACAGTACATAAGTTCCATGCAAGAGATGAATCGAATGGTCTATGCGCTGTTCACCCCTTGATTATTGCCAAAAATCAAGCATGCATTCCCAATGTCGTTCCCATCATTTGTTCCATCATTTGTTCCATCATCGATCGTGGGTCGTCCCTCTCACAGGATGCTCAAACATCGGTTTCTCCTGTCAGGCCGAGGGGAAATGGCAAATGGCAATCTGCCGGAGACTTGATTGTGATTCGTGACAAGGATGCCTGCTTACGAGTTCCTCTTCATCAAACTCTGCTTCCTCTCCTCTCCTTTTCGCCGTTTCCCCCGCGCTTCGGTCGGTGACTGGGTGAGGGCTTGATGGCTACGGGTGAGGTGATGTCCAATCTTGAGGCCTGACCATCCACCAACCCTGAAGTCTGAACTCTCGTCAAAGGCCCAAGAGTTCCAATCTGGTTCTTTGCGCTTGGCGGTGCAGCTCTGAATGATCGTGAGGCTGGAAAAAAAAAAATACTACTAAGATGTTGTGTTGGTTTTGGTTATTTTTCCATTTATGTAATGCCGAAACTAGAGGTCCTTTTCTAGAATGGTTCAGCTACGACTGTTTTAGATTGACCTCCTTCGGCGCTCGATAGAAACGTATCGTCTATATGTTTAAACTCTTCTTCTTAATACGATGATACACAAAAGGTTTGCTTATTCGAGAAGAAAAAAAAGCGCAGCCGAACCGTCGTCTATTTTCTGCTAGGGGATGGCAAAATTCAGGTATCCTCTACCTCTAGTATCTAGTCCTTGATCTCAGAATCCGACCTCGTTTAGCACGACTCTGGTTTCCATCAGCTATGTGTAAATTGTAACTAAAAATATTGATTTCATCAGCTCGTTTCAGTAGGGAAAAGGAAAACAGCTCATGAATCAATCCCCTCGCAGTATAAGCTGCAAAGCGGCGTCCAGGAATCAAGAAACCTCCAACTCAGACAACAGCCCACGCCCCGTTTTGGCCAGCAGGCAGCAGCCCAGGTGCCCAGCCCCCCGCTTGTTGCAGTTTTCTGGCTAGGAGTGTTGGCGTCCGAAGCGATCCGGGGGCCTTTTCTTTCGGCGCCGCCCGCCGCATGCATGCAACGCCAAATCTAATTCCGCTAGACCCGCGGTTTTCTGCTCAAACGCAACCGACTGGCCCGGCAGATTTCTCTACGGATCCGTTGTCCACATGCATATGCAGCAGATCAATGCTGGGCTGAGGAGATCACTGCTGGGCTGCCGAGGCCCAGCTAAACAAGTCCAGGAAAAAACACTGACTCGTCTCCCAAACTGAGCACTTCGTTGGCAGTTGGCACACAAGAACTAGAATCGCAAACCTGGCAGGGCCAAGAACAAAATTTAGGTACTTGGTGCACAAAAGGAAAACGATAATACTTGGTTCAGAGCGTCCGATGAATTGATGGACCGACCCCGCATGCGTGACGCCCAGCAAAAAAAAGTGAGGGCGTGCAATTACAGTGCAGGACAGCACATGAGAGCATATGCGGCCACTCAGAGTGCATGTGGCTCTTGGTGAACCGTGCATACACGTGACCACGGAGAGAGTCTGTCTGCTGCATCCGCTGCTGGCTAGACCAGCCGGCTAGCCCTTAGCCACACGTGCCTAAGGCCGCAGGCCACCCTATCTTGCCTGCCTCTGCTGCTTAGCGCTTAGGCCTGCTGCGGCTTGTCGTCCTACTCTTTTCTCTCTGCGCCTAGCCTCTGTCTAGCTGCCTCCAGCGTTGCTGCTTTGGCCGATCGGAGTAGCCAATTGCAGGGCCGGCCAGGTAGCTTGCCTGTTTGTGAGAGGAGCACGGGCCCACATCCACATGCGCCGTTTGCTACTTCCGTTGACCGCTGGAAGCTGAGTGTTGACCAAAAAAATTCGTCACTCCATGGTATCGAGCTCCATATATTTTCATGCGTTTTAAATGTATGTTTTATCTGGTTTTGCATGTGTTTTATTTGGATGTTGCATATGTTGTATTGGCTATAAACGTATGTTGCAAGTGTATGTTTCAAATATTTTATCTGTTTCAGACGTATGTTGCAAGTGTTTTATCTATATGTTTCATATGTTGCAATGGCTATACACGTATGTTGCAAATGTGTGTTTCATCTGTTTCAAACGTACTCCCTCCGTCCCATAAATAAGTCGCTATGGGAATCGTACTAGTCAAACTTTCTCAACTTTGATTATGATTATAGAAAATACGTGCAACATTTATATATCCAAATAAGTTTATTATGAAAGTATATTTAACGATCTACCTAATGATACTAATTATGTACCATAAATATTAATATTTTTTTTAAATATATTTGGTCAAAGTTAAAAGTTATTGACTTTTTGAAAGCGAGAATGACTCTTTTTTAGGGACAGGGGAGTATATTGCAAATGTTTTATTTGGATGTTGCATATGTTGTAGTGGCTATACACATATGTTGTAACCGTATGTTTCAAATATTTCACCTGTTTCAGACGTATGTTGCAGCAAGTGCTTCATGTTGCAAGTGTTTTCATTAGCAGTCGTAATATTTCATGCGTTTCATATGTATGTTCCATATATTTCATCTGAATATTGCATGTGTTTTTATCTAAATGTTGCAAAGTAGATCCGGTGTTGCAAATATAGACCTGGTCCCCATCTGCATGCACGTCCACGGGCGTGCAACACATAAGTGAAGCGAGGAGGGCAGCAACATGCGGGGGCGCGGGCGTGTGTAGTCCCCACCTGCATGCGGAGTGGGCGCGCAGCAGGTGGGGTAGGCATGCAGAGTTATAACACCCGGAAATTTGCATCGTTTCGAAATAGCTTAAATTGATTTAAATATGCAATTGTGTGTGTGCATTCAAATATAGGGAAAATAATAATCTTGTCAAATTAAAATCTGACATAAAGCTAGACACATGATGTTGCATACAAGCTAGACACATGATGTTGCATACATTTTTCGGTCCAATTTGCTGTGATTTTTGACGGGGCCTTTATTAATTTGTAATGTGTGGTTTTTGTCTCATCTCTCTGTATTAAAAATTATTTTGAAAGGCTTTGGAAAGTTCAGCTTTCAGAAATTATCAAGGGAAATTGACTTTGCTTCTCTCTGTTCTACGGCTTGCTTCCAGTTTTGTTGCCGTGGCCCAACGTCCGTCATCTTCCTTGTGATGGAACGGAAGCCGTAACTTTCCTTTGTTATGGGCGTCCAAATCCTTGTCGATCTCCATCCTTTCCATCTCTGGAACGACCATGACTATAAAAGTGATGCGCCATACGCCGCCCTTTTGCCGACCCCTTCGCAGCAGTCGCAACGCCCGGAGCTCTCGTGCCGCCGCCGTCCTCGCTGCTGCAGCCGCACATCGCCCGCTCGTGTGCAGTTTCGCCGCCGTTCTCGACCCTGTGCCGAGCTTTGTGCCAAGGTGAAGAATCCGTCCTAGCCCTTCTTCCTCGCTCGTTTGCTTTCTATCGCTCTCACGCCTTCGCCGAACATGCAGGAACGCGTTCGTCCGCCCCGTCAAGCTGCACATCGTCTACATCTCGTTTCTGTCCGCGAAACAGCCCTTGGTGAGTTTGCGGTCGTCCACTCTATCTCCCTGTATTTTTTTTTTGATTTATGTCGCTTGGAATCGTCGTATCCATGAGCGCCGGCGAGCTCCTCGCTGCTATCAATGGAGACCACCGTGCCGGAGTACTGTGTGCAGCCATCTCTCTCTCTCTCTTATACTCTTCATAGATTTTCAGCCGTCCAGATCGAGATCGACGCTCCAGATTAGAACATACCCTTTCGCTGGCAGTTTTTCTAAAGAGACCCTTAGTTTTTAGATAATCAAACCCACAGTCCCTGCGCAGTAATGAAAACCGAATTTTATTTCTTTTAATTCGAAAATAAGTTTGCAGTAATTACATGATTGCCATCCGTAGCTTATAATTAACATATCTTCTCTGTTTTAAATCCGATTTCGGTGATTCTCGCGTCTGTGTGTTCGTAGTGACGTGTAGAATATTTTTATAGGCTTTTAAACATGTTTTCCCTCTGTTGGTGTACTGTTCTAACCATAGCTCTTGTTTGCTTGTGCATGATTGCGTGGATGTATGTGTGTTGCTTTGATGATGATTATCGAGTATAGACGGTGAGTTTTACTACGTTGATCAAGGCCAATACTTCGACGATCAGCAGGACCAGCAGGAGTTCGTTGATCAAGACAAGTATAGCATGGGATCATCCTTGACACCCACTCACTTTTAATCATTTAATTTCATACTGCATGTGTCTACCTTGATTACCACTAAGGATTTCCTAGCTTTGTGCTTATACCTTGTCACCTACGGGTTTTTGCATTAGGTAGTGATGCTAGTGATCAATTAAAGACCATGATCTTGTAACTTGACTAATGGTATATGCAATAAACACTAAAAGATGCTTTTAGCAACAAGGAACAAGGGGGTTAGAGCATAGTTTTTGTGATGCTCTAGATTCCTCTCCTTAAGGACTTATCTGTAAGCGAAAATCCAGGACTTACAGTATAACCATGAGTGCTACATGGCTCTGGCTTTAGTCAAGTATGAGGACCTTTTCTAGCTTGTTAGAGGTTACCGAAAGGCGTAAAAGGGGCTTGCCACGTTGGGTATAGGACAACCTCTGTTCTTATGTGTATAGCCGTGAAGGAATTGTGCCATTCGAAAGAGGGGTTCCTACATCTGCCTGCCGAGGAATCCTAGCGGCCCTAACTTGTTAGACGAACCTTTGAAAGACTTCATAGTGAACCATGCCGATCTTCCTTGGTAGTGGATCAAGAGGCTGATCACCTCGGGCAAAAGGGTAAATCACGGCTCATGGTGAAAGTGTATAAACTCTGCAGAGTGTTAAAAACGGTTATAACAGCCGTGCTCACGGACACGAGCGGCCTTGGACCCTTATGGAATAGATGATCATTAATGATAAGTATGTTTATGCTATTCATTATTGATGTTTACTTGATCATGTGTTTGTATGGGTTATGTTAAACTTGTTGCTACTCTATTGCATAAAACTGTGTTTCAATAAAAGCTAATTGCAGTTAAACCAGTGTCTACCTTTTGAGCCTCATGAACCCCGTGTTATTCTTGTTGAGTATGAGATGTACTTACGCTTGCTTATATTTACTACTTGGATAAAAATCCCAGATGGGTAACAGGTGGCAATGGTTATGAGGATTTTCCAGAGGATTTCTAGATTTGCGATCAATCAGTCGACCGTCCCTGTGGCTTTGGAGGCGCCACGAAGTTATCTTTAATTATTTTGTTGCTAGACTCTGATATCCTTACGTAATGGATTAAATATTCATGATGTAATAAAGCATTGTGCTTGGTATTCTCCTTTAATTTGTCTCTATATGTGTGTAATTGATTCCTGGGCACACATATGGTTTTATATCCAATTTTGTCTTTAAAATTGGGTATGACAAGAGTAGGCGCAACAGACGGGGCATGCATGGGCGTCCAGACAGGGGCTAGCATTAGGAGGTGCTAGCCACTCCCAAAGCAAAAGCACAGCAAGCAACCATCACCCCAGGTTACTGCAATCGCCAAGAGGCTGTGTGTTTGTGCCGAGAGTGGCATCTTTGAACGGTAACACACTTTTGGCGATTAAATGGTTCTGAATAAAAATGATGGATAAGGGTACCATCTCTGGGAAAAGAGTAAAATTCACCGTCGGTCCCAATTTGGCGGCGATGTCATCTCGGTCTTCAACTTTTAAAGTGATATGTGTGGGTCTCTAAATTTGGCCAACCGTATCATCTTAGTTCATGAACTTTCAAGATAATTATCACCGGTCCCTAAACTTGGAAAATGGTGTTGTCGGGTTCATAAACCCGGGGTCTCTCATGGACCAGCTTCCCAACAAAGGCTCGGCCCAACAGACAACGTTGCGAACGACGCGCAACTCCTGGGCCGGCCCAAAAACCTAAATGACAGGCCGAAAGGGCAATCCAATCTCCGACCGGAAGGCCTGGTCGAGGAGGAACGACGCCCGCTTCTGACTCTGGCCGGCCTCTCCGACCGGAAGAAGAACAACACTTGCTTCTGACTCCGGCCCGCCTTCGGACGGCCTCTCTGACCGAAAGGCCTGGCCAAACACCACTTCCAACTCTGACCCACGTCTCCAACCAGGGATGCGTCGAAACCCCTGCTTATAGCTCTTCTCCGACTGGCGCAGTCGGAGCCAACTGGGACCAACCGACTGGGGACGCCCGCTTGGTGAGGACCAGGAAACAAACGGGGCAAGTAAGGCAGGGTACTCAAGTCAACCGCAATACCAAGGACCGTACCCTGTACACCTACAGGATAGTATCCTGCAACCTTCCTGGCATGTTAGAACCCAAGCAGTGTTGAGGGCGCCGACATTTTCCCTACAGTCAGCCTGTTCGGTTGGTTGGTTCATTTCGTTGCTGGTTCGTGAAGAAGTACTGCTGGCTGGTTTGTGTGAAAGAAAAATACTGTTCCGGCTAGAAATTTACGATCGTTTACGACAAGCCACAGCCAAACAAACAGGCTGAGTGTTGTGGGAGCCATCAACTCCTATACCAGACAAACATGGTAAGGCTCCCCCCACTTGCCTCTGGGCATCAACAGTATGGCATGCATCGACGTCTACCATACCAGAAGAGGACGACGCAACCTCCCACATGCATCTGACATTAACAGTGTTATGGGCGCCTACAAATCATATTGTACCCGACGACGTGGGCAACAAGACTTGGCATACGTACACTCTCCCTCTCTCACTTGTAAGGCCATCCCCTTCATCAATAAAAGGGGATGCGCTCTCTCCCAAAAGGGGAGATCGATCAGTTCACTCACACACTACAACAGAACCACTAGGTTCAAACCTCGAGCACACGCTCGAACACTTAGCACATAGCGGAGCTCCCGTCACTCTCGGCCCTTCAGACCGGAGTTCGACCAGACCTCTTGCACCCCCTATCTTTCTCCTTTCAATAGGGGCCTCGTTCAATAGGCGGAGAGCTCGCATCGCGACTCTGATTTGCGGCCTCTCTCCCCACTAGGGGAGTGGGGACGCACCAGACGGATCGCTCCATCCGCTCACCACTACAGCCGCTAAGCGTGGCATAGGAGGCCGTAGCTACGCCACGGTTCGACCTGGCACCTGCTCCACACCGACCGCCGGTACACGAATGGCTTGGTCCACACCAAGACGCTAGCAGCATCATCAGCAACCGGCATTAGGCCCGGCATGATGATGACATCCATCGGGCGATGGTAAGGGTAGGCGACACGGGCCCCGGTCGGACCATCGAGGGGAGCGGTGAAACGCGCCCCAGGAATGGTCACCGGCCGGAAGACCGGAGTCCCAGCCCGGATGGCCGGGGACCATGGGCCTTTGGCCGACACATCCAGAGAGCATCGTTCCCACAATGCTTCTAACCACCCACCAACATCGCCAAGTACAACGGGGAGACAAACCCCGGTATATGGCTCGAAGATTTTGAGCTCGCCTACCGAGCCGGAGGGGTGGATGATGACCATTTCATCATCCAATATCTCCCCTATCTGCATCGGGGAACATGTTCGGGCATGGCTTGAATTCCTCTCACATGGCAACATCCGCGACTGGGCGGACCTCAAGAGGGTCTTCATTGAAAATTTCTAGGGGACGTATGTCTGCCTTGGTAACTCCTAGGACCTCAAGAGCTGCCAGCAGGAGCCCAGCGAGTCCCTGTGGGATTACATCCGCAGGTTCTCCAAATGATGCAACTCCCTTCCTGATGTTGTCGACACGGACGTCATCAGCGCATTCCTCTCTTGGACAACCTGTGAGTCCTTGATCCACAAGCTTGGGTGTCTGAAGTCCTGTACCACCTGTGACCTGCTCGACGTCGCCATGAACCACGCCTCTAGTGAGGAGGCGGTCGAGAGCAGTCTTCAACGAAGGTCGGGATAAAGGCAAGGCCAAGCACGAGGTCTAAGACGAGGGCCCCTCCACGCAGAGGGGCAAGAAGAACAAAAAGGATCGGCACCGACCGGCTAACACCACGTTGGTCGCCGTAGCTGATCGCACGGGCAAGCAGCCCCAGCAGGGCCTGCCTGACCACTTCAACAAGTCATGGATAGCCCGTGCACCAACCACACCTACCCCATCAAACACCTCTATAAGGACTATGAGCTCCTCAAACAGTTTCCGATGACAGGCCGGCGGGCCGAAAGAAGGAGACGGCAAAGAGGCGGCAACCAAGAAAGGAGGCACAGCGAGCAAGGACGGGGACAACTTCCCCGACCCTGAGGAATGCATCATGATCTTTGGGGGATCCAACGCCATCTGCTCCAAGTGCCAGCACAAGGTATGCTACAGAGAGGCATGCACTACCAAGACGGCCGTCCCCTCCTTCCTTAGCTGGTTGAAATCTCCGATCACCTTCGATCAGAGGGACCATCCCTCCCATGTCGCCAGACCAGGATTCTACCCGCTCATCATCGATACCATCGTCCGCAAGAAGTGCCTCACCAAGGTGCTGATGGACAGAGGTAGTGGCCTCAATATCCTCTATGTCGACACCCTAGACGCCATGCGCATCCCTCGGTCGAAACTTTGCCCAGCGGGCTCTCCCTTCCACAGTGTGATCCCGGGAGCGCAGGCGTACCCGCTCGGGCAGATCGACCTACCCGTCATGTTTGGTAACCGAGTCAACTTCTGCTCGGAGGTCCTCACCTTCGAAGTGGCGGACTTCCCAGGGTCCTACCATGTCATCTTTGGGAGGCCATGCTATGCCAAATTCATAGCGATCCCCAACTGCACTTACCTCAAGCTGAAGATGCCAGGACTGAACGGTGTCATCACCGTAGGCAACGCCTTCTCGCACGCCTTCACGTGCGACTGTGAGAATTTCGAGCTTGCCGCCGTGATCATCAACTCGTCCGAGCTCCCACGGCTCGGAAAGTCGTCGACCCTAGCAGTCTCGGACTGCAACAAACCAACCTCCTCGATGGGCTTCCACCCACTCGAGGAAACCAAGGTGGTGGGAATCGACACCACTAACCCTATCAAGACGGTGTGGATCGGGACCTAGCTCCTAGCTAAATAGGAATGCGAGCTCGTCGACTTCCTGCGCGCTAATCGCGATGTCTTCGCATGGAAGCCTTCTGACATGTCGGGCATACCACGGGAGGTCGCCGAGCATGCACTACGCCTCATCCTGGGCTCGAAACCTACCAAGCAGCACCTACGTCGCTTTGATGATGAGAGGCGCAAGGCCATAGGTGAAGAGATCACCAAACTCTTGGCAGCCGGACTCATCAGAGAGGTATTCCACTTTGACTGGCTTGGCAATCCTGTTGTTGTTAAAAAGAAGATCGAGAAATGGAGAATGTGTGTTGATTATACTGGTCTCAACAAAGCATGTCCAAAGGATCACTTTCCTTTGCCACGCATAGACCAGATAGTCGACTCCACCTCGGGATGCGAGATTCTCTCCTTTCTGGATGGCTACTCAGGCTATCACCAGATTGTGATGAAAGAGTCTAATCAACTCGTAACCTCGTTCATCACCCCGTATGGTTCGTACTATTACGTAACCATACCTTTCAGTCTGAAGAACGCTGGTACCACCTACCAAAGGTGCATGCAGCAATGCTTCACCGACCAAATCGACCCGCTCGATCAACCTGATCAAACCGAGCGGCTGAAACCAACAATCGCCATCTATGTTGATGACATAGTGGTCAAAATGGCTCAAGCTTGCGACCTGATCGCAAACTTGGCCACGACATTCGTGAACCTCCGAAGGTTCAACATTAGATTGAATCCTAAGAAATGTGTTTTTGGGGTTCCGAAGGGGAAGCTGCTGGGATACATTGTGTCCGAGCGCGGCATTGAGGCCAACCTCGAAAAGATCATGGCCATCTCCAACTTGGGCCCTATACGCAACGTCAAGGGCGTACAAAGGCTCACCGGCTATCTGGCTGCCCTGAGCCGATTCATCTCCTGGCTCGGCGAACAGGGGATGCCACTCTACAAGCTCCTCAAAAAGACGGACACCTTCGTCTGGACTGAGGAAGCTCAGCAGGCTCTGGAGAGCCTCAAAGCATCATTGACGTCGGCCCCAATCCTTGTCGCCCCTGAACAGGGAGAACCCCTCCTTCTCTACGTCGTAGCAAGCAACCATGTGGTGAGCGCCGCCCTGGTCGTCGAAAGGGAGGAGCCGGGACACCACCTTAAGGTCCAGCGACCCGTATACTTCATCGGGGAGGTACTCACCGACCCCAAGGTCCAATACCCCTAGGTACAAAAACTCCTATACGCTATGCTGATGGCGACCCAAAAGCTCCTGCACTACTTCACCGACCATGAAGTCACGGTCGTCACTTCATACCCGCTCGGAGACATTGTCCGCAATCACAACGCCGCGGGACGGATCTCCAAGTGGGCACTCAAACTCATGGGCCATGACATCAGATATATCCCCCATACCACTATTAAGTCTCAGGCTCTCGTGGATTTTGTTGCCGAATGGACGGAGGTCTAGCTACCTACCCTAGACGTCAACCACGAGTACTAGACAATGTACTTTGACGGGTCCGTCATGGCGTCTGGCTCGAGGGCTGGAGTGGTTCTAATCTCCCTAGATAGGAGTAGGCTCCACTACACCATCCGCCTCCACTTTTTTGCCTCAAACAACACCATGAAGTATGAGGCCCTCCTCAACGGACTACGCATCACCATCGAGTTTGGCGCTACGCGGCTCTACGTTCACGGTGACTTAGAGCTGGTCATCGATCAGGTCATGAAGGAGTCCTCCTGCAAAAGCTCCTTCATGGCAGCATACTGCCAAGAGGTGCGCAAGCTCAAGGATAAATTCTAGGGGATCGAGCTGCATTACATGCCCTGAAAGGACAACGATGCCACCAATTTTCTCATAAAATTGGCCGCCAGGCGGGATCCGTCTTCGAGCGGGATCTTCATCAACCATCTCCACGAGCCATCCGCCCGCATCCTAGAAGGTTCGATCCAGACACACCCTGATGCCAAGCCAGCACCCGGGGGCTCCGACCCAACACCAAGCCGGCACTCGGGGGCTCCGACCTTAGTATCTCCATGACGACATCACCCGCCGATGTCGCCGTGTTATCACTCGATCAAACTGATTGGCGAGCACCGCTGCTTGCCTACCTCCTCGAGGAGGTCCTCCCACCCAGAAGGACTAAAGCTTGATGAATCGCTCAACACACCAAGACCTTCGTCGTGCTCGGTGATGAACTCAACAAACGGAGTCCATCGGGGGTGCTCATGAACTACATCCCTACCAACTAGGGGAAGCAACTCCTTCTCGAGGTCCATCTCGGGATCTGCAGACATCATGTGGCCCCGAGGTCGCTGGTCGGAAAAGCATTTCACTAAGGTTTTTACTGGCCCACCATACTACGAGATGTAGAGGAGGTCGTCTGCAGGTGTGAGGGATGCCAATTCTATGCTCGGCAAACTCATTTACCGACGTAGGAGCTTCAAACCATCTCCGTTACCTGGCCATTTGCGGTCTGGGGCCTCAACATGGTAGGTCCCCTCAAAAAGGGCCCAGGCGGCTTCACTCACCTGCTCGTAGCGGTCGACAAGTTCACCAAGTGGATAGAAGCCAAGCCCATCACCAACATCCGTTCGGAAGAGGCAGTCAAATTCTTCCTCAACATCATCTATCGCTTTGGCGTTCCTAACTGTATCATCACTAACCATGGGACTAACTTCACCGGGAAGAAGTTCCTAGACTTCAGTGATCGATAAGGCATCAGGATCGACTAGGCCTTGGTCAGACATCCACGTACTAATGGTCAGGTCGAGCGTGCCAATGGCATGGTCCTCAAGGACTTAAGCCACGCATCTTCGACCGACTCAACAAGTACGCCGGGCGATGGGTTGCAGAGGTCCCAGTGATCCTCTAGAGCTTGAGAACGACCCCAAACCGATCCATAGGGTTCACACCCTTCTTCCTGGCCTACGGAGCCAAAGCAGTGCTACTCTCCGACCTCGACCATGGTGCCCCAAGAGTGAAGGCTTTCAATCGTGATCGAGCCACAGAGGCTCAGCAAGATGCAGTCGACCTGCTCGACAAGGCCCGCGAGACGACAGTCATCCGCTCCACTCGCTACTAGGAAACTCTCCGCAGGTACCACGAAAGGAAGATCAGGGGGAGGATCCTCGAAGTCGGCGATCTCATACTCCGGAGGACCCAATCAATGAAGGAGAAGAACAAACTCTCTCCACCATGGGAAGGTCCCTATACGGTGACCGAGGTGATCCGACCGGGCGCCTACCGACTAAAGGACGACAACGGCAACGTTCTCACCAACACTTGGAACATTGAACAGCTACATCATTTTCCCCCCTAAATTCGATCTTACCGCTTTTATTCAACACTTGCTCCTGTAAAGCACCCCAGCCCGAACACTTTCGGCCTGGGTCGCTCGAGGGCTCCATGAGGGTACAATACCACCTCTCTTTTTTACTATCACATGGTAAAAACTTTTTGCCCGGACGAAAGGGCATTCCATTCCATTCCTCTAATTACCCTACGTGACTTTGTTTTTACTCCCAACCGAGCGCACCCCGCCATGACCTACGGTTACGAGCAGCCGAGCCTCACGGGCCACGCCAAGGTTCTTAAAGTTGCAGCGTACGGAACGAACGGGCCGGTACGAAAAAGAAAAGATAAAAACAAAGCTATGCTAGGATAAAAAAACAAGGAACGGATAGTGATTCTATCATAAAGTAGAACTGATGTATTCATTAATACAAAAACTGTTCACACGGGGGCTCCCCCACGAACTTAATGATTATATTTGCTGACTACTTCTACTCCAAATGCTACTATGGCTGCTCGACGACATTAGCTGATGCCAAAAGTGAGGCCACGACACATGCTGCCGAACATAACCACCACCGCAAGGGCCCCGCCTGATTTTGCTCCCTCGACTTCGGCGAGCGTAACGAGTACCTCAAGGGTGCCGCACCCAAAGATGCTTAGCACAAGAGCATGGAGCTCCTGGCCTTCTCATGCAGTCGAGGCAGCTCCTGGGTTGGGACGCTGCTCGCCAAAGTATGGCCGCCGTAGCTAGAGGATGTCTCATCAAACTTTATGAACTGACCAACCTAAGCAGCTATAAGGGTGAAACCCCCCACCAGCGCGGTCCTGAGCATCTTCCCCTCCGATAAGACTCGCCAGAGAAGATTTACGGAAGGAGCCCACGTGTGGCTCCATCCTGATGAAAGCCTCGTCAGATGGTGATGTAGCCAGCGACATACAGTACCCTCCAGTGCGCCACCTCCTCCGACGGAAGAAGCAGCCCTTCTCGATGAAGGCGGCCAACACCACCTCCTTCGATGGAAGCAACCCCTTCTCGGCGAAGGCAGCCAGCACCAACTCCCTCACGATGGATGACCTCCAGCTCGACATTGCGCTCCGGGTTCGTGAATGGATCTATGAGTTTTTTCCTCCTCTCCCTCGCTCTCCCCTTTTGTCTCCTAGGAACCGCCGCGGCACTCAAACGCTCTTGGCGAGAAGGAAGAAGAAGAAGAGGTGACAGATGAGGAATACGTGAAGGAATGGAATGGGAGCCTTCTCCCTTCCCCTACTTAAAGAAAGAGGCGCAGCAGTTGGGAAAGGCGCAGTGATTGGGGAAAGGCAAAACGACAGGGGCGAAAAACCCTCTCCCTTCCCCCATTCAATGTGGATGGGATACGATGGGACGTACCCTGCCCGACAGAATGGCACCTGGTTAGACGGGACATGGCCTGGGTATGGCCCACCACTACCGCACGCCGAGCGCAAGGAACAAGGCGCCACTGCACGCTGGCGGCACTCCGCCTTCCCAGGCGGGACTTGAAAAGGCCTAAACAGCGGGATCTCCGCCAGGAGAGACCAACGGGCTTCCTGAGTCGATCGGACGGCTTAGGTGAACACCGAGAGATAGGTAAGGAGCAGAGGGACGCCCCTTGTGGGCCATGCCGACTCCATCACGAACGACGAGCACGGATCCTGTACGGACATATCCGATAGGAGCTCCTCAAACCCCGTCACTCAAGTCATCAAGGTAACATTACCAAACCCCCACTACTTCTTTATGTAAACATTCATTCATCCATGCATGCATTCATTCATTCCATACATCCAAAAGCATCGCATATGCAGTTAAATGCATCACAACGCTCCGTGTTGCGTCATGAAGTGGCAGTTGCCTCATTCAACATGAGCAACGACCGACCGAGGTTCGAAGGCCAGCCCACAAAGGGCTCGAGGCCGCCTCACGTCAAACAGAGCCAGGGGAGAAAATGCATATGAGCCCCGAGCGGCCCTCGCCGAGTCTGCCCCGAAGCAGACAGGGTCATCTCAACCTTCTCATTCGATCCTAACCTCCCGCCAAACCCACAGAATCTCCATCGAGGGGAGGACAGCGGGCCACCTGAGTCGGTCTCTGGAATGACCCCGGCATCTACCCAGTTGCAGGTTAAGGAGCAGTGAAGTGCCACATGAGGGCTATGCCAACCCCATCACGAATGACGGACCCAGACTTCACTCGAACATACCCATTAGCGAGCTCACCGAACGCGTCACTCGAGCCATCGAGGCAAGCGACGTTAGCTCAGCCCCTCCGGTTGTGAGAAACCACAGACGGGGTAACGCACAAAACACAACCGACCCCTACCAAGCCCAACGCGGCTCAGGGGCTCAAGACACCCAAATGCCTTGCCTGCGCCTGGGTCCGCGACTCCGACTCGCCCGATCCCCCGGTGCGCCCAACGCCTGGATCCGCGACTCCGACTCACCCGATCCCTCAGCATGCCCGACGTCTGGATCCATGAGTCTATCTCGTCCGATCCCATGGCGCGCCTGACACCTGGATCCGTGACTCCGACTCGCCCAATCCCCCGGCGCGCCCAACGCCTGGATCCGCGACTCCAACTCGCCCGATCCCCCGACGTGCCCAACGCTTGGACCTGCGAGTCTGTCTCGTCCGATCCCTCAGCGTGCCCGACGCCTGGATCCGCAACTCCAACGTCTCGCCCGATCCCTCGACCATGACCAAACGCCTAGGACCACGCTCCCAGAAACAACAGGTCAGAAACCGAAAAAGAAGAGACTACGCCCACAGACAAAACCCCCAGGTGATTTTGCCCGAATCACCTAGGGGCTCGGGGGCTACACCCGCGGGTGCGCTCGCGCGCACCCGCTGACGAAACAAAAACTTCCCCCACCGATAAACATGAAAAACCCCCAAACGATTCTACCCGAATCGCCCGGGGGCTCGAGGGCTACACTCGCGAGTGCACTCATGCGTACCCGCCGTCAAGACAAAAATCCCCCAGACGATTCTACCCGAACCGCCCGGGGCTCGGGGGCTCCTGTTGGGTTCATAAATCCGAGGTCCCTTATGGACCGGCTTTCCAACAAAGGCTCGGCCCAGCAGACAACATTGTGAACAACGCGCAACTCCTGGGTCGGTCCAAAAACCTAAACGACAGACCGAAAGTGCGATCCAATCTCCGACCAGAAGGCCTGACCGAGGAGGAACAGTGCCCGCTTCTGACTCCGGCCCGCGTCTCCGACCAGAAGAAGAACAGCGCTCGCTTCCAACTCCGGTCCGCCTCCGGATGGCCTCTCCGACCGAAGGCCTGACTAAACACCACTTCCAACTCTGACCCGTGTCTCCAACCAGGGATGCGCCGAACCCCTGCTTATAGCTCTTCTCTGACTGGCGCAGTCGGAGCCAACTGGGACCAACCGACCGGGGAT
Source organism: Miscanthus lutarioriparius (assembly GCA_904845875.1). Lineage (NCBI taxonomy): Eukaryota > Viridiplantae > Streptophyta > Magnoliopsida > Poales > Poaceae > Miscanthus > Miscanthus lutarioriparius. The sequence goes on from CAJGYO010000002.1 coordinate 20,321,931, forward strand.
GCCCGCTCGGTGCGGACCAGGAAACAAACGGAGCAAGTAAGATAGGGCACTCAAGTCAACCGCAATACCAAGGACCGTATCCTGTACACCTGTAGGATAGTACCCTGTAACATTCTTGGCATGTCAGAACCCAAACAGTATTGTGGGCATCGACATTTTCCCTACAGTGTTGTGGGCGCCATTAACTCTTATACTAGATAAACACGGTAAGGCTCCCTCCATATGCCTCTAGGCATCAACAGTGTTGTGGGTGTCGGCATGTACCTTACTAGGCGAACATGGTAAAACCCCCTACATGTCTCTGGGCATCAACAATATGACAGACACCGACGTTTGTCATATCAGAAGAGGACGACGCAACCTCCCATATGCATCTATCATTAACAGTGTTATGGACGCCTACAAATCATCTTGTACCCGACGGCGTGGGCAATAAGACTTGGCATACGTACACACTATCTCTCTCATTTATAAGGCCATACCCTTCATCTATAAAAGGGGATGCGCTCTCTCCCAAAAGGGGAGATCGATCAGTTCACTCACACACTACAACAAAACCACTAGGTTCAAACCTCGAGCATACGCTCGAACACTTAGCACATAGCGGAGCTCCCGTTATTCTTGGCCCTTCAGACCGGAGTTCGACCAGACCTCTTGCACCTCCCATCTTTCTCCTTTCCGTTTGTAACCCCACAGCAAACTTCGAGCATATGGGCTCAGGAATAAAGTCACCGACCGACTCAAACTGAACGTAGGGCACGTTGCCTGAACCAGTATAAACCCTGTGTCATTGAGTGCTAGGCCACATCCGATCACAACGTACAACAAAAACTACAAATATTTATGTGTTGGTCACTTTCTACACCGACATGTGTCATTTCAAACTCTAAACTTTTTCATATAAACTTGGACTAAGACAAACTTTATATCAAAATTATAGCCCTCGACGTGATTTATAACTTTGTAGTTAAAAAGTTTTGAATTAAAACTGTTTAGGGTCCCAAAATATTATCGTAAGTTTATAATAAATTTTGAAATTTAAATCATCAAAAAAATCTTTGGAAACTAAACGGAGCCTTATTATGAAAATTTATTTTATCAAATGTTTTTTTAAATTAGTTATAATTTCACCAATGAAGTTGTTCTTAATAAAACCAAATAAAAAGAATTAGGACCTGATTGATTTACGATTAAAATTTGTCATGCCAAAAATTTATCAAGCTAAAGTTAGATAAAAAAATTATCATAGATTTGGCAAGCCAAATGTAAGAGGCTTGACAAGTTTTGATAGCTAACTAAATAATAGTTAAAATCATAGCTTCCTAAATCTTTAGTTTGGCAAATTTTGAAAGCCAACCAATAGAGCTCTTAATGGCTATTTACCCTAAACCCTAAACCCTAAACCCTGAATGTTTCAGCTTTGGAATTGATAATAAGTTAAGAATTTTCCCACCAAATACCTATAAATTTAAACCTCGAGACCATATTGTTCTAGATGACATACAAGAATGCATTCTAGACAATTTCTGGTTTCAATATAATAATAAAAGAGAAGATAAAGGTTATATGCTAGCTATATTAAATAGTCTTGCTGAATATTTTCATATGATTAACGGCAAAATACAACCAAAAGAACCATCTAGCAATATGGAGAAAAAAGCCATATATGTTATATACAGGGGGAAAACACTAGGAATTTATATATCATTTGAAGAAGTTATTGCTCAGCAGATACAAAAAGAAAAAGATGGAGGAGTGTCTTGGAAAAAAATATTTAGACATTGATCAAGCTCTTTCATATGCAAGAACTATTCTAGGAGTAAACTATTATTTAGAGCCAGCAGCTAAAGACTATATCCAGAAATATAAGAAGGCCAATGAAATAAAACCAATATGGATAGGGCCAAATATAAGAGAAGAAGGATCCTCTAGACCGCATACATATAAAGAGGCGGTAAAAAAAGATATAGATCCATTGAATGAAGAATATGTTAACACTAAGATAAAAGAAAAATTAGAGACAATGACTCTTCAATGGAAGAAAGACATAAAGGAAGAAATCTTACAAGAAATAAAAGGTGAAATAGATGAAAGATTTGAAAATATAAGAAAAGACTATGAAGGAAATATTAAGAAAGATTATGAGTCAAAAATGAATATAAATATATCAGACTATGAGGAAAATGATGATGAGATGTTGGATATCCGTGGTCATGGACAAAGACCAGAATATTAGATCTCAATATGATAAAAAGAATATCGTGAATTGTTGTCCTGATGAAATATGGCAACCTAAAGAAGTGGACAGCGGAGAAAATATTGAAAAGTCAATATAGACTCAGTTCAATATCAATATATATACAAGAAACATACTCCCTATGTTGATAAGGTATTATCAACAATTTGCCCGGAGGAAGAGATATATTATTACATGCCATGATCTTTGATTTGATGTTTGCAACATCAATCATTTGGGCGTGGAAGACCATACCAAAGAATATCCAGAAGGATAAGACCGTACGCGATAAAGGACAACGCAAAAGGAATATGTAGTCACTCTACTGTAGCCAGGACAATTATTCTCTGTCCAGCTATCCAGGCAATAGTAAAGGATGATAATTGAAGACGTGAGATGCTTCCTTAAGCACGAAGGCTCCTCAGACGATGACTTCGCCTCGAAGGAACTTCAGACGATAAGCATGAAGGACACTCCCTTCGTGCTATAAAGCGTGAAGCCAGGCGCATTCATTGATCACCAGACAATCGGCATTCAGCATCGGAGCGAACCACCAGACACCACACTCCACTCTCCACTCCACTCCACCAACTCTCCACTCACACATACACATGAAGACATGATCTCAGAAGTTCTCTGAGAACCATCCACCATAAATAGTAATACTCCACTACCGTTGTATTACTCCACCATTAGCTGTAAATTAGAATAAGGGAGGTCCCCGTGTTCCTCCTGAGCTTGTAAGGTAATTCCTCAGGTTTGTGCTAAGTGCTTGGGGTTTTCCGAAAGGGAAAACCGTATGTAAGCTTGCTCTGTGGAAATGAATTAAGCTTTCCTGTTTTAATCCCTGCCTTCCTTTAAGCTCGTTCATATAGGGCGATGTCTCTATGCTAGGGACCCTAGAGGAGAAGCCTCTGCGTGTGTTGTTCTCGTGTTAGCCCTGGTAGCGGCGTTTGTAGAGAACCCTGTGTACGCAGAGAAGTGTTCCCTTCGGGTGGAACTGCCTGGGGAGACGATAGAACCTGAGTCCTGTGTGTTCGTGGCTGGAGATAGCGAGGGAGTAGACCGGGTTAGACTGGTTCTGAAGCGAGCTAGTGATGCATACGGTGAGTACCAAGTAGGACTGTCACAAGCATAGTCGCACGACCGGCTGAAATATTGGTCTCGCCAGCCTGCAAAAAATCCTGAGAAACATTAATCAGCATACTCACTAATCAATAATCACACGCATACTCACTAATCGCACGCATCCTGCATTCATAAAGAAATACGAAGTGCTCCAAATAGTTACGCGCATAGTGCTTGAATAATGACGAAGTTTAGTGCCTGAGCCACTCTCTGGTGAGTGCTCGCGCACTGTTCATATTCCGAATTTGAATAGTAGCGAGTATTTTGAATAGTGCCACGAATTTGAATAATGAACGCTGAATTTGAATAGTGCTGTGAATAGTAACTCGTGAATTTTAAATTTGAATTTTGAGCTCGAGTTTGTTCCAGCGGTTTAGCGGAGTCCCATGCGCAGCGGTATCAGAGCCTGGTTAATAAAATTTGAATTTAAGGGATTTACTATAATCTGTTGAAGATTGAAAAGTTACATTATTTAAATTTAGAAGTTAATACAGGAAAGACAGTCAATACTAAAGAGAACATAAACATAAGGTGCAGACTAAATAGCTTAGAAGAACATACTTGGCATACCTCTCACGGACAGATAAACCTAATAGTTGATTTAATACATAACTTTTATATATCTTGGGGAAAGAGGCAAGACGATCTAGAACTAAAATTTGATAGACTGCAAAAAGAATATAAGCACCTTGAAGAGCAATATTTAGCTACCAATAATAAATTAGAATTAGTTTTACAAATGTTAGGAGAAAGTAAAGTTTCTCTAGGAAGAATAAGTCAGAATAGTGATTATATTAAAAAAGATATAACGTACCTATATAAGAAGTCTGATAATATTAATATTGTTGAGCATAACAAAGAAATTGTGTTATCATCAGCAGGAATAGTTGAGTCCACTAAATCTTTAAATTCAGAAAGATGGAAGTATATGAGAGCCTCTCTAGAAGAGACAAGTCACTCCAGCTAGTAAATAGAGACATAAGACCTCTAAGTTTTAAAGATAAACTAAAAGGAGGATGTGATGATATTAAAACCTTAGAAGAAATGATAGACGTAGAAAGAGATCTTGATAGATATCAGAAAGATACTTTAAGAAAAATAAGGCCTCAACAAATATATCAAATGGGTTGGTTTGAAAATAAAAATGGATTATATAGAATATCTAGAGAAGTAGAATTAAGTGTGTTAACAGAACTAGTTCTGTTAAGAATTGTTAGTAAACAATTTGAGAATGCTTTAAAATATTTAGGGTATAAATATATACATCAGGGAATGTATATCATTGGAATTAAAGGAATGACAAGGAAAAAATTAGAAACTAAGGTTCTAATAACTTTATTAGATAAAAGATGGGACTCAATAAATAAAGCAGCATTAGGATTTTTAGAAGGTGATATGAATGAAAATATGTTAATAACATATATAGCTCCAGATTTAATAATGCTAGTGAAAGAATTTATAGATAAGATGGCATTTGGATTTCAGACTAAAGGATATGAAGAATTTAAAGGAACGAATCTATTAGTAAGCATTGAATTTATAGGAAGGTTAACCAACAGAAGTGGAACCAGATATAAGGTAAATGTGAGTAATGTTGTGGAAAGTATGCAATCTAAAGGAATAAAATTTATGAGTCCTCTAAAAATAAGTTCTGAAGAAAGAGCAGGTGAAAAATGGAATATAAGCTCGTTAATAGAGCCAAAAATTTTAAAACAACCTAAAGACTACATAAGCTATGAAGATAAAAGAGGTATGACTAGTATTAGGTTTGTAGATTATAAAGAACAAAGTTTAGATGATTTAAAAGCATCCAGTTCAGAGGAAAAATTAGAAGAAAATAGAAGGCATAGCATATGCGAATTTATGGAAAAGTTAGATATAGATAATTAAATAAAACATTATGAGCAAAAGTTAAGCAAAATTAATGATGAATACAAAACCTCTATGATATGTCGATGGGCTGCTATAAAAGAAAAAGAACTCTACTTTAGACGAGAAATATGTAGACTTAATAATATCAAGAAAGATAGAGAGTTAAATGCTAAGAAATTTAGCATTCCAATAAAGAAAAATGAATTGGTGTCAAAACAAATAGAAAATAGGGTGAGGGAAGCCCAAAAAGAATTAGAACATAGCAAGGATAAGATAAAAGTCATAGAAGATAATGATATAAGCGAAGAAGAGCAATGGGAAATTAATAATAAGCTCTTACTAGAAAGCTATGAAGAAGAGGATGAAGATACAATTGAGATATGCAGTAATAACTCAGTAACTCTCATAAACCCCTTAGAAAATAAAGAGTTGCATAAAAATAATGCTATAGAAGCAATGGAAATAGATTCAAGTACATCAAAAAGAAGACGAGGTCCTGAAATAAAGATAGAAGGAGAAAGTGAGAGACCAACTAGAAAACCAGGAACTTGGCCACCAGAAAAGGAAGAACCTGCATATAGATATATACCTCTGGACAATATAAGCATATGGGTTAAAAAGAAGAGAGTTTGAAAAGAAAGTGCAATTTCAAAATTATAGAAGTGACGGTGCTATATTAAATTTAGCAGCACATGATCCTATAGATTGGTCAAATATAATTAGCATATGGAAAGGATTGATAGTCCAAAAATATATACAAAATCAGCATAATATTGGAAATAGAGTAGAAGATATGATAGCATATTTAGAAACATTTTTAGGAGAATCAGTCAAAGTTTTATGTGAACAATGGGTAGAAGCTTTCCCTAATCATTATGCCCAATTAAAAATGGCTGGCAGTAACCCATATAATTTTGCAAATATTATATCAAGCATTGTAATAGGTGAAGATCCTGAATTAGGATTTACTGTTTTACAGAATGAAAGATTAAAAGAAATAGAAAATTTGTCGCTAACAAATTGGAAAGGAATAAAAGAATTCTCTCAACACTATTTGTATAATGCTACGACTGCCAAGCAAGGCTATAATCAAGGTATAGTTGAAAGATATTTTAATAAATTACCAGATCCTTTAGGTTCTATGATATTCGAAGAATATAAAAAAGAAACCATTGGTAAAGAATATAATATCTCTCAGGCTATAACATTCGTTTTCAAGCAGTTAAGAAAAATATGCATCAACATACAAGCCCATAGATCAATGAAGCAATCAGATTATAAAGTTTGCAATAAAATAGTCCAAATACCCTTAACATATGGAGAAGAGAGATCTAGAAACAAGAAATATCCTAAGAATTATAAGAAAGGAAATGTAAGGACTAAGAGATGTTATTTTCTTAGAAGATCAGACAATAGAGCTCTATTCCTCCATAAAAGGAATGTAAGAAGATATAATCCTAGAAAAAATTATGATAGTACATGTAGATGTTTTATTTGCAACTCACCAGATCACTTAAGTAAAACATGTCCTAACAAAGACAAGAAAAGGTATTCCAATAAACAAGAAGAACAAGAAAAAGTTCAAATAATAGATAGTGTGAATAAAAATATTTTAGTATGTGATGATGATATAATGGATGATGAATCAATATACTCAATTATAGAGACAGATGAAATAGAATATGATGAAGAAAAAAAATCAAGTGATGAAGAGTTAGACTTAATTGATGAGTTAGCAGGATTAAAGATAGAAATAATGGATCAAATAAACTGTGAACACAAGTGGGATCATAAAAAAGATGATCCTAATATAAAATGTGTATTTTGCATATATTATGAAGATCCAACAAAAAGAGCAACTTGTACGCTATGTTTAAGACAATCATGTATGTCATGTCTAAAACAACAAAGTGACATGAAAAATAACTTAGAAGCTGAAATACTATATGAGGAAAATAAAGTGCAATCAGAAAAAGAAGTAATTCTAGAGGAAAAAGGAAACAAATATTTAAACAATATTCCACAAGAGTTTCTCATTCCTAGATTAAGTTTTAAGACTGAACAAACTTTGTCATACTTTACTCATGATATTATAGATATAATTTGGAAGAAATATGCTAACAGGCATTACAAAACCTTTCATGATATACAAAATTACTTTATGAAATTATACCAAGGTAAAGAAAGGCATCTAGAAATAATTGTGAATGCAAATACTTTTCCTTTACTTCAGCTCGATGATAAATTAATTGTTAAGCCTCATCAAAGATTCTTAATATTGAGGGCTGATATAAATTTAAAATATTTTAGGAATATACAAAGATATATTGGAGATGATATCACCCTACAAATTATTATTGATCATGGATTAGTCCATGATATATATGGAACACTTGAAGAAATACTCCAATCAGACCTTGGAATAGCTATCAAAGAAGCTTGTAAGAAATTAGCATGTATTCAAGGGAAATACAAAATTAAGTTTTGTTCTAATCCACCAAAATTTACACAACCAATAAGACCAGCATGCCATGATATATATGTCATGAAGGGTTTATACAAATTTCCTACTACATGGACTTCAGAGTCATGGCAAAACTATGAAGAGATATTTGTAAAAGGCACGAATCATGATAATTGGAGAATTTTAGTGAAGCAAAAGAATTAGAAGGAAGTACCAAATTTGCTCCTGAATATTATATGATGTACCAAAATAAAATAATCAAAGTGTTCTTACGAGAATACTAGAGAATACTATGGAAGGTACATCATAATACAAATGAGAAGTTGGAAGATTAATAAAGCCTAGCTATGGCAAAGAATGTCAACTAAGAAAAGAATATCGTGAATTGTTGTCCTGGTATGAAATATGGCAACGTGAAGAAGTGGACAACGAAGAAAATATTGAAGAGTCAATATAGACTCAGTTCAATATCAATATATATATACAAGAAATATACTCCCTATGTTGATAAGGTGTTATCAACAATTTGGCCGGGGGAAGAGATATATTACAATACATATTACATGCCATGATCTTTGATTTGATGTTTGCAACATCAATCATTTGGGCGTGGAAGACCATATCAAACAATATCCAGAAGTCTAGAAGGATAAGACCATGCGCGACGAAGGACAACGCAAAAGGAATATGCAGTCACTCTACTGTAGCCAGGACAAATATTCTCCGTCCAGCTATCCAGGCAACAGTAAATGATGATAATTGAAGACACGAGATGCTTCCTTAAGCACGAAGACTCCTCAGACGATGACTTCGCCTCGAAGCAACTTCAGACGATAAGCATGAAGGACACTCCCTTCATGCTATAAAGCGAGATGTCGGGCGCATTCATTCACAACCAGACAATCAGCATTCAGCATCGGAGCGAACCACCAGACACCACACTCCACTCTCCACTCCACTCCACCAACTCTCCACTCACACATACACATGAAGACATGATCTCAGAAGTTATTTGAGAATCATCCACCACGAATAGTATACTCCACTACCGTTGTATTACTCCACCATTAGCTGTAAATTAGAATAAGGGAGGTCCCCATGTTCCTCCTGAGCTTGTAAATCCCTCAGATTTGTGCTAAGTGTTTGGGGTTTTCCGAAAGGGAAAGCCGTATGTAAGCTTGCTCTATGAAAATGAATTAAGCTTTCCTGTTTTAATCTCTGCCTTCCTTTAAGCTCGTTCATATGGGCCGATGTCTCTATGCTAGGGACCCTAGAGGAGAAGCCTCTGCGTGTGTTGTTCTCATGTTAGCCCTGGTAGCAGCGTTTGTAGAGAACCCTATGTGCGCAGAGAAGTGTTCCCTTCGGGTGGAACTGCCTGGAGAGACGATAGAGCCTGAGTCCTGTGTGTTTGTGGCTGGGGATAGCGAGAGAGTAGACCGGGTTAGTCTGGTTCTGAAGCGAGCTAGTGATGCATACGGTGAGTACCGAGTAGGACTGTCACAAGCATAGTCGCACGACTGGCTGAAATATTGGTCTCGCCAGCCTGCAAAAGATCATGAGAAATATTAATCAGCATACTCACTAATCGCACGCATATTCAATAATCACACGCATACTCACTAATCGCACGCATCCTGCATTCATAAAGAAATACGAAGTGCTCCAAATAGTTGCGCGCATAATGCTCGAATAGTGAAGAAATTTAGTGCCTGAGCCACGCTCTGGTGAGTGCTCGCGCACTATTCATATTCCGAATTTAAATAGTAGCGAGTATTTTAAATAGTGCCACAAATTTAAATAGTGAATGCTGAATTTGAATAGTGCTGTGAATAGTAACTCAAGAGTTTTAAATTTGAATTTTGAGTCCGAGTTTGTTCCGGCGGTTTAGCGGCATCCCTACGCAGTGGTGTATATATATATATATATATATATATATATATATATATATATATATATATATATATATATATATACACACACAACAAAATCTCGATCCATCCAGCAAACCTCTGTAACCTTCTAGAACCCTCTATTTTCCCCCAGGACTGAGCCGAAGGTCCCTTCCCCTCCATGTCCGATGCCCCTCATCACCAGACAAAGAGCTTCCCGGTACGACGCCACCGCGCCACGGAACTAACGCGAGCACCTTAGCGGCATCAGAGAATCTGCAAGACCGCCCGTCAGCCGCCACCGCCATGTTCGGTATCGTCTTCCCGGACCACACCTTCCCCCTCGACGCCACCGCTTTCGCGCAGGTGGCGCCCAATTCCTGGCTCCTCGATCTCTCCACTCTCGCACTTGCCACCGCGCCGCGCTCCGCAGTCGTCTTCCTGCTCCCCGCCGCCGTGGCAGCGCTGCCGCCCGGCAAGGCCGTCGCCGTCTACTTCCAGGCCGCCACCAACCGCCCCTTCGCATTCTTAGGCGCGCTCGGGCCCACGCGCCCCTCGGCCAGCTTCCCGCTTCCGGAGGCCGGCGACGAGCCGGAGCCTGCTGTGGGCCCCGCTAAGCTGGGCGTCGCCGTGGAGGACGCGGCCGCGTTGCCGCCGCCCCCTGACGAGCAGCGCGCCGAGCGTGTCGCGCTCCGTGTCGGCGAGAACCTGTTCAACTTCATGCAATCGTTCTGCGGTGCCGACGGCGGCAAGCTGGTAGTGCCCACGGACATCCTGGACCGGTGGTTCCGCAAGTTCCAGGAGCGAGCCAAGAAAGATCCAGCATACCTCAAGAGCTTCGACTTTTGAGAGCAAAGGTACCACCGTCCTGGGATGCACTGATTATCTGCACTATTGGGTTCTGGCTGAGAACCAAGAAGTCATCTTGTTGTGTTATCCTGAATTCCTGATAGACTATACAGTGCAGTCTCGTTTCACGGCAGTGGGATTCAGAAAGCTGTCACCTAGCAGTTTCAGATGGTGATCTCACAGGTTTTTTTTGGTGAAGGTGATAAATACTAGTGTATGTAATTGTGAACATGGTTTACCTGTATCAGCAACAAACCAACTAGTTCAACCTGGTCTATTGATTATTAAATGGCAATGGCCTGTTATCTTGGATTCTTAGTCTGCCAGCACATATGATCCAATGTGAATGTTAGGATCAATGTGAGTTATGTTGTTTGGAGCATTACATGAACCTGTTGTAGTGTTGTACTGAGAGCAAGCACACTTACGTTTTCATCACATGGAAGGTTATAACTTGTTCTCATTATAAACATCAAGTGCTTTATGTATGAAGTTGGATCTACCATTACTTCTAGCCCTGAGTAATCATTTTGAAGTCACTTAGAGCAATATATATTGGGGCAATGTGTTCAATGTTCATGCATTTGCAGACTTCTTGGACTATGCATTTTTTACTTCTTTTATTTGGTTATAATACCAATGTCCAGATATAATTCCCTTCATCACTGCTAGCCTTACCAGCAAGTTATTCACCTTTCATGGCCTTTGCTATGTTCTTGGATTTTTTAGTAGCAGTACTTTGATCTGATCTTTGTTAGATCTTTTACTTACCAGGCTTACCTTCATCACCAGTTCACCACTAGCCTTCCCAGCATGTTATTAACCTATTCAGAGTCTTTGCTAAGTTCCAGATTTGTTCAGATGTAGAATTTTGCCTCAATTTATGTGCAGTGGACCAGTACTGTGATGAAGTTTCTTTTTTCTATAAGTAAAATAGAACTTGTCTTGTCTTAATAATAAGGGACCATTTACTGAATGCTGCAAAAGCCAGATTGGTTGAGAATCTAAAGTTTGCTGGTTGAGCTAGAAAGGCATCATAGCCAAAAAAAAAAAAAATTAAGAGTATATTATCCTCACGTAGGTAATCTATAGGGTATTCACACCCCATTTGAAATGAAGAATTCTAGCTAACTGAGAGTCTGGGACACATATGGATGTATTAATTAATATGATGAATCTAAAATTACTTGGGTATATTAATTAATATGATGATTCTAAAATTACTTCGGTACTTTAGGGCTCATTTGGCTTTTGACCCTAAAGTGCCGAGCCAAACTTTGGCCTTGCCCCGGTAATCTGGCCAGCACTTGGATCGAAGCCAAAATTTAGCAAGGCCAATGAAATTTTGGCTGGCGAATCTACAGCTAACAGGGAAGCACAGACCATGTGGGAAGAATGGGCCTGTTCATTTGGTTGGGGCTAGTCTTTGGTTTAAAATTTGGCTGTGTCTTTGGTTTTTTATGAGAGAAAACATTGTTGTTGGTTGTTTGGTTTACCTATTGAAACCAAACCAAACCAACAAGCGAACATGCTGAATGTGTTGGATAGCAGTGTTTGGGGCTTCAGCTAGTCTCCAATGTTGCACCGAAAGCGACCAGATAGATTAGATGGTGGTGCGTTAAGTCCTTACACCCGAATGGGAAGTCTTCTTATCAACTTCTACAAAAATACTTCGGATGGTTCTGCTTCGAATGTCAGTAGTTTGGCGGTCCGTTCGCTGGTTGGTTTCTGAGCTGATTTGGGCTGGCTGGTGCTGGTTTGTTGTGAGAGGGAAACACTGTTGGTTGGCTGATTTAGGCTGGCTGAAACCAACCAAGCGGACAGGCTGAATATCTGGGAACCTCAGGACCAAGGTGAATGCGAGAAGCATACTTTCTTTCCCTTGGGTCTCTTTTTTTTTTTACCCCGAAGCCATGCACTTCTCTCGCCATTGGTACTGACTGATGTTGGTTGTAACAAAATGCCTGACTGATGTTGGTTGTAACAAAATGCCTGATAGTAATTTCTTCTGAACTCTAATTGCAGCAACTCATCCTGCTACTGAAGATCTTGGCACTCAAGTATCAGATGAAATTTAAAGAGTAGCCTGGACTGGATATCCCTTCTTTTGCGATTGGCATTGACCAATGTTGGTTATAACAAAATGCTGGCTGTTACGGATAGTAATATCCTTTGAACTCCAATTGCAGCAACCAGCAACTCATCATGCTACTGAAGACCTGGGCACTAAGTGTCAAATGAAGAGTAACCTGGATATCCATGTGACTCTTTCAAAGCATCTCGATTGACAGCATGTGTGAACTGAGATCCAACATGCAAAGACTCTTTGCTCTGACAAAAGATGGGTGTTAGATTCCCATATAGCACACGCTAGCTGTGATCCAAACGACAAGTACAAGACAAGATGCTGTAGCTGTAGCCTTTAAGGCTGAGCTGCTACATCATTGACAAAAATCACCCTTTCTTCACATGCAAAACATACACGGCCTGTAGTACAGAACCCCGAAAAGGGGAAAGGAAGAAAGAATACACACTTAGCACGAAACAAATACATTGCACACTTAGGCATTGCATGCTTCCTAACCAAACGACTTACGACTTCAATTTGGAAGTACAGCAGAACCATGAATGTTAGATATTATATCTACAAGCAATCTCATCTAAATTTGTCACAACCTGTTGTTACCCATCAGCAATGTTAATAGCTACCACACAATGGTCCAATCTTGAGGCTATCCATCCTTCTCACCCGGAAGTCTCCTCCCTAACCAACCTGAAACAGTCACAGTTGAAAACCAGGATCAGCAGAGCTTCAAGCAACAAACTCTGAGATCTTGGAAACCACTGCAACGAAACTCTTGGAAATCTCACACTTAGTGCAAAAACAATGGCGAATCAGGTTCCGAGCCACTAATGGATGCAAAGGATGACATGCTATCCTCCTTGGAACCGACTGAGAAGTTTAGCGGTGCGGTTGTCAGACGCCTGTTCTCCTTGAAGTAGTTGTTGTACCGGCCAGAATATGAGCGTGGGGTTAGAAGCTCTGGGGTGGCACTGCCAGCTGAAACTCGGCGTGGCACCGGAGTCATGAATCCAGCGCCATTTGAATTTGGATGGTGGTTGCCTGTCCTCCTATTGAAGCTGCTTGTCTTTTTAGGACTAGGTTTGGACCCAAAAATCAACTCCTTCTCCTTAAGCAATAAACTCTGCAGCTTCTTCTGGTCCTGTAATGAAGATTTAGTCAGTAATTATAGGTGCAAAGGATCTTTTCTTGAGGTTGCAGTACCAAAAAGAGTACTGGTATTAATTTATACCCGGTAGCGTCTCTTGTCTTCCTCCCTTTGTGCCCTTCTGAGTTTTTGCTCTTCCAAAATGGCAACCAAACGGACCTTCACATGCAAATTCAATATTCCTCATTATATAGAACAGAACTACTCAGCCTGATTTATGATAAATATGTTCAATTAGCTCTGCAACTTACTCCATCATATAAAAATGGCACATTTCTTTCATCCTCCCATGCAAAAGTTTTGGCTATCAAGTTGTCAATCATAGCTGCAAAAAAGGAGTTTATATTGCAAAAGGCAAGCAGGTTGAGTTAGGAGTACATCAGCTGATTTACACTAATAACGTTATATGTCAATTTGCTAGATTTGGATCCCATTGGCACTGACTAGTAGCACCAGCATGCTCAACTGAAGCTGATATTGTTAGCATCTGGGGAAATGAAGACTCACTTGGAATCTTTTGGACAGTTATCCTTGCCTTTTCTGCACGCTTGAGATTCAAGTGGGCACCCCTGCCAGCACTGTACCTATTATCATCCTGCAGAAGGATCCAAGTAAACATTTAAGATGTCATTAACAATATAAATTATAGCCGAGATGCACATTATATGCTGTTAGGCAATATGAATGCTCAATACTAACATGCCAATGAAGGAAAAGGCTGGAACCATATTCAATCAATGCACCCTGAGATATAATTTTTTAGTGAAGAAAAGAATATTACTTGGTTATATTCCTCAAGCCAAGTCTCTTCATCACAAGCTGATAGCCATTTATCCACTCTCTCCATGATATCTTTCCTCGTTAAGGACTCTTCATTTGCTTTTGTTATTTTTACTTCAATGCTGGAAAGGAGTTCGCAAGGATCCACTAAACCTGAATGTGGAGTATTCTTAGATTACTCAAAAAATGACCCATCAGCAATTTTCAATTTTATGTCATCTCAACACACATACCGGAATCAATCAGCGCAATGATCTTCTCTGGTGCTGTGCTCATATCAGGCTCCATGTGTGCATTTTTGCAGATGTCTTCTAGTTCTAACCTTTTCTTGAGAACAAGCTCCTTCATTCTACTAGCTTTTTGTATAGTTAGCCTTTCGACTTCCTCTTCAGTCTGAAGAATTCAATACAGATAATGCTACTGAGAATTAAATCATCTTGTCAATAGACAATTAAAGTAACAAATAGTTGCCGTACCTCCTGAATTGTCTCCAATGACAGAATGCCTGGAGAATTGATCTCTTCCTCAGTAGATCCAAGAACAGCAGCTACTTCAGAGAAGTTAATCCTCTCTTGTTCAGTTGACTCCATCAGATTCCATAACTTGTGAAGTTTTTCTACAATCTCTTGCAACTGAACACATTCACCAAATTGTTAGAGAAGCTAACAAAACAAAAATGAGCTACCAACGCCAGTTCTAGTACAAGGAATCACCTTTAAAACTCTTGTCTTCTTTTCTGCTTTGAGCTTCAGGATAGTCTGAGTAAGACCTTCAAGAGTTCTATCACTAATATTTGTTGAATTTTCAGAGTTGGCTCCATGCAAACTTGGGTGGACCTCTTTTACTGTCTTTGCAAAATCCATCCCAAGCACTGCACATAGGCAGTGCACTTCATCCACATATATAAAAACCTTTTGAAGACGATCAGACTGAAAAAAAGGAAAGGAGAGAATTATTTTTCTTTGACGAATATAGCATAGCCAAGAAATATATTGGCTACAGTTGAACAATTTTGATGGTTCAACCTATATCTATCTGAAATATTGAATCAAAGCAAGTTCCACAAATAAACATTTTAAGCTAAGATCATCATTACCTTCTCCTTCTGTAGATTACGCAGTTGCATTTGAAGATCAGAAATTCTTCTGGTAGACAAGTCATGATCATCATTAAGTTGTTTGATGGAACCATCACTGTCCTGATAATTGTGATCAGAAATTTGTGCTTTTATCTTCTCGATTTGAGATTGCACATTTGAGATTTGTTTGATTCTGTCTTGTTTCTTTACTCTAAGATCTTCCAAGAGAGGTGTCACTGCAGCAAGTTGATCTTTCAACGATGTGTGCTTTTCATCCACCTACAAATGAATATCTCATGAAAAAAAAGAAAATGGAACATGCTGATTTACTTTAGTCTATACAATGATCTCAGCTGCCTGATTTTTGACTCAGGCACTTACATATATGACATTAGTAACTAGGATACATAAAAACGTAATAATATTTTAGCTTCTTTGGTATATTTTATAATGGTATTGTCATGCTAACATTCCATAAGAAAATTACTTCTTTTAGCAGTATCTAATGCATGTGGCAGTTGTGAGTCAGAAGATCCCACAGCATTGTTTCATAGTACACCTTTTGGGCCCGAATGAAATAATCCACATGCACCATCTAGGTAGGTTTAAATTATACGAAAACATCATGTTCAGTAATTCTTCAACTGACAGCACGCTTTACAATTGTAATCTACAAAAAAAATGGTTCCACGAGCCAATTTTCGTACTATTTTCTACTGTACCCATCTGACATGACTATGCAACAACTGAATGACTCAGCTGCGGATGTCACTACTCACTATGCTGTCTATTCATCATTAACTAAAAAAGACAGCCAACCAGCAGAATATCAAATATTCTACACAAGGTGCTGCATGACATCAACAAATGATTTCATTACTCGGTGTAAACAACGCACCTTCCAATATACCCAGCTTGATAGGCAAAACAAAACTGAGAATTACATGATACACGATAACATATTAAGGTCGAAAGGCTAAATATAAATTATGACAAAATATACCGTAAATCGTGGGCCATTTTCCCCGATAGAAGCAACTAGAGCTTTAAGTTCTGCTTCTTTGGCCATCAATGACTGACGGAGGTTGGCTTTCTCAGCATTGGCACTATCAACCTTTCGACGGTACACACGCATGCACTCTGTTTCCAGTTCAAGGAACATGCGATCTTTATCTTGTTCACGCTCCCCAATCTCTGTCCATATTTGCTGAAACAAAGTTCACTTGTCAGATGATCAGACATGACAAAGAAATGTACAAAATTAAGTTACAAACTTTACTAACTAGAAAATCTTTGTAAACACCTGAACACTATTTTTAATCACTACATGCAACTAAAAGAAAGATGAACATGTCTAAACTCATATGGAATGTATTCATCTGATCAAAACAAACTAGGGTGATTGTTCATGGGAAAGTCGTGGCTTATTGTTAGAAACAATATTAGCAAGTAACTCAAGAAATGGGACACAGCAAGCAAGCAAATGACGTGCCTACTTGTGGATCAATGAACAAACAGATTGATCAGATGCACCCAAAAGAGAATAATTGAAGCAGTTAAGGCTAGAGTATACAACAAACATCCACGAGACAACATGAAAATGTGACTTGGCATACTCTAACAAGCCCCTCTTCTCTGGATAACATTGCTTTAATAAAACTAGTTTGTAAAGAGAGAGGGTAAATATTCAGTTCCCCAGAACTTCCGAAAAAGGGGAACATTACATTATTTCCCCCTCATTATGAGGCACCAGAGAGCTACATTATCAGAACTACTAGCTGGTTCGTTACAAATCCAATTTTGAGCATGCTGCTATGCTATTTATGAAAATAAACATCAGCATAATATCGTATATTCTTCTTTCTCGTGCTATGTGAGCCAGTGCATACTACCTAACGCTCCTAATTATACCATTAAAGGGTTACAGCATTGATGCTATTTCAAGCCTTCTTGTCCTCCAAATCCATTCGTCCTTCGAACAATTACAATCAGCAGGAAGAAGTAAACACATGTATCCCTTTGCCTCTTTAAAAAAGATAGAAATCAAGACGACAGTCAATCGAAGGTTGTGCCATTAAAGCTCAAATGATGAAAGCTGCAAAGCAGCAGAATCAACAGATTTCCAACTGTCCCTTCAAAAACCGTAGCATCTCTTCAAAGGTACGTGTCTTGAAAAATGATGAAGATGTCAGAATCTCGAAATGACGGAAAAAATCTGCAACTTTGCACGTTTTTTTGAAAGAAAAAAGAAGCCGCAAATTCCTCTGAAACAAGGAAACACCTCATTCCTGAATCCTTTGATTCAGACCACTGCCAAATGATTCGAAGGAACAAGAAAATCAAGGCCGCGGCGAACAAACAACCAAAAGTACATTCGCTTCTCGGGGAGAAACGCACCTCAAGCTCGCGCAGCAGCGCGCCGCATGGCGTGTCGAAGCTGACGCTGGTCCGCAGAGCCTTGTCCATGCCATACCCGGCCACGACCATCTCGCCCATCTCCTCTCCCGCTTCTCTCTCCCCAGCCCAAGGAGAGAGAAGAAGCGACTGGAAGCAAAGCAAGCACCTTTCTAGTGCCCCTCGCTCCCCTCTTTCTTCCTCCTCTCTCCCCTCCTTGTCCTTGCTTCTTGCACTTGTACCAATGGCAAGGATTCCCAACTCCAACACCGCTTGACAACCACCCTGGTTCTAGAGAGAGAAGGGAAGAGAGAGGCAGAGAGACCGGCAGCGGTGGTTGCCTGGTTATATATGGATCTCACTCGAGTGAGTACTGAGTAAAATTGGGCAACGGAAGTGGGGAGAAAACGGGGAGGTGAAAAGGGCGAGAGGTAGGAGACCAGGAGAGGACTTGTCTGTGAATAGCGAACAATTATTGGGTTGCTTGTGGCTGCAATGAGAGGTACGGACGGAGTGGCCAACAAAAGCAAAACTGTTTGTTCTCTTGATGCGGTTTTGGAACTGGTTGCCACAAGATTTGCCTTTTTCTGCTTGGGTTTTCAGAAGTGTTTTGTCATCAGGATGTGGTGACAAGATCTGAAGTTTTGTGAGTATATATATAGGCGGGGTACTGTACTATGTTTTTTTTTGTGCTTTTACCGCTCACCGCTCTACTGTCTAGCATATATAGGCGGGGTACTCACGTAGTTAAGATTCTGTTTGGCAGATCTGTAGCTCTAAAAAAATTATAGATTTTCTAGAGGTGGTCTCATGTAGCTCTAAAATAATATCGTTTCATATTATAAGTCGTTTCGACTTTTTTTTGATACATCCATTTAAAAAAAAAGTCAAAGCGACTTATAATTTAGAACGGAGTCAGTATAAATTTAGAACTGATATGTTAAAGATTTTGTTCGGCAAAGCTCTAGCTCTAGGAAATCTATGGATATATTAGAGCTGATCACTCGTAGCTCAAGAAAATTAGAGATCAAATAATTCATTTTATTTATATTCTAGATTAAATACAAATATTTAAATCACTTTAATTTAATCTATAAACTATAGATCCAATATAGATCTTGGAGCTAGAGTTGTGCCATACAAGTTATAAGTGTAGTTACATGACTTTTTTTTATATTTTAGATTAAATAAAAATAGTTAAATCACTTTAATTAATCTAAAAACTAGATAACCAGCATAGATCTCGAAGTTAGAGATGTGCCAAATGGATCATAAGGTTTCACAAATTTTGAAGTAATTCGAGCTAGAGATAAGACCCATCCTTCCTTCGATTAGTCATCCAAAATTAAAATCCATTTGGAATGAGGGAATTTCTTCCGCTTCTTGCTAGCGTTGATTGTTTCCTGTAAAATATCCGCGCTTCAAATGGACAAATAAATTCCAAAATTTATGTACAAATGAATTATAGTTTTGGAAGAATATCGATAGGTAGATAAGCAATGCTAACATTATTGTTCAGTTTTAAATGAGACTACGACTTGTGTATGGATTCGGCGAGACAGAAATGCGCGCATAATTGCAAAGGGTGACCTGGGAGAGGTCCGAGAAGCGACTGTCTACATGTTACAATATACCATCAATTCCAAGGAGGTAAGGCATCTACCTCTCGATGAGATAAGTGAAATTTTCGTGGGGCTTCAACTTACACCAAACAGTGTCCAACCAAACACAGCTAGTAGTTTAGATGGACCACTATGTTGCATCTTACACTTGAAGCTACACTAGGATCCAGTGGTCCAGCATTGCATCTCGTGTGTGCAATCTGAACCGTCCAAGTTTATCGACCTAATCATCTCATTTGATCGTAAGCCAGATCTACAATGTGAATTTATCAGTGAGTACTAATCATCTCATTTGATCGTAAGCAGGGTAAAATCTACAATGTGAATAAAACATGCTCTCACAGAGCTTTGGGGTGGGAAGGAGCCAAAAATAGTCAACTTCTACCCTAAAAACAGTGAGTGGAAGCCATTTTGCCAAATGGTTTTACAAAAAGGGTGCTCTTGGTCTCTTTCGTGGAGCCTCAGGCTTTGGTGAAGTGAAGCCTCGCTAAACAGGGTTAACAAATGAAGGGTGCTCTTGGTCTTTCCCCCCCTCAGGTTGACAGTTTCTGCCGACCGTTAGGCAGTAATCACATACAAGTATCACATATATATGCAGATAAAGAGTTGACTGGAAAACTGTTTGTGTTCTTGAGAGTTTACTACTCCATGTGAGGCTGTGACTACGGGGAATGATTCTGAACCTATGAGATCCACATGCACAGTAATGGCTCTGTTAGGCTGACTGGAAAAACGGCTGATGCTGATGCTGATTTGTTGTAAGAGAACAACATTGTTATTTCGCTGAAACGGTGACGGTGATAAGTTCAAGTGAACAGGGCCTAAGCAGCCATGCCCTGATTCCCATGTGATGCTGAGGTCAACCTCAATAGATTAGGAAAAGCCACTGAGATCGAAAAGTTTAAAGGTGGCTTAAATAATGAAGTACTGGATCCAGATTCCTGAGCATTTGTCCTTCCATTCCTTCCTCTTTTCAGGCCTCTCACAGTGAAGTGCACATAAGCTGCCAAGTCTTACTTTTGAATGTTCCTCAATTTACGCAGTTTCTGCACTGCACACATGATGATCTATTGCTCTCCAACATTCGTACAATAAGCTGAAGCATCTTCAGTTTTATTTTCTCTCTCGTAAATTTCTCACCTGATGTATGCAAGTACTGAACACTGAAGTAGGAGCACATGTTTATTTTTTTTTTTTTTTTAAAGGAGAGCACATGTTTATTTCATGCATGCTATTCTTATGTTTCCTTTCTTTCTTTTGGAGTTAAGTGTCTTTTTTTTTTAATATTGCTGTTTTTTACTTGCAACTAGCCACGACAGATTTAAAGTCAGCACTGCAAGTATATTTGTGGTGAATGAGTCCACGAAATCCCCATTCTTTTGACGTACTAATTGATCAGTTCTGCACTGAAGCTTTTGTTATGATTTGTGTTATCTTCATAGTAGTTGCACTGGGGGACAAAGAATGAAAGGACAAACGTATGTGCTGATATGCACACTTCCATACTTTGTTGCCTGGACAGTACCTCCAGAAAATAGAACTAATGCACTCCAATGATGAATTAATATGGGGCGTGTCTGGACAAATCTTGTTGATCACTATCTTCCTACATATCATTCTTTTTATATTTTAGCATTGTTATGTACATCTCGATGCTCCTTTTCAATTATATGCATCTTTCAGTTCGCTTATAATCGTTCTGTTTCAATTTATAAGTTGTTTTTGGCTTTTCTAAATATAGTTTTTATTACATATATAGACGCAGCATATATCTAGATGCATAGCAAAGGCTATATACCTAGAAAAACAAAACGACTTACAATTTGAAACGGAAGGAGTACTTGCTAGCATTGGTCTACAAAAAATAAGTGATTTTTCAAGTAGTAAGTACTACCATGTCAATGCATGTATATAACTTTCAAATTCATGTCGTAACTCATATAAAATTTTCACATCTCAACTTTGGCTATCTCAAAATTTTGCAATGTTAGCAAATTAGATTTCAGTAATTTTGTGCACATGTTGCTAATTTATATTTGTATTTGTCCGTGAGAATTACTCCCTCCAGTAAATAATACTACTTGACTTTTTACAATTTTCGAGGAGGGTCTTTTGACCAGGATTTTTTCTACTATAGTATATTTCATGAAATGTAAAAAAAATTGATATTGTTAAAATAGTTCAAAGGCAAATCTGCACATTCTACACATATGAGTTTTATGTTTTCAAACTTAGTATATTATAAAATTTATTGGCAGTTAAAGTTTTAAAACTTTGACTAGGTATTTTCCAGAACGTCGAGTGTTTTATGACCGAATGTATCTTTTCCTTTCTAACAGAAATGACTGCCAGTATATAAATATAAATACAATCTTACTTTCCCTGCCTTTTCTTCCATGCTGGGGCAAGGTTGCCACCACCTAAATTGGTTGCTGCAAAAGGAAGAAGAAACAAATGGCGTGTATGTTTCCTATATCGAAGTATGGCTACATGCAGTGCTGCAGATGAAGTGTAGGGCAAGACAATGCCGACCTCGAAAGGATATCCTGCACCAAATCCCCATCATTGGGAGGTTGATCTGGCTACAAATTTGTGCTCAACAACTCGCCTTTGTATGCCCAATTTTTCTCCCTGTTCCATCCATGATAAGCTCAAGGAAAGCCGTCATTATTGGTGTTAGGGATGGGACCCCTCCGATCCGAAGCAATCAGCTGCAATTCAGATGCTACAATCCCAGCCCCAATCATTTGATTTGGTTGCTCAACAAATGATCTTTTCATTATCTTTTCAAGGGCCCTGAGTCTCGTCCTTAATTCAAACCTAATTTGCTCAAAGATAATTTTTCCTCTCGGTTGGGCAAAACTTTCTTGCAGCTTTCAAATCCATTATCTTCATACTGTAGCTGTCAATTTGGTTACTGGTACATCATATCACTAGCAGAAGCAGACCTAAGGTCACTGTCAGCTACTTGCCACGCTGCTACTAATACACTGGTAGATAGGTTTGTTGCGTATACACATGTATATGCATGCAATTTACACTTGGGGAAGAGAAAATAGAAAATACAGATTAATGAAGGAGAAAAGGAAAGAAATGTGACTACCTAACTGCTTCAGATAAACCCTCTTTGCCAGCTGTAGGTGGTTCATGGAATTATCCGCATGATAACGAGAAAGCTCTGAACCCAAAAAACAGATATGTCTGCGAATGTATCTATCTGCTCCCTTTTGCAATGATTAGTACATAATTCAGACAGTTCAGAGCTTGGGATCAATTCGTTGGATATTGCAGCTACATTTCTTCTGCAGCGGTCAATCATTAGACGATCATTCGTTCGTGGATAGGAGGAGGTGGGCAATTAGTTTTCTTTTTCAGGAGGTTTAAAGAATGAAGCTGCAGCAAGCTAACACATGCAGAGGCAGTTCAGTTCAGACCAACCAGTGGAGGCTTTTCTTTTCTTTTATCATACACAAGCATGGAATGGAATGGGAAGTTAGTTACAGGCCACACCTGTCAACTGAGTTTCTTGCAGTGTAATACATGCAGGAAGTGAAGCATCTCAACACCTTACTTCCAGAATACTTCCAAACTTTCAGTTGTAAGCACTTTGCCTGAAACGATTGAAGTTGCATTTGCTTTAACAAAAGAAAGTTCATGATGTACTCTAAATTTTCTTTTTTTTGTATCATTTGTTAGATCTCATACTCAGCTACGGACGCTCAGAAATCAGCGCTCGAATTCCAGGGACAATCTACAGTAGCATAACAAATTGGCTGTATCAATATTCAGAGAATGTGAAGGATATATAATTATAGACATGGAAAGGAGATCCTGGCAAGTAGGACAATCATGTGTCTCTGCTCAGAGACAAACCGCACAAACACTACAGTATCTAGCAGAATCCATCAAAATCATGGGCTTAAGCCCTAGATGCTTAACACTATGCTAGTGTAATAGTATTTTTTCAAGATAAGAAAAAATAACATACTATTCAATGCATAATTCAGAGGTTATACAATTCATCAACATAAAGATGGATTATCCTGGGTTTTACTTTACTTCACTGGCAGTAAGTACCTTCCAAGCTAACAAGAACCTGATTCCGGATATAATTAAGGTAGCCTACAAAAGACCAAATCCTAAGGTTAGGTTAGGGCATTAGTCCGCTAGGTCATGATGGTTTATTCCTCCTGTAAACACAAAGCATACGCTAGATATTAGAGAATCTAAGCAACAAAATGGGCCAGAAAAAGACTACACATGACAAGCGTTCTATTTGATTGAAACCCTTTGTTAAATTTTTTTTTGACTGAAACCCTAAGGTTAGGCCACTAGGTCGTGATGGTGTTTAATTTGACTAAAAGACTAAAACCGAAACTCGTTTAACATGAAAATTGCATGTCTGAAGCTGCTGAGCTCAAGCGTTTTTGCCCTGTAAAAGGAATAAAAGATTTTTTTAAAAGAAAAGCGCAAAGCCAAGAGAAGGACTCCGGAGCTGCAAAGGCGTACACGTGTGGCCCTTGCTTCAGGTGCTCCGTCCCCATCTCGCAACGAGAAATCGTCGCTTTGGAAGCTGCTTTGTGCTTTCTCTTTCTCCTCCTGCGAACCAAGTGCTCTGGTTGGTGGCTCTGTTTTTTTTTTTAAAGAGTTTTACCTCAGCTTTTAAGAAAGCAAATGTCAGATAATGGTGGTTCTGGTTTAAGGATGGTGAACCAGACGATTTAAGGATGGTGAACCGGACGCCATCGCGGGAGCTCCTGCGCAGCGATCGGACAGCTCGAGGCGACGCTGATGAGTGATGGGAAAACTCTGAAGAGAACCCATACCCATGGCCATGGGTCCTGGTTGGTTGCAAATTTTAAAATCATTTTAGTTTGATGCAGTATTTCTAAATCTAACAGCAAGAGAATCAGGGGAGATAGAGAAAGACATATAGCTATGAAGCAGTTGATCGATCCCATTTTTAAAGCTTTTTCTAGGGTTCAGATTGTACTTGGAATTCTCGAGCAAAAGCTACACGTATGGTATCAGCTAACCAATTGCAAGTTGCATGCTTGGACAGAGACTTGACACCAGATGTTCTTGGATGGCCTTCTCGCGACCTATAGGTTAGTTAGGGACTTGAGGCTTGGATTGCACTGGTCAATAAACTCGAAGACATGTTAGCTTCTGGAATTCATTTGTTTAAGAATATCTGGCTGTTGTACACTGTGGGGGGAATACTATGAACCTCAGTCATCAACCACTCCTTGGACCCCATGCATGGCCTTGACTCTTGGTGCACCACTCTTTCCTTTCGACTAGGAAAACAAACAGAAGTCTTGGACATCGCAGAAAATCTCAACGAGAGTTGATAGACCATCTGTATCTTGATATGCTATCTACTTTAGAAAATTGAATACGGTACATCAGCATATTCCATTACTTCGACGAATCATCATTATACCATGCCACTTCACACGTGTTGAGTGGTCTTGCACATTAAATAAAAAGAAAGGGAAAAAAACCCAAGAATTTGAAGAGAAAGTTCACATAGTGCACCTAGGCATATGGCAAGGCAACATCCTTCCATTGGAGAACTCAAGGAGCTTAATTGCCATTACATAATTTACATTGATGTATCATAATTATGCCTAACTTGAATTGCAACGTCAAGGCGTTACTATTGCAAATGTTTATGATTACTTTAGCAGGCATCTTCTTCAACATACATCCAATACAGAATTCCATTGCAAGGCACCTATGCGCACTCCCTTAATCATCATATGGTTTAGTTCACAGGAGTATTCTGGGCATCTCAATCTCAACTTGTTTAGATGCAATTTTTTTGCAAAATGAGTACTGTAGCGTTTTCGTTGTTATTTGACAAATAGTGTCCAATCATAGTCTAATTAGACTTAAAAGATTCGTCTCGTGGATTTCGTCTAAACTGTGTAATTAGTTTTATTTTTTATTTATATTTAATGCTTCATGCATGCGTCCAAAGATTCGATGTGACGGGGAATGTGAAAAATTTTGCAAATTTTTTTGCAAACTAAACTGGACCAAAGCCACCTATCAAAAACTAGCTACAGTGTCTTCTAAAAGCATGTATCTGCTGAACTCAGTTAGTCAGTTAGATGGTTAATACTTCAGAACTCAAAAGCAAAATTGGGGCACAATCTCGTGCTCTACATATCACATACTCACGACAAACATCTGGCATCAAAACCTCCCTTGTCCTTCTCTTTGATCTCATCCGGTTTGAGCACATGCAGGAGAATTGTCAGAACAATCTTTATGATTTCCTCTTCATCGTACGATGTAGCAAACCTGACTGCAAAATGTAATTGTTTTAATGTGTCACCTCATGAGTTAACTTGATACTCCTTGTTGTGGTAGATACCAAGATAATCTAAACCTAAGCTACAATAAGGGCTGTTTGTGTTATTTCAAATGGATAGAAAGTATTCAATTATATGTAAATAATCTGGACTATTCTAATTGCTTACCCCAAGGAAGGATTGGAAACTCCCATGTTTGCTTAGGAACTGATATAGCATATGCAGCAACCTGAAAATGATTGAAACTACTTGTGTCAGGCATTGCTTTGGTGCAAACCATTTTCCAAAATATGTGCAGTTAGAATGCAGCATACATACAAGAGTGGAAGCAGCAAGTGAGCAGGAAGAATTGAAAAGTAATGAGGTATCTTCTGTTTCATACAGAATGTCCAAAATTTCCATGCACACTTCCAGATCCAAAAGTTCACCTAATTTTGATATTTCCCTGGCAGTGAAGAAGAAAATAAGGAGTGAATTAATTGAAAAATATAAAGCTATGTTTATTTATATCAAGAAGTCAATAACTAGCAACTAGTAGCAATTCACACAGCTGTCCAACTATGGTAAAATACTAGCAATAGTAATAGCAATACTAATAATGATTCATTTGCTTAGTACTTACTGATAATAATTCCAGTGGTCATTAGTTTGTACTTTGTAGGATTGGTGAAACTGTACAAACATGGGAATCAAACAAGTCGTTCAATAGGGGGGTTTAGGAGATTTTCTTTTTATCAAACACGCAGGAGAGCTGTACATCTTTCTATTAAGAAGGATATCTAGGGGAATTTTCTGATTATCCAATATGAAATTTCTTTTCTTATTTTTTCATATCGCCAGATTCACTTGTGAAAACAAGAGAAGATATATTGTAGATAGGAGACATGTTATGAGATTATTTTCGCTAATGTGCCCCCATTTTAGCATTTCTCAGAAAGATATTTGGTGCTAAAAGCTGCTATAAAGAGCTACACAGTCTGCTTCCTAAGAGTGAGAAAACAGAATGTGACACAGTTAACATTTTAGTTGTGATTAGTTACTACTTGCTACTCCCTCCGCCCCAAAATAATTGCACATCTCGCACTTCGAGGAGTCAACAAATCTCTAGTTTGACTGTATTTATAGGAAATAGTATTAGCATTTGGACCTCTAAATAGGTTTACTATGAAAATATATGGTGTGATTAATCTAATGATATTTATTTGATATCATAAGTATTAGTACTTATATATATTTAGTTAAACATAAATTAGTTGACTCCTCGATGCGCGAGATGTGCACTTATTTTAAGACGGACGGAGTACACATGTTTGTGATAAAATAAAAACGAGGACTAGATGAGAGAGATTTTATTACTATAATAATGGTAATTCACAACAACAAAAAAAGAATATTTTGTATAAGCTCCCATCATTCACACTTTCAGGTTTCATAGTTTGCCTTGAACAGGGTTAACTACTGTTTACGGATCAGAAAAAGGTTGTAAGCAATCCAAATAACCTGAAATGGATGAGAAGCTCCTCCAGGTATATGAAAGCAATGCTTGAAGATCCAATGTTGTGATCCACTACCTAAAATCCCACAAAAAAACAAAAAGAATATAACATAGTTGACCCTATCAACTTAACCTATTGTCCAGTAATAATCTTAGCCAGGAGTTACCTCCAAGAACACCAATTCCTGCAGCATTACAGATTAGAGAAAACACCTTCAGTGATTCAGTCACGACAAGTAAGCATTCAGAAAAGGAATAAACAGTTTATCATGAACTCACAGCAGTGGCGAAATCGCGGCACATGAAATGCTGGTCGGCAATGATGCGATCACCCAGGGCTTTGAGGCTCTTCACTGACATCGGCCTCCGATCGTGGATCTGAAGGAAGAATTGCACAGAGAAGGCAAGGTAGTACTACCCGCCCGCGACATGAAAGCACACAGCGTTAGCTCAAAGGAAAGGCTTACAGTGTCTCTAACCTTGCTGGCAATCCACACCGCGACGAGCGCGAATAGCTCGAGGTTGCTGTCCCTCAGGGGCTCGAGGAGCCAGGACCTGACGACTCGGCCGCTTCGCGCGCCGCAGAACCCCATCTTCCTGCAGCAACCGGGGGCAAGGGATGAGAACCTTCGTTCCCCCAGACAAGCAGAAGGAGTGAATGATGGATCACCTCGGGAGCGCCGGGAGGAAGCGGCCGGCGAAGAAGGTAAGCGCGGCGTACTTGACGATGGGCCGGAGGTCGAGCCGCTGCGAGGAAATCGTGGGATGTTGCAGCTCAGGTCTATCAGGGTTTTGAAGTTGGGCTTGGCCGCTTGGGAACAAAAGGCACAGAATAGTGCTCACCTTGGAGGCGTGGAGAAGGAACTGGAGGAGGTGGCGGCGCTTGAATGAACTCGGCCACCTCGCCGCCACCGCCGCCGCATCGTCGTCGTCCTCGATTTCCATTGTGACGCGCGAGACAGGAAGGCGAGCAGCAGCAGGGGGCCAGGGGCCCGGCCAGCCAGCAAGTCGAGAGCGCAAGAGAAGCGGAGACGAAGGCCGAGCAAGCCGTCCGCGTCCAGAAGCGGCCCAAGTGGAAGAGGGAGGCCCACTCGTCCATCAGGCTGGAGCAGTTCTCTCCCCTGCACTATGGCCCAATGAATGCTTTCCGAATGGGAAAAGATCCATTTTATCTCCCTAAACTATCTTCAAAGTTAAGTTTTCCTCTCTGAACTGAACTCGAAAACTGAGTAAACCGCCTCCCTCAACTTTTAAAATCATTCATTTTATCTCCTGACCCGGTTATAGGTGGATTTCAAAGGCGGTTTTGTCTTTTGATTTTTTATTTATTTTGTTTGAATTTTTGAAAAATCATAGTAAATCATAGAAAAATCATAAAATAGAAAATCTATTTTTTTAGATTCCACATGAGTAGATCTACACACTGAATATATAATATGGTATGTATTAGTACAAAGTTTTTGCTGTAGCTTTAGATCTATGTTTTTTTGTAATTAATTCAAAGCTGCAGTTTCTATGGTCCAATTATTATGAAATTTTTATGGTGGTTTAATTATTATATTATTGAACTGTAGTAAAACTTTTATGCTTATTGGATCATATATAACTGAGTTATGGATTTATTTATTTTTATGCTTGTTAAATAGTTTTAAAATAGTTAAAAGTGTGTAAAAATAGAAATAAGTATGAAATTTTTACAACAGTTAAAGCATACAATTATTAGACTATCATAAAAATTTCATCACAACTGGACCATAGAAACTACAGCTATGAATTAATTACAGAAAAATATAGATCTAAAGCTATAGTAAAAACTTTTTACTAAGGAATACCATATTATATGTTTATTGTGCATGTCTACTCATGTGGAGTCCAACAAAAGTGGATTTTTTATTTTATGATTTTCTATGATTTACTATGATTTTTCAAATATTCAACCAAAATAAATAAAAAAGAAAAAGACAAAACCGTCTTTGAAAACCACCTATAACCGGACGAGAGAGGTAAAATAAACGGTTTTAAAAGTTGAGGGGGGTGGTTTACCCGGTTTTCGAGTTCAGCGAGGAAAACTTAACTTCGAGGATAGTTGAGGGAGGTAAAATGGACTTTTTCCTTCCGAATGGGACGAGGTGAGAGTGCGAGACTATTTTGATTTCTTGATCGATAATTGAAAGTGCAATCAAGCCTTAATTGTGGGTTTTGGTGATAATGACAACTCAATTAGAGGACTAATGAGATTTATCAAGATTACAAGCAGAGAATTTAGAATCGAGGATGTCATACAAAATGGAGGAGCCCCCAATTACAAATGTTGACGGCTTCAAACTCAAATGAGGTTTATATTCTTTTATATTTCAAATTTGAGTGTAAGAAAAGCCGTACTATAAAGGGGGACACAATGCTTAAGCCAACTTGTGTTACCAAGTGCTCAATCTTACACTCAAGCATCCTCAAAAGTTCAGCCATGACAGCTTGCTCAACACTCTTTTATCTCTGCTGTCAGGCTTGTTGCGACAGTGTCGCACCTAAGGCGCGGCTATGCCATAGAGTGGCACTACCGTGGGTAAGACGTGGCACTACCATGACTTATCTGACCGTTGGGACCTAGGGAGGTATTTATACCTCTTTCCTTCCCTCACAACGGTCTCCTTCCTTGCCCAGCCTTTTAGACCGACGCCTTTTGGCTTAGCTCTTGTTCTTTCTCTCCTCCATTGGTGCCCAAAAGCTCTCAAGCTTTCTCTTGTGTTTTCTCCATCAATCCTTGAGAGAAAAATATGTTAATCTCGATTAGAGAGCAGATCCACTGATTTTCCAACTCAAAAGAGCACTTGGTTCATGTTTTGGCTGGTGGTTGTGTTTGTTACTCTTGGAGCTTGCTCCTAGCCGGCTAGAGCGTCGTCCGTGGAGTTTGCCAACTTGTATGGTAGCCCCGAGAGGTTTGTAACTATCTCTTGAAGCTAGTAAACTCACCCCTCATCTTAAGAGATAACTCTCTTGACTTGAGAACGAGGAAGGGTTGCAAAACCCTAAGCCTTAGTGGCTAACCTCAACAACGTGGACTTAGGTAAGCCTTGGTGGCGAGCTGAACCACAAAATAAATTCTAGTGTCATCTTGTGCTTGATTTACTTCACTTGCATTTCAAATTGTAGTTGAGGTAATTTCTAGGGTTTGTAGGCGATCTACTTGTGTATGGTGTTTCTACCACTTCTAGCTATCGATCTGTGAACTACATACCTGTAGGAACCTCAGTGATTTCTTTGATCTAAGTTTCCATACACAGATTTTGAATTGTGCCTTAAAGTTATCTACAGGTGTGGTAGTGTCGCTATTCTGGCCTAGCAGTGCCGCGGGCTCAGAGCGGTAGTGCTGCGGAGTGGAATTTAACATTTGCTTAAGTTTGTTTTAACAGGCCTATTCACCCCCCTCTAGACTAATCAGAGATCCTACAAGTGGTATCAGAGCAGGTTACCTCATGAGGGCTTTACCGCATGAGGTATGGAGCCTGGAGGTGGTACTAGTGGTGTGAAGCCCATTAACGTCGATCCAAAGGATGTGGAGTTGTATGACACCGACAACAGCGAGCTAAGTGCTTCTACAACAAGCAATACCACA
The DNA here is from genome assembly GCA_904845875.1 of Miscanthus lutarioriparius. Taxonomy (NCBI): domain Eukaryota; kingdom Viridiplantae; phylum Streptophyta; class Magnoliopsida; order Poales; family Poaceae; genus Miscanthus; species Miscanthus lutarioriparius. The sequence continues at coordinate 20,352,904 of CAJGYO010000002.1, forward strand.
CTCCCGTAGATTGATGCTACCGATGTCGAGAAAGCTCTAAATGATGAAGAAAGAAGAAAAAGGAAGGCAGCTAGAAAGGCAAAATGAGATGCAAGAGAAAAGAAGAAGAAGGAGCACAAAGGTTAGAGGACAAGAAGCAAAGAAAAGAAGAAATAAAGCTCAAGAGAGAAGCAAAAAGAAAAAGAAGAGAACCTAGAAATAAGAAGGAAGAAGAAGAGAAGACAACCAATGCATCATCAAGTGACATTTCAAGTAGTTCTGAAGATGGAGATGATGATGAGTCCTACCAAGTGTCTAAGGGAGGCAAGAAGGAGAAGAAAGGAAAGATCAAAGCAGACTCCAACAATAAATATGTCACCGTATCCTTTAACTATTCTTCTATGCCTATGACTAACCATGATCGGAGATCTTTCATCAATGTGCCCGCGGGCAAGTTACCTCATTTAGATGGGACTAACTTTGCCAAGTGGAAGCACTTGATGAGAGCCTATCTTATAGGTCTTCACCCCGGCATTTGGGAAGTTGTCTACAATGGATTTGAGCCATCGGTTGAATGAGAATTATTCATATCAATGGTCAAGCCACAGGTGTGTTGCTTAGTGCTTTAGATGGTGATGAGTGCAATAGGGTGATTGGTGTTGATGTTGCCAAGCAAATATGTGACACCTTGCACCTTGCACATGAAGGGGTTGACAAAGTGAGAAGGTAAGAATTGATTTGTTGATGGCCAAGCTCAACCAGTTCATGATCTTGGATGGAGAAGGGCCACAAGAGATGTTTGATAGATTGATGACCATGGTGGGCAAGATTAGAGGCTATGGTGATGATGAGCTAGATGATCACAAGGTAGTGAAGATTATGTTGGAAGCTTATTCACCTAGAAATGAGACCGTGGTGACTCTAATTAGAGACAAGAAGAAGTTTGAATACTTCACACCAAATGATATACTTAGGAGAATCTTGACCTTTGACATGCAAAGAAAAGAAGCAAATGAGAGGAAGAAGCTTGGTGAGTTGCTGGCAAAATTATATGGCATAAAGATAAATGATGTATCTCTCAAGGCCAACAAATCAAGCAAGCAAGGCTCTACTAGCAATTTCAACATCAACAAGCAAGCCTAAAGCAAGCAAGCAAGTCCAAGAGCAAGTAGAGACTACATCATCCTCAAGTGAAGATGAAAATGATGATGAACATTATGAGAATGTTGATGATGTTGCTCTGTTTATGAAGAGATTTCAAAAAGGTCTAAAGAAGCAAGGCTACAAGGTAGTGAAGAGAAAGTTTCCAAACAAGAAGAAGATATGCTACAATTGTGACAGTACCGATCACTTCATTGCCAAGTGTTCATATAAGATCAAAGACAACAAGTACAAGAAGGACAAGAAAGAGGACAAGGCCGATCATAAAAAGAGTAAGAAGTACATGGGAGAAGCTTACATTGGGCATGAATGGGACTCAACTAGAGAAAGCACAAGTGAAGAGGATGATAAAATTGCAACCGTTGCTATCCACAAGTCATCCCCTACACCAAGACTTTGAAGAAACATATGCACCGGTGGTAAGGTTTGAAGCAATCTGAATGCTTCTAGCTTATACTGCTCATCACAACTTCATGCTATATCAAATGGATGTGAAGAGTGCATTCCTCAATGGCACTATTCAAGAACTTGTCTATGTTGAGCAATCACCGGGCTTTAAAGATCCCAAGTTTCCTAATCATGTCTACAAACTCCAAAAGGTGCTCTATGGGCTTAAGCAAGCACCAAGAGCATGGTATGAATGCCTTAAGAAATTCTTACTTAAACAATGCTTTGAAATAGGCAAAGCTGATCCTACCCTTTTTACTCGCAAAGTTGGTAAAGATATCTTTGTATATCAAATATATGTCGATGACATAATATTTGGTAGTACTAATCACACTTTTTGTGAGGAGTTTAGTAGGATTATGACCAAGAGATTTGAGATATCCATGATGGGTGAATTGAAGTTCTTTCTTGGATTTCAAATCAAAAGTGAAGGATGGAACTTTTATTAGCCAAATGAAGTACACCTATGATATGCTCAAGAAGTTTGACATGGTGAATGCCAAGCCTATCAAAACTCCCATGCCAACCAATGGACATCTAGATCTCAATAATGAAGGGAAAGTCATGGATACCAAGATATATCGCTCTATGATCGGCTCTCTACTTTATTTGTGCGCATCTAGGCCCGATATTATGCTTAGTGTGTGCATGTGTGCTAGATTTCAAGCTAACCCGAAAGAGTGTCACTTGATGACCGTTAAGAGAATCTTGAGATATTTAGTACACACTCCTAACCTTGGCTTGTGATATCCTAAGGGCTCTAAGTTCGATCTACTTGAGTATTCGGATTCCGATTACGCTGGTTGCAAAGTAGATCGAAAAAGCACTTCGGGGATATGTCAATTCCTTGGACGGTCCCTAGTGTCTTGAAGTTCTAAGAAGCAAAATTATGTAGCCCTTTCCACCGCTGAGGTCGTGTATGTTGCAGCCGATGCATGTTGTGCTCAACTACTTTGGATGAGGCAAACCCTTCATGATTTTGGATGTCGCTATATCAAAATCCCATTATTGTATGACAATAAAAGTGCCATAAAGCTAGCAAACAATCCCGTAAGCCACTCAAGATCTAAGCACATAGACATCCGACATCATTTCTTGAGAGACCACGAAACCAAAGGAGATATCAATATTCGCCATATGAGCACCGAAAAGCAACTAGCCGATATCTTCACTAAGCCTCTCGATGAGTCAAGGTTTTGTGCACTGCGTAGTGAGCTAAATATACTTGATTCTCGTAATGTGGTTTGAATTGTAGCACACCTTTGTTTGATCAACTAGTATGCATAGGTAAAAACAATTTCAAAGGTTTAATTCTTGCGCTTCAAAATGTTTTATCAAAAGCAACAAGTATATTATGATCATGGTATGTATTGATTATCTATTGCTGATCATAATATGCTTGAGATATGTGTCCATATCCTATATATGTAGAGCTATTTGGTTAGTAGCTTATTCCCGCTGTTCTGGGGTGTGCAGCTATGCCGTGTCCACCTCGCGGCTATGCCGCTTTGTGGCAGTGCCGCATGTGGCATGCGGTAGTGCCGCACTTTGAATTCTAGGCGGAATTCGGCCCACAACGGCCAGTTACCGTAGGGCCCATTTTTCCTTTCTTATCCTAACTGACCCTGGGTAACTCTCTCTCTCTCTCTCCTATTCACCCAACGCGATGCTCTCTCTCTACCACGTGTTCGCATCACCCTACTATCACCGTGCTTTCTCAGTAACACTCTGGCGGTGCCATGCCGACTGTGGGCCTTCTTCTGTGATGCCAATGGTCATTGAGACTCTTGGGCGGAGTCACTTCTTCCCTTTCCTCCCCAAATCCATGAGAACTAAGATGGCTTTTGGTGGAGATGATGGCCGAAGAGGGAAGAGGAAGATGACCGAACCTCGTGACAAGCCAACTCCTCATCGTGGTCATGGACGTACAACAACTGGCAGTAGCTGAAAGCTCTAGTTTGGTTTTGGTGAATTGATGAAATCCTAAGTGCTAACCTAGTTTATCAAAGTGATCATGAGATAGATAGCACTATTCCAAGTGGTGGAGCAATGATGAAGATCATGATGATGGTGTGGTGACCATGGTGATTAAGTGCTCGGCTTGGAAAAGAAGAAAGAGAAAAACAAAAAGCTCAAGGCAAAGGTGAAACTTAATAGGAGCTTTTGGGTTTGGTGATTGAGTCACTTAGTGAGTGTGATCACATTTATGATCGATAACCATACTATTAAGAGGGGTGAAACTTGTATCGAAATGCGGTTATCAAAGTGCTACTAGATGCTCTAACTCATTGCATATGCATTTAGATCTAGTGGAGTACTAACACCCTTGAAAATGTTTATAAAAATATGCTAACACACGAGCACAAGATGATACACTTGGTGGTTAGCACATTTGAGCAAGGATAGAGAAGTTATGCTTGAGAAGTGAAACAGGGGCGTCGAACCCTGATCCTCAGAGCGTCGGACCGGCCTCTGACCAGGTTTGACGGCTGACCCTAACTTAGCTCACTAACGATGGGGCATCGATCCTAGGCGTGCAGGTGCATCGGACGGGTCGTGTGCCCTATTCACTTGCACGGGAAAAGAGAGGTTTGACGTGGTGCTGACATGTGGTAGCGTCAGACTAAGGGCTGGGTCCGATGGTGTGCGTCGGACTCGGGTCTGATGGATTTTACCCTCTTTGGTTCTTACTGGAGTGCGTCGGACTGGCACTGTGCCTGGTTTGATGCTATGTCTGCAGCTTGAGTCCGACGGTGGTGTTAGTGACCGTTTGCACGACAATGGTTACTTCAGTTTAAACGAGACATGTGGCAGCTCGGCGTTGGCTCTGGCTAGCATCGGACCCAAGCGTCGGACGGTCCGACGGCCCATGTCTGCGGGTTCGATGGTCACTTATGTGACCCAATAGATCTATTTCAAGGGGGCTCTATTTAAGCCTCATGGCCGTTCAAGCTCACTTTCTTGGCTATTTGCATTGATATAGCAACCTTGTGAGCTTAGCTAAAGCCCTTCCACTCATCTCCATCATTGATTCATCATCTTTATGAGATTGGGAGTGAATCCAAGTGCATTGCTTGAGTGATTGCATCTAGAGGCACTTGGTGATTGTATTTCACTACGAGATTCGCTTGTTTCTCTTGGTGGTTGCCGCCACCTAAATGGCTTGGTGCAGTGAGGATTATCGAGCGGAGGAAGGTGATTATCTCCGGCTCTGATCATGGTGATTGTGAGGGTTCTTGACCTTTCCCGGTGTGGAAGCCAAAAGGTACTCTACTGGATTGCTCGTGGGTTGGGTGATCCTCATCTTATGTTGGTTGTGCGGCACCTGTTGCGGGTTTGGTGTGTGATGCCAATTAGCGTGTGAACATTCGAGTGAGTGAATCACCACAACGAGGACTAGCTTACCGGCAAGCAAGTGAAACTCGGTAAAAAATCTTGTGTCATAATTGTTCGAGGATTTTATTGGTTATCTTGTGATTGATTGTGATCATCTTGTGATTGGCTCACTCCTCGACACGTCGGTATAATCATCACCGCCATCTCTTGCATTACATTCTTAGTGTCGCTACGCTCTTTAGTGTAATTAGTTTTGAGAGCTAGCTTGTATCGGGTCTAGTGGTTAGTGAGGCTCTTTAGTTAGCCTTTGAAAGCTCACTAACTTAGTGTAGTGACATAGCCTTTGTGTGGATAGAGACTATAAATACTAGAATTGTGGTAGGTGGCTTGCACTTTTAGTAGGCTGGCGTAACACTCGCTTCACCATTTAATTATCTAACATCTTTGCTAAGTGTTGTTGTAGAAATTTTTAATAGGCTATTCTCCTCCCTCTAGCCATTAGGACCTTTTAAGTGGTATCAGAGCCGTGGTCACCTTGATTTGAAGCTTAACAACCTTCGGTGTCAAAATGGCTCAAATCAACAACATAAAGAAGCCACCCAATTTGATGGCTCCGACTATCCCTATTGGAAGGCTAAGATGACAATATATATCAAGTCAATCAATAGGAAGGTTTGGAAGATGGTGGAGACCAAGATTGAGATTGTCAATGAGGAGGCTCCCACCGCCGTCGAAGAAGTATTGCTCTAAAACAATGACATTGCTCTTAGTGCCATTCATGATGTATTGGATGAGAGAACATTTGAGAAAATCAAGAACATTGAGATGGCTCTTGAGGCATGGAAGAAGTTGGATTAATACTTTGAGGGTACTTAAGTGGTGAAGGGTGCAAAGGCATACATTCTGAAGGAGAAGTTTGCAAGCTTCAAGATGAAAGAGGATAAGAGTATGGCGGAGATGTTCCATAGGCTTCAAGTGCCTGTCAATGATCTCAAAGCACTTGGAGAAGAAGTAAAGGACAAGGACTTCTCTCCCACAAGTTTTTGAGATGCTTACCTTTGAGATTTGGCACATTAGTCACTATTCTTGTGAGGAGTGGTTTAGACACCATGATACCAAACCAAGTATTGGGAGATGTGATGACCGATGACACTTATAGAGATGATGATGAGAAGGAAGAAAAGAAGAAGAAGAAAGATGAGAAGAAGGATGATAAGAAGAAGAGTGTGACATTCAAGGCCACATCATCCAAGGGCAAGGCAAAGCAAGAATCATCAAGTGAAGATGAAGACTTGAGCTTTGATGAGATGGATGATGAGAAGATGGCACTCTTTGTCAAGAGATTTAGCAAGTTCTTGGTGAAGAAGGGCTACTATGCTAGAAAAAAGAAGTCTTCATCCAAGAACAAGGGAGAGTGAAGAAAGTGCTTCAAGTGTGGAAGCAAAGATCATCTTGTTGCTCAATGCCCATACAATAGCGACAATGATGATGATGACAAGAAGAGCAAGAAGGACAAGAAGGAAAATAAAGAGAAGAAGGACAAGATGACATTCAAGAAGAAGAAGAAGAAGGGTGGTTCATATGTAGTCACTTGGGATAGTGATGCTTCCTCAAGTGATGATGACAAGACCATCAAGAAGAATGCACTTGCAAGCATTGCTATTAATGAGAAGCCTTCTCTCTTCGACACTCCATCATGCTTCATGGCTAAGGCCACTAAGGTACAAACTTGTGATGATGGATGTAATGAGGAACATGATAATGATAGTGAAAGTGAAAGTGACAATGATGATGAACCCACTAAAGATGAACTAATTGTCATGTTAGAAGATGCTAAAGAATATTTTGATTTTAAGATAAGGGAATGAAAAAACTTGCAAAAGGAACTAAAAGCCCTTAAACAAGCCTTTAATGAGCTCAATGCATCTCATGAGAGGCTAGAGGAAGCCCATGAGAAGGTTGGCAAGGCTCACAAGAAGCTTGAAAAAGCTCATTCCTCTCTACTTGATAAGCAAAATAAGAAGGGCATGTTGTAACATGTGACATAATTGATGAATCTTTCTATAAGCCTATCATTGTTGCTCCCACTAACTCTTCTTGTAGCACTTCCACTTCTATCTCATCTAGTTGTGATGGTTTCACTTGTGATGCCTCACTAATAATTGAGAATGAGACCCTCAAGAAGGAGGTTAATGAGCTCACTCGCACCTTAGGCAAAGCCTATGGTGGTGAGACCGCTTGCTTATGTGTTTAGGTTGCCAAAGAGCTTCTCTCTATGAAGAGGGATTGGGCTATACCCCAAGAAAGGCAAGGCGGCCTTTGCTCCTCACAAGACTAGTTTTGTGAAGAACAATGATCGGTTTTGCACTAGTTGCAAGAAAGTTGGTCATGTAGAGTAAAAGTGCACGAACAAGAAGTCTAAAGCCAATGTATCCTCAAGTAAGTTTGATTCTTTCTATGTGCTTACCAAGGATACTAATGGTGTGAAGGCTAAGTTCATTGGTGCACCATGGCTGGGCTCAAAGAAAAAAGCCATTTGGGTACCAAAGAGCTTAATGACTAACCTTCAAGGACTCAAGCAAGTTTGGGTACCTAAAAAGAATTGATCTTCTTTTGTAGGTCAATTACAAAGCCAGAGGAAGGCATTGGGTTCTTGATAGTGGATGCACTCAACACATGACCGGTGATGCAAGAATGTTCAACTCAATCAATACCAATGGCAATGATGATTATGATAGTATCACATTTGATGACAATGGCAAAGGCAAGGTCAAAGGGCTTGGTAAGATTGCAATATCCAATGACATAAGCATATCCAATGTGTTGCTAATAGAGAACTTGAACTTCAATTTGCTATCCATGGTTCAATTGTGTGATCTTGGATTCAAATGCATATTTGGGGTAGATGATGTAGAGATCATAAGTGTAGATGGCTCTAACTTGATCTTCAAAGGCTTTAGATATGAGAATCTATACTTGGTTGATTTCAATGCTAGTGAAGCTAAATTATCTATATGTTTATTCACTAAGTCTAGCATGGGTTGATTATGGCATAGAAGGCTTGGTCATGTTGGAATAAAACAATTGAATAGATTGGTTAAGCATGACTTGGTTAGAGGCTTGAAATATGTTGTGTTTGAGAAAGATAAGCTTTGTAGCTCTTGTCAAACCAACAAACAAGTTGGAAACACCCATCCTAAGAAAAGCATGATGAGCACTAGTAAAGCATTTGAGTTATTACACATAGACTTGTTTGAGCCAACTCAATACACTAGCATTGGTGGTAACAAATATGGCTTTGTGATAGTGGATGATCATACTAGATACACTTGGATATTCTTTCTAGTAGACAAAAGTGATGTGTTTGCAACATTCAAATGATTTGTCAAAGGCATTCATAATGAGTTTGAAACAACCATCAAGAGAGTTAGAAGTGACAATGGTAGTGAGTTGAAGAACACTAGAATTGATGAGTTGTGTGATGAATTTGGAATTAGATATTAATTCTTGGCCAAGTACACTCCACAATCAAATGGCCTTGTTGAGAGGAAGAATAGAACACTCATTGATATGGCAAGGTGTATGCTTAGTGAGTACAATGTGAGTCAATCTTTTTGGGCCAAAACTATCAACACGGCTTGCTATTGTGGCAACCGCCTCTATTGTCACCCATTGAAAGAGAAGACACCATATGAGCTCTTGAATGGTAGAAAGCCCAACATTATATATTTTTGGGTCTTTGGTTGTAAATGCTATATCTTAAAGAAAGGCACTAGATTGGGCAAGTTTGACAAAAAATATGATGAATGATTCCTACTTAGATACTCAACTACTAGCAAAGCATATAGAGTTTGGAATTTAGATAGTGGTACTCTTGAGGAAGTTCATGATGTTGAATTTGATGAAACCAAGGGTTCATAAGAAGAGAATGAGAACTTAGAAGATGTTAGAGGCATTCAACTTTCAAATGCTATGAAGAACATGGATGTTGGTGAATTGAGGCCTAGACAAGTGAATGATGATAATAAAGATGATCAAGTGCAAGTGCTCTCTAACTCAAATGTGCAAGATAATATAAATCAAGCAAGTACAAGTGTCTCTCATGACAATGAACAAAATCAAATGGCTAGTACATCACCTCAACCCAATGATCAAGCTAGTGCAAGCATTCAAGTTTCAATCCTCCAACGAACCAATATTGCAAGGGATCATCCATTGGACACTATAATTAGAGATATTTCTAGAGGTGTACAAACAAGATCAAGATTAGCTTCATTCTATGAGTATTTATAATTTGTGTCATCCATTAAAACAAAGAAGATAGATGAAGCATTGAAGAATGTTGATTAGGTGAATGCTATGCATGAAGAATTGAATAACTTCACAAGAAATCAAGTATGAGAATTGGTAGAGAGACCAAAGGGACATAATGTGATTGGAACCAAATGGGTCTATAGAAACAAGCAAGATCAAGATGGGATAGTAGTAAGAAACAAAGCAAGATTGGTAGCACAAGGCTATACATAAGGTGAAGGTCTTGACTTTGGAGAAACATGTGCCCGGTTGCTAGATTGGAAGCAATTAGAATCTTGCTAGCCTATGCTTGTGCTCACAATATCAAGCTCTATCAAATGGATGTCAAGAGTATATTTCTCAATGGCTACATCAATGAAGAAATTTATGTTGATAAACCTCCTGGTTTTAAAGATGATAAGAAGCCCAACCATGTGTACGAATTGAAGAAGGCATTGTATGGATTGAAACAAGCACCTAGAGCATGGTATGAGAGGTTGAGGGACTTCCTACTCTCAAAATGGTTCATGATGGGCAAGGTTGACATCACTCTTTTCACCAAGAAGATTGGTAAAGACTTATTTGTGTTGCAAATTTATGTTGATGACATCATATTTGGATCAACTAATCAAGACTTTTGTGAAGAGTTTGGGAGGATGATGGCTAATGAGTTTGAGATGTCCATGATTGGAGAGTTGAGTTACTTCCTTTGTCTTCAAATCAAACAATTGAGGAATGGTACATTTGTGAGTCAAGGTGTGGCAGAACCGTCTAATCCAAATTACTCTTAGGAGTACTTGTCTTCTATTAGACACTAAGTACTCAAGAGAGGACACTAAACTACGTAGTTCTGTTGAGCACACCGTAAGGGAGAACTTGAAAATCCATATTTTTCCATCAGGATCATAAATGAGAGAATAAAGCTTACAACATTCTTAAGTCATTTTTACATCACTTTCTTACAGTAACATAATATTACCTCAATTGATTATAACAGCGGAGTATACAATGTTATCAGAGTTACAGAGGAAGCAAAGATTAATTTAATGACATGGTGGAGCATTAACGTAGTGGACACTTATATACAAGAGATGCTAGTAGATTTTTCATCTTTTCTTATAAAACCTTTAGTGAGGGTTATAAATAAACACTACGGTCATAGCATAAAGGAATCCTCTCTGAGCCCACCAGGAGGTTTCCACACATGAGTCAGCTCTAAATATCCTCTGATCACCTGTAATAGGGGGAATAAAACCCTGAGTACTCGATTGTACTCAACAAGACTTACCCAACAGGAGGAAAATAAAATACTCTAAGGATATGCAAGGCTTATTTGGCTTGTGGGTTATTGCATCTGCGGAAGCATTACTAACCGTGCGTCCTTGTATTAAATTTTGTTAGCAGTCATCATTAGTTCATTAACTATCCATTCTATGTAAGCTCCTATGCTACTTTCAAGCAGGTGGTGAGCAATCAGAACCATTTTACCATCTTTCATATTCCAGTTCTTACTACAGTGCTAGACCATAGCCAAGTCGGTATTGTCTCACAGAAACAGCGATTCGTGAATCAATGTATCCCAGCTGGGTACCCCAAAACACATGACCCGTTTGTACCCTAGGCATAAACAAGACCAACCCATTCCACTCCTATCGAGGGGTCTAGGTCCTCATCCAAACTTGGACTCCAAGCCCCACACTTGAGACCCGGTCTCAGTATGATGCTTAGACCTCCACCTTTCCGCACCTCCAATCAGTCGATCCGGAAAGAGTTGGAACCCATGACAAGAGCGTAACGAGCCTTCCCACTCCCATAAGCAAGTATGTGCTTAGGATAATAAGTCTGTGACCTGACTACCATCCACAGCAACAGACGGTCCTCAATCGACACAGGCGGAACAAGTGCAATCCGAGCCTCGCTCGTATGCCTAACCAAGTCTAGATCCAAAGTACCATTCCACCCGGTCTCCAATTATCATTCATATATATTCTATGTGATAGTAATATAATAACAACAATAATATCTTTCCTATCTCTCGTGAGTGACAGGTAATCACTCATCTTCTACCGGGTCCTATAGCAGAGCAATCTACATGATCCTAACATACTATTAGGACTCATAGGATAAGGATATATATATATGCAAGTGGTTTCATTCAACTCCTTAAAACTTAATGCACAAGCATAAAATAAAGTGTAGAATAATAGGGGTTATGCACCGGGGCTTGCCTAGGCAAGATGTAACCAAAGATTAGCATTCCATTGGTAACACGGTCATCAAGGCACCATCTTTTCTGCTACTTCGGTCGACTCCATGATCCATCGTTGTTCCTATTATGATATACATGGATGCCACACAGAGACGTAAATAATCAACGGCAACTGCAACTCTAAAATACGATTACGCTCCACAAGCTAATGAGCTAGCTTTAATGACTAACGTACTAGTCTACGTACCCACATCGTCAAGTAAGGCTTTGCTTCTGGAAAAATGTTTTAGTTCTAAAATCCCAATGTGTTTCTTTACTTCATTATTATGGAGCTATCTTCAAGTAAGGCATTGATTTAATATATATTCAAACTAGGGCTCATAGCTATCTTAGCAAACTAATTATTATGGAGCTACAAAATTACAGTGACACCTAATAATGTTAGGAATTTACTGTTAAAGTTTTAGAGCCAACACTATCACTAATTTATCACAACAATTCCTATAAATTTATATTTTAACAATATTAAGCATCTCAAATTAATTATATAACTCCTAAGAATATTATAAAACTATATGAACAAAATATACTAGCAAATAGATCAAGATTTTAGGAACCTAACAAAATTAGTTTCATAATTTTTGGCCAACTACACAAATTTCTATTGAATTTACAAGTTTGCTTAGCAACTAAATTAGGAAATGCTTTAGAAAAAGAAAAGGGCCAGTGGCAACTAATTTGGCCCAACAGCCCAGCGCGGGCGCGACTGTCGCGCCTCGCAACGGCCCAATGCGGCCCAAGGCCAGGGAGCCCATGCTGGCACTTTAGCAAATGAGCCCTCAGACTTTTCCCGAACCACGACTAGGTCCTAATACTATTTCTTCATTTCTCGGACGAATTCACTTAACGCCCTTGGTTTTTCGAAATTTCCCCGTGCGCACCCCTAGCCATCCCGTGCACGGCGACACGGCGAGCGGCGGCACTGGGCGTCCACGCCAGCCATCGGAGGCCTGCGCAGACCCATTTAATGGGTCGGTCGCCATCTATGGCTAAACGAACAAGGATGGGCGATGGTTAGGGGCTCAGAGACGCCATGACACGAGCTACAATGCGAGCGGCTATCCGCGGCGATGGCGTGACTGTTCTGGTGGCCTAAGATTCTATCGGGGTGGTAGAGATAGCGGGTAAGCACTAGTAGCTCACTGGAATTCATGTCGCGGTGATGGTTGAGGCGGAAGAGTGCCGAGGTGGCCTAGCCACATGCGCGCAGTGATATCGGCAGTGCTCCAAGGTTGACACCGATGCATCAGGTCCTCACTCACGTCGTTCCTGGTCAAACAAAGATGAGCAACAACACGAGGGGACCAAGGTGAGCTCATAGGAACAACTAGTTGAACCCCTACTAAGGGGTAGGGCCTTACCCCCAAGTCATGCTCTGTTTCGGAGGCGTGATGACCGACGGCCATGAAAACACTAAATTCATCCATGCCGAGGCGCAGCAAAGCCTCGATAGGGGTTGCCTGGCTAGTCAACTCCCTAGGCCACTTGCTGGTGCAAGGAATTGAACTACAAAGTTCCAAGCTAAGCGAATCGAGAGGCAGAGCGAGCGGTGCTCCTGCTATGGTCATATCATGGAGAGGCACATGAGTGAGCTCGAGTGGATTAAGATGGTGGCCTCGATTGATAGCTGCAATACGAGCACATGTGCATAGGTGACGAGACAGTGGAGGGCTTAGCGTGACGTGCTTGAATTGGAGCAGCCAGACCCGAGCAGGGCTCACCGGCGTCGGCTAGCGAGGGCAGGGTGAGGCAGGGAGGCATCCTATCGCCAGTGTGACCGAGGTCATCGACCTAGACGCGGCGGCAGCACCACATGCCCAGAGGTTCGACATGGTAGGTAGGACGAAGGGTGGGGTGAGTGCCACATCATCAAGGTGGCAACCGCCATAGCTCCACTACGACCCCACGCATGGCTTGGTGGCTGGACATTGGCGCACGCAGACCGCAGCAGTAGGACTAGACCATCGCTAGCCGGGTTAGGCCACACAAGGCCTAGGCACAGCATGGCATTGGCCTAGCACATGTACGGGCCGGCGGCCATGGTTGGTTGCGACGTGACCCCGACGCCAACCGCGTTGTGCCCTCGGTGATCGTGAAACATAGTCCGAACGGCTGCCCTAGGTGATGTGCACGTGTTTTAAAGCGTAGCAAAAGTTACTAAGGATCACAGTTGCGGTTCAACTAACTCCCCTATCGTAAAGTCCACATTGCCAATGACCTAGCAACGCCATTGCCATGACCAAAGAGCAACCAGGGAAGGAGATAGATGGATGCCAATATGAACTCATCGCGCTGAACGCCAGTTCGCGAATAGCGCGCCCACAACATGATTTCACACGTTTTAACGGCGTTAGAGCAATTTTAAAGGAGGGCAACGCGACGTACAACACAACTTCGACCTACACCATGCTCAAGTGCTTACTTAGAAGCAACCAACAATACAATAACATGGATCTAGTGTTTAAACATTTTAGTTAGAATTTAAATGCTAAAATGGCATTGTCTACTACCCTTCCATACGTAGAAAAGTTAAGGATTTCAGTTGGGGCTAAGTAGCCATTAACTCTTTTGTCACAATTTTTAATAGGTCTAAACCTTGTTAACTTCAACCAACAAATACTTCATGCAATAGTCCATACCTTATACTAACCATAGGAGCAAAATATTTAAGCACCATTTAACTAATTTGCTCAATATAATTCACCAAAAATGGTATTTTAACAATAGTTCAAGTGTTTGCCGACTTAACGAAAAGAACTTATCTTAATATCAAATTTGATTTTTGAGCTCTCAAGAACACTAGTTAACAACATTTGTTTTCCAAAAGTTAAAGTTGCATTTTCAACTACACCACTTGCTCATCCTCTTTACTTAAGTACTACACACAAGTTATATTTTATTTTTGTTTATATAAATTGTTTTTTATGCCAAACAATTAAAATGACTTATCCCATTTTTTCTCGTTAGAATTTTCATTAGCACTTTTACGCACCAAGTAAGTTAACTGGGATATTTACTTGCCCACAAAAGTGAGCCACATAGGTCACTTATCAATTCACGTGCGTGATAAAATTTTAAAACTCGAAAACTTGTTTGGCTAATCTCTCTCGGACCTAAATCTCGGTGCTAAACAAGCTCGTAACACCAGGGGTGTTACACAAGGCAAGTACATTAAAGACATGCTCAAAAAGTTTGGCATGAATAAAGCAAAGGCTTCTAGTACATCAATGGGAACAAATGGCAATTTGGATAGTGATGCAAGCGGCAACATGGTGGATCAAAATTTGTATCGCTCTATGATTGGGAGCCTACTCTATGTAACCACATCAAGGCCGGATGTTAGGTTTAGTGTATGCATGCGTGCAAGATTTTAAGATTCACCAAGAGAAAGTCATTTGAAGGCTACAAATAGAATATTGAGGTACTTGAAGCATACACAAAATGTTGGTTTGTGGTATCCCAAAGGAGCAAAGTTTGAGCTAGTTGGTTATTCTGACTCGGATTATGCGGGATGCAAGGTTGAAAGGAAGAGCACCTCGGGCACATGTTAATTGTTGGGAAGATCACTTGTTTCATGGTCATCAAAGAAGCAAAATAGTGTTACATTATCAACCACCAAAGCCGAATACATATCTGCCGGTAGTTGTTGTGCATAAATTCTTTGGATGAAGGCCACATTGAATGACTTTGGAATCAAGTTCAAGAAAGTACCATTGCTATGTGACAATGAGACTGCTATCAAGCTTACCAACAATCTCGTTCAACATGCAAGAACAAAGCACATTGATATCCGCCGCCATTTCATTAGAGATCATCAATAAAAGGGGATATTTGCATTGAGAGTGTGGGCACCGAAGATCAACTTGTCGACATATTCACCAAGCCACTTGATGAGAAAAGGTTTTGCAAGCCAAGGAATGAGTTGAACATATTGGATTTCTTAAATATGTGTTGATGCACCTCCAACTTATATGACATGCCTCTCCCTCGAGAAATCCAAGGCAAAAGTTGATTGGCATGCATACATCCTTTCCTAAGGACATGTTTAGTGCATCTAGTCATTCCTCATGTCTTATAGGCTCATTCATGAAAGTCAAATGAATTTGATGCTTGTATGGTACCATAATTGCTTCTATGCTTGACTTGATCTACTAGTAGCATATGACATGTTTGTGGGCTTGTGAACCTAGTGTTTGATCTAGAAAATGAACTATAAGTGATTAACTCAACATGGTACAAGATAACCCTTGAAATGAGGTGTGAAGAAGCTTATCCTTGGATCAAACCAAGTTAAATATGTTTGACAAGTGTTCTAGATTGAACTAAATTTGGAAAAATGATCCTCACCCCATTTATTGACATTGATAATCTTAACCTATCTATAATTGAACATTTGTGGTCATTGATGACAAAGGGGGAGAAATTGCACAAAGATAAGGTTGAATATGAAAAAGGGGGAGAACTTTGACATAGGGGGAGTAATATGACAAAGGAAGGGGATCATTTAAAATTTTGAGCACAAGTAGGGGGAGCAAGCTCATAAATTTGAATGTTGTATTTGAATGTGCATTTCATATTTTGCTTGCATGGCACAAGTTTTAAATTAAAATTATATGCTTGTGTGGTGTATGCTAGTTGTAGGCTTGAATGATGAAATGAAAAACTAGCATGCATAGGTTGAGTAACTAGACTTATGTTTATATTGTGAAAACTAGACCCTTGCTTATAATGTTGATCTCATGGGGTATTTTAGTTTTTGTGTACATCTAGTTACTAATGGTGCTAAGGATGGTATATTAGTGCACTCCGATTGGTATCACGCTTCAAAGGTCCATCTTTTATACCTTAGCATCATTTGATAGACATTACTCTCCCACAACTCTAATCCATGCATATGTGCAAGCTTCAATTCAAACTCTTAGCACATATGTAGGGGGAGCAAATGCTACCAATGGAGTTCATGAAACTTGTCCATATCCTTTTAGACATGGTAAATATGCTTGGGCAAGCAACATGGATTGAAATGAATTTCAATTCATATCTTTGTGAAAGGGTCATCATGAATTACTAAAAAGGAAGAGATTGAAAGCTCTAGTTTGGTTTTGGTGAATTGATGAAATCCTAAGTGCTAACCTAGTTTATCAAAGTGATCATGAGATAGGTAGCACTATTCAAGTGGTGGAGCGCTGGTAAAGATCATGATGATGGTGTGGTGACCATGGTGATCAAGTGCTCGGCTTGGAAAAGAAGAAAGAGAAAAACAAAATGCTCAAGGCAAAGGTGAAACTTAAAAGGAGTTTTTTGTTTGGTGATTGAGACACTTAGCGAGTGTGATCACATTTAGGATCGATAGCCGTACTATTAAGAGGGGTGAAACTCGTATCGAAATGCAGATATCAAAGTGCCACTAGATGCTCTAACTCATTGCAGATGCATTTAGATCTAGTGGAGTGATAACACCCATGAAAATGATTATGAAAATATGCTAACACATGAGCATAAGGTGATATACTTGGTGTTTAGCACATTTGAGCAAGGGTGGAGAAGTTGCACTTGAGAAGTGAAATAGGGGCGTAGGAACCTAATCCTCGGAGTGTCGGACCGGCCGGGTCCGATGGTGACCCTAACTTAGCGCATTGACGCATGGGTGTCGGACCCAGTCGTGTAGGTGCGTCGGACGCGTCGTGCGCCTTGTTCACTTATGCGGGAAAAGAGAGGTTTGATGTGGTGCTGACATGTGGCAGTGTCGAACTGAGGGTTGGGTTCGACGATGTGAGTTGGACTCGGGTATAACGGATTTTACCCTCTCCGGTGCTTACTAGAGTGCGTCTGACTGGCACTGTGCCTAGTCTGACGCTACGTCTACAGCTTGAGTCCGACGGTGGTGTCAGTGACCATTTGTGCGGCAATGGTCACTTCGGTTTAAACAAGATGCGTTGCAGCTCGGCATTGGCTCTGGCTGGAGTTGGACCCAGGCGTCAAACGGTCTGAAGAGCCCGTGTTTGCGGGTCTGACGGTCACTTATGTGACCCAACGACTCTATTTCGAGAGGGCCTCTATTTAAGCCCCATGGTCGGCTCAAGCTCACTCTCTTGGCCATTTGTATTGACATAGCAACCTTGTGAGCTTAGCCAAAGCCCTCTCACTCATCTCCATCATTGATTCATCATCTTTGTGAGATTGGGAGTGAATCCAAGTGCATTGCTTGAGTGATTGCATCTAGAGGCACTTTGTGATTGTGTTTCACTGCGGGATTCGTTTGTTTCTCTTAGTGGTTGCCGCCACCTAGATAGCTTAGTGTAGCGAGGAACATCGAGTGAAGGAAGGTGATTGTCTCTAGCTCCAATCGTGGTGATTGTGAGGGGTTCTTGACTTTTCTCCGGTGGAGAGCCAAAAGGTACTCTAGTAGATTGCTTGTGGCTTATATGATCCTCATCTTGTGTTGATTGTGCGGCACCCGGTTGCGGGTTTAGCGTGTGATGCCAATTAGCGCGTGAACCTCCAAGTGAGTGAATCACCACAACGAGGACTAACTTGCCGGCAAGCAAGTGAACCTTGATAAAAAAATCTTATGTCATAATTGTCCAAGGATTTCATTGGTTATCTTGTGATTGATTGTGATCATCTTGTGATTGGCTCACTCCTTGACACGTTGGTATAATCATCACCGCCATCTCTTGCATTACATTCTTAGTGTCGCTACGCTTTTTAGTGTAATTAGTTTTGAGAGCTAGCTTGTGTCGGGTCTAATGGTTAGTGAGGCACTTTAGTTAGTCTTTGAGAGCTCACTAACTTAGTGTAGTGACATAGCCTTTGTGTGGATAGAGACTATAAATACTATAATTGTGGTAGGTGGCTTGCACTTTTAGTAGGCTATCGCAACACTTGCTTCACCATTTAATTGTCTAACATCTTTGCTAAGTATTATTGTAGAAATTTTTAATAGGCTATTCACCCCCTCTAGCCATTAGGACCTTTCAGCAGCAGTGCAACAGCGAGAGGTGATGCCAGAGACAGGGGGAGGAGGTGCTTGCATAGCTACTCCTCAACTAGAAGAATTTGATAGAGCATATATCACCGAGTACCCTGAGGAGGTGCTCATGAGGCATCCTATTGATACCCATGCACATTCAGTGATCAACTATGTGGGAAAGCAGAGAATGGTGGAAGAAGCCCATGAGAACAATCCATATGAGTAGCCAAAAGATCTGGGGGTTGACTACAGATTTTGGAATGAGTTTCATTCCAACTTTTATGCCTCAGTAATCTTCAATTCCAGAAAGTCCAAGATTGTCAAGATACATTATGTTGACTGGGATGAGATGAAGGAGAAGAATGAGCCTAAATTCAACAAGGTAATCAAGGCTTGTGAGCACTTTGGTCTTAGTGACATCATGAGCTTCCAACACAATTGGAATGAGGAAGTGTTAGCCCAGTTCCATGCGACCTTCTACTATGACATTTATGCAGATGAGATACATTGGATGACTAAGGGGTGACACTATCGCATTGACTTTGTGACCTTCAGTAGGATTCTTGGCTTTAGTGAGGAGGAGGAAAACTCAAAGCTTCTAGGATTGTGTCATCAAGGAATCGATTGGATGAGAATCGTATCAGCTGATTTAGATGTAATGTTAGAATCGGCTATTTTATGGATGACGTTAGTAGACGACATCAATGGGCTATACTTGAGTGGCGCCAGAGAGATATGTCGGACTCTACGAATAAGGAAAATTGGGGTCCAAGTTATTATTAAGTTAGGAAGTTTTCTTTTATTCCAAGAATTGTAATGAGACGTATTTGAGTAGGATTCGTGTTAAGGTTCTAGGTATAAATATTAGACCCTGGTTATTATAAAAGGGGACAAACACACAATCAATACAATCTTTCCGGCTTTCTCCATCGCATTAGGAGTAGGAGTACTATAGATCTCGGCGAGTTCTTCAGCAAACAGGGCTGTATCGACTGATCGACCTCCGGCTTGCTTGTGAGTACCATCACTACTTGTATTGTGCTTGTAAAGCTGCATCAACTGATTGATTTTTTATGAGTCATAATATAAGTTAGTTATCAATCTATATCATAGTTTATAAGGCTGCATTAGCTGTTGATCTCTTACTGATCATAATATAGAGCAAAGTTATCAATTTTGTGTTAGATAATTTGTTGTTGAATACAATATTACCAGTTATCGAATTGCTGAGATTAGTAAGATTTTCCTTACTGCTTTTGGTTGATTCACTAGTTATCGATCTTGTTATAATTAATGTTTTATTAATTATAACAAATCACCTGATTGAGATAGAGATAGATCGGCATCATATCATCTTAATTGGTCGTCTTCTAGTCTAGTCATGCTTAAATCTTATGATTGATGGCTTAATTCCGCTAGATCGGATGTTTTATTTCTATTCCAATCAAACGTAGTATGCATTCAAAGACATGTTTCAATCTTGAGTAAACATACTAGTTAATGAGATCGAATCTAATGACACTATCATAGTTGTATCGATCTGGTCGAACATCACCGGTAAGACTTTAGATTAGAAATTATCGTTTAATGGCTTTGTTCATGATCAAGATATGTACTTTGTTTGTTTGCTATGACTGCATCGACTATTTTAGCCGATTTGCCTATACTCTCATGCATATAGCATGTTTTTCATGAATCTATCGACATATAGATGGTTTTATAGATTCTTTGGCTTTAGTTTATCATCATTATCATAGTTGTATCGATCCGATCGAACTTCACTGTTGATGATAATAGATTAGATTCAAAATGTTTGTAAATTCATTTATATTAGACAGTCAATTTGTTCGCATGTTATACTCTTTTCATCAAACTTATCGGCTCAACACTTTATATTGATCATGTTCCATTTAGCCGATGATGCTTTCTTGTATCGCTTCTTATGGATACGCCGAATATCGACTATTTAGTCCATAGCCTCATTAAATCGACTATCTAGCCGTATATTTGGAACTGTTTGGTGCAACACCAACATGTTTCACCTTAAATTACTGATAAGATTTTCTCTCCTCATCAATTGTAGATCAAATTGACTAGCACGTCGTTAGGTTTTCAGAATTGGCTGGTTCTGTATTGAAGCCAAGCAGATCTCTAGTCTCATTCCGCTCAGATCTTCCGGCTTGCTGTGTGTTGATCACATCGCCACATTTTTGTGTCAACACACTTTTGGCACGCTCGGTGGGACCACAATCATCATGGCAGTTCACAACAATAAGGACATTCTCATGGTGCCTTATGAAGACTTGCCTGCTGAGGATAAATATGTCATTGGTAAAGCTATAGAGGAGTTTCAGAACAAATGCTTGTTGTCATACACCAAAACACGTGATAATAAAGTTATTCAGAAATATCCGCTGCTGAGAGTTTTGATGCATGGATAGTTAGATACAGACGAAGCTGATGATAGACATTTCTTTGTAGAAGCTGTCAACAAATCTGTTTATGATGCAATGCTGAATCATAATACAACTTTCTTGAATACATTCCACAATACCATGAAGGAGGTGTTTCATGAATTTCCACTTGATCAGGTTGGACTGGTTTATTATAATATTCCATATCCATCGACTTAAGGGACTAATCAAGCCGGTACTAGCCACCAAGAAGCAGCTCTAGCTAAGACTGATGATGCCCAGGCAATTCAGAATTCATCTAAGCAAATTTATGGTGCTACTACTAATCAAATGCAATATAATCCTAGACCATCAGTACAGCAAGTGCAACAGCCAATAGAACATGTTCAAAATCAGATGGTTAATTTTGGTACATCAGGCCAAATACCACCGCCAGCTCAAAAAATATCACCATCGGTTCAAAGGATTCGTAGAGATATAGATCCTAATGTTTTCAATCAGATATTTCAAACAGTAAATCAGTAAGGGTCTCGACAAATAGAGATCCCACAAAGATATCATTATGGTTTAGATTATAATACTCTCAATATGATTCCAAATCCAGGATATCAAGACAGTCAGAATTTCAATCTTTAGATGGGTCAGCAGTTGCCAAGAAATTCAAACTCAAATGCTGATGAATTGTTGCTCAGAGTAACCAAAATGATGAAAAATCAGTTTGGTTTAAAACCAAAAGGGCAGACCTTTTCGTACAAACGTCCCTATCCAGAGTGGTATGATTTGTTGGCCCTTCCTATGAATTACAGGCTTCCAGAATTTACTAAGTTCACTGGTCAAGATAGCACAAGTACAATAGAACATTTCAGTCGATATCTTACTCAGTTAGGTGAAGCCTCTATTGAGGAAGCGCATCGAGTTCGTTTTTTCTCTTTGTCCCTATCAGGACCAGATTTCACTTGGTTTTCATCACTAGCGGTTAATTCTATTGCCAATTGAAGTGATCTTGAGAAGAAATTTCATACATATTTTTACACTGGGACAGGGGAAAGAAAGATCATAGATTTGACAACTATAAAGCGAAGGGCTAATGAATTGGGTGCTGAGTTCCTTCAGAGGTTCCGAGAAACAAAAAACTTATGCTTTTCATTGAATTTGACTGATGATCAGCTAAGCTATGTTGGCCGTTCAAGGAATGTTGCCGACATAGAGAGAAAAGTTGCTTGGATAAGAATTTGATAATTGAGGTCAGTTGGCTCAACGAGTGGCAGCAATTAATAGCCAATTCCAGAATATGCGCAGAGATAACCGATTCTAGAAGAATGTTTTAATCGCTGAAGCTTATAATCTATATTTAGTCGATGAGGATGATAAGAAGAGGAAATTGCTATAGTTGAATGGAATTGGGATAAAAAGATAGTAATAGTTTCAAATCCTTGGGGAAAAGAAGTTGAAGAGAGTTATGATTTTGATGTTACAAAACAGACAAACTTTTTGATTTCTTACTTAAAAGGGACAAATTAAACTGCCTGCCAATCATGTTATATTACCTCCGGATCAGTTGAAGAATAAAAAGTTTAGCAAGTACCATAATACTACTTCTCATACTACTATTGATTGTAGGATTTTTCGGCAGCATATTTAGAGGGCTATTCAACAAGAGAAGCTTAAATTTGATATAGCTCGAAAAATAAAAGTTGATGATAATCCTTTCTCAAAGGATTAGAACATGGTTGATGCTAAGTTGTTTAAAGGGAAAGCTAAAGTTTTAACATTAGCCAGGGCATGAGAAACTGGAACAGTTGATCCAGAGATGCAAATATCGGCTGATGAATATAGAGAAATCAAAAGGCGCCGTGACCAACAAAAGAGCCGATATGAGCAGGGAGAAACTTCGAGAGATGGTGCGATGAGACCACATGTTACATCTTGAATTCTGTTGAATAAGTGGCAATGGTAGAAGGAGAAAGATTATCAGTGCTGGTTAGAAGAGAAGGAATATCAACATCAATAAGAAGAAAATAGATATGAATGAGAACAAACTGAGTCGCATTGGAATTGTCGTTTCTTCAGACATTGTTGGAACAAAGGTTTGAGATTGCCTACTAGGAATAATTGCCAGAATGTAACAAATTATATTGGGAGTTTAGGTAGTCTCAAGTCAACCACCAGTCTATCCATGATCGAATTGAATATCAACATAATGATGTGGATCGGTGCTTGAAAAATAGAAGCATTCATGATTGGCTTAGAAAGCGAGTTGTTGATTAGAATTGGGCCGATTATGAAGAAGATGATGAAGAGTATGTTTGGTAGAAAGGACAGTGGTGTCCTAGAGGATTAACAAGAAGTAAGAAAAGAAGAGTACAATGCCTAAGGAGCAGAGAATTAAAACAAGCTTAGAAATCTAAACCACAAGTATGGCGTGCTAAATAAACAGCCGATAAGGATCAACCATCGGCTAATATTCAAATGGCTTTTCTTTTACCATCTAAATTTAAAGCTCCAGCAGATCAAGAAGTTTATTCAAACTTTGATGAATCGGAGTATGAAGAAATGGTAGCCCAATTGACAATGATACATTAAGCTATATTTGATAAACCAATTAGGCATCGGCATTTGAAGGCTTTATATGTGAAAGGTTTTGTCGATGAGAAGCCGATGAGTAAAATGTTGGTTGATGGAGGTGCTTCTGTTAATCTGATGCCTTATACTACTTTTCGCAAGCTTGGTAAAGGACTAGAAGATCTGATTGAGACTGACATGATGCTTAAGGATTTTGGGGGTAATACGTCCAAGACCAAGGAGGCAATAAATGTTGAATTAATAATTGGAAGCAAGACTTTGCTCACTATATTCTTTATCAATGATGGAAAAGGTTCATACAGTTTACTCCTTGGTCATGATTGGATTCAGCCCAATTGTTGTGTACCGTCGACTATGCATCAATGCTTGATTCAGTCGCATGGAGACAATGTTGAGCTAGTTCATGCTGATGATTCTGTGAGTATAGCAACAGCTGATCCAAGGTATTGGGAACTAGAAGATTTTGAGTGTTTTCCTGGCAAGCAATGGGAAGGAGGCTTCATTAGGATCGATGATGAAAGCCAACAACCGATCCGAGCAGTTGGCTCTGAAAGTTTGTTTTAATGGATAATCCAATAGATGGAACAAATGGTAAACTAGGACATGGCTTTATGTCGGCCGATGAGTTAGAAGAAATAGATATTGGTCCTGGAGATAGGCCTAGGCCGACGTATGTGAGTGCTAAATTAAATCCTAAGTATAAACAAGAATTGATAGATTTATTAAAGGAATTTAAAGATTGTTTTGCTTGGGGATATTATGAAATGCCTGGATTAGATCGATCAATTGTTGAACATCGGTAGCTAATCAAACCTAGACATCGGCCATTTAAATAAGCTCCAAGGAGATTTAATCCAAATGTTCTTGATGACATTAAGGAGACTGAAAGACTACTAGAAGCAAAATTTATCCGACCTTACCAATATGCGGAGTGGATATCGAGTGTAGTTCCTGTGTATAAGAAAAATAGAAAGTTGAGAGTCTGTATTGATTTCAAAGATTTGAACAAGGCTACACTAATGGATGGTTATCCGATGGCAATAGCCGATATGTTGGTAGATGCAGCGGTCTAGGCACAAGGTAATTAGTTTTATGGATGGTAATGCAGGTTATAATCAAATTTTTATGGCTGAAGAAGACATAGCAAAAACAGCCTTTAGGTGCCCCGATGCAATCGGCTTATTTGAATGGGTTGTGATGATTTTTGGATTGAAGAATGCCAGTGCAACTTATCAGAGGACAATGAATTATATTTTTCATAAGTTGATCGGCAAGATTGTTGAAATCTATATTAATGATGTGGTGGTGAAATTCAAAGGGTACAAAGAACATCTGGCTGATCTGCGGGAGACTTTGGAGTGCACAAGAAAATATGATTTAAAGATGAATCCTAATAAGTGTGCCTTTGTAGTGTTAGCTGGATAATTTTTAGGTTTTATGGTCCACAAGAGAGGAATTAAGATTGGTCAGAAAAGTATGAAAACAATTAATAAGGCAGTGCCTCCAACTAATAAAAAAATTACAATATCTGTTAGGTAAGATTAATTTCATTAGAAGGTTTGTTTTAAATATGTTATAAAGGATTGTACCATTTTCTCCTTTATTAAAGTTGAAAAATGATTAAGAATTTAAATGGGGTGACGTACAACAAAAAATGTTTGAAGAGATAAAAGAGTATATGAAATCTCATTAGAAGTTGTACGTGTCGGCCGATAGCCAAACAATTGGATCGGTCTTGATGCAAGAGTTTGAAAAAAAGGAACATGTTGTTTTCTATTTAAGTAGAAGACTTTTGGATCCAAAAATAAGATATTCTCCTATTGAAAAGTTATGTTTATGCTTATATTTCTCCTGCACTAAGTTAAGACATTATTTATTATCGGCTAAGTGTACAGTTGTGTCTAAAGCTGACGTGATCAAACACATGTTGTCAATGCCGATATTAAATGGAAGAATGTGAAAGTGGATTCTTGTATTATCAAAATTTGATTTGAGATATGAATCGGCTAAAGCAGTCAAAAGGCAAGTGATGGCTGATTTTATTACTCAACATCATAAACCAAGCATCGGCTATGTGGAACCTATGCCTTGGATATTATTCTTTGATGGATCATCGTGCAAGCAAGGAGGTGGCATTGGTATTGTTATTATTTTACCTTGGGGGCAAGTTTTGAGTTTGCCTTTCAAACCAAACCAATGACCACTAATAATCAAGTAGAGTATGAAGCTATTCTTAAGGGACTTCAACTTCTTTAGAAAGTAAAGGCTGAGTCAATTGAAATATTTGGAGATTCACAGTTGGTTATTAATCAGTTGATCGGCCTATATGAATGTAAAGATGATATTCTGAGGGGTTACCATGATGAATGTAGAAAGTTACTTGAGGGGTTTCCTCTTACTTCCCTTCAGCATATTCCAAGAGCACAGAATCAGGAGGCCAATCGATTAGCCTAGAGTGCATCAGGCTATCGGATGTTCCAGGAGATTCTAAGCAGTGAAACTTTGGCTAATGATTGGAGAGTTGAGATAGCCGATTATCTCAAGAATCCATCACAGAAGGTTACCAGAAAATTGAGATATAAATTGACTAAGTATGTTTTGTTGGATGATCAGTTGTATTACAAAATAGTTGATGGAGTTTTGCTTAAATGTTTAAGTCAAAAAGAAGTAAGAGTATTGATGGGAGAAGTACATGAAGGAATATGTGGAGCTCATCAATCGGCTTATAAAATGAAATGGGTTATTCGTAGGTCTAGATATTTTTGGTCAACAATATTAGAAGACTGTTTTAAATATTACAAGGGGTGTCAGGATTGTCAGTGTTTTGGTAATGTTCAGAAATCGCCTGCATCAGCTATGAACCCAATAATTAAGCCATGGCCATTCCGAGGCTAGGGAATTGATTTGATTGGCCATATTTTTTCACCTTCAAGTAGAGGGCACAAGTTTGTATTGGTAGCAACCGATTATTTTACTAAATGGGTTGAGGCGATTCCGTTGAAAATAGTAACTTCAAAAAATATGTTTGATTTTGTCAAAGAGCATATTGTTTATCATTTTGGGATTCCTCAAACCATTACTACTGATCAAGGAACAATGTTCACATTAGAGGAATTCAGAGATTTTGCTGCCAGTAGGGAATTAAATTATTAAATTCTTCTCCTTATTATGCTCAAGCTAATGGTTAGGTAGATGCATCCAATCAAATTTTGATTAAGTTCATTAAGAAGAAAATTAAAGAGCAACCAAGGAAGTGGTACCTAACACTTAATGAAGCATTGTGGGCATATAGGATGGCTTGCCATGGATCGATTAAATCATCACCTTATGAGTTAGTATATGGGCATAATGTGGTTCTTCCTTAGGAGATTCAAACTGGATCAAGACGTGTTACATTGCAAAATAATTTGACAGCCGAAGTCTATAAAAACCTTATGATGGATGATTTGGATGACTTAAGTTGTCATCGGCTGCGCGCTCTTGAAAATATTGAGGCCAATAAATTAAGGGGTGCAAGGCATTATAATAAAAAGGTCAAGAACAAACAATTTTGCGAAGGAGAGTTAGTTTAGAAAGTAAGATTACCAATTGGGTCTAAAGACAGCAGATTTGATAAATGGTCGCCTAATTGGAAAAGTCCTTATCGGATTAAACGGTGTGCGCTTGGCAATGCTTATATTTTGGAAACGCTAGAAGGGGAAGAGGAATTTGATAGAACAATCAATGGAAAATTTATAAAGAAGTATTATCCTAGCGTTTGGATTAATACTTAATAGCTGATTTATTTAGTCATCGACTCTAATAGCCGGTATCAGGAGGGTATCGCCTTTAGTTCAAAAATTAGCCCTAAGGGAAAAAGGCGATACAATATGTATCGCCTATAGAGCAAAAATACACACAAAGACAATCAGATTTATATTTCAGCAGATTCTGAAACGCATTCATAAAGAGAAGCAGAAATTTTATTCATTGATAGTTTGTTCCTAGTACAAACTAATCAAAAACTTTATTGATTACATCCTGGGCAGATGTAAAGTCCACGATGGCCGCAGCTACATCGTTGAAGTCCTTGATCAAGTCCTCGTGCATGTTACGGTCGTCGGCCTAGACCATGGTGTGGACCTCATGCCCAGTCTAGACCTATGCCGTGGCCAAGGCTACTGCTGCGCCATGGTGGATGCCATGGAGAGCGATCTCCTGGACGCACGCCAGAGCTCATGCCCGGTCCGGACCCTATCTGCGGCCAAGGCTACTGCTACGCCACGGCGGACGTCGTGGAGGGCGATCTCCTAGACGCACGCCGGGACATTGTGCAGGCGGTTGTTGAGTAAGGGGCCATGGGCATTGACGGTCGTCGTAGCCGCATTTGCCAGCCTCAATTGCACAGTCAGGGCTGGCAATCACATAAACAAAGAAACTATCAAGACAAAGGTAAAAAATAAGAATAGAGGTTTTCTTGGAATCCATCTTACCCGCCACCATGGCGTCGGACTCAGCCAACCGTGCTCGAGTGGTGTTGGTTTCTTCCTCGGTGGCGAGGAGGGTGGCTTGAGAGGCCTCGAGGCAGATCTCAAGCTGACCGTTCTCCCGAGTTGCCTCAGAGTAACGGTCATTGGTCACCCTCTATTCTTGGAGGAAGCGCCGAGCGTCGTTGTCGGTGTAGGAGTCAGAGGAGTCCGATGATGAATCTAGCGTGGGGGCAGCAGTAGACTCAGCATTGAAGGACTCGCCGGCCCTAGGAGAAGTAGGAAGCATGTTGTTCAAGACAAATCTGCAGACACGTCAGAAGGTGATCTGTTGATAGGAGTAGGAGTCATTTGGTCCTACCTCATGCGATGGAGTCGCTGGCTCACTGGCATCTCCTCCTTCGAGAAATCTTCTACTGCACGCTTGCCATGGTTATCTTCGTGGGCCATGGGTGCTGGTTTAGATCTTAAGAGTAAAGTCAGAAACTGCTACAGGGTCTATGAAGATGGAAGGACGCAAGAGAATGAGAGCAGTTGCGAATGTTGATGTGTTTGAGGCCAAAGCCCTTGATTGGTATTTATAGCCATGAAGGCAAGATGGTAGATATCTTGGGACATGTGAAAGTAACCCCAATTAATGGAAGGGGAAGCGCTGCTTCACCAATACCGAGGGGAACACGGCATGGATAACTAAAAAAAGATTCAAAGGGTTTTGTGATAAAAGCCGTTTTAGATTTAGTTAAGTCAGAAATAAAAAATCGACTCTTCTAGCCGAACCAAAAGTACAGTTATCATCAGGTTTATGTGCTACAACATTTCTTGCTTCTTCTGTTTGATAGCTTTGGGGATCTGAATCAAGTTGGACTCATGACGTTCGATGGTGGCTTTCACACTTTCTAGTTATTTTTCAAGCTCAGCACGCCTAACACTCAGCTAATTTATTTCTAGTTCAATTTTGGAAGAAGAGTTCTTCAAGTTCTCGATCAGTTGTGCTAATTCTTTGACTTCCTATTTGTTAGAATTCTTTTTGGCCATCGAATCTTGACGGTCGATCAGATTTCTTTGAGCCCTTTTCACCTTGGGAGCCTGGTCTTCGATATTGGATATAGGTGTTAAGGCTTCTGCAAGATTTGATGGCCAAGAAAATTCTTCTCATTAGGTCTGCATCCTAAACCAAATCGGCTATATTTTCCTCGAGCATTGGCAGCATGTCCTTTAGCCGATTTTTGGACTTGTCTGATAAGATTTCTTGAGATTTCTCTGATATCCTACGGAACCAATCAATCCATCCCTTATGCATTTTAGGCCAGTTTCTAAAGGAGTTTTGGTATTTTAAGAAGACAAATCTACTATAGAATGTTTGAAGGGGATTCAGTTGGTTTCTTGATTGATGAAATCGGATGGATCAGGGTCACCCATGGGTCCAAGATAATAGGCATTAGGAACAACAGCTGATGAAATCAGAATTTCATTCATCATTTCCTAGATACCAATTGGGATGAATTTAAGAAAAAAGAAAATACAGAGTAGCGGCTAACACTTGAAAGGCAGAAGTTTGAAGGCATACCTCAGGAACGTGATCGCTGGTTGCCATTGTAGCCAAAATGGATCTGAATCTGAGGAAGATCACTTGAATGACAGCTTGGTAGAGCAGAGGATTTGCTAGGGTTAAGGCTTTGGCTGTTGAAATTTGAAGGGAAAGTAAGCAGGCTGAGCGAATTAGAAATAGATACTGTTGGGGTATTATATAGAATTTGGCCCGAGAAGTCAGAAGCCATGAGTTTATTTTGGAATGAGCGGTTGCAACACGAGGAACAAATGAATAGGAATTTTGGAATAAAATCATTTTTATCCCAAAATTGGGGGGCATATGTTTACACTAAAATTTGGGAAGAAGAACGCAGAAATTCAAAGCTTCTAGGATTGTGTCATCAAGGAATCAATTAGATGAGAATCGGTATCAGCTGATTTAGATGTAATGTCAGAATCGGCTATTTTATGGATGACGTCAGCAGACGGTGTCAATGGGCTATACTTGAGTGGCACTAGGGAGATGTGTCGGACTCTACGAATAAGGAAAATTGGGGTCCAAGTTATTATTAAGTTAGGAAGTTTTCTTTTATTCCAAGAATTGTAATGAGACGTATTTGAGTAGGATTCGTGTTAAGGTTCTAGGTATAAATATTAGACCCTGGTTATTATAAAAAGGGACAAACACACAATGAATATAATCTTTCTGGCTTTCGCCATCGCATTAGGAGTAGGAGTACTGTAGATCTCGGTGAGTTCTTCAGCAAACAGGGCTGTATCGACTGATCGACCTCTGGCTTGCTTGTGAGTACCATCATGACTTGTATTGTGCTTGTAAAGCTTCATCAACTGATTGATCTTTTATGAGTCATAATATAAGTTAGTTATCGATTTGTATCATAGTTTGTAAGACTGCATTAACTAATTGATCTCTTACAAATCATAATATAGATCAAAGTTATCGATTTTGTGTTAGATAATTTGTTGTTTAATACAATATCACCAGTTATCGAATCTGCTGAGATTAGTAAGATTTTCCTTGCTGCTTTTGGTTGATTCACCAGTTATTGAACTTGTTATAATTAATGTTTTATTAATTATAACAAATCACCTAATTGAGATAGAGATAGATCGACATCATATCATCTTAATTGGTCGTCTTCTAGTCTAGTCATGCTTTAAATCTTATAATTGATGGCTTAATTCCGCTAGATCGGCTGTTTTATTTCTATTCCAATTAGGTGTAGTATGCATTCAAAGACATGTTTCAATCTTGAGTAAACTTACTAGTTAATGAGATCAAATCTAATGACACTACCATAGCTGCATTGATCTGGTCGAACCTCACTGGTAAGACTTTAGATTAGAAATTATCGATTATTGGCTTTGTTCATGATCAAGATATATACTTTGTTTGTTTGCTATGACTGCATCAGCCATTTTAGCCGATTTACCTATACTCTCACGTATATAGCATGTTTTTCATGAATCTGTCAACATATAGATGGTTTTATAGATTCTTTGGCTTTAGTTTATCATTATTATCATAGTTGTATTGATCCGATCGAACCTCACTGTTGATGATAATAGATTAGATTCAAAATGTTTGTAAATTCATTTATATTAGACAGTCGATTTGTTCGCATATTATACTCTTTTCATCAAACTTATCGGGTCAACGCTTTATATCGATCATGTTCCATTGAGCCGATGATGCTTTCTTGTATTGCTTCTTATGGATACGTCGGATATCGACTATTTAGTCAATAGCCTCATTGAATTGGCTTTCTAACCGTACATTTAGAACTATTTGGTGCAACATCGATATGTTCCACCTTAAATTACTGATAAGATTTTCTCTCCTTGTTAATTGCAGGTCAAATTGACTAGCACATCGTTGGTTTTTTAGAATCGGCTGGTTCTGTATTGAAGCCAAGCAGATCTTTGGTCTCATTCCACTCAGATCTTCTGGCTTGCTGTGTGTTGATCACGTCGCCACATTTTTGTGTCAACAGCGGTGGTGTCCTCCGACGACAACGATGATGATGATGGCGGTGATGGTCTTGCTGTAGGTGGTGGTAGGGCTGCTGCTGGAGATGATGTTGACTTGGAGGGCATCCAAGGAGATGAGGAGTGAGTTAGTCGATCTTTCTTCTTTTCTTCTCTTTTTGGTGTTTTATGCCAAAGGGGTAGAAAATTAGGGGGGCGACTTCTTTTCGACGCCATGGTGGTCGCTGTAGTGTCATATATCTATGCAAGATTGTTCTTTATTTCTTATATAATCTGCTGTGTGGTGCTTGGTTTGATCTGTGCTGCTGCAGCAAGTGCGGCAATGTCGTAGCTCTGGCCCAACAATGCCGCTCTACGGTAGTGCTACGGCTAAGGAGCGGCAGTGCCGCACCAGGCTATCTCAGCAAACCTTTTTGTGCATGAACTGTCATTTGCATCATGATTATATACTTGACATTGTGTGCAGCACCCCACAGGAGCATGAATATAGGGGGAGCCATATCACTTTCACTAAAATGTGAATCTTGGTCTCTCATGCTAATTTGAGAATTCAATTCTCCATTTACATATTTAGGGGAGGCTCTACACCCATGGCTCAAAAAATGTTAGTTATATTTCATATCTTTTGTAAGCCCTAATTGGGTTGTCATCAATCACAAAAAAGGGGAGATTGAAAGTGCAATCAAGCCCTAATTGTGGGTTTTGGTGATAATGACCACTCAATTAGAGGACTAATGAGATTTATCAAGATGACAAGCAGGGAATTTAGAATCGATGATGTCATACAAAACGGAGGAGCCCCCAATTACAAATATTGACAACTTTAAACTCAAAGGAGGTTTATATTCTTTTATATTTCAAATTTTAGTATAGGAAAAGTCATACTATAAAGGGGAACATAATGTTTAAGCCATGATAGCTTGCTCAACAGTTCAGCCATGATAGCTTGCTCAATAGTCTTTTATCTCTGCTGTTAGGCTTGTTGCGGTAGTGCCGCACTAAAGGTGCGGCTATGCCGCAGAGCGACACTATCGCGGGTAGGACGCAGCACTAGTGACTTATCTGACCGTTGGGACCTAGGGAGGTATTTATACCTCTTCCCTTCCCTCACAACGGTCTACTTCCTCACCCAGCCTTTCAGACCGACGCCATTTGGCTTAGCTCTTGTTCTCTCTCACCTCCATTGGTGCCCAAAAGCTCTCAAGCTTTCCCTTGTGTTTTCTCTATCAATCCTTGAGAGAAAAATGTGCCAATCTCGATTAGAGAGCAGATCCATTGATTCCCTAACTCAAAAGAGCACTTGGTTCATGTTTTGACTGGCGGTTGTGTGTTTTGTTACTCTTGGAGCTTGCTCCTAGCCTGCTAGAGCGTCGCCCGTGGAGCTTGTCAACTTGTGTGGTAGCCCTGTAAGGTTTGTAACCATCTCTTGAAGCTAGTAAACTCACCCCTCATCTCAAGTGTTAGCTTTCATGACTTGAGAACGAGGAAGGGTTGCAAAGCCCTAAGCCTTAGAGGCTAACCTCAACAACATGGACTTAGGCAAGCTTTGGTGGCGAGCTGAACCACGGAATAAATCCTTGTGTCACCTTGTGCTTGATTTACTTTAGTTGCATTTCAAATTGTTGTTGAGATGATTTCTAGGGTTTGTAGCCAATCTACTTGTGTGTGGTGTTCCTACCACTTCTAGCTGTCGATATGTGAACTATATATCTATAGGAACCTCATTGATTTCTCTAATCTAAGTTTCCATACACAGATTTTGGCAGTGCCGCTGTTCTGGCCCGGCAGTGCTGTAGAGCGGTAGTGCCATGGAGTGGAATTTAACAATTGCTTAAGTTTGTTTTAACAGGCCTATTCACTCCCCCTCTAGGCTAACCAGAGATCCTACAATAATAATTCCCGTCTGTGACTCTCGTCCAGATCATCCTCATCCACTCATCTACGGACCCATCCTCATCCACTCATACGTAGATCCTACTCACGTCGCACACCCATTCTGCGCTGTGTGTCCCCGCTTGTAGGACGGACTTCACTCACCGCACCACCCTCACTCGCAGGACGGACTCCGCCTGCGCCGCTCGTCGGTGCAGCTCCTGCCCGCGTCGCCCGCCCATCGTCTAGACTCGCGCCTCTCGTCATGACCATGCTCCATCCGCCTACCACGGCCGCTACCGAGGTTCATGCCACCGACGAGCTCCACACCAACGACCTCCGTCTTAGTGTCGAGCTCCACAAGGACGAGCTCCATTTGTCCAAGCAACAAGGCGACATTGCGCTGAAAGTGCATGTTGCAAGCATATGTTTCAAGTGTTTTAGTTGTTTTAGAGGTATGTTGCAAGGGTTTCATATGAATGTTACAAAAGTAGATCGGGATGTTGCATATACATGTTGCAATGGTTTGATGGTTATGTTGCAAACTTCTATCCCCAATGTTTTATCTTTTTCAGACATATGTTGCAAGTGTGTTTCATCCGGATGCTGCATATGTTCCACACATTTGTTGCAAGTGTTTCATTTGGATATTGCATATGTTTTGCAATGGCTACACACGTGTTTTTCCTGGTGTTTTAGACGTATGTTGCAAGTGTTTCATCCAGATGTTGCAAAGTAGATCTAGTGTTACACTTGTTGCAATGGGATCCATCTGTAGCAGGCCACCTACTGTAGCTGTTGGACCCGTCTGCATGTGCGTGGGTGTGGAGGGGCACCACAGTGTGGGCGTAGGTCATGGTGTGGCGCGAGCCCCCACATGAAGCAAGCACGGGCGTCCGGACACTACCTCCGTCCGGACGTCCAGGCGCTAAACGTTCCGTTTCTTGATTGACTTTGGCACGATGTAGAAAAGCTACATGGATATTTTTTGCAATTTTTTAAAAAGATCATGGTGTCGGGGACCTAATACCAGGGTACCCCAGAAGGTGGAACCAATAACCATCGAACGTTAAAAACTTCTGGACGGACAAGGGCGTCGCTGCGTTCCTTGCCGAATGACGAAAGTTAGGTTCCGTCTCGCCCGACGCCTTTAGGCTAGCCCCACCTCGCCCGAGGGCAAGGGCTGGCCTCCGTCTCGCCCGACGCCTTTGGACCAACCCCGCCTCACCCGAGGGCAAAGGGCCCCGAGGGCAAAGGGCTAGCCTCCGTCTCGCCCAACGCCTTTGGGCTAGCCCCGCCTCGCCCGAGGGCAAAGGGCTGGCCTCTGTCTCGACCGACGCCTTTGGGCCAGCCCCGCCTCGCCTGAGGGCAAAGGGCTGGCCTCTGTTCCGCCCGACGCCTTCGGGACAGCTTTGCCTCATCCGAGGGCTGAAGGCTAGTCTCCGCCTTGCCCGAGGGATGAGGGATACACTCCGCCTCGCCCGACCCCCGAGGGGTGGGTTCGGTCACGCCCAAGGGATAAGGACTGGGCTCCGCCTCGCCCAACGACCGAGGACGAACCTCGCCCCGTTCGATGTCCAAAGGCTGGTTTTATCTTACCTGATAACTTCTCTCCCGTTCCCTCATGATGATGGGTACAGTGCAAGACAAGACGTTCGGGTCAACCATAGCTTCAAGGACCATACCCTGCGCCCCGGTAGGAAAGGTAATGCGAGGGAACGACTAGATAGGTGCTTTAGACCCTCCCGGGTGCCGCAGAGCCCAAAAGGTATTGCAGGCGCGTACTCCTCGCCCTGTAGAGTTGTAGGCACCGCCTTCAGCTCTGGGACACGGGACCCAATGAAGATACACGACAACAACTACACTCCAGAAAAGGATTTGTGATCTCCACGAATGACAGACATGTTGTCACCACATTATGGACCCAAGGGAGCGGCGCCCGCTTCCTGACCCCTCGGGTCCACCAAATCAAAGGACCTTGCCCACAGCGCTACTCCGGACCTCGACTCTGCGTCCCTCCGACAGAGACTCATAGAGCCAGAAGGCGTGTGGAGCAAGGCTGGGTGAGGTTCATAAGTCAAAATCACTGTACTCCAGCCCATACCCTACGTAGGGCACTATTCTGTAACCATCCTGACATTCTACAGAAGCATCGATAGTATTGTAGGCGCTTATCTTCCTTTCGCACCCATCAGAATGGGTAAGGAGGTTGGGTAGAAGTGAGCCACAAGGCTAGGTAGAGCACGGATCCTAAGTCCTGACCCTTGTAAAGCCGTCCCCTTCATCTATAAAAGGGGATGAGCTTCCTCCAGCTGGGGGACCAAAAAACAACGCAAGAGACACACATAGTCAAGCTGCTACCAAGCTCTTGGCTTCCTTTCGACCCTTCCATCCGAGACTTGGGACCTGTCCCTCTCTCGATCGTTTGTATCCCCTACTACGAACCATTCACGGTGCTAATAACACGAGCAGCAACAAACTGGACGTAGGGATATTCAGCCCGAACCAGTATAAATCTTGTGTCCTTTAGCGCACCATCCGAGCCTAACGCGCATTACTATAAATTTACTTGCGGTGCTTGTACGAAACACCGACAGTTGGCGCACTAGGTAGGGGGCTTGCGCGTTCCAAACCAGGCCTCGGATGGCCACCACGCAATCAGCTGGGCCCCAGGCGCACATGTGCGTTTCAGCGACCTAGATTTCATCGTCACACTAGGAGGAGAGCTGGCGCTGACCCACACGGCCGCATAACCTCTCCCTTCCATCAACCTCAGCCGTCTGAGGCTTGAGGGCCCGCGGGGCGACTCCCTTGGACCCTAGTTATCCATGGAGCCCCTGCGTAGCATCACCCTATTTCCGAAGGCCCGTACGAAGCGCCCGATCAGCGCTTCCATTTGGTCTCCGCAACGCCGCGGCGACCGCCGGCCACCTTCTGTCACTACGCATGGTTCAGCCACCTACGGACAGCGAGTTCGTGGGGGTAGTCGAACACGATCCGGAGACACTCTATGGGCTCCTCGCGGAGGAACAGAATCATCCTCCGGCTCGACTCCAGCAAGGGAGCCATCACCCTTCCGGGAATGCTTCATGGCGCAAACCCCGAGGGACACGTCCAAAGCGTCTCGGGAAAAAACAACCCCAACAGCAACCCCGACGCCGGGATCAAAAAGGTGGAGCGGTGGCTCCATCTCACGTAAGGATGGAGCAGCTAAAAGCACAAAAGTTGGAGATCGATGGCGCGGGCAGCGGCTTGTCCGGGAATACCGAAACATCGAGGAGGAGATCAAGCGTCGCGGAGACGGTGGGCATGCACGCACCTCGGCCCGTGATGTGCATCGGAGGATCCTCACCGATGATGGGACTCTCCCTCACTTCGCTCGGGCAAGCGAACATCATCAGAAGCGATAGCGGCCTTGCTTTGCATGGCCTTCGGAGGCCGCGCGGCGTCCGAGGATCGCCGCGCCCGTCGAAATTCGCACGTTGCTTTCGAGCGTGCGGCGCGCTTAAGCGGCGGAAAGCTTCGTTGTCTCGGCGGCGTGAACCCGACACCAGCCAGCGCGCGCCCTCGGTACGTCCCACCAGGGCGCGTCCGTTCACCGATGCCGCCACCAGCAGCGGCGCTCCGCTATCCCGGTACATCAACGTCTCGGCCACGGCCGTGACATGCGCGACATCATCGACACCGCAGCGCACCTGGCGAAAAAGAGAAGAAGCCCATCGGCTATCATCATGACGCGGCGGGCGCTTCTGACAATGGAGGACCGAGCGAGTCCCAGTCCCTGCCGGCCCTTGGGCCTTCGGCCGACACATCCTCAATGCTGCGTTCCCCCTAAGGTACCGACCGGCCACCAATATCCTAAAACATTCTGGAGAATCGAACCCCGGGCTTTGGCTCGAAGACTATCGGCTTGCCTACCAAGCCGGTGGTGCGAGTGATGACAATTTCATTATTCGCAATCTCCCGCTATTCTTGGCCGATTCGGCACGAGCGTGGTTGGAGCACCTACCGTCCAACGCCATTCAGAGTTGGGTGGATCTCATGGAGATCTTTGTGGGTAACTTCCAGGGCACGTATAAACACCCTGGAAACCCATGGGACCTCAAGAACTGCCGCCAAAAGGCCGATGAAACCCTACGCGGGTACATTCGGTGCTTCTCCTAGCAGTGCAACGAGCTCCCTAACGTTGTCGACGCCGACATGATAGGAGCCTTCCTATCCGAGACAACCTACGAATCCCTTGTCCACAAGCTGGGACGCAGGGGTCTGTGGACCACCAAGGAACTCCTGGACATCGCCACCAGCCATGCCTCAGGAGAGGAGGTGGTCGGAGCCATCTTCGACTGCACCGACGGCAAGGCAAGGCAGGACGAGGCCACCGATGAAGGCACCTCCGACCGTCCCGCCAAGAGAAAGAATAAGAAGCAACGGCGCGACAACTCACTCGTGGCCGCCACCGACCATAAAGGTGGACGGAAGCCCGTGGAAGGCACTCCGAACCACTTTGAAAAGATGCTCGAGGGGCCATGCCCAAACCACGCTTTCCCGGCCAAACATCTATACAAGGAATGTGGCATCATGCGAAAATACTTGACCGGGGGCCTCAACAAAGGAGAGCAGGGGAAGCAACCTGCCCCCAGGACAGACGACATCGAGGAGAAGGACGACACCTTCCCAACTCCAAACGGTGCCCTCATGATCTTCGGAGGATCAGCGGCCTACGACTACAAACGCCGCCAAAAGGTCGCATGCCGCGAGGTCTATACGGCCGAACCGGCCACACCTGCCTTCCTCCGATGGTCAGAATCCACCATAACCTTCGACTGGGCTGACCACCCGGGCGCCATCCCACACCTGGGAAGGTACCCGCTTGTCATCGACCCAATCATCGGCCCAAAACGGCTCACAAAGGTACTGATGGATGGAGGCAGCGGCCTCAACATCATGTACGTCAAAACGCTCAACGAGATGGGCGTCGATCGAATGAACCTCCGTCCCATCCGAGCACCTTTCCATGACGTCGTACCTGGTAGGCAGGCCATGCCACTAGGGCAGATCGATCTGCCCATCACTTTCGGGGATCGGTCCAATTACAGGACTGAGACCCTCACCTTCGACGTAGTGGGGTTCCCTCTGACTTTTCATGCCATCCTGGGACGACCGTGTTACGCGAAGTTCATGGCCGTCCCCAACTATACGTACCTTAAGCTAAAGATGTCGGGCCCCCACGGGGTCATCACCATCGACACCTCCTTCCAGCGCGCTTACGAGTGCGAAGTTGAATGCTGCGATCACGCCTCCGCAGTCGTCGCCACCAAAGAACTCGCCACCCTCAGGGAGGAGGTTGCCGAAAAAACGCCCGATGCCAAAACAACAACCGGGT
The DNA here is from genome assembly GCA_904845875.1 of Miscanthus lutarioriparius. NCBI lineage: Eukaryota > Viridiplantae > Streptophyta > Magnoliopsida > Poales > Poaceae > Miscanthus > Miscanthus lutarioriparius. The sequence continues at coordinate 20,391,620 of CAJGYO010000002.1, forward strand.
TGTTCAAACCAGCAGAGGGCTCCAAGGAGGTCCACGTGGACCCCAGCAGCTCTGAGGCTAAGAGGGTACGTACTGGTACTTCGCTCTCTTCCGAATAGGAAAGCACGCTCGTCGACTTCCTCCGCGATAACAAAGACATCTTTGCGTAGAAACCCTCGGATATGCCAGGCATCCCGAGGGAGGTCGCCAAGCATGCTTTAAAATCCACCGGACTCCAAGCCGGTAAAAGCAGCAGCCCGCGCCGCGACGAAAAGAAAAAAGCGGGGCCATCGGCGAAGAGATAGCAAAAGCTGTTGGCATTTGGGTTCATCAGGAAGTATCCCACCCAGTGGCTAGCAAATACCGTTCTTGTACGAAGAAGAGCGGGAAATGGAGGATGTGTATCGACTACGGGCCTCAACAAGGCATGCCCAAAGGACCCATTTCCTTTACCACGCATTGACCAAATAGTTGATTCCACCTCGGTGTGCGAAACCCTCTGCTTCCTGAGCGCATACTCCGGCTACCACCGGATCGCGATGAAAAGTCCGACCAGCTCGCGGCGTCTTTTATCACCCCCGCCGGATCATTACGCTACGTTTCAATGCCGTTTGGTGCGAAACGGCTGGGGCAACTTACACGTACGTTGTATGCTCAAGCTGCCCGGGGACCTCATCGGGTGGACCGTTGAGGCCTACGTCGGCGACATCGTGAGTTAAATCCAAGCGGGCGAACACCTTGTCGCCGACCTTGAGCAAACCTTTGCGAAACTCGGGCAAAGCGGCATCAAACTCAATCCCGAAAAGTGTGTTTTGGGGTCCCGAGGGCATCTTTGCTCGGCTTTATTGTCTCCGAACGCGGCATCGAAGCCAACCCGGAGAAAATCTCAGCCATCACAAAAATGGGCCCAATCCAAAACATAAAGGGGTTCGGTGAATCACGGGATGCCTTGCCGCCCTCGGTAGATTCATTTTCGCGCCTCGTGAAGCGAGGACTTCCCTTTATCGACTCCTTAAGAAATCCGACCACTTTGAGTGGACGGTAGAGGCTCGAGGAGGCGCTTGACATGGTTAAACAATTCCTAACTAAACCGCCGGTCCTAGTCCCTCTGTGCAATGGAGAATCCCTCCTGCTGTATATATCGGCCACCACGCAAGTGGTCAGCTCCGCCTTAGTAGTAGAGCGAGAGGAAGAGGGGCACGCCTTTAGGGTACAGCGGCCTATGTACTTCATCAGCGAGGTGCTATCCAACTCCAAAACCCGTTACCCCCAAATCTAGAAACTCCTCTACACCATCCTCGTCACCAAGAGAAAGCTACGTCATTACTTCAAGTCACACCCTGTGACAGTCGTGATGTCTTTCCCCCTCGGCGAGATCGTCCACAACCAGGATGCTACAGGAAGAACCGCAAAGTGGGCGCTCGAGCTAATGGATCAGGGCATTACTTATGCCCCCCGAACAACGATCAAATCCCAGGTGCTGGCTGACTTCATCGCAGAGTGGACCGAGGTCCAAATGCCAAGAATAATCGCCAATCAAGAGTACTGGACGATGTACTTCGACGGATCGCTGATGAAGAAGGGCGCCGGCATGGGACTAGTCTTCGTATCTCCCCTCGGGGTCCGCATGAGGTACATGGTTCGGCTCCATTTTCCCTCATCAAACAATATCGCAGAGTACGAAGCGCTCATCAACGGCCTACGAATCGCTATCGAGCTGGGTATCCGACATCTCGACGTCAGAGGCGACTCCTAGCTGGTCGTCAACTAGGTCATGAAGGAGTCAAGCTACCACGATGCCAAGATAGAGGCATACTACCAAGAAGTCCGATGGCTGGAGGATAGATTCGACGGCCTCGAGCTCAATCACATCCCAAGGCGCCTCAATGAAGCGGCCGACACGCTTGCAAAAGCAGCATCCGACCGAGAGCCAGTCCCGGTAGGCGTCTTCGCCAGCGATCTACGCAAACCCTCGGTACGCTACACGGGGTCGGAACAAGCCGGCGATGGCCCATCTAGTCCGACCCCAGGGGCCGATCCGCCAACTGCTCCGCCCGACGACTGGAGAACGCTTTACCTCGACTACCTCCTCCACGACATACTACCAGCAGACAAAACGGAAGCCCGACAGCTCGCACGATGCGCCAAGTCCTTCGTTCTTGTAGAAGGCGAACTCTACAAACGGAGTCACATCGGGATTCCACAACTCTATATCCCTGGCGAACAGGGAAAACTCCTGTTGGGCGACATCCACGGTGGAATCTGTGGTCATCATGCCGCACCAAGAACCTTGGTTGGGAATGCATTCCGACAAAGGCTTCTCTTGGCCCACCGCGATGGCCGATGCCGAGCAAATTATGCGCACTGCGAAGGTGTCGATACTACGCTCGGCAAACTCACCTCCGGCCCGAGCACTCAGATGATCCCCATCACGTGGCCCTTCGTGGTCTAGGGGCTCGACCTGGTTGGGCCACTCAAAAAGGCGCCGGGGCTTCACCCACCTGCTTGTCACCATAGACAAGTTTACAAAATGGATTGAAGCTCGACCAATATCCACGATCAAATCCGAGCAAGCTGTGCTATTCTTCCTCGACATCATCCATCGCTTTGGAGTACCGAACTCCATCATCATGAGACAACGACACGCGAGTTCACGGTAGGAAATTCATTTGATTCTGCGATGAACAACACATCCGGATCGATTGGGCGGCCGTCGCACACCCCGGACAAGCGGGCGGTCGGCGTGCAAGCGGCATGCTCTGCAAGGCCTTAAAGCGAGAATTTTCAACCGGTTGAACAAATTTCGGTAGCTTTGCTCGCATTGAGCTTCGGCCGTACTACGGAGCACGAGGACAACTCCTAGCGAGCCGCGGCTACACACCTTCTTCATGGTCTATGGTTCGAGGCCGTTCTCCCAGCGGACCTTGACTATGGAGCACCAAGAATCGAGCATCTGACGAGCAGGGGGCGAGGCATCCCACCAAGGCGCCATGGACTAGCTAGATGAAGCCGCGACATCGCCTCCTCCTCCGTTAGCTAAGTACCGGTGAGGCGTTGCGGCGGTACCATAGCCGATGGAGTGCAGGTCGATCCTTCAACGTCGGGGACCTCGTCCTCCGCCTTGTGTGAAGCAACAAGGACCGCCACAAACTCTCACATACAGGAGGGGCCCTACGTCGTCGTAGAAGTACTTCTTGGCTCGGCGCCTACTGGTTGAAAACCATCAATGATGAGGTCTTCAACAAGCGCTGGAACACATTGAGCAGCTCGTCGTTTTACCCTTAAATAAGCGCATACTCTTCCTTATCGGTTTTGTCATTACAAAACCTCGATCCTTAGTGACTTCCGACCCCACGCAAAGCGAGGTGAGACTTCACTCGGGGGCTGACATAAGTAATACAAGTAGTATGCTTGCAAAAACTTCACTGTGTTATATTTACAAAGCGTTCTCTAAGTTTTCCGTTCTTCTAAGTAAAAAGTCATAAGGACTAAGATTTCGGGAATAAATTCTGACTATAACTGGTAGGACTACGGGAGACCCACGCCCCAGTGGCTGCGACCTCTTTGCTCACCAGTAGCGATCAGAATTATTTCACCCGCACTCCTAGTTTCTTACGGCTTAAACCATGGGAAGGGTCGGAGGGCACAAAAACCTTTTTAAAAAAGAGAAGCTAAAGGGCCATCTGCCGTAACAAAAGATGAATTTTTTCATCTTTTGCATAAATTCACCACTTGCAAAGTGATTTCATCACAAAAAGGACTAACATACTTGTAAATTAAGAGGACTATTTACTTGGGGGCTTCCCCACAAAATTATTCAATTACAGTCTCTGCCTAGCTTTACTACAAGTACTACTACGGCCACCGCGCCACTCTCTCCATCGGCAGCGCCCGGGGCATGCTGGGCGGTTAGTCTCTCTGCTGGCCGCGGCGCCGCGCTCTCCATCGCGCAGCGCCGGGGCATGTGCGGGCAATTCGTCTCTGTGGCCGCCGCGCCACGCTCTCCATCGGCAACGCCGGGGCATGTGCGGGCGGTTAAATCTCTACGGCCGCCGCGCCACGCTCTCCATCGGCGACGTCCCGCCGCTCCGCGGGGCCCTCGAAGACACCATCACCTGCAACATCGAGTTCCACGCCGGCAACTATGGTGCCCCTCCCGGGGCATCGGGGACTACGCCATCATCATCAACCAACGCAACCCGAACAACGGGGCGCTGAGCAGGAGGCGCCTCCCGCCATGGGGAGGCCGCAATGAGCAGCGGCAAGGGCGATGATGTCGGCACCCTCGATACTCCTCCTCTTTCGGTGACGGTGAGCTCTTCCGGCAAAGGCGGCCCGCACCACCTCATCTATGTTGGATGACCTCGGCTCAACATCACACTCTGGATTCACAAGCGGATCGGTGAGTTTCCTCTCTCTCTGGCATTACCCTTCCTCACTCGGGGACCGCCTTAGCGCATGCGGACGTATCCGGCGGAAAGGAAGAAGGAGAGGTAGCGGGCTCGGAGGTAGAATAAGAGATGGGGTGAGAACTCCCTCCCCTCCCTATTTAAAGAGGAGGAGGCTGCAGCTAAGCAAAAGGTGAAAGGTTGGGACGAAAAACTCTCTCTCCTTCTCCTACTTAAATGCAAAATCAATCTTGATAGACCCTGAGAGGGGACGCTTGGAGGCCGACGGGACGCGCCCCGCCCGATCGCAGGCGTCCCCGGTCAAGCGGGATCTTGCTGGGTATGGCCCGCCAGCGACCGCTCTAGGCGTGGCAATTAAAGGCGCCCACATGGGCGAGACGACCCTTCGCCTCCCATGCGGGACCACGGAACAATCCGGCAGCGGGACCTCTGTGAAGGGGAGCAAACGACGAACAAATGTCCAAAGAAAGATAAGCATCCCTGCCTTCTTACTTTACGCATTAAAATTCATTACCGAGCTTCCGACCCCGTCAAACGGTAGAGACATGAACGTCACTCGGGGGCTGCCGAGGATGTCTACCAGTCTAGACATCCTCCTCACCCGACCCTTCCGTACGCTTGAAACCAGGGGCGCAAAATACGGGCATAAAACTTTGAATAAAACTAGACGAACTAGCAGACCCTACGCCTCGATAGCTACGGTGCTTCTATTCACCAGAAAAATCATACTCAACGCCCCTCGCGTCTCCGGCTTCGACATATGCCTTCTTAAGAAGGGTTCGGAGGGGCCCACCTACAGAATCTCCCGCAAAGGAGAAGCTGTCAGGTGGCCCAAGTCGATCGGACGGCTCGGACCGCCACCAAGATATGAAAAAACAAAGAATAGCGATTCTTATGCAGGTTACTCCAAACCTCGTCACAAACATCAGGGCCCAAACCCATCTGGTAGGAGCTTTTCCGCCACTCATGCTACCAAGGTAACGTTACCGACCCCGCCTTTATTTCGATTAAATTATGCATTCCAACATTACGTATGCAAAACATTGCATCCCAACGCTTCGTGTCATGTCACGAAACGGTCATCACCTCATTCGATATAGGTGACAGCAGGCCAAGGTTCAAAGGCCAGCCCGCGAAGGGCTCGAGGCCACCTCGTGCGAAACGAGCCGGGGAAAAATAAGCGAGAGGCGATGAGCCCAGTGGCCTTGCCCGACCCGCTTCGAAGCGAGCAGGGGACATCTCAACCTTTTCTCGTTCGATTCTAACCGAGCAAACCCCAGAATCTCCATTGAGGAGAGGCCATCGGGCCGCTGAGCCTATCGAGCGGCTCGGGCATCTGGGAGGCGGGTTAAGAAGTTGTGGAGTGCCACCGGAGGGCTCTTGAGACCCCATCGGCAAATGATGGACCCGGATTCCACGAGCGTACCCGTTAGCGAGCTCATTGAGCGTGATACTCGAGCCATCGAGGCAAGTGTCGTTTACTCGGCCCCTCCGATTGCGAAAATCGGGGGCGGGGTAACACACACAATTACGGCCGACCCTATCGGACCACGACAAGGCAGGGGGGCTCGAGCCGCTCAATCTGAGGACACAAGTTGAAGGCCCTACCTTGCCGAGCCCATAGAGTCCCCATTTGGGAATTACATTGGAAGGCAGGCGGGGAATATTGCAATGACATCCAAGGACTTCGCCGACCCATCATCAAAAACCACGGAATGGGATTCCATCCAAGCGTTCGGTCTCGGTAACACCCGACCCAAAGCAAATGCAAGGGGTCGGACCTTACTCGAAATTTGGTTAAGTCTGACTACCTCCTTCCTTTTTTTTGAAACAATCTCCTCGCATCAAGACCCGGCGGCAAGATTGGGGAACAGATTGGTAAGATCACAAAAAATCAAACAAAACGAAATTACTAAGCAAAATCATGAAAGCTGCGTCCGGACTCGAAAATACCGACACTTGTTCACATATTACATATAAGTTGTGCTCAAAATTATTCGACTAACTACTCTCCCATGAAGGAGAACCATTTCTTCAGATTATCGCATGGGTTTTTTCACAAGGAGCCACCACCTTCTCAATCGCCTCCAGCTCATCATCCTCATAGGTAGGGGGAAACCTTCGCTCATCACCTTTGGTTGATCTCCTTCTTATAATGAGCATGGGCGTGGTGAAGGCACAGGTGATCCCGGCGTGAAAAGCACTCTCCTCAAGCTGGCCCACCCGAGCCGTGATACTGCGGCATGAGCCATGCAAGCGGGCTGGTCTCCACCGGCTCCACCACCTTGAGGGCATCAAGGACCACCCGACCATAGCTTGCAGACGATCGTGCTCGTCGCTCTCGGTCTGAAGGGTCCTTCGTACATTGGCCAAGCTCCTTTTCGGCTTTGACAGAGGCGTTTTGGCGCTCAACCTTTGGCTCACCGCGCGTCACCGAGATCCGCCTGGAGAGGCGGACCACCTCGGCGTCCTCGTCCACCTTCTCTTTGAAGGGCCGTGGCCCTACTCTCGGCCTTCCGTCGAGGTCCCGCTCCATCTCCAGCTCCTTGAGGACCTCGCCGGCCTTCTCATTAGCCGCGACATTCTCTGCTGCAGCTCGTCTCGCTCCTTTTGAACTGGCGATCTCCTCCTCATCCAAGCTTTGACCTGCCGACAAATCCTCAAACATCCGTGGGCCTCCTCCGTGTCCTCATGCGCCTGGGCCTCCCGTTCTCTGGGCTGACAAAGCTGTCATGGCCATATCTGCTCGTGGTGGGCCTCCTCGGAAAAGCGATCCCTCCATATACGCTCATGGAGGAATCAGGATTTATTCGACTCTGAGCAACAAGAGTCTGAAGAGGAAGAAGACTGGTATCGAAATCTGAACACAAAACATGCGAAGAAAGAAGAAAACCAAGCGAGTACAGGTAGTAGGAACAACGATTTCACCTTGAGGCTCCTCGGCTGCTCTAGGGCATCCGGCATGGTCGAAATCCCGATGTCAAGACCCTCCCGCTCCATGCTCTCGGCATGATCATCGAGCGAAAAAGAGCCGACGTCGGATCTGGGTGGCCATCCACTGGAGGCGGCTCCCCCTTGCGCGGGGGGCGGCTTCCTCCCAACAAAGGGGCAGGGGCTCCCTCCTCGACCCTATCGGCACCACCACCACGCTCGAGACCCCTCAGCCGGACCCTCCTCCACAGGCCGCTTCAAGCGTCATGGGGGCGGATCCACAGGCCCCTGGTGGCACGGACTGCCTTTGCGCCCTCAAGCACCACGTGGTGGTGGCGTCCGGTTGAGCCTAGCTCTGCTCGGCAACCACCGAGGGCGCGGGCGCCACCACAGGCGCCGTCAGATCGGCCAGCGTAGCCCCAACATTGGCACCGCTCCTGCCCAAAAATAGGGGGTGGCGCCGAGGCGGCGCCATCCATCCCTTTGAATGGCGAGGCTCTTTTTGGGCGCCAGCCCCAAGGGGTGACCCATCTGCAAGAACCTACACAAAGGTAATAGCCATTAGGTCAAAATAGAAATGGAAAAGGATGAAAACAGGGGAATCATCAGCTTACGTTGATGCCCTCGGCCGACGGAAGCGTTTTGGGGACGGATCCCAGATCTCTGCCCCGACTCGTCTAGGCGGGACCGTTTCGAGCCTGCCCCCTGCTCCGAGGCAGGGGGCTCATCTCCATCACCTCGTGGGGCGCGGCACCAGCCGCTCCCCTCCATCATCTCATGGGGCGCAGCACCAGCACCGCCCCTCTCGACCATCACCTCACGGTCGGCGGCGGCAGACCCGCTTTCCCCCATCCACCGATCCTCGGCCGGCATGCCGTGCGAAGCGGCGGACTCTCCGGCCTCCACCGACCTCACCGACTCACTTCCCTCCGCGTGGAATGGGAAGGGTCCCTGCACGGATGGGTGGGCACTTGTCAGCGTGTCCTCGTCCTCCAGGACGCCCCAATCCACGTCGACAACTACCTCATCGTCATCATCATCGTCGTCGTCGTCATCATCACTGCTCACGTCCTCTCCCCGATCCCGTGCTTCCTGCTTCAGTCGTCTCTCCTTCTTCATCTGCTCCCTTGCCTTCTTGTCCCGCTCAGCCGCGAGGCGATTCGCCATCGCCACGGCCTTGTCCTTTGGCGGCGGAACCGGACTATCTTTGAAGACTAGCCCCCCGGCTGGTCCCAATGTCGCAAAAGCAAGTATCAAAAAAGATGAAGATTCAAGAAAAAGAAAGAGCACGGGAGAAGAAGGCTTACAAATTCGAAGAACCCAGGTTCTGGGCGCATTGGGGGATGTCCGAGCACCGGATACACAATGTAGAGGACGCCGCCTTTGGAATCCTTCGTCGGCTCCGTCGCCTCCTTTATCTCTTTGCGCCACTTCCGAGAAGGGGCGGCCTAAATCAACAAGCACCGTCCCCTCGAGCGATATCCGGGCATCATCCGGTGTGGGGAAGCGTCGCGCATCATCATCGTGGCGCCACCCTCCTCGCATGATAGGCACCGATAATTCCCGTCTCCTTTCGCCCGTTCCTTGAGCTTGAGAGCGGAAAGAAGGTCGGAAAAGGTGCTTTCTTGTCTTTGGATTTGGGCGCCCAGGCCCATGACCCCGGAGCCTCTTCGATAAGGCCCGGTGTACCTCGGCGGTGGCACTCACATCATCCACGACATAAAACCACTACGAGTGCCATCCCTTGTTAGGCGTCGCCGAGACGCATGAGCAGGTAACCCCTCGGCCGGGTATGGCGCAGATGAACTTTGGCGCATCCCATCGGCGCGCTCACATCCTTCCCCCAATCTTCCTCTTCGACAAAGCGGCGGTAAAGAAATACCGCCACAAATCAAAATGGGGATCGATCCCGGAAACCCTCACACAGGGCAACAAAGCGCCGCCATATGTTGAACCCCCGTTGGGAGTAAGATCTTTGCAGCTCCACCTCATAGTAATCCAGAGCCCCGAAGGAATCTATGCGTAGGTACTACAAATCCCCGCTCATGAAAGATGGCGAAAGATACGACATACCCTTCGGACGGCGCCGGCTCACCCTCATCACCAGGTATCAGCCACTCCTAGACGGTGGACAATGGACGGAGAAGGCCACGGCGGACGAGGCCCTCCAAACGCCGAGAGGTGATGCTAGATCTGCCCCACAACTCCATTAAAGCGATTGGGGAGAAGGTGGGCGCAAGCTCGGTGGGTGGCTACAGAGACGGCGCAAAGCGGGCGGTGCAACACAGACATAAGCCGGTCGGCGGTGGTGGTCTGCGAGCGTGAGGAGGTGAGGCGATTGGCGGCGGATGGCTCGAGCTTAAAGGCAAGGGGCGAAATCACGGAACCTTGGGGGCGAACCCCGTGGTTTTATAGGGGTGACGCAGGCGAGAAGGGCAACCGTCGCCTCGATCTTTGGGGCGCCACGCGCGCGCCCGCGTCACGTCGCGGGACACGCGCCCGTAGTCCCTATCCTTTCCCATCGAGAATTATGGTGGATGGTTCGCCTTCCCTAGGCAAATCCGGACTCTCTTCCCACCTAGGGAAGGCAGGTCACAAAGATTTTTTCTATTTGGCCCACCTAGGGCCTAGAAGCTCGGCGGTCGGCCCAACTGAGGGTGGGTCCACGAAATGATCCGAAATCAAGGGCGAGCATTCTTGGGGTCTCGATCCATGGTCAAGCCCAGTTAGGTCAGCCACGAATGAGATCCCCATGAGCGGGATACCACGACCCCTCAAAAAATATCCGATTGATGAAAAAACCAAGTCCTTGACCTTACCATGAAGGGTCCGATACAACCCCTAGGCGGTTCTATCCGAATCACACGGAGGCTCGGGGGCTACCCCGCCAGTGCGCTCGCGCGCGCACCCTCGGCAAAATAACTCGACAAAATCAAAAAAAAACACCCTCCAGGCGGTTCTTCTATCCGAATCACACGGAGGCTCGGGGCTCTTGTCGGGGACCTAATACCGAGGTACCCGGAAGGTGGAACCAATAACCATCGAGCGTTAAAAACTTACGGGCGGACAAAAGCGCGCTGCGTTCCTTGCCCGAATGATGAAAGTTAGGTTTTCGTCTCGCCTTGACGCCTTGAGGGCCAGCCACGCCCGCCCGGGAGGGCAAAGGGCTGGCCTCCGTCTCGCCCGACGCCTTTGGACCAACCCCGCCTCACCCGAGGGCAAAGGGCCCCGAGGGCAAAGGGCAGGCCTCCGTCTCGCCCGACGCCTTTGGGCCAGCCTCGCCTCGCCCGAGGGAAAAGGGCTAGCCTCCGTCTCGACCGACACCTTTGGGCCAGCCCCGCCTCGCCCGAGGGCAAAGGGCTGGCCTCCGTTCCACCCGACGCCTTCAGGACAGCTCTGCCTCAACCGAGGGCTGAAGGCTAGTCTCTGCCTCGCCCGAGGGCTGAGGGATACACTCCGCCTCGCCCGACCCCCGAGGGGTGGGTTCGGTCACGCCCAAGGGATAAGAACTAGGCTCCGCCTCGCCCGACGATCGAGGACGAACCTCGCCCCGTTCGATGTCCAAAGGCTAGTTTTATCTTACCTGATAACTTCTCTCATGTTCCCTCATGATGATGGGTACAGTGCAAGACAAGACGTTCGGGTCAACCACGGCTTCAAGGACCATACCCTGCGCCCCGGTAGGAAAGGTACTGCTAGGGAACGACTGGACAGGTGCTTTAGACCCTCTCGGGCGCCACAGAGCCCAAAAGGTATTGCAGGCGCGTACTCCTCGCCCTGTAGAGTTGTAGGCGCCGCCTTTAGCTCTGGGACACGGGACCCGATGAAGATACACGACAACCACTATACTCCAGAAAAGGATTTATGATCTCCACGAATGGCGGACATGCCGTCACCACATTATGGACCCAAGGGAGCGGCGCCCGCTTCCCGACCCCTCGGGTCCACCAAATCAAAGGACCTTGCCCACAGCGCTACTCCGGACCTCGACTCCGCGTCCCTCCGACAGAGACTCATAGAGCCAGAAGGCGTGCGGAGCAAGGCTGGGCGAGGTTCATAAGTCAAAACCACATACTCCTCCGACCCCATACCTGCTAGAGGCACTATTCTGTAACCATCGACATTCTCTGAAGCATCGACAATATTGTAGGCAGGCGCTTATCTTCCTTTCGCACCCATCAGAATGGGTAAGGAGGCTGGGTAGAAGTGAGCCACAAGGCTAGGTAGAGCACGGATCCTAAGTCCTGACCCTTGTAAAGCCGTCCCCTTCATCTATAAAAGGGGATGCGCTTCCTCCAGCTGGGGGGGGGGGCGAAAAACAACGCAAGAGACACACATAGTCAAGCTGCTACCAAACTCTTGGCTTCCTTTCGACCCTTCCATAGAGACTTGGGACCTGTCCCTCTCTCGATCGTTTGTATCCCCTACTACGAACCATTCACGGTGCTAATAACACGAGCAGCAACAAACTGGACGTAGGGATATTCAGCCCGAACCAGTATAAATCTTGTGTCCTTTAGCGCACCATCCGAGCCTAACGCGCATTACTATAAATTTATTTGCCGGTGCTTGTACGAAACATCGACACATGGCTTCCAAAAAATCAGATACATAAGAAGTCAAGTTGACATACTATATTTTTTGGTTAATTTTTCGGCTTCCTTTAGCACTGATGTATATCCATCCATTTAAAATCAGGCCTTTTCTAGACCCTCTTAAAGTCGGATATGGTTCTATTTGGCGTAGTTTCTCCCGCAACTTCAAAAGTTATTTCGAGTTGTTTTTTCAAACAGGTTAAAATAGAATAGCTTCTCAAGTGGAGGTCTTTAAAACCCGCTGTCACATAAAGTGAGATGTCGGATGGAGCTAAAAATACAATTTTTGCAGCGCTATCTCCCCTATCTAGTATAAGACGTTGTTTTATCAAACAATTTTTTTTTCAAAACAGCGACTCTACCAATGAAGCTGCTCGTGAATCCAAAGAAGAAAAAAAAACTACTCCACCATTGAAGAAGAGTTGCATGGTCATAATAATAATAATAGGTAAATAGATGCTTGGAATGTATAGACTTTTTTTTGATCCAATGAAACTTTTTTGTTGTTATTCTTTTGTTTAAAGATTTCTCTTTTTTTCCCCTTTGTGGTAGTGCTAACTTTTTTCTTCAAATGGAGTTCAAAATCCATCTAACTTCATCGGAGGTCGAAGTCACAACATGTTTTTACCGCTACCTAAAAATCTGCAGATGCATTGTGCATTGTCGTGCAATTCCTCTCCAGAATGAAGAAACGAGCCATGTCAACTCAAGTCAAAGGGTTGATCAACTTGATCAACCGTCAAATTCCGCAGAGAAAGAACGCTCAAATTCGGCGTCCATGAGGACACCAGCCATGACATGCACCACGGTCTCGCCCCTAACAATATCGACGCACTCCGACCGCACGCCGTTGACGACGAGCGCCCCGCGGGCGTCCCTGGACGCGTAGAGCCTCAGCCCGGACACGGAGTCCAGGAGGCGCACCGCGCCGGCCCCGCCCGGCGGCGGCGGCACGTCCGCGGCGAGCAGGCGCCGAGGGACCGCGGAGAAGCCGAGCACGCGGGAGAGGATGGCGTAGGTGTTGCCGTCGGTGTCGTTGGCCGCCGCTTCCCCTCCAGCGGCGGCGGCAGCGCTGGCGTTGGACGACGACCCCTGCAGCCTGAGGACGCGGCTGAAAGAGTCCGCCGAGGGCACGAAGACGGTGAACGGGAGGTCCTTTGGCAGCATGGACACCATCGCGTCGCCGAGCTCCCCGAGGCTCGCCGCCGCGCTGCTACAGCGAGGCGACGGCGGTGCCGAGGACGAGGATGATCTTGCGACGACGGCGTTGTGGGACGGTGGCGAGGGAGGGGAGGTGGGGAGAAGCACGAGGACCAAGAAGAGGAGAGCAAAGGTGAAGGCGATGGCCACGGCGAGGAGGCGCGGCGGCGGCGGCGGCAGCGGCAGCCGTGGCCTGTGCGGGGACAGCCTCCGCTTCCTCGCCGGCGTCACGTTCCTGTAGCGTGGCCTGAAAGGATGCATGAAGGAATTGACTGGAGTGGAAGTGAAACTATTGCCACCGTTGCTGGTTTCGTTTTGCTTGCTCGATTGACGGCGTGGTCAGTACGCCTATGGATGCTGCATCAGTACGTTTGAGCGGCCGCGCATCACGGTGTTTATTAAGCATTTCGTACGTCTCAATTCGCGATCGAGGGCAGATGGAGGCAGCCGTGCGGGTGAACTATAGAGCGAGCCATTGAGGCGGGCGTGGCCGCGTGGGGATGGGCACGGCACGAACGGCCATGCCGGATCAGGCCGCATGGCCGCGCCCTGTTTCCCGAGGTGTTGGCCCCCCGCCGCCGCCGGCAGCAGGGCATGAAACGTGCGTTTTGACGAGGACCGTGCAATGTGCGGGGCGCGGCTGCGACATGCCGCACGGGCTGGTGGGTGGGCCGGCACACCGCACACCGCACACCGCGCTGGGCACGGCCCGAGAACGCGCGGGTCTCGTCTTGTCCAAGGAGTTTCCGTGCGCAGGCAGAACGAATGGAGACCGTCCGTGCCCTGCCGACTGCCCATCCGTCCGAAAGCGCCGCGCCGACGACGCCGTTCGCGTTCTACCTCCGGCGTGGCGGTGCCCCTGCACTGCAGGAATCGGGGGATAATAAGGCTGGAGCAGGAAATCTCTGCCACGTACTTGTGCTTACTTTGCCCACTTCCAGTCTTTTGACACTTGCCCCGAATTCAGTGGCAGGCGGTTTTCTGGTGTTATCACTTGCTGACTTGTGAACTGTGATCATGCTACGTATGCTCCGGCTGTTTTGGGGAGCGTACTGATTTGCTGAAAGGTTACCCCTGAGTCACCAATCATACACAAAGGACTCACGTACTCCTACTGGTTTGCTGAAAGGTTGCCCCTGTTTTTCAGAAGTTGACAGATAGGAGTAGGTTACTGTTGTTGCAGCCATGTTCCAAGTGTTCCTGATCGGCACATTCTGGAACTCATCCGACTGCAAGATATTCCTGACCAAGAACGACGACGCATACAGTATATTAGTGCGAGGTCAATGGTTGACGGCTTGAAGATCCATCTACCGGCTACCAGAACATACAGCTTCATAGAGAAAAAGCTATGCGCAGCAGTGTGATGGCCAGGCCAGCCAAAGTAACCTATCCTACACTGCTATACTCCGTACAGTGCATGATTGCTGGAGTAGGACCATGACATGTTGATGCCACTAAGGAAACGACCTGTAGCCGCCACATGTGCATACCATTTGTGGTGATGGCCACAGTTGCATGTCTCTCAATCAGGCCAATGCAAACTCCACCAAAGTTGCCCTACCAAGCTGCGGCGACCAAAGATTTGAACCCGAATTCGGAAAATTTGCATGTGTTTTCTAGCTTGTGTCCGGATCTTGCAACAGTGGACCAGTTGTATGTATGGTATGGCTGCGATAAAGATATTTCTCCAGCAAGCAGGCAAGGAAGAACACAGATCACTCTAGAGTCTAGACCAATTCCTGTCTCACCAGGAGTGTTCTTCCCCTTGCTACCTCAGCATGGTAAGTGGTTGTGGAGGGGTTGACCTGACCTGACACAGCTCATTTGAAGATAGGCAGGGGCTACCAACAACTTGCCATTCTTGACACCAATAAGCAACTTGCATCATCTGATAGAAGTGTTATCGTCTCCTGCAAAATTATGCGCCGACTGACTTTGCCTTATGTCATGGTGGATGAAAGACGGTATTTGTCTTCTGCAACGCTAGCTCTACAACGTGATAGGAGCTAAGGCTATCTCCAACAACAACACTCAAAATATAAGATCCATTCGTTTTTTGGGTAGCGCTACAGGTAAAAGGTTCAATACATATTCGGCATCTTCTTCAACAACCAGACCAAAAAGAGAATCATTTCTGCAAATGGGTTTTCAGGAGAGAGGATGCCCATATTTGGGTTGTGTACTCTTAGGCAACCCAAAATAGGTCTTCCGTATAGATACTTCGTTGAATGCTGATTTTAGGTCTCTTACTATGGGGCCGTTCGCTGGTCTGGAAGAGACCAGCCAGCCGGCTGCTCCCCCTCATGCGTTACTGTTCACCAAACAGCCGAATAATATTTTTCTCTCACAACAAACCAGCCAGAACAGTGTTTTTCAGCCAAATTTTAGACCAACGAACAGGGCCTATCTATTTTGGGTTTGGGTACCCGTACGGGTTCCTCGTTGGAGTCCGTCTAAAACATGGATTAATGGAGCTTTCAGAAGGATAAAAAAAAAGGAGGCAACTTGTTCATTAGGTGCTTTCTGTGAGCTGGTGCGCTGATGTCATTGTTAGAGGGGTTAGAGACACAATTTTCATCAGTGAGAAAGTCTTTTTGCACTGAATGAACTTTAACTATTATTGAACGTAATTTGGAAACCTTATCTTGTTCTTATGTATGCCATCGATCGGCGCACTGTTCTTAGCGATCCAATGATTTCGCTGTTTCTCTCGAGTATGACGACTGGACCCATATGAATCTGATTCAGCAGGTGTTAGGTGATCCATGATGTAATATTATTTGGTCATTTCTTTTTGCCGCTCGCAGCTCGCTAAGACCTTCGTGGAGTCAACGAGTGGGAACGCCGTAATAGTCCAACACAATTGAGTTAGCTGTTTCCTTAAATAAATATCTTGGCGTATAATTACTCTTGGTACTGGAGAGAATCTTCAGGGATCACTGACCAGCTTCATTTTTTCCTTCGATAGGCAGCAAAGGTTTTTGCCAGATTTTTATCAGACAGGGAAAATAGAAAAAAAAATGTTAGTACAGAACTACAAGGACGAGCCTATGCTCGCCAGTCGCCACCACTTTGTCTCGTAGGCCAGCCACCCTACTCTGTACACCACCCGAAGTGGATAGAAAAAACCTGAATGAAAAGAGAACAGGAGACAATAAATCAGAAGAAAAGAGACGAGGTCTACTACTGCTGTGACCGATTGGTTTGCACGTAGGATCTTGTCGCCGACAAGTATTGCTCCACTTCTTCCTTGCATAAGAGGGTCGCTTGCTTTAGTAGCATACTCTTGTTCCGAAAAGTTCATCTATTCCCTTTTTTTTTCATATTCCACAAAAAAATAGATTATGACACCATCGAACATCAATCTTAGCGTGGCACCTACGCCAATAACTGTGCAAAGATCCGTTTGATCCGACTGTGTCAATTACTGCCAAACCAAACCATTGTTTTAGGACCGGCTTCATACTTAGGGCGTGTTTAGATCCAAAAATTTTTGGGTTTGGGGTATTGTAGCATTTTCGTTTTTATTTGACAATTAGTGTCTAATTATGGACTAATTAGGTTCGAAAGTTTCGTCTCGTGATTTCTCATCCAACTGTGCAATTAGTTTTTTTTTCGTCTACATTTAGTACTCCATGCATGTACTGCAAGATTCGACGTGACGAGTACTGCGCAAAAAAATTTAGATTTTGGGGGAAACTAAACGGGCCTTTAATCAAACTATGCAACATCTGAAACGGGACTCCTGGTATGGTACATGATTCACGCAATGGGACTGCTTAGGATAGCTCCACCAGCTCTAGATCCACCAAATTCAGCTAACCAAGTTTGCCAAACACCTTCAGCTCCACCAGCTCCACTAGTGAATCTGATCCACTAATTTAGTGGATCTACCTTCAGATTCACCAAATTATTAGAGCAGTTCAAGGATGCTTCCACCAAATCCATCTTTGATGGAGTTGGGAAAAATTAACCACGACTGCCATGGTTAAAAAATAATAATAATGATTCGATTCGTTCTGTTTGGCTTCTTCGCCGTCGTGACCGCCCTTCCCCTCCCGCATCCAGCGCCTGCGCGTCGCCGGAGCCCCGCCTGCGGCTCGCCGGAGACCTCCGTCGGCCCTGCGCGACCCTGTCGCGACCTCCGTCGGCCTCGCCGCACCCGCCCGCGCGCTCCCCAGGCCGCGCCATGGCCGGCCGGAGCCCCGCCCGTGGGGGCTTGCGAGCTCCCATGCCACGTGCCATGGTCGGACGCACGAGCTCTGGAGGCCGCGAGCGCCGCCCCGACCCCGACTGCGAGCTCCCCCGGTCGCGGCGTTGCTAAGCTGACCGTGCGCGTGAGGAAGCCGACTGTGAGCTTCGCCGGCCGCCGGCCGCGTCTACCGGTGCCGCGCCCGCAGGATCCGCGCCCGCATGGTCCGCGTCCGCCTCTCCTCTTGCGCGATTCGGCAGGAAGAAGAAAGACCGATTTTTTTTAGTTTTTTATCTTGCCCCCTGACGCGTGAGGTCCAGGTGGAAGTGAGATATAGGTGGAGGTGGAGTTATACCCAACACCCTTAGATTCGGCAACAAGTTTTTTTTTTTACTGTCGTCTCTCTTTTTTTTTTTGACTGTCGTCTCTCTTAGCTTTTGCCTGTGTACAATCGCAATCGGAGAAGTGGACTGACGATTCCAGCCTCGCATGCACGCATGTCTCAAAGAGTGTCGCCGAATCTGGCACTGTTAACGACGTCGTCCTTGCGGAGCAGCTGGTCGGCGGCGCCGGGGCTCCTGCTGCCAGCCCTGTCGAACCCCTCGGACATGAAGAAGCTCCTGAGCGAGTTGAGGTTCCTGGGCGCGTCCACCTCCACCGTGAAGATGGCGCGGACGGGGCGGTGGTCCGACAGCCGGGACTCGCAGCGACCGTACCGGGTCTGCCTGAGCCCCGCACCGCGCCACAGGATGCGGTCGCACCACGCCGGCGCGCGCCGCTTGTTGTTCCTGTGGCCTCCGCCGCCGGCGTGGGTGGCGGTGGCGCAGCCGTAGTAGGCGTCGGAGTTGGGGTAGTACTTGTAGGTCGGGGAGAAGGTGATGGCGCCCTCGCTCCAGCCCTGGAACGCGCCGGCGCCGCGGCACACCTCGGCGCGCAGCTGGTCGTTCTCCAGCAGCGTCTTCCAGTCCTGGCGCTCCACCAGCAGCCTCGTCTTGTCCTCCGGCAGCGAGATCCTGTAGTTGAGGTCGCCGAGCAGGATCACTCGGCTGCACAAAAGCCCGGAGCACGTCATCAGATTGACAGATTATCTATTGGTCAAAGCCAGAGCCTTGGCTTTGCCTCATCATCGGTCCATCTTCGCTAGGTTTATTTGTCTTTGACTACGTGCATGCAACCGGTCTAGCACTATTACAGTAGCAATTAAGCTGATGTATGTAACTATTTTATATATAAAATTTGTATTTGTATATATGTACGTACAGCACCAGCGTCGGTGTATAAAACAGGGAGTTGGGCGGTCGATCAGACCTGCCACGATCGCTTAGATATTTTTGAATTAACCTTCTCTAGCTGCGGTTTACCTGTCAACATGCCGCACCGAATCAACATATGACACGATCAAATGATATGTTTACTGCTAGTGGTAGTATTTTTCTGTATTGTGGTGAAAGTAAGTAGCTAGTGCTAATATATTTATCTTGTACCCAAATCCCAGATACGGCAAAATATCGTCTGCTCCTGCACTTGATTTAATTTACCGGCACCGTGGACGGTTCAGCTACCGGCCGGATTAAATACAATATACGATTCGTCGACGGAGTAAAAAATGAGCGCCCGATCTACTTGTAACGTTCATGCATGTACATACGTATGCGGCCGGTGCGTGTCAGCGTCAGCATCTCTCTCTCTTTCTTTTTCTCATCCCTTATTGCAGCACACAGTTCTCTTGGAACTGGGCCGGTCTGCCGACCTGTATCTGTTTCCTGGCTGGCATGGCATGACCGCATGAAGTGGCAGTGGATAGATTGATGGAGCAGGTGGTGGTAGCGAGTGGCTTACTCGTGATCTAGAATCTTGTGCGGCAGCGGCAAGTTGAGCGCGTTCCCCCGCGGGAAGGTCGTCCGGGAGAGGATCTCCGTGGCGTCGGCGTTGCGGTGCGCCTCGTCGCCCTCGCGCCCGCCCGACGCGAGGTGGCAGCACACGAAGCAGAAGCTGGTGTCGTGCAGCCAGAACCGGACGGACACGGCACCCTGCCACCATTTGGTTCGATCGCTTGCTTGGTTAGAAGATGCCAGCCAGCCACCATTTCGATCGGACTACGATTAGCTAGGATAGTGTACTCACCTTGTTGCCGAGGCAGCACATGACACCGCATCCGACGCAGGAGACGCTGGGGCGGCGGACGAAGCGGCGGAGGTCGGAGCGCACCCACACCGTGAGCAGGATGCCCACCATCTGCTTGCTCACCACGCACCGGTAGTCCCTGCCCAGCTCGCCGCCGCCGTCCCGCACCGGGTGCACCTTCTGCTGCTTGCCGCCGCCGTCGCCGCTGCTACCTCCTCCCCTCTGCCGCTGCGAGTGCGACCGGTTGAGCGTGGCGCGGATGAGCTCGATCCACCGCATCCCGACGCGCTTCTTGTCGGCGCCCAGCACGTTGCGCGCGCGCAGCGGCACCACCTCCTGGAACCCCAGCACGTACATGTCGTAGGGCCCGTCGTCGCCACCGTCCAGCCAGTCCGACAGGTCCAGATCGTCCGGTGGCGCCACGCCGCCGACGTTCCACGTGCTCGCGAACAGCCTGCCATGCCACCAAGCAATAATGACGACGCCAGCCAGTCACGCACGGCTCAATGGCTCATACAAAGCTATAGCTATAGTTAGGCGACGCGACGCGAGGAATGGACTAGGATGACTACATACTTGTACTTGAGGGTCTTGTTGTTGCGCTCCTGCGGCCGCGCCCGCTTCACGCAGCGACTGGCGTCCGCTTCGGGGCTGCACCCGCCGTCGTCGAACTCCGTTCCAAAGACGACGTCGTCGTCGTCGGCGGCGGCGGCGGCGGGGAAGTCGGCGACTAAGGCGTGGCTGCCCGAGGTCTTCCGGAAGAGCTTGTTGGCCACCAGCCGCGGCCAGAGAACCTAGCCATGCATGTGCGCACACAGCGTCAGTAACAACCATGTCATAGCTAGGCCGGTCGGAGCTGGAGCTAGCTCGAAAGATGAGAGAGTAGCGGAATCGGATATCGGAGAGAAACACAACAGAGCGTGATGAGTGCGCTTGCGTGCGTGCGTTCGGGCTGGCCTACCTCCGCTTGCTTTTGGTTCTCCAGCATGAAGGATTGGTGATGATGATGAGCTAGCAGCACGATATGGAGTCGTAGCCCCGTACGCCCAGCTCGTCTAGCTAAGCGAGGGTGATGCGACGACGGCTTCAGAGACCTGCTGACTGGTGAGAGGAGAACGCAGGAGCTAGAGGACGAGGGCAAATGCAACTGGAGGCCGAGGGGACGGAAACGTTAGACGGGGAAGGGAACGGCGGCTTAAATAGGCGCCGCTGGGCTACGTGACAAGGCGCGCGGAGACAAAAATCTATGGAGCAGCTCGCGTCCTCGCGAGCGCCTGCCCATGTTCATGCACAGGTCACAGCTAGCAAGCCGCTGGCTGGTGACTATGGGTGGACGCCGCCGGTCCAGCGCAAAGTTTTTTGTTTACTTATTATGCATACTTGACACTTAGCTTCAGATACAGTGCACTTAAGTTACGGGTTAAAATTAGGATATATGATTCCTAGATGCTGAACTAGGCTCTCAAGTCAAAATAAAATTTATTTGCAGATAGGATGCATTGCAGATTCAATGTACATGGTTTACACAATATCAGTTTATTAGATATGATTCTGAGACTGTGTTTAGTTCGTGAAATTTGGGAATTTGACTATTGTAACACTTTCGTTTTTATTTGACAATTAGTGTTCAATCATGGACTAATTAGACTCAAAACGTTTGTCTCGCGATTTCCAACCAAACTGTGCAATTAGTTTTTTTTTTGTCTACATTTAATGCTCCATGCACGTATCGCTAAGATTCGATGTGATGGCTACCGTAACACTTTTTGGAAAAGTTTTTGGGACTAAACACAGCCTGAGATACTGCTCTGATGTTGCCTTCCAGCTAACTCCCGCATGCAGGATTATGTTTGCAAGCTGCCAAAAAAGCCTAATGAATTATGCTAACTAATAAGACCCTTTTATAGCGTTGTTCTACCTTTCATAATTCGTCCGTCAATTCGATAATACTCATTGCACAGCTTAATTGTCGTCTATCGAATCTGATTACGTTCTTGTCCATTGTCCACCACTATATTGTTTATACCGTTCCTTTGTGCACATACGCTCACCACTACAATAAGCATTTGTACAATAAGCATTTGTAGCTGACGATGGTTTGTAAAGGCGGCTCGGCGTCCCTACCATACCGTCTCTATAAATCATGTATTTGTAGGGTTCAGACCACCCCTACAAATCGATTTGTAAACTACAAAATCGATTTGTAGGGGCGACCGTGGTACCAGTCACCCCTATAATACCTATTTGTAGGAGCGGTTCAGTATAAAACCGCCACTACAATACATTTTTCCGTAATTTTTTTTTAAAATTTACAATTCAAATTCGACCAATCTGACTACAAGCACAAGAGCACAAGGTGTTAGTACTGAGAATTTCTACATAAGTGAACGTTACAAGTATGTATACAAACATATAAGCTAATGAGGATTGTCGATATATATACGTCTTGAGAATCGATATAAAGTAACTGGGTTCATGCACATTGGACAGCTCATGCACACCTACAAAAATATAATTAATTGATTAACTTTACTTGTTAGTAAAGTTAATTCACAAGAATATATACAATCCATCATTAAATATACATAATTTACAAGTCTAATTAGTATGACTGCTTTCATATGATTTCAACTGCTGCATTAACAAGAGCTCTACTAAATCATATGAAAACAAAAGAGACTAGGCTATTAAGTATGTGACAGTCTGACTGAAACTAACCTTATAACCTTAACATGATTCAATTGGCACATGCCCTCAGATCAGTAGAAAATCCAATCCCCTCGACGAGATGATCTCCTGCAAAGAGAAGAGATGAAAAAAATGGTGTGTATTCAACTAATGTAGTAATAGAAGTTCAGTTATCTCTTACAGAAAATTAGAACAATATCCAAATGTACAGAAACACTGTTGCTCTAGGGACTTAAGGAAATACAAGGGGATTAAATAGTCCCTTAATGTTGTCTGACCAGGACATGTGAACTGGTTTTGGGCTGTAATATGTCTGTTGCCACAGCCCACAACAACCGACCTTAGCTATAATGTACTATATAAATAGAATGCAATATACACCTAAGCTGTAGCTTTCAGCTGTACCTAAACAATCAATCCAGCGCATTTCAGTGACCTCATTTTGAGTTGGTTCAGATGCAACATTGGTGTTTAAATTGAGCACTAAAATAAAAGATTTGGTGCAAGAAAAAACATCAGGCTGATATAAATACTCCGTAACATAAATGCATGGTATACAGTTCCAAATTAAACTAAGTTAACACTAGAAACAAGCGCGGCATTGCCGCACGCCTGGCTATGTTAGGCCAGTCCGCGTTGCGTGATTATGTCAGAGTATCAGTGTAGAGTAGCTGCTTCCAATAGATAGAAAGGATTACATACACATTGATGTATCTATTTAATGGTGCAAGACTACTATTTTTTTAACACATATCTCCATTTTTATAAGCGGGAAGTTGGGGAACACAATTTAGTTATCATCGTCGTTGCAATATTTGTGGGAGAACATTGATGAAATTTTATAGACAACGAAATACAAGTTTCTGATGGAACATCAGCTTGTCATTGGTAGATCGATCACAATGATATATTATAGAAATCATGGAGCTGAATGTGAGCTGCGTGACCATGCTGCCCCCTCTGCTGGATCATTGGCCACTGCCTTTGATGACTCCACCACTGCCCCTGAATGGAGTTGTGGCATGGAGTACAGAACCGATAAATAGACCAATCATCACTACCTGCTAGAAGCAATTAGGCCATGGAAATTTCATCAAACAGAAGTAGAAATGTCAGATGCCTAAATTAGGATATGGGGGATGAAATCGATGTGGCAAAACTAAAATAGAATCAGTAAACTGAAATCCATGGAACATTTGAATCTTTAACACAATCCAGGCCATGGCAATGAATTTGTCAGCAACAGAGCTATTGGATATATTGCAAAGTTTTATGTTGTGAGTTCTATCATCGAAATTATCTGATATATGCATAGGTGTTGATAAAATGTGCAAGTTTGAGCATTGGAAAACCAGATTATCAATCATTTCAGATACTGAGTTCCAGACAATAGCAAAAATGTTTTTTATTTTTTAAAGGTAGGTATAGCTGGCTGCTTTCTATTTTTCCCTTTATTATTAGGACCTCGAATATAGGGTTTTTTTCGAACTAAAGCTGCTTTCTTAGCTTTATCATAGTGTAATAAAAAACACATCAAATATGCTATGTAATTGTTGGTTTCAGACATCCTCGTCTTCTAGTTATCTTCACCCGTGGCCGTGGAAGCAATGTAATATAAGGTGATTGCAAGTAAAGGGAGATAAAGCATCTTCTGAGGTTGCCCCAAACAAAGCTAGTCCTAATCCTATAATATATAACTACCTATCATCAAAATATATTACTACCCCCAGCTTAACTAACAGCTATATTATTTTTCAACACTAAGATGTTTTTGCCTAAGTCCTAAAATCATGCTGCTGTATGCAATTGACAACGGCAGATAACCTCTCATCAATACTCTGAACCACCACTTGATCAGGCAAGCAGTTCCTCGGATGTTGAAGCTCTGCAAGAGTCTGAAAGCACACGGAGGACACAGGTCATCACGATTTAAAAGCATGCCATTAAATACAATCTCAAGTGATCAACACAAATGATTTTAGAAGTGCATTACACAGTATATGTACCTCCTAGTTCACATGGTGCTGCCCAGGCACATCGTTTTTTTCATTCTGCAAAATTCAACCAGCAAAGTTTTCTAGTCAAGAAAAAGGCACGAGAGGTGTTTCAACGTAGAAATGGACTGAAACTTTAGTACGTTTTATTAGATAAAGAAGCCCTTCATATGCAAAGTATAACTGTGTGCTAAAGAGAGCTAAACCTTGTAGTCATTTGATCCAGCATATGGTGGGTGTCGTCCATGGCACTGTCCCTAGCAGCTGCTGGGGCATTAGGTGGCGTGCTCTACGGCGTGGGAGGGAGCACAGAGGCATGGGGAAGCTGCATAGTGCTGGCGCTACTTGCCTTCTTCCTCATGGGAGCCATGCTCAGCTTCTTCTCCACAGCAGCGACATTGTGACGTGTAAGGTGTATATTTGGAGGAGGCGATGCCGAAAGTCAGTGCTACTTTGAAGTAGCGTGGGCATCCACGGTTGCATCAGTTGCCTCCTCCACGTGTAGTACACGGCCACGACAAGCTAGGCATCGTTGAGCGAGGAAGACGATGAGATGTGGAGGCTCTGGAGCGCCGGCCGGAAATGTGTGTGGAGCAGGCGCCCAAGCACCAAGGCGTGCTGTGCTACCCGCTGACTAGAGCACGGCGAGAATCTTGCATGCCTCCGAGGAGCCCCGCTGCTGCCTGGGCGCCTCCTCGCGTGGCCGTCCTGGTGCTGCCCACAGCATCCCTGTGCGGGACAGGCGCCTATGGCTCGGCCGTCCAGGTTGCAGGGTCGAGGCCGCTCCGCGAATCGACAATCGCCCGCATCGCTCCTCCGTGTTGCCATAGGACGCTACGCCGACGAGGTCTACCTCTTGGCCGGACGGATCTGGCACGCCGGGCTGCGGGGGAGGGACCGGAGTAGGGAGGGGGCGGGAGCGCAAAGAAGACTGGGGACCTTCGTGTTGCCATAGGACGCTACGCCGACGAGGTCTACCTCTCGGCCAGATGGATCTGGCTCGCCGGGCTGCGGGGGAGGGACCGGAGTAGGGAGGGGGCGGCAGCGCAGAGAAGACTGGGGAGGAGGAGCGGCGGTCAGCGTAATCTGAGGTGTTTTTTGAAAAATATATTGAGAGGGCCTCTGGAGCGTAGGTTGATTTTTAAAAAATAAAAGGGTTTTTTGGCAAAATGACCGCTGCTCGCCAGATCTGGGCCGTCCACGCTCCCGATCGAACGATCTCGAAAAGCAGGCGACGTGGCCACGCTGCCTGGCCCTCTTTTGTGTGCAGGATTCATATGGTAAGATGGGGAATGCAATTTTACATGAGAGTAAATCAGCAGCAGTAGCAGGCAAACAACAATCTTTTCTATTTCAATGTAGTTGCAGTAGCACATACAGTAGTGCTAGTGGAGTAAGAACTATTATTGTTCTATCCTATAAATGGCACATGGAAAGAATACCATGAATGCATAAACTTTGATGTAGTATCCCTGCAACAAAAAATAGAAGGTTTCCACTTTCCAAAAAAAATAACAATAGAAGTCATAGAGGAAATCAATTCTCTAAAAAGCATTATAACTTGCAGCATACCTTAACACATTTGACATTATATATTAGTGATTCTAAAAATAAAAAACTTGATAGAACAGTTAATTTTGCTAGAATTACATAAATCAATTACTGAGATGCCAGTACGATTCTACAACATTAACTGAAACTTTCAGTACAACCCTTTAAGAGGAGCCACATTTTAAAAGCGCATCAATACACGAATTACAGTTTTAACGCCTTTAAAAATTTAACATGATGAATCGGTGATTCGAAAATAAAAAATCGATGACGATTAATTTTGCTAGAATTACATAAATCAATTATTGAGATGCGAGACGATTGTACAACATTAACTGAAACTTTCAGTACAGCCGTTTAAGAGGAGCCACGTTTAAAAACTGCATCAATGCCTGAATTCGAAGCGCAGTTTTAACACCTTTAAAAAATTTAACATGATGAAATAAAAATCATAAGGAAGCCAAAGGACATCAGGCTTCGATGGATGCTGGATTTTTGGGACAAACCCCAGATCCATGGAGATTCCAAGTTCTAGAAGGAAGACGAAACAGGAGAAGTGTTAGGGTTTTGGTACCTAGGTATTGATGGATTGAGCCACCATTAGAGGAGCGACCATGGATCCTAACGAACTCACATGAGCCACCAAGGATCCCGTCACCCTTGCACGAAAGCGGCCATGGATCCAGCCACCCTAGCCCCACCACGATCAGTATGTTGCGCCCCCGCCGCCACGGACGCCGAACCCTAGCGCTGCCGCCAACGGAGGGGAAACAACACAAGGGAAAAAGTGAGGTCGGAGGTAGCTTGTTCTTTGCATCGTCACAGTATGAGGCCTCCATAGCCCCCCACTGCTTGCAAATCTTAGAAGAGGAATGGGGTGGGGAGGGTCCGTATCGAGAGGCGAGGAGGAACCGAGGAGGGAGACAGAGAAATGGGAGCCCATAGGCTCTCTATATGGCCACGGACGCGAGCCTTCGATCTGCTAACTGGGTTTCATAAAAATTTCGGGTCCGGGACAGCTCTCTATATGTCACATACCACGGATTAATCGACGCATTTGTAGGGGTGACTCGTATTACCAGCCGCCCCTACTGTGCCATTTGTAGGGACGGCTGCTATGCTGGAACTCGAGCACACCACTGTAGGGGCGGCTCCAATGCTAGCCGCCCCTAAAAAAAGTCTCGTTGCTACAAACTGTTTTCACGTAGTGGCTATACTTTAAAGGTTAATATTTTCTAGTTTGAACTTGTTACGATCGTATCCATATGCTTCTTCAAACAATAAACACAAAGCACCAAGAAAAAAACAGTATAGAACTGTGGCTCATTATAGAATTACCTGTCCCTTTTGTTCAAAAATCATCGGGGCGTACCCAGTGCATAGAGCTCCCGCTTTGTGCGGGGTCTAGGGAAGAGTGTCAATGGCGAACCTTACCCTCGCCTATGCAATGCGAGGAGACCGCGACTCGAACTCGGGACCTTCCGGTCACAGACGGTAAGACTCTACCGCTTGCACCAGGCTCGCCCTTCAAAAATCATCCATCCTTTTAAATTCGATTGCTTCCATTAGCATGTTCCTGTCACATTTATGAACAAAGAAAGCAAAATTAGAGTAGACAAAGTATTTCGTAGAAAATGACAATCAGAAAGGCTCGAGGCTGCAATACTTAAAAACATATAGAGAAGGGCCGGACTGAGAAAGATTAAAATAACCTCTCAAATGATTGTATGGAACCTTCATGTGGATCAAAATATATTCCTTGCATAACTAACTCATGGCTCATTCCCCAGTAGCAATCTGAATAGGGAATATACCTTCACCCTTAAACTTCCTCGTCATCTAAATCTTGCAAACAACATAGATGTTCTTCGATTTGGATTTTACGACGATAATTGGCATAATGGCACGTCAATCCAGAGAAATACGCAAATACAAATTGAAGGGTGGTGGTTGAGTTTCCATCAGAACAGTGAGCAGCTACAGTTCAGAGTTCAGACACGATACATCGTCCATCTGATCCTGAGCTATCCTCATTTGGCCCTTCTTGTCCATCTGTTTCATTAGTCCTATTGGATGTCGTTCAGCCGGCAATCATTGTACGAAACAGAAAAAAGTGCAATCGCAGGTGGGAAAAGGGAGAGGTATTCTTGACATGCAGCGTAGTAGCTAAAAGCTATACAATGATCACGCAGGATTATATAACTAACTTTGTAAATTAACACATAAAAAGCTAAGTCATTAGTGGCCATAATGATCTCCATAGGTACGGCGATTCCTCGTTAATACCCTTATATATATTTTGGCGAAAGCTCATCCCATTTTTTAAGAGAAAAGAGAGAGCCCAATCTATTAATCCTTCCTTGCTGCAACTGTTTTATGCTTATGTCAGTTTCTGAATTATAATTGTACCCAGGACTGCAAGATACTCCCTTGTCTTTTGTGATAACCCTTTTGCAGCTCTCAGCAAATAATTTACAAAAAGAGAGATTCAGTTCAGTGTTATGTAGCATAAAGAGTTGTTATCACATAAACAATTATTACATTCTTGTATTACCAATGAAGTGTTTGGTTTGGTAGATAGATGATTAAGTCATGTTACAGTTTGGGCAGCTAACTGTATTTATTATGCACAAATGAACCATGAAGCACATGTAACCTTATCAAGGATTAGGAAGATAAGGCTAACCATTTCAGGCTAACTATTAAAGAGAGTAATTTTGAGGGAGGAAATTATTCAATAGGAACATACTATAGCCGAAAGCATGAACGAAAGGTGGGTAAAATAGAAAATGGCTAATGTTACCACTGTTGAGTATTTTTGTCACTAGGACGGTAACTGTTGATACCTGAACGTTCAAATTTTCTCACTGACAGGAGCTCCATCGTATACGTTTCATCACGGTGAATTTGTAGCAAGATCTTTCAGGGTTTACATATTTGCATGACCAGGTATGCAAACGTCAGAATTAGGCTGCTCCATTCGTGTAGGCCTGGAAGATGACCCTGCCTTATCTCACCTTAATTAAGGTTCCTTTAAAACATGGATAAATTGATCCACCTGCAT
Source organism: Miscanthus lutarioriparius (assembly GCA_904845875.1). NCBI lineage: Eukaryota > Viridiplantae > Streptophyta > Magnoliopsida > Poales > Poaceae > Miscanthus > Miscanthus lutarioriparius. The sequence continues at coordinate 20,420,350 of CAJGYO010000002.1, forward strand.
CCAATGAATAGCGCATGAAAATGAAATCAGGGAGCAATTGTGTTTGCATACTATATTGACCGGAGAAGTCATATAGACGACTCAATATTCTGAAAGCAGACCGTCAAAAAATAATTTCTGAGAGCATACTGGTTCCATCACAAATAGTAACAGGACTCATAAAAACGGGGGCATATTTCTATTAGTTGTGACCAGAAATGCTGATACTTCTTTAAGAAAATTATCGGTGCAGAAAGTGATGAACTAGTAAATATTTGTAATTTTGCCGTACGTTGTCGGAGGTGGCTTAGCACTCAATGACACAGGGTTTATACTGATTCAGGCAACGTGCCCTACGTCTAGTTTGAGTCGGTCGGTGACTTTATTGCTGAGTCCAGGTGCTCGAAGTTTGCAGTGGGGTTACAAACGAGAAGGAGAAAGATGGGGTGTATAAGAGGTCCGGTCGGAAGGGCCGAGAGCGACAGGAGCTCCGCTACGAGCTAAGTGTTCAAGCGTGTGCTTAAGGTCCGAACCTGACGGTTCTGTGGTTTGTAAGCTAGTGAACTTGGTCGATATAATGGATCTGGAATAACTTGTATGAACTTGGATCAACCTTTTGTTTCTTGGGAGAGAGCACATTCCCTTTTATAGATGAAGGGGAGGGTCTTACAAGCGAGAGGGAGAGAGTACGTTTGCTTTTAAATCTTGTTGCCCATGCCGGCAGGTACAGGATGATGGTAGGCGCCCACAACACTGTTAGATGTCAGATGCGTGTGGGAGGTTACATCGTCTTTATTCGTGTATGGCATATGTCGGTACCTGCATATACTGTTGATGCCCAGAGGCATGTGAGGAGTTTCACCATGTTCACTTGGTACGGTAAATTCCGACGCCCGCAACACTGTCTTACCGTATGGGAGTTAATGGCGTCCACAATACTGTAGGTAAAACGTCGGCACCTACAACACTGTTCGTGTCAGGGCAGTTGCAGAGTACTGTTCCTACAGGTGTACAGGGTACAGTCCCTGGTATCGTGGTTTGACTTGAGCGCCTTGCCTTGCTTTCTTCGTTCGTTCCCTGGTCCTTTTCGGGCGGGCGTCCTCGGTCGGTTGGTCCCAGTCGGCTCTGGTTGCGCCAGTCGGAGAAGAGCAGTGAGCAGGGCTTCTGCGTTCCCCGGTCGGAGACGTGGGGTCGGAGTCGGAAGTAGCTCTTTGGCCAGGCCTTCCGGTCGGAGAGGCTGTCCGGAGGCGGCTGGAGTCGGAGCGAGCGCTCCGGTCAGAGAGGTGGGCCGGAGAAGAAAAACGGGTGCCTCTCTTCCTCGGCCAGACCTTCCGGTCGGTGATTGGGTCACCCTTCTGGCCCGTCGTTCTGATACTTGGGCCGGCCCATGAGTTGCGCGTTGTCTGCTCGGGCCGAGCCTTTGTTGGGAAGCCGGTCCGCGAGGGACCCCGGGTTTATGAACCCGACAGGAGCCCCCGAGCCCCCGGGCGATTCGGGCAGAATCGTCTGGGGGATTTTTGCCTCGATCGCGGGTGCGCGCGAGCGCACCCGTGGGTGTAGCCCCCGGGCGGTTCGGGTAGAACCGTCTAGGGGGTTTTCCGTGTTGCGAGCGGGGGAGGTTTTTGTTTCGTCGGTGGGTGTGCGCGAGCGCACCCACGGGTGTAGCCCCCCGAGCCCTCGGGCGGTTCGGGCAGAACCGTCTGGGGGTGTTAGCGGGCGTGTGTGCATGTTTTTCAGTTGAGACGGAGTTTTGTTTAACCAAGGCGTCATTGTGTAGCCGAGGCGGTTAATTGTTTTTAGGGATCGGGTGAGACGGAGCTCGCGGATCCTGGCGTCGATGCACGTCGTGGGATCGGACGAGGCAATTAGTCTTTTAGGGATCAAACGAGACAGAGCTCGCAGATCCTAGCGTCAGTCCGCACCATGGGATCGGGCAAGTCAGAGTCGAGGATCCTGGCCTTGGTGCGGCCCTCGCAACTGAGGAAATTAGTTTAGTTAGTTTGGGATTGGACGAGCCAGAGCTCGTAGATCCTGATGGGGCGAGTTCGGGGTCGCAGACCCAGGTGTTTTTTGGAGTGCAGTTGAAGCATAGCCGGATGGGGCGAGTTCGGGGTCGTAGACCCGGGTGTTTTTGGAGTGCAGTCGAAGCGTAGCCGGATGGGGCGAGTTCGGGGTTGCAGACCCGGGTGTTTTTGGAGTGCAGTCGAAGCGTAGCCGGATGGGGCGAGTTCGGGGTCACAGACCCAGGTGTTTTTGGAGTGCAGTCGAAGCATAGCCGGATGGGGCGAGTTCGGGGTCGTAGACCTGGGTGTTTTTGGAGTGCAGTCGAAGCGTAGCCAGATGGGGTGAGTTTAGGGTCGTAGACGCAGGCGTTTTGTGTCTTGAGCCCCTGAGCCTCGGTGGGCTTTAGTAGGGGTCGGTTTGAGTTGTGTGCGTTACCCCATCCTTGGTTCCTCACAACCGGAGGGGCTGAGTTTTGTCGCTTGTCCCGATCGCTCGGGCACGAGTGACATGCTCGGTGAGTTCGCTAACGGGTATGATCGAGTGGAATCCGGGTCCGTCGTTCATGACAGGGCCGGCATAGCCCTCTTGTGATATTCCACTGCTCCTTTACCTACAACCCGGCAGATGTCTAGGTCATTCCGGAGACCGACCCGGGTGGCCTAATGGCCTCCCCTCGATGGAGATTCTGTGGGCTTGGTAGAGGCTTAGGATCGAACAAGAAGGTCGAGATGACCCTGTCTGCTAGACTGGGCGAGGGCCGCACATGGCTCATCTGCATTTTTCTCCCCTGGCTCTGTCGTTGCTCATGTCGAATGAGGCAACTGCCGCTTCGTGACGCAACACGGAGCGTTGTGATGCATTTCGCTACACGTGCAATGCTTAGTTCCTGAGCCCCTAGGCGGTTCAGGGCTCGAATCATCCGGGGGCACGGGCGTATGGAATGAATGCTCGTATGGATGTATGAAATGATTTAAATAAAGAAATAGAGGGGGTTGGTAGTGTTACTTTGATGACTCGAGTGACGGGGTTTTAGAGAGCTTTCAGTCGGAAATGTTCGACCGAGACCCGTGCTCGTCGTTCATGATGGAGTTGGCATGGCCTACATGGGGCGTCCCTTCGCTCCCTACCTGTCTCTCGGTGTGTTCTTCTGAGCCGTTTGATCGACTTAGGAAGCCCGATGGTCTCTCCCGGTGGAGATTCCATTTTGTGTTTTTCCAAGTCCCGCCTGGGGATGCAGAGAGCTATGGTTTCGGTTTTCGTGCCCGGTCGTGCGATAGTGGTGGGCCATACCCAGGCCACATTTCGTCTTACCAGGCGGTGTTCCATCTGACCAGAGCGTCGTTCCGTCGGTCAGCGTCGTCCCATCGATCAGGGTGTGTCCCATCATTTCCCATCCGCATTGAATGGGGGAAGGGAGAGAGTTTTTCGCTCTGATCTTTTGCCCCTCTTTGGCTATCATGTTTCTTCCTTAAATAGGGGGAGGGAGAGGGCTCTCCGTCGCAGTCCTTTGCCTGTTCTCCAACTATTGTCTCTCTTCCTTCTTCCTCCTCATCGAGAGTGCCTGTATGCCGTGGCGGTTCCTAAGTGAGAGAGGGGATGAGCGAGGGGAGGACTTATAGATCCTTTCATGAATCCGAGCGCGATGTTGGGCTGGAGGCTGCCTGGGGCGGTGCTAGCCATCTCTGCCTGAGAAGGGGTTGCTTCCGCCAAAGGGGTGGTGTGCTAGATTTGTCTGTGAGGCGTTCTTCGGGATGGAGCCATGTGTGGACTTTCTCTGGTGGATCTTCATCGGGCGAGCCTTGTCGAAGGGGAAGTTGCTCAGGATCGTGCTAGTGGAGGGTTCCGCCTGCAGCTGCTCGGGTTGGCCAGTTAATAAAGTTTGATGAGATCTCTTCCAGCCATGGTGGTCGTACCCTGGTGATCGCGTCCCTACCCAGGAGCTGCCTTGACTGCATGAGAAGGTCAAGGGCCCCATGCTCTTCTGCTGAGCATCTATGGGTGCGACGCCCTTGAGGTACCCGTTGCGCTCACCGAAGTCGAGGGAGCGAAACCTGGGCAGGTCCCTTGAGGTACCCGTTGAGCTCGTCGAAGTCGAGGGAGCAGTACTGGGCGGGTCCCTTGAGGTATCCGCTGCATTCGCTGAAGTTGAGGGAGCGGAGCCGGGCGGGTCTCTTGAGGTATCCGCTACGTTTGCCGAAGTTGAGGGAGCGGAACCGGGCGGGGCCGAGCGGCGGTGGTTATGTCCGACGGTGTTCAGGCGATGTCGTCGAGCGACCTCAGTAGTATTTGGAGTAGTAGTAGAAAATCTAATAGTTGAGTTCGTGGGTGAGTCCCCGTGTGAACAATTTTTTGTATCGATGAATACATCAGTACTGCTCTTGTGATAGAATCACTATCCGTTCTTTGTTTTTATCCTAGCATAGCTATTGTTTTTGTCCTTTCTTTTTTGCACCAGCCCATTAGTTCCGTAGGCTGCAACTTTTTAAGAACCTGGGCATGGCCCTGCGGGGCTCGGCTGCTTGTAATCGTAGGTCGTGGCGGGGTGCGTTCGGTTAGGAGTAAGAACAAAGTTACGTAGGTCAATCAAAGGAAAAAGGAATGTGCTTCCATTTGGGGACAAAATGTTTACCATGTGACAGTGAAAAAGAGAGTAAAAAGAGAGGTAGTATTTAGTATTGTACCCTCATGGAGCCCCCGAGCAACCCGGGCTGAAAGTGTTCGAGCTAGGGTGCTTTTTATAGGGGCAAGTTTGACTAAAAAGTGGTAAGACCAAATTTTAGGGGAAGAAACAACATAGTTGTTCAATGTTCCAAGTGTTGGTGAAAACGTTGCTGTTGTTGTCCTCTAGTTGGTAGGTGTCCGGTCGGACTACTTTGGTCACCGTATAGGGTCCTTCCCATGGTGGAGAGAGTTTATGTTTTTCCTTTGTTGATTGGGTCCTCCGAGTACGAGATCGCCGACTTCAAGTATCCTCCCCCTGATCTTCCTTTCGTGGTACCTACATAGGGATTGTTGGTAGCGAGTGGAATGGATGATGGTCGTCTCATGGGCCTCTTCGAGCAGGTCAACTGTGTCTTGCTGAGCCTCCACGGCTCGGTCGTGGTCAAAAGCCTTCACTCTTGGGGCGCCGTGGTCGAGGTCAGAGGGCAGCACTGCCTTAGCTCCATAGGGCTAGAAAGAAGGGCGTGAACCCCGTGGATCGGTTTGGGGCCGTTCTCAGGCTCTAGAGGGTCGCTGGGACCTCTGCAACCCATCGCCCAACGTATTTGTTGAGTCGGTCGAAGATGCATGACTTAAGTCCTTGGAGGACCATGCCATTGGCACGCTCGACCTAACCATTAGTTCATAGATGTCCAACTGAGGCCCAGTCGATCCTGATGTCGTATCCATCACTGAAGTCTAGAAACTTCTTTCCGGTGAAGTTAGTCCCATGGTTGGTGATGATACAATTAGGAATGCCGAATTGGTAGATGATGTCGAGGAAGAATTTGACCGCCTCTTCTGAATGGATGTTGGTGATGGGCTTGGCCTCTATCCACTTGGTGAATTTGTCGACCGCTATGAGTAGGTGAGTGAAGCCGCCTGGGCCCTTTTTGAGGGGTCCCACCATGTCGAGGCCATAGACCACGAATGGCTAGGTGATAGGGATGGTTTGGAGCTCCTATGTCGGCAAATGGGTTTGCCGAGTGTAGAACTGGCATCCTTCACACATGTAGACGACCTCCTCTGCATCTCGTAGCATGGTGGGCCAGTAAAAACCTTGGCAAAAGGCTTTTTCGACCAGGGACCTTGGGGCCGTGTGATGTCCACAAATCTTGGCATGCCCATCGAGGAGGAGTTGCTTCCCCTAGTTGGTGGGGATGCACTTCATGAGCACCCCTGATGGACTCCGTTTGTAGAGCTCATCACCGAGCACGACGAAGGTCTTAGCGCATCGAGCGATCCGTTGGGCTTTAGTTCTTTCAGGCGGGAGAACCTCCTCGAGGAGGTAGGCGAGTAGCGGCGCTCGCCAGTCGGTTTGATCGAGTGCCAATACGGCGACATTTGCGGGCGACGTCGTCATGGGGGTACTAGGATAGGAGCCCCAAAGCGCCGGCTTGGCGTTGGGGTAGAGCCCCCCGGGTGCTGGCTTGGCGTCAGGGTCGAAGCCCCCGAGCGCCGGCTGGGCGTCGGGGTGTGTCTAGATCAGACCTACCAGGATGCAGGCGGATGGCTCATGGACGTCGTTGATGAAGACCCCGCTTGGGGATGGATCCCGCCTGGCGTCCAATTTCACCAGAAAATCAGCGGCATCGTTGTCTCTTTGAGGGACATGATGTAGCTCGATCCCCTAGAATTTATCCTTGAGCTTGCGCACCTCTTGGCAGTATGCTACGATAAGGGGGGTTTTGCAGGAGGACTCCTTCATGACCTGGTCAGTGACTAGCTCTGAGTCGCCACGAACGTAGAGTCGCGTAGCACCGAGCTCGATGGCGATGCGTAGTCCGTTGATGAGGGCCTCATACTCCGCGGTGTTGTTTGAGGCTGAAAAGTGGAGGCGGATGGCATAGCAGATCCTACTCCCATCTGGGGAGATCAGAACCACTCTAGCCCCCGAGCCGAGCTCCATTACGAACCCATCAAAGTACATTGTCCATTACTCGTGGGTGACGTCCAGGGTCGGTAGCTGCACCTTTGTCCATTCGGCGACAAAATCTACGAGAGCCTAAGATTTAATGGTGGACGGGGGATGTACCTCATGTCGTGGCCCATGAGTTTGAGTGTCCACTTAGAGATCCACCCTGCGGCGTCGTGGTTGCGGATGATGTCCCCGAGCGGGTATGAAGTGACAACCGCGACTTTGTGGTCGGTGAAGTAGTGCAGGAGCTTCCGGGTCGCCATCAGCACATCGTATAGGAGTTTCTATACCTAGGGGATACCGGACCTTGGGGTCGGTGAGTACTTCCTCGATGAAGTATACGGGCCGCTAGACTTTAAGTTGGTGTCTCGGCTCCTCCCTTTCGACGACCAGCATGGCGCTTACCACATGGTTGCTGGCGGCGATGTAGAGGAGAAGGTGTTCTCCCTGTTCGGGAGCGACGAGGATCGAGGCTGATGTCAAGGACGTTTTGAGGCTCTCCAGGGCCTGCTGGGCTTCCTCAGTCCAGACGAAAGTGTCCATCTTTTTGAGGAGCTTGTAGAGCGGCATCCCCCGTTCACCGAGCTGGGAGATGAATCGACTTAGGGCAGCTAGATAGCCGGTGAACCTTTGCACGCCCTTGACGTTGCGTATGAGACCCATGTTAGAGATGGCCGTGATTTTTTCGGGGTTGGCCTCGATGCCGTCCTCGGCACAATGTATCCTAGCAGCTTCCCCTTTGGAACCCCGAAAACACAATTTTCGGGATTCAACCTGAAGTTGAATCTTCGGAGGTTCACGAACGTTGCGGCCAAGTTTGTAATCAAGTCGTAGGCTTGAGTTGTTTTGACCACTATGTCATCAACATAGACGGCGATCGTTGGTCTTGGCCGCTCAGTTTGGTCAGGCTGATCGAGCGGGTCGATGTGGTCGGCGAAGCATTGCTGCATGCACCTTTGGTAGGTGGCGCCAGCGTTCTTCAAGCCGAATGGCATGGTTACGTAGCAGTATGAACCATACGGGGTGATGAACGAGGTTGCGAGCTGATCATACACTTTCATCGCGATCTGGTGATAGCCTAAGTAGGCATCCAGAAAGGAGAGGATCTCGCAACCCGAGGTGGAGTCAACTATCTGGTCTATGCGTGGCAGAGGAAAGTGATCCTTTGGACACGCTTTGTTGAGGCCAGTATAATCAACGCACATTCTCCACTTCCCGGTCTTCTTTTTAACAAGAACGAGATTGGCAAGCCAGTCAGAGTGGAATACCTCTCTGATGAATCCGGCTGCCAGGAGTTTGACGATCTCCTCACCTATGGCCCTGCGCCTCTCATTGTCGAAGTGACGCAAGCGCTGCTTGGTGGGTTTCGAGCCTAGGATGAGATGCAGTGTGTGCTCGACAACCTCTCGTGGTATGCTCGGCATGTTAGAAGGCTGCCATGCGAAGACATCGCGGTTGTCGTGCAAGGAAGTCAATGAGCTCGCATTCCTATTTGGCGGGAGCTAGATCCCGATCCGCACTGCCTTGGCTGGGTCGGTGGGGTCGACCCCCACCGCCTTGGTTTCCTCAAGCGGATAGAAGGCCATCGAGGATGTTGGTTTGTTGCAGTCTGGGACTGCCGGGATCGACGATTCCCCAAGCCATGGGAGCTCGGATGAGTTGACGACCGTAGTGGCGAGTTCGTAGTGCTCACGGTCACACGTGAAGGCATGCGAGAAGGCGCTGCTCATGGTGATGACGTCATTTGGTCCTGGCATCTTTAGCTTGAGGTAGGTGTAGTTGGGGATCGCCATGAATTTGGCGTAGCATGGCCGCCCCAAGATGGTGTGGTAGGACCCAGGAAAGTCCACCACTTCGAATGTGAGGACCACCAAGCGGAAGTTGGCTCGGTTGCCTAACATGACGGGCAGGTCGATTTCCCCAAGCGGGTATGCCTGCGCTCCCGGGATCACTCCGTGGAAGGGAGAGCCCGCCAGGCGGAGCTCCGATCAGGGGATGCGCATAGTGTCGAGGGTGTCGACATAGAGGATGTTGAGGCCACTACCTCCGTCTATCAGCACCTTGGTGAGGCGCTTCTTGCGGATGATGGGATCGACAATGAGCGGGTAGCGTCCCGGTCTTGCGACGTGGGAAGGATGGTCCCTCTGATCGAAGGTGATCGGAGATTCCGACCAGCTGAGAAAGGAGGGGATAACCGTCTCGGCGGCGCATGCCTCCCTATAGCGTACCTTGTGCTGGCGCTTGGACCAGATGACATCGGATCCACCAAAGATCATGATGCATTCATCAGCGTTGGGGAAACCATCTCCGTCCTTGCCCATCGTGCCTCCTTTCTTGGCTACCGCCTCTTTGCCGTCCTCTTCTTTCGGCCCACCCGCCTGTCGTAGGAAACATTTGAGGAGCTCGTAGTCCTTGTAGAGGTGTTTGATGGGGTAGGCGTGGTTGGTGCCCGGGCTATCCATGAGTTTGTTGAAGTGGTCAGGCAGGCCCTGTTGGGGCTGCTTGCCCGTGCGGTCAGTTGTGGCGACCAACGCGGTGTTGTCCGGTCGGCGTCGGTCCTTTTTGTTCTTCTTGCCCCTCAGTGTGGAGGGGCCCTCGTCTTGGTCCATGCGCTTGGCCTTGCCTTTGTCCCGGCCCTAGTTGAAGACCACTCCGACCGCTTCCTCACCGGAGGCGTGGTTAGTGGCGATGTCGAGCAGGTCGCGGGTGGTACGGGGTTTTAGGCATCTAAGCTTGTGGATCAGGGACTCGCAGGTCGTCCTGGAGAGGAATGCGCTGATGACGTCCATGTCGACAACATCAGGGAGGGAGTTGCATCGTTGGGAGAACCTGCGGATGTAGTCCCATAGGGACTCGATGGGCTCTTGCTGGCAACTCTTGAGGTCTTAGGAGTTCCCAGGGCGGACATACGTCCCCTAGAAATTCCCGACGAAGACCCTCTTGAGGTCCGCCCAGTCGCGGATGCTGTCGTGCGGGAGGAATTCAAGTCATGCTCGGACATGTTCCCTGACGCAGATGGGGAGATACTGAATGATGAAATAGTCATCATCCACCCCTCCGGCTCGGCAAGTGAGCAAAAATCTTCGAGCCAAATACCAGGGTTTGTCTCCCCGGTGTATTTGGTGATGTTGGTGGGCGGTCGGAAGCGCTATGGGAACGGCGCTCTTCGGATATGCCGGTCAAAGGCCGTGGCTCCGGACCCTCAGGGCTAGGACTCCGGTCATTCGGCCGGCGACCGTGTCTGGGGCGCATTTCACCGCTCCCATCGATGGTTCGGCCGGGATCCATGTCGCCTGCTCGTTGTCGCCGGTGAACGTCATCATCATGCCGGGCCCGATGCCGGTTGCTGACGATGCTGTGAGCGTCCTAGTGCGGACCGGGCCACTCGTGTATCGGTGGTCGGTATGGAGCAGGCGCCAGGTCGAACCATGGTGTGGCTGCTGCCTCCCGAGCCGCACCTGGCGGCTATAGCGGCGAGCGGATGGAGCGATCCATCTAGCGCATCCCCGTCCCTCGGTGGGGAGAGAGGGCGCGTGTCGGAGTCACGATGCGGAGCTTTTCGCCCATTGGGCAGCGGTGGCTTCTACTAGAACCTAGAGGTTCTGGTAGACTGCCCGCTCCTGGGGTCGACGGGCTCGGGAACAACGCGCAAAAGCATTACCGCGTAGTAGCGATGTTTTGGCTAGCCTAAGCAAACTGTGGGAGATCATTCCCCTCATTCATGATGTCGTGTTGTACCTGGCGGGCGCGACCCCGAGCGCCACTCGTCGGGCCATGCGCATGGGGCACGACGTGCTGTACCGAGCGCGCCGGTGCAGGCGGTGGTTGGTTCTACCGTCGTTGTCATAATTCCTCGGCGTGCGCTTGCGCACGAGTGAGCCCCCGGACGTGGGTCCGGAGGGGTGTGAGTCTGCGCAGATTCCACAACCACCAGCGGCTGTCTCGGAGCTTCCGCCATTGCGCACTCCTAGGACGGACGGTGGTGAGGTGCCACATCGCCGATGCTGGAGCCGTCGCTCTCACCCTCGTCATCCGGGAGTTCGTGGAGAGTGGTAGGGGCGTAGCTCGCCACTCCCATGAATTCGGATGTGAGGGGGATGGCGTCAGCGTCCTTCGGAGCCCCCGAGCGTACGCATTTGTGGGGTACGCGAGGCCGCAGGGGAACCGATCATACGGTGTTCGTGGCACGGGCAATACGGTCCCTCCGGATGATTAGCGGGAGATAGTAAATAAAGAGTAAATAACAGTACGCATATTACTTACAGTGAGGTTTGAGCAGAGAGTTTGCTCAGAATGAAGAGCAGATGCCACGTTGTCGAAGTTGTCGTGGGTCCCGGAGACGGTGGAGGGTGCCCCTCCAACGAGCGCCAGAACGGGTGCCTCCTCGTGGAGGTGTAGTACGCCGAGCCGGTTGGCGAAGAAGTCCAGGCTTTCAAAGCGGAAGGCCTGGGATGGCTCAAAGACGGGTGGAACCCACATCCCAACAGATGGGAGTGTGGGAAACTCCAGTGAGCCAAAGCGAATCGTATCGCCTGAGCCCGCCATGGCGAAGGTGGCGGAAAAGTGGGCCATCCGATGACCAAAAGGTGTTAAACGTACAACGTCTTCCCCACGGACGGAGCCAACTGTCGGTGCAGAAAGTGACCAACTAGTAAATCTTTGTAGTTTTGCCGTACGTTGTGATCGGAGGTGGCCTAGCACTCAATGACACAGGGTTTATACTGATTCAGGCAACGTGCTCTACGTCCAGTTTGAGTCGGTCGGTGACTTTATTCCTGAGCCCAGGTGCTCGAAGTTTGCAGTGGGGTTACAAACAAGAAGGAGAAAGATGGGGTGTATAAGAGGTCCGGTCGGAAGGGCCGAGAGTGACAGGAGCTCCTCTACGAGCTAAGTGTTCAAGCGTGTGCTTGAGGTCCGAATCTGGCGGTTCTATGGTTTGTGAGCTAGTGAACTTGGTCGATATAATGGATTTGGAATAACTTGTATGAACTTGGATCAACTTTTTGTTTCTTGGGAGAAAGCACATCCCCTTTTATAGATGAAGGGGATGGCCTTACAAGCGAGAGAGAGAGAGAGAGTACGTATGCTTCTAAAACTTGTTGCCCATGCCGGCAGGTATAGGATGATGGTAGGCGCCCACAACACTGTTAGATGTCAGATGCGTGTAGGAGGTTACGTCGTCTTTGTACGGGTATGGCAGATGTCGGTACCTACATATACCGTTGATGCCCAGAGGCATGTGAGGAGTTTCACCATGTTCACTTGGTACGGTAAATTCCGGCGCCCGCAACACTGTCGATGCCCAGAGGCATGTGGGGGGGTCTTACCGTATGAGAGTTAATGGCGCCCACAATACTATAGGTAAAACGTCGGCGCCTACAACACTGTTCGTGTCAGGGCGGTTGTAGAGTATTATTCCTGTAGGTGTACATGGTACGGTCCCTGGTATCGTGGTTTGACTTGGCGCTTTGCCTTGCTTTCTCCGTTCATTCCCTGGTCCTTTCCGGACGGGCGTCCCCGGTCGGTTGATCCCAGTCGGCTTTGGTTGCGCCAGTCGGAGAAGAGCGGTGAGCAGGGCTTCTGCGTTCCCCGGTCGGAGACGTGGGGTCGGAGTCGAAAGTAGCTCTTTGGCCAGGCCTTCCGGTCGGAGAGGCTGTCCGGAGGCGGCTGGAGTCGGAGCGAGCGCTCCGGTCGGAAAGGTGGGCCGGAGAGGAAAAACGGGTGCCGCTCTTCCTCGGCCAGACCTTCCGGTCGGTGATTGGGTCACCTTTCTGGCCCGTCGTTCCGATACTTGGGCCGGCCTATGAGTTGCGCGTTGTCTGCTTGGGACCGAGTTTTTGTTGGAAAGGCAGTCCGGAGGAGACCCGGGTTTATGAACCCGACAAAAATACTTCTAGATTTGTTTCTTTCTAAAGAATTAATACTTTATCAAAAATGTGCTCGCCCTATGTACTGCATTAATCTTCCTGATTCAATCGAAGCAAATAAAAACTCTCTGAGAATATGTTTTCACTAATCCATTTTGATTGGATCAGAGAAGGCCAAAAATCCACGTCAATGAAGCTCGAAGATATTTATGAAAGTGACTCATGGAGTTGTGCAAGCCAGATGTCTTCTTGACTACCAAATGTTCTCACTGCAAGTTGCAAATAAACCTGTCATGCATGATATCAAGAGATACATAAAACTATAACGCTGCACGCTTCAGTGGTCAATAAAAGAACCCACTGCTTGTTATCTTAACCAATCAGGTTTGGAATATGTATTTAGTCAGAAGAGAGAGTAAGCAACAGCAATTTAGAACCCAGCTAGTTGCCAGTGATGATGCCTACCATATCTGTTTCGATCCTCCCAGAGAGAAACTTATCTTTTGAACGAACTGGCAGAGAGAAACTGATCACAGGTTAAGTACCAACAACTTCTACTTGTACATATACTAATGCCCAAGAAATACTGTGTATTAAGTAACCACCTTGTCCCCTAACTTATCCAGTTTTTAGCCAGGATGGCACAAACTAGACCAAAGCTATTGAGCTATCGTTTACATTAATCCAAAAATCAATTCTTGGTGGAGCTCAAATTGCCACCGGGTCAAAATGTATTCACAATCATGCCTGAACGTCGGCCGTTCCAAGAAAACAAATTCGATCGCAATTGCTGGCGCAACTTGTTAGTCGTTACCACAGCAGGATTTGTAATCTTGAAAATTGGTCACAGTCTAGCTGGTATAACATAATGTTCAAGTAGCTTGGCTGATCAGTTAATTTTTGTTGGCCGTGTTTCGGTTTTTCATATCTAGGACAATTTCAAGGTATAATGTTCTGAATCATAAGGCCACAGCATCTGATAGGCACATAATTCTTGCAATATTCTTACTCTCTCGGTATGTTCTGGAGAGTACACAGCCACATAGGCTATTGCTTAGCTCACAGTTCTTATGGTCTGTGTTTCTTGAACCTTCTACTTGCTCCCTCAGCTCGGCCTGATTTTGCCATACAGAGCCATCATGACTTTTCTGTATGTTCATGTGGCCATCCCAACTTCCCTAAGTTCCCTGTGGGCCTGGGATGAGGCATTGCTGCTCAAGCAGTCAACGTCACTAGTCAAGTTGCATCACTAGCTTAGCATATTGGGCAATAGTTTTGGCCGGACTACTTGCTTGTGTCATGCCTGCCTGACAGAAGTTAGATATAAAGCACATTGCAGATGCTAAATTTGTCCTTCCTCTTGCAATGAACCCTAAATTTATCCCTGTTAGCCATCACATGATCTAACATTGTAAATGACCACACTTACTTTACAAAGTCGCTGTCTTCCCCTTTCGTCGATCGGTGCCGCCGATCATCGCTCATAGGGTGAGGTGGTGGAGACAAACCAAATTCAAGATAGTTAAGAACCAGGATTATTGCGGACATGGGAGGGCATCAGATGGATTATTCTGGTTGTCTGGTTGCACACACCTAAGGTTTTGCCATTAATGGACTTGGCATTTGCCGACCGTGGCCATTGCGACAGGAACAGCGATGCTCTACTCAGGCGGTTGGGCCTGATTGTGATAGACCCGAAAGTTCGCAGGTCGATTTGGGGGAGAGAGCCCAGATCACGACGACTTGGACGTTGGGCTCTTGCGTGTTTACGTGCCGGTGTATTTCGGTATTGGACTTACGTGAGAGCTGAGAACAAAAGTAAGATGGGCGCTTACGTGTTCCTTGGGCATTCACATGAGAAGCCGTTTGAGCCTTTGAGGCCCGGTCACCTAAAAACTCTGTACCTTTTTTGAACACACGACGAACACTGGACCGCGTAAACTTTTTTTCGCAGAGGATGATGTAGGCGCATATTCCTCGCCAGGGGTCTTTGTCCAGACAGTAAGATTTAACTTCAGACGCTTGGAATTAAACTCCAAGAGATGATGTGCTGCTTAGCGCAGGTGAATTCTAGGCCTCTAGGGTGAGAAGCAAACACGTCCTGTACACGCACGCCACACCACGCCTTCAATGAATCCTGTCGAAAACATTACCGCAGGTGAACCATACTATAAAAACAGTGGCGATAAAACTTAAAACATAATATCTAATTTTGTTTTAGAACAAGCAAAATACGTTTTTCGTTACAATAATAATACCCTCGGGGCGTCCGTCCTTTCCGGACGGGACCGACCCGCCTGCCACTGCGCCTCGCGCCGCGGCCGCGATCCATCCGCATGTCGACCGTGGGTGACCTCGAGCTCCGTGGCGGCGTCAAGCTCTGCGTCAACGAGTGTCCATTAGGGGACAACAAGTAAATGAGCACATGTTGCAACCGTATGTTTCATGCGTTTCAAATGTATGTTGCATATGTTTCATCTGAATATTGCAAAATTGGATTTGATGTTACATATGTTGCAATGACTAACACGTATGTTGTAAATGTATGTTTCAGCTGTTTTAAACGTATGTTCCAAGTGTTTTATCTGGATGATGCATATGTTACACTGGCTATACATGTATGTTGTAAGTGTATGTTTTAAATATTTCAGTTGTTTTAAACATTTGTTGCAAGTATTTTATCTAGATGTTGCATATGTTGCAGTGGTCATACACACATGTTGCAAGCGTATGCTGTAAATATTTTATCTGCTTCGGACGTATGTTGCAGCAAATGCTTCATGTTGCAACTGTTCCATTCTATGAGCAGGCGCGGGAACGGGATGCAGACGGAGGTGGTCCCCTTGGGCGCAGCGGTCCCTGTGTGCGCGATAGCCCCACGTGCATGCGTACCGTAGCAGTAGGCACATGCGTACGAATCATGGTCCTGGGCTTGGGCGTTCTATCCATTGAATGCGTGAGCACGTGGGACCATGCACACCCGCGGTACCAGTAAGGGGGATGGGGACAATGTTGAATGTGCGAGCAGCAGGCGGAGCTGAGCTGGTAGGCGCGGCAACAGCAGCGCACGGCCAGGCACGGCAACAGCAGGCCGCCAGCAGCGTGCGCAGGGGAGGGGGAGGGGCAAGAGCTGCATCCATACACATGGGCGGGTAGCAGGCGCGGGCGTTCGGACAGATGCCGCGTCCGAACGTCCGGGTGCTAGTCTCGCTCCTTTTGTTAATAAAAAGAGAATATCATCACTTGTATTTTTACATCTTAGTCATCACGTCACGAACACCATGGTTTAAATTTTGTTTGGTGGGGTTGGAACTTAACGTCTTCAGCCTTCATACGTTAAGGTTGTTTTGTACCATGACTCATAAAACACTAATGCCCTACGAACTTAGATTTCTTGTGATGGAAATTTGTCCATCGAAATTTAAATCTTTGACTTAATATGGACACTTGTATTTTTCTAGATTTATTTTAGAATTTAAGCCATTTATTGTTTCTATAGTATTACCACTATCGTAAAAAGAATGTAACTATGGGATACATGCCATAAAACGTGATTCGCGTTGACCAAGTTTATAGTGAATAATATTCATATTTATGACTTTAAATTAATTTATTATGAAAATATATTTCATAATTAATCTAATGATATTTATTTGGTGTTATAAACAAGAATATTTTTTATCTATAATTGATCAAACTTAAGGTACTAAAACATGTGAAATGATCTAAACAACGCCTAGAGGGAAGGTGAATACACGTATCTAAAAATTCTACACAAACTTAAAGTCAAATGTCAGCAACTGTCGGGAGTCCCGACAGTTTTGAGCCAGAACATCCGGCAGCCGAAAGTTCCGACGCAAACAGCCGGGAGTTCTGACTCCTACGTGGATTTTACTACAAGTGCTAAAATAAACTTTGAGTGCGAGATTTCTTACAACCCCACTTCCAAGTGGCTAGGTAGACACGTAGAGTCACTCCCTTGCCGCCCAAACGCTTTCACTCCGTAGATCGAGTCCAAACCCTAAAAAGTGCTTGGAGTGAAGAGAAACAACCAAGAATAAATATGATAGCACAAATCACAACAACAACAACAACAAGCACGTAGGACACAAGGATTTATCCTGAGATTCGGCAACCCCACAAAGGAGCTCCTACATCCTCGTTGTTGAGGTGACCACAAAGGTCGGAGTCTCTTCCACCTCCTTGCCTCTCTCAAGGAAACCACAAAGGTCACTTGAGCTTTCCACTAAGAAATTGAGGATAATACAAACTTCTTAAGGCTCTTTCATAAGATGGAAACTCTTGAGCGACGCCTAGCCGGCTAGGAGCAAAGCTCCAAGAGTAATAGACGCAAATCCAACTGGCTTGATGAAGAAATCAAGTGCTCAAGCTTGCCAAAGTGATTCTCTCACACAATCCGCTTTCTTTTCACTTAAAACCATAGGGGAATCGAAGTTGGGAGCAAAGGTTAGAGAGGAGGGGAGCCTTGAATGCTTGGGATCTCTTTTGGACAGAGTTAGGTCGCAATAAATGAGTGGGTAACAGTTACAAGAGAGGAGAGAGCTATTTATACTCATAGACAAAATCTAACCGTTCAGATCTATGTTAAAAGTTCCGACACAGATCGCCGGAACTTCCGGCACCTAAACAAAACACTGTTCAAACACGCAGTCAGCTTGGCTGACTCGGCTAGAGTCGGAACTCCTGACGACTACCGGGACTTCCGGCAGCCGGGACTTCTGGCTCCCGTCGGGACTTCTGACAGCCAGCCGAGCAGGGCGACTAAGTCCCAAAATCCCGGGACTTCCGGCAGCCAGAACTCCCGGCAAACGTCGGAACTTTCGACGGCTGAAGTCCCAAAAACTATATCTAAGTGTTTGTGAGGTGCTTGAATGTCTCTCTTTTGATTTTATTTTTATGCTTGAGCACTCTATCTTCCTCAAACCACCTAAACTTGCATCCCTCTTTATAGTACAGCATACCTAAACCCAAAACATTTTTAATAAAACTTTGGAGAGCGTTTTGAGTTCATCCGCCTTTTATACTTTAAGAATTGAGGGATACCATTTCATCTTAGATCAACTCTTTAAATCTTTCATGGGACTAAAGCTGCAATATATCTCATTAAGATCCCATTAGTCCCTAATTTGGATATCATCAATACATGAAAACCCACATAGGGGGCAAATGCACTTTTAACGTGACACTGTGCTACAATTGTATTTTTTGGGAGACGGAGGGTAGTATATGATGTACCTGTCAACAGCAAGATCCATATAGGATGTATTTGACTGTGTTTCTCTAACAAGTCTGGCTTGAAAATTAAGCCAAGCTACCTTAAGCCTGTCCAAGTTAATGCAACATGTGGTGCCTTAGGTTGTCATGAGATTCAAAACTCATTTAAATATTTAATAAAACAAGTTTTAAGCATTTTTTTAGTAAAACGAGTTTAAGGTTGTTAGAGCATGTCTAAGAGACTCTCTATATCCTTCCTAAATGTTAGGAATAGAGACCTTAGTGAAAACAACCCTCCAACAGTTTTTCTAAATGGTTATCTAAATATAGTCATCTTTTATTCCTAATTTTTCGCTAGCTAAAAATAAAAGACGATAATTGCTCTCTAGAGTGCGCATGATATATAGAAAAACTATTGGAAAGTGAAAATATATAGAAAGTGATTTTTATGTAAATGACTCTCTAAATAATGATTTAGAAAATGAGATTTAGGAAGGCTCTTGGAGATGCTCTTATTTTATTAACCGCACACTTATGTAATTCTTTCTTTAGAGCTTAGGAAATGAAAAAAAGAGTTTTGAACAAAGCCTAGCTGTAACAATCTTGTTTCCATTAATGAGCTTTCATGAACTAAGTCATCCATGAACTCATACGACATAGGCATACTCCATCGTCTGGCTCTACGCTTGCATATGCTATCGTACATCAAATTATGCTTCGTTGATCTTTCACTCTTACCATCGAGGTCAGCTGGCACCAGTGATGAGCGTGAATGGTTGTATTGAGCGCTGAACAAACTGTTATAAAACATGTTGCCAGCGGTTAGGACCTTCCCCTCTTCGTCTCTCATGAACAACACAATAGATAAAAGTAGAGAACAAATAGATCAAGATAGGGAGACTATTCTTTATTTCTCTTAATATTATCATTACAACATAGAGCTTCCACGTATATATAGTCCTGTCAAGGCCTAAGAGTTTTGGTAAGAGCCCATATACAAATAGACTAGGATTAAAATTCCTCCTTCTCCTTTCCTTCTAGAAATAGAGTCCGTATGTTTTACAACACTCCCTCTTGGGCGATTACCACGATATGCATATGCCTCATTAAAAACTTCATTCGAAAACCTAGTGGGAAAAAATGGTTTTTGGAGAAAAGAGCACATCGCATTCGTTAATTGCATTGCTTACATGTTGTCTCATTGAAAACCTTGTGTGAGAAAACTTTAAGTAAAAACTCACATAGAAAAAAAAAGTACAATATTTAACCTTCTAGATCATTCATTCTTCGGGATATTCTAATCTTCATGAATAGATACTGATCTTCATGATCTATACATAAACTTTGATGTTTTAGCATATATGATCTATTTGATCTTTGTAATTCTATTGGTTTTAATTACCTTCAAGGTAGATTCAATCAAATTGGTCCCCCTCAAATAGCCATACTTTGAACTTCATTGTTCAAATCACACTTTTCATAACTGTGTGCTTAATTAATGGTATGCGGTACCACAATACTATATATTTCAAAAGTTGGCTCATAATTCTTCTATGAATTATAATATGGGTATAAACAAGAGTAATATGTTTCATGCATAATGACCACTTATTAGTTTTGCAAAACAAATAAATTTTATCCTTCAGGGTAATAAATCCTTTCAGAGGATTATGGGGTTAAATAAATTAATATTCAATATCTTCTAGATAGTATTAAACTTATACTAGAGTTTGAATACTTATAATTCTTCCTTAGTGGGTTTTCAAATTATATGTTCTACAAATCTTTAGGATTTTGATTATACCACTAAATAATAAATCCAATCTTGTATTTGGTATTTAGGAGACAGTTTACCAAAGTCACCAATATTCTTATACCTTCTATGGTATTTAGAGGATATCAACACTTCATTGCTAGCTTTACAATTTCTACACTTTCTAAGTGTTTGTATGACACCTTCATGGTGTTTAGAATTCCTCATTTTCTTTCTCTCGGGTCTACATTCACTTTCAAGAATTACTGGTGTTTATTCAAGAATTGACTGGTAAATCCTTCATGGATTAATTCCTTCAAGGATGTTCTCATTTTCGATGAATAACATTTCCTTCTATGAGATATATTCTCTACTTCATGAGAGATTGTTATGCACAATGAGATAGTGCTATTCACTACCAAGTCATTTCATGACTCTTCCTTCTAGGACATGCTCTTCTTGAGACTTAAATATTCATTCTTGAATTTATTCTACCTTAGACTTCTTAATACTCGTATGAGATTTAATTTTCATATGTTGCGATTTATATTCTTCAGGACTTATATGGATTTTCATAATTCACTTATTAACTACATATTTTATAATCATTCAATTCATTTGCCAAAGATATAGCAGAACATTTAATTTCTTCTTAGTAGGAGATTCAACCTCAATTGCTTTCTTCATTGACCCAATATAATCGCTACAGGTGACTTTGCCATGGACTTTGTTTTTCGGATCCAGGTTCTCATAAGAGAAATATTTGTAATTATAGAGGTAGCGTTGTCGACAACTATTATTTTCTCCTAATATTCTAACAATGTGATATTATTCTATCTTTTTGTCATTTCCCCAACAAGAGATGATTTGTTGTTTTGCATACCCAACACTAATGATGCGCGTGCTTAGTGTGTAGGATTTTATCTTCATAATGATCCTCTTCATGAGGTGCTTCACCTTCTTTATGAGGTGTTCTCTTCATGAGAATGAAGGAGTTTGATCTTATTTTATTTGACAAGTATACATTTGTTTACATCAGAATTTGGAAGAAGGATCTTAGAAGCTCGGGAACTCCTAGGATCACGTGATCGAAATCGAAACGGTGGCAAGCAGATAGAGGGATCGCTATGATCGACCGGGACGAATCATGGACTCTACAAAATGATTAGAGATCGAAGTCAACTGATTCGGATGCATTATGCCGCTAGAACCGAGTAGGGCATTCTTAGACTCGGGTATAAATACCAAACCAAGCTATTGTAAATTATGAACCAATCAAATACACAGAGGCTACTGATCGGCTCGCCACCCCTTTGAGTAGAGAGACATCTTGGACTCTACAAAAAGAAAAGATTAGAGTCCAAGTTATCTTAAATTAGGAACGATTTTATTATGCCAAAGATTGTATTAAGTCTAGTTATCGACTCTTGTCTAATTCAAGTAGGGTGATTTTTAGACACCGCTTGGTATAAGTACCAAATCCGTAGGCTATTATTAAATTATGAACCAATCAAATACAAAGTCAATTACTTGTTTAACTTTTTTGGCTCTGGCATTCATCTTAAGCGATGAGCAACATTTGCTTTTGCATCAATCTTGATCGTGCATATGTTCCGTCCGATCTTTAGATTCTTGATGGAGCTTTCTCTCCTTGTCAATTGTTGACTTTTTCGAGGTTAAATGAATAATTTATTTATTGATGAGAGCTTTCATGAACAGTTCACATTGCGAGATCGTCTTGAAAGGATTGCGATATTAGTAATGAGTTAGGGTCATCGAGTCTATTGTTGGATCGACCACCTTTATTAAATAGTTAAGTGATGTTGAATTGCGCTGAAGCTAGGTGGATCTGCTCCATCTTATTCTTCGATCTCCTCTTACGCCTAGTGGACCCTTTCGACTTCTGCGTGTGTCCTCTCATGGCGATAGATCGCTAACATGAGATTTATCTTTATTAAAAAAGTGATTTTTATGTCGACACTTATAATCATTTTACGGCATGATATCTCGGTGGGACACAACAATCGTCATGGCGGTTCAACAACAATGATTGACATCCTTATGGTATATTATGAAGACCTCCACGATGAAGATAAGGATACCATCAACAAAGCTATAGAAGAATTTGAGAAGAAGTGTTTGTTGTCCTACACCGTGGGAAACAACCACCCTTGAGCTAGGTGGACACCATTATTCGTAAATTTCTACTACCAAGAGTTCTTGGGACACAACAATCGTCATGGCGTTTCACAACAATGACATCATATACATTATGAAGACCTACCGATGAAGATAAGGATACCATCAACAAAGCTATAGAAGACGAAGTGTTTTGTCCTACACCAAGCCATAGACAAATATGTTCGTGATGGCATATCAAGCCGCAATGAAGCTTTCGTTGACGCATTTCACAACTCCATGAAAGAGACGATTCATGGAATTCTAGTTGGTTAGGTTGGATCGACTTGTTACAACATTCCAGATCCGTCGACCTAAGGGACTAATCAAGTCGGTACTAGCCATCAAGAAGCAGCACCAGCTGGTAATGGTGATGTCCAGACACTTCAAGGTTCATCTGAACAAACTCCGGGTACCGCTACAAATCAGATACAGTATAATCCTGGACCGTCAGTACAGCATGTGCAATAGCCGGCGGGGCAAAGTCAAAATCAGATGATGAATTTTGGCACATCAGGCCACATACTATCATTGGCTCAGAAGATAGCACCATCAATTCAAAGGATCCGTAGAGATACAGATCCTTATGTCTATAATTAGAGACTTCAAGCAGCAAGCCAGCAAAGGACCCAACAGATTAAGATTCCATAAGGCTATCACTATGGCACGGATTATAACACTCTCCACATGATACCAAATCCAAGATATCAAGGCACGCGGGATTTCAATCCATAGATGGGTCAGCAAGCACCGAGAAATCCAAATCCGCAAGCTAACGAGTTGCTGCTCAAGGTGACCGAGATGATGAAGAATCAATTCGGTCTGAAGCTAAAAGGAATGACTTTTTCATACAAACGCCCATATCCAGAATGGTATGATTTGGTCGCTCTTTCTACAAATTACAGGCTCCCAGAATTCGCCAAGTTCACTAGTCAAGACGGTACAAGCATAATAGAACATGCCAGTCGGTATCTTACACAATTAGGCGAAGCATCAGTTGAGGATGCCCATCGAGTTCGTTTCTTCTCCTTGTCCCTGTTAGGGCCAGCCTTCACTTGGTTCTCGTCACTACCAGTCAACTCCATCGCTAATTGGGCCGACCTAGAGAAGAAGTTTCATCCATATTTTTACACTAGGACTGGAGAGAAGAAAATAACTGATTTGACAACCATGAGACAGAGGACTAATGAATCGAGCACTGAGTTCTTCAGAGATTCCGAGAGACTAAGAATCTATGTTTCTCATTGAGCTTGGCTGATGATCAGCTAGCTGCTTTAGCCGTTCAATGAATATTGCCAATGTGGAAAGAAAAGCTGCTAGGACAAGAGTTTGACAACTTGGGACAATTGGCTCAACGGGTAGGAGCGCTCAATAGCCAGTTCCAGAGTATGAGTAGAGATACCTGATTCTAGAAGAGCACCACAGTAGCCGAAGCTTATGATCCGTACTCAATTGAAGACGGCTATGAAGACGAAGAAGAGGAGGTTGCTGCAGCTGAATGAAATTGGGGCAAGAAAACAGTAATTGTGCCAAATCCTTAGGGAAGAGGAGTCGAGGAGAGCTATGACTTTGATGTCACAAAATCGGACAAGCTCTTTGACTTCTTACTTGAGAAAGGCCAGATCAAATTGCTGGACAATCATGTTATGTTGCCCCCTGAACAATTGAAGAATAAGAAGTTCTGCAAGTTCCATAATGCTACTTCCCATTCCACGAACAAGTGTAGAATTTTCCGGCAGCATATACAGAAGGCTATTCAGCAAGGGAGGCTTCAGTTCGATACGCCTCGGAAGATGAAGATTGATGATAATCTTTTCCCAGGAGATCAGAATATGGTTGATGTTGGGATACTCAAAGAAAAAACTAAGATCCTAACATCGGCCAAATCAAGAGAAGCTGGAACAGTTGATCCTAAGATGCAAATATCGGCTGATGAATACAGAGAAATTAGAAAACATCATGATCAGCAGAGGAGCCAATATGAGCAGGGGGAAACATCAAAAGATGAAGCGATGAAGCCGCGAGTCACATCTCGGATCCTGTTGAATAAGTGGCGGCGACAGAAAGAAAAAGATTATCAGCAATGGATAGAGGATCAAGAATACAAGCGTCAACTGGAAGAAGAAAGGTATGAAAGGAAGCAAGTTGAATCGCACCGGAATTGTCCTTTCTTCAGATACTGCTGGAACAAAGATTTGAAATTGCCTACCAGACATGACTGTTCAGAATGCAGTAATCAATATTAGGAGTTTAGGCAGTCTCAAATCAACCACTGGTCTATCCATACCCAAGACGCATATCATCATAATAGCATGGATCGGTGCATAAAAAATAAAAGTATTCATGATCGGCTGGGAAAAAGAGTTGTTGACCAAGACTGGTCTGATCATGAAGAAGGAAGCAACCAGAGGGAACATGTCTGGCAAGAGGGTCAATGGTGCCCTAGAGGATTGACAAGAAGCTAGAAGAGAAGGGTGCAACGCCTAAGTAATAAAGAGATGGGACAGGCTCAGCCATCCGGTAAAACTTAATTGTGGCGTACCAAGCAAACAGTCGATATAAAACAACCATCGGCTAATGTCCAAATGGCTTTTCTGCTACCATCAAAGTTTAGAGCTCCGGCAGATCAGGAAGTTTATTCAGACTTCAATGAATCGGAGTATGAAGAGATAGTTGTCAAGTTAACGGTTGTGCAGCAAGCAATATTTGATAAGCCAATCAAGCATCGGCACTTAAAGGCTTTATATATGAAAGGTTTTGTTGATGGGAAGCCGATGAATAAGATGTTGATGGACGGAGGTGCTTCTGTCAATCTTATGCCTTACACTACTTTTCATAAACTTGGCAATGGACCAGGAGATCTGCTTGAGACCGACATGATGCTTAGAGACTTTGGAGGAAATACATCCAAGACCCAGGGGCCAATAAATGTCGAGTTGACAATCGGGAATAAGACTCTGCTCACCACGTTCTTTGTCATCGATGGAAAAGGCTCATACAGTTTACTCCTCGGTCGTGACTGGATTCATGCCAACTGTTGTGTGCCATGAACCATGCATCAATGTTTGATCCAATGGCATGGGGATGATGTCGAGGTGGTTCGCGCTGATCAGTCTGTGAATATCGCAACAGCCGATCCAGTGTTTTGGGAGCTAGGAGACTTTCAATGCCTTTCTGGCAAAACATGGGAAGGAGGCTTCATCAGGATTAATAATGAAGGCCAACAGCCAGTTCAAGCAATCAGCTCTGAGAGTTTGTTTTGATCAATAGTCGTGGCGTTGCATCGGTCATTGAGTTAAGGAAAATAAGCATTAAGTCTTGGAGATGGGTTTAGACCGACGCACGTGAATGTTGAGTTAAAGTGTAGGTGCGATTCAGAGTTAATGGATTTCTTAAGAGAAGTTCTGTTTCGCTTAATAGGATGCTTGACTTGGATTGATCGATCATTTGATCTTTGGAATGAAAAATGCATGAAGAAATGTTATCCTAACATCTGGATCTGATAGCCGATTCATTTTTGGCTCTAATAGCCGATACCAGGGATATCGCCTCTAGTTCAACAAGTAAAAATCTTCAAAGACAGCAAAAGCCGATACGATATGTATCGCCTACAGAGCAAAAACAAAAAGAAACATTCATAGTCATGCATGAGGACATTGCACTGAGGCGCATTCATGAAGGAGAAGTCTTTGTTCATTGGTTCTCCTAAGTACAAACTAATCAAAGACCTTGTTCACCACATCCTGAGCGGATGTGATGTCCACTACGGCCTCCGCTGCCATGGTAAATTCTTCAAGTAGGTCCTCGTGCTCCTCAGGGCCGTCGCCTACTGGGAAACCAGTCTCCATGGCGTGGAGCTTGTGCCTTGTCCGAACCTGCGCCACGGTCAACGCCACTGATGCGCCATGGCAAACGCCGTGGAGGACAATTTCTAGAATGCGGGCCGGGATGTCTTGAAGACGAGCATCGATAGAGGAACCCCGAGCATTGACGGTGTCCACGGCCATGTTCACCACCAGTTGGAGAGACTCCAACTACGCCGTCAGGGCTGGTGATCATAGAAGAGGAAGAGCTATCAAGATAAAAACATTCGAGATCAGAATGAAGACGTTCCTGAGGCTCATCGTACCTGCCACCGCGGCATCTGATTCAGTCAGCCACGCTCGAGCGGCGTTAGCCTCTTCCTCGGCCGCATGAAGAGCGCCCTGAGAAACCCCGAGACAGATCTCTAGTTGGCCGGTCTCCCAGGTCACCTTGGAGTAACGGTTCAGGGCCATCCTCCACTCATGAAGGTAGCGCCTGGTGTCGTCGCCGTTGTAGGAATCGGAGGAGTCCGACAACGAGGCCGGCATAGAAGATGCGGTGTTAGAAGGCCCGCCGGCCCTGGGAAGGAGACGGAGACTGTCATTCATAACAAACCTGTAGGCGAGTCAGAACTATTCATCGTCATAAACAAGAAATGTCAATCTCACCTCATGCGCCAGAGATGCTGGTTCATCGGCATATTCTCTTCCGGGATTTCCTCCGCCGCACGTTTGCCTCGGTGGTCTTCACCGGCCATGAAGAGTAACTAGATCTACGAAAGGGAGAAGAAAGGACCGCTATAGGGTTTTTAGCGGGCGGAGAAGAGTAAAGGAACAGTTACGGATGGAGATGTATTCGAGGCAGAAGCCATCGGCTGGTATTTGAAGACATGAAGCGAAGGGATGGACACCTCAAAACGCGCAAAAGGCAACCACAATTAATAGGAGGCGAAGCGCCACTTCACCAATGTCGAAGAGAATACAGCATCAGATGACCGAGGATAGCAGATCGAAGGGCTCTCTTAAATGACAGCCGTGTCTCCAGACTTAATTAAATTAAGATCAGGAGTCCGGGATCGGCTATATTGAATCGGCTCTTTAGCCGAAACAAAAATCCAATTGAATAACAGGGAATACGATCGATTCTACACAAGCTGATGATCTCAAGACTGATTCAGATAGCTCAACTTCTTCTGACCTTAACCAGTTGTTCTTGTTTCTCTTGTTGGATGACATCAGGCATCTTAGCCAGACTGGACTTGTGACAATCAATGGCAATAAGATTCTGGAAAAGACATGGCATGGACTACTTCTGAGAGCCAAGAGCGGAGGAGCCGAACGATTTACCAACCGAAGACTACAAGAATTTTGTAATGGACAACTTAGAAGATTTGAGTTGCTTTCGGTTGCGTGCTCTCAAAAAACTTTGAAGCCGATAAACTAAGGATTGAGGGTCAAAATTAAGCAATTTTCTGAAGGAAACTTAGTCTGGGAAATGAAGTCGCTGATCGAGTCAGGGGACAGCAGATTCGGTGAAAAGCCACCCAACTGGGAAGGACCTTATCGGATCAGATGTTATGCGCCTGGTAATACTTGTATTCTGAAGATACTAAGAAGGGAAAGGAAATTTGGCAGAGCAATCAAATGGGAAATATTTGAAGGAATATTACCCTAGCATTTGGATTGACACTTAACAACTGATTTGCTTGGTCGTCAGTTTTAATAGCCGATACCGGAAGGGTATCGTTGCTAGCGAGAGAGTAAAACCAAAGGGGTGAATGCCGGTACGATGCGTATCGATGTCAACAGAGTGATACGTACAGAATGAAGCATGAAACAAAGGGAAATCACTCAAAGCAAGAAAGTTGTTTGCTAAATGCCACCTATTACAAGCTAAGGGCTGGAAAATACTTTGCCTACTATATCATCGGCCAGGGTATTGAAAGCTACGGAGTTGGCGGCACTCATAAAAACCTCAACCAAGCGCTCGTGCTCCCCAGGGTACGTTGCATCTGGAAAACCATGGGGAAGAAGCCGAAGATTATGACCCGAACGGGCTTGTGCAGCAGCCAATGCCATGGTGGCTCCATGGCAAACTCCATGAAGGGCGACCTCCCTGACACGATTTGGGATATCATGCAAGCGAACCACCTAGAACGACGCCCCTGGCATTGACGAATCCCGCTGCATGATCCGCGGTTGATCGAAGACTCTCCAACTGAGCGGTTAAATCTAAAACATTCAAGAAAAGAGTGATCAGAAGTCTTGAGGACAAAATCAATGAAAAAGAACAGAGGAATAATAGCACACATCTCACCCATGGTTATAGCTTCAGCCTTGGCCAACCTTTCTCTCATAAGGCTGATCTTGGGGGTGATTAGTCTTCAATCATGGCCAGAGCCGATTCCGCTAGGGAAAGGCAGTTGGCTAGATGCTGGTCGGTCCGATCAATGGAGGCCAGCAGATCGTCGTTATTGATCTATCGCCTTGAATGACGAGGAAGCTGGCGGCGGATTGATGCCAAAGATGACCCCAAGGGCTGGATGGCGCTCGCCCTTTGATCCGCAATGGGAGCGCCCCAAGTTGCGTCCTCTTGATGACGAGGGCATTGACGTGATAATGTAAATTTGTTGAGGGCTTCTTCAGTAGACCTCTTGTTGTTCTCCATGACCTCGAACCCACAAAAAGGTAGGAAATATACTAAAGACGAAGAAGGTTTGAGACGAAGAGGGTTGTTTTTGACTCATAGCCATAGCCCGTATATATAGCTCGAGAGAGCGAGAAGATAGATTTCAATGGAGATATGAAATTGGATCGGAAACGGAAACGGATCAGCACTCCGGGAATTCAGGGGATGGATAACGAAGAGATAACGGACTCAAATTTATTACTTCTCCAGATTACAAAATATCGTGGGGTGGATACACTGACCAGGGATTAACTCACTAGAACTTCTTTGGATTGAAGGGAGTCTGAATTTCCACAAGGCCGAAACTCATTGTGAACCAAGTCGCATCGGCCCATCAATAAAGGTATATCCGAGAGAAAGAATTTTGTCCCCCGCCTGACATATGCTCAACGGATTTCTCAATAAATTGAGGAATTGTGGGAAAGAAGCATGAGGCTTTCCGGGTGAGTGTTTGGAAGAATAACAAGGGGAAGGTGATCACACATTCTAGCCCTCGCAAACACTAAGAACAGCTTTGCGAGCATGAAGAGAAGACTCAGATGGTATCACAAGAATTCTTCTAACAACGATGACTGGTCTTCTTGCTCAACGAGGCGCTAGGATGAGTAACACAATCACCCTATGCACAAGAACTCTTCTAGCCGCTCTTAGATCTTCGTAACGAAAGGGCAGACCATGGAGGGTCTGGCAGAGCTAGAGGCACTCGATGAAGTAGATGGAAACAAAGCATGGTTGAATTGTTGAGTTGCTCTCGCCAGGGTCAGATGGGCATTTTATAGCTAGCCCGGGAAGATGAATCCAAGTGCCCGTGAAATAGTGATGCTCTTGTAAGGAGTTTTGAGGCATGGGCTCATGAATGGACGCAAGCGGCGACAAACAGTGGGCCCCGAATCAAGGTTCTCTACCCGTGACTGTGGACCAATCAAGGATGCAGACATGATAATTTTGGAATAAAATTACTTTTATCCCAAAATTGAGGGCATGTGTTTACACTAGAATTTGGAAGAAGGATCTTAGAAGCTCGGGAACTCCCAGGATCACAACAGTAAGGGATCAGTTGCATGCAGATCGAAACCAACTGATTTAGATGCAACGCTAGAACCGGCTTTCTTTAGATAGCGCCAACAGAAAACGACAGAGGCTATGATCGGCGCTGGGACGAGACATGCTGGACTCTATAAAAAGGGAAAGATGAGAGTCCAAGTTATGTTAAATTAGGAATGTTTTTATTATGCCAAAGATTGTATTGAGTCGTACTCGAGTAGGGTTCATTTTTAGACTCCGGGTATAAAAACCAAATCCCAGCTATTGTAAATTATGAACCAATCAAATACAAAGTCAATTACTTTTTTAGGCTCTGGCCACCCCTTAGGAGTAGGAGTAGAGTAGATCTCGGTGAGTTCTTCAGCGAGTACGGCTGCATCGATCCGGTCGACCTCCACTGCTTGTCTGTAAGTACCGTCATGGTTTATACCTCTGTTCGTATGGCTGCATCGATTCGATCGACCCCCACTGCGACTCTGGTATAGGCTAGTTATCGACTCTTGTCTAATTCAAGTATGGCCTGTGTGATTCTACCTCACACCCCACTGCTTGAATTAGATCAAGGTCAAGTTATCGGCTCTACCTTAGCATGACAGTCTCTGGTAGATTCATTAAGTTACCGATATTGCTTATTGCTTTCATTGTTTATCTAATTACAGCAATATCACTCTGCCCGATTGAGATTAATCTGGATCGGCCTTACATCTTGTTTAACTCATCGTTTGCTAATCTAAAACTGATCTAATCTACATCTTAAGCGATGAGTTATGTTTTTATCGGCTATTTTGCATCAATTTTGATCGTGCATAGCGTATGGTTAAGTCATGTTCGATCTTGAGTAGATCTAGTAGTTAATGAGAATCGTTCCATGGCCCGTCATCACGGCCTGTGGGATTCTGCCTCTCACCCCACTGTTGGCACCGTGGAGTGGGGATCGTTAGTTGGTAGACCTGTTCCTGAGAAGGCATGACCTTAACTGTGCGCTATGCCTGAATCGGCTGTTTAGCCGATATCAAGTGCTTTCATGAACAGTTCACATTACGAGATCGTTAAAGTAGAGATAAGTTGAAAGATATGTTAGCCCTATGATCTTGTTATTGTATTACGGCCTGCATGATTATGCCTCATGCCCCACTGATATTAGTAATAAGTTAGGGTCGTCGAGTCTATTGTTGTTTCTACGGCCTGCATGATTCTGCCTCATGCCCCACTGGTCATGACGATAGATGAGATCTAACATGTTCATTAAATTTATCTTTATTAAATGGTTAAGTGATGTTGAATTGTTTCTTTATAAAAAGGAGTTCGGTTACTTATAATCATTGGCTCAGTACAAACCGGTCACCGTTGATATCTTATTGCCATTGATTAATATTTGCTTTAATAACATTTATTCTGAATGATAACCGATTCTTCTTATACAACCCCATGAGCTTTAACCGATTCATTCTTGCGAATATGCTGGGATCGACTATTTAGTCGATCTCCTCTCATATCGGCTCTCAAAGCCGCACATTCGGGACTGTCTGGCAATACCAGCACGTTTGCCCTTAATTACTGATGAGCTTTCTCTCTATCAATTGCAGGGTTAAATTGACTGGCACATCTCGGAAGGATTGCACAGGATCGACCACCATTGCGTTGAAGCTAGGTGGATCTGCTCCATCGAGCGGACCCTTCCGGCTTGCTGCGTGTGTACTCGGCACAGAGACGAAAATTTTGTGTCGACAACATTAAACTAAAATCCATAGGCGTCCCCATAGATTTTAGCTTGATAGTATATAATATTTAGTTTACTACTAGTAAACACAACTTCTGGTTTATAACTTCAAGTTACTTCTCTCATTTTTCAAAAATATCTAGCATATGCTTCGTTTCATGCTTCACAAGAGCATTAGTCAAACTATTGTTTGATTTAGTATGTGATATTGTTTCTGCTTCAAGCTTCGAGGAATATTTTGTTTAGATCATTTTTCTTCTGTGGAAATAATATTTGGCATTCAAAATAGGCTTTCTCTCCTCCTAATACCAATATTAGATCTTTAATAGCATACTTCAAAAGATATCCACTATCATGGGCTTACAATAATCAAATTTATGCATCTCCAACTACAAGCAGAGGCCCATTCATGTATACTATGATGAAATTTTATGGGAAATATTCACGCACATATTTAAACACGGGAGGTTAGTATTCATTAAATGCAACGAGCTAGAATACATAAAGTGCACTAAAGAATGTTTATCATTCCTACAAACTCAGGGATGTTCTGCCCCTAATTTGCACATATCATAGTTTAATAAACAATTTTATTGTCTAGCTTCTTCATTGTTTAGCCAAAAAAATTGATTCAATTAATCATACATAATTAAAAAATAGATCATATACTTCAAATGTATAAATGCACAACATACAAAATTACATGGAATTTTTTCTATAATTTTCTAACAAAATGTCTTTTCTTCATAAATCCTAAATCATCATTAAGTGTTTTATCTATTAACTCAATTTCCACTATAATTCAGCCCATTCAAATGCAATGTATGCGAATTTCAGATTAGCCCTTTTAGATTAACCAACTCCCCATAATCTTAGGCTACTTGGCCATAGACCAATCTATTGCTTATGCATGTGATGCATTGAAAGCAAAATATTTCTAAGTTCAACGAGAACTATATAGACATAGCATGCTAGCCAGACCATTTTAATTACGAGGAAGTGCAAGGTAGCTACTAGTTACAAATGTAGCCGCTATGCTAATATCCATGCAGGAGTGGAGATAGTTGCAGCTTGACGAGAGCACAGCATAATGATACACAATCATGTGTAATGTGGAATGTTGATATTCAATGCAACGTAATAGATAACAACAAAATGCAAAGCTACAAGCTTACTTGCAATTAGTGCAATGTAGAGAAAGTTAATTCAGCCAAAAGGGACGTGACTAGAACTTCAAGTCCTTATACATGCACTTAAAGATAGATTTAGAAAGGCTATGCCTATTAAATATTTATTACCCACATTTTCTCATGCCTTTATCCAAGTTCCTCCCCCCTTTTCGTGCCATAACTATTTCAAGTAGTAATATGCTTCATGCATTATCTATGAATAATCATTTTTAATGTTCCATAGAATCCAATCATACTTCTATATTATTCATTGGTTCTAACATGAAATTCACATATCAAATGTTCCATTCATGTACAACAACATATTCAGGGTAGGACATAGACTTCTAGCTTTTGGGCTATTAAAACTTAGTTTTAGGATTATACTATTTCTTGGCAAAATTGATCCTTCCAAGATCAGTTAATATGCCAGTATAGTCCAATTGTTCATGTACTTCTAGAAAATCCATTTTCCCTTCTACCTACGTGGTAGTAGCAGCATAAAGAACTATAACCTTCATGGTTAATTGATGCTTCTTAGTGGATAAAATCATTGCAAAAGTTATTTAGATAGGCAAAAATAGGCAATTGTTTATATGCAAAATATATAAATCTATAATTCATTTCATTCAAGATTAACACATATTACTACAAGTAAAAATTGCAACTAAGAATATGAAATGCTTCATATTAGCCTTTAAGTTGATAAATTAACCATTTACTCTTCTTTGAGTCAGAACCACTTAATTCAACGGGAACTAAAACTTAAAGCACCACCACCACTACCAACGCTTCAGGATATAGTAGTTTTAAAGATAAAACAAATCTTTAAGCACATGATTTAAGTTCCTCTAGAGAAACCTTAAAAATTTTATCCATTCTTACATGTATTAGTTTCTATGCTTGACATTTAGCAGCTTCATGCATGCTTTATTTCATAGTGGTGATATGTAATCATGATCCTTCTAGGAGTGCAACATTTGTAAGTCATATATCCTGGTTCATAGAGCTGTCTAAAAATTCTAACTCAACTTCTATTTGAGTAATTTCTGATGATAAATTTAAATACTTCATGTATTACATTGCTCTTTGATATTCTATATATAGAGACATTTCTTCGAGAATATTCATCGATAAAATCATATTTACCATCTTGTCTTCTATGACATTTAATACAAAGCTTCAAGCCATTGTATTTGTTTATAGAGCAGCTTATATATCTCATATGGTCATGTAAGCTTGAAAATTCAATTTTCAATAATATAGGATATCTTCTAAAATTTCTCATACGGTGAGTCCCAAAAGACCTTTGAGATTTATTATGGCCACATACTCATTCTTGAGAGTAATACCAGGAACTATAGTGCCTGAGTCTACTCCACTTAAGTGGTAGTAGAATATCCACTTGGATTTAATAATGACCATGCTATATAATTCTATCATTCAAGACAGGTCCAGGATATTCCTTCTTCATGAAGATATGCATATATATCATAACTGGAATCATCATGTGCGTATAAGTTTACTGCGTGTAAACAAGTAGCAAGGTGCAAAAAGATAATGGATATGGTTATACAGAATATTCTTAGAAGCATCGTAGAATTTTTTAGGATTATGGTATATACAAATTTTTAAAATTAATACTAAACATTTGTTCATCCAAAAGTTCATTATGCTAGGAAAAACAAACATGAACATATCAAAGGTGAGAAGTCTAAGGTCTGCAGGATTTTGAGAGCCCATATATACCTTGTACCATGTTTCTAGTGTAATCATTCAAGATTTTATTCTTGTAGTTGCATGGTATATTCATATCGGGGTTGCACTAGAATTTTTCAGAATTAAATTCAAAGCATAGAAATTTTTAATATATTCTACTATTTAATTCAGAAAAATAAAGTTAGAAACAACACCCATTAAACTTCAGATTTAATGTGTATATATGCACGCTCTTATACGTATGGGTATAAGAAATACGGTAAATATACCTAAACAGAGGGCCTAGGGTTAATTACTTAGAAAATTGTTGTAAAATCTGAATTTCACAAGGGATTATATTTGAACTGATTCCACAATTCCCAGAAAGTAGAGGACTGGCTCAACACGAGTCCAAGTCTGATACTTTTATTTCTTCATGAAACATAAGCTTATTTATTGAATTTCATATTAATATAAGCTTTTCTTATTTTATTCTGTATTTTTCCCAATTTCTCATGCGCAGCCGCATGCCCCAAAGTGGCTCGTTCGACCAGTCTTCGGGGCATGGTTGGGCGATGAGCGATGAACGAGTAGCTGTTGAGTTGTGATCCAAATTCAGTTATGTACAAGATAAAGGCTAATTTCTACCGGAGCAAAGCGAGGCCCGTCGCCGGGAGGCTTGGGCCGAAGCGAGGCCCCCCCGCGGTACCGATCGTCACCTATTAGGGTTTTCGATCTATATATACTTTATGTAAGCCGTCGTCTTGGGATAAAAAAGTTGTAAATCCCCGACGTTTGTAACCTCATCCGATATAGTGAAGATTTGCTGGCTGGTGCCCGTGGTTTGTTCCCTTCCACCTTGGGAGGGTTTTCCACGTTAAAATCTTGTGTTCCCTGTGCTTGATCTACTGTTCTTTGTCGTTTATATTGTCTATCATTTATAACAAGTGGTACTAGAGCTTGGTTTGACCTTAGGGTTTCACGATGGCATCGATGAA
The DNA here is from genome assembly GCA_904845875.1 of Miscanthus lutarioriparius. Lineage (NCBI taxonomy): Eukaryota > Viridiplantae > Streptophyta > Magnoliopsida > Poales > Poaceae > Miscanthus > Miscanthus lutarioriparius. Next base: position 20,455,105 of record CAJGYO010000002.1, read on the forward strand.
GTTTGATCTACCGCTGCTGGATTACAAGACGAGATTTGCACTATGGCAAGTCAAGATGCGGGCGATTCTGGCACAATCTTCGGATCTTGATGAGGCATTGGACGGTTTCGGAGGAAAAGGGCAGAAGTCATGGACCACTGAAGAGAAGCGGAAGGATCGTAAGGCTCTGTCTCTGATTCAACTTCATCTACATAATGATATTTTGCAAGAAGTGCTGCAGGAGAAAACTGCCGAAGAACTTTGGCTCAAGCTAGAATCGATCTGTATGTCCAAGGATCTAACCAGTAAGATGCATGTGAAGATGAAGTTGTTCACGCATAAGCTGCAAGAAGGTGGTTCGGTGATGAACCACTTATCGATCTTTAAGGAGATCGTTGCCGATCTAGTGTCGATGGAGGTAAAATATGATGATGAAGATTTAGCTCTTCTACTGTTATGCTCACTGCCTACTTCGTTTGCAAATTTCTGAGTTACCATACTATTAAGCCATGATGAACTAACCCTTGCGGAAGTATATAAGGCCCTCCAGACAAGGGAGAAGATGAAAGGTATGGTTCAGTCTGATGTATCATCCTCCAAGGGCGAAGTGTTGCAGGTTAGAGGTAGGCCCGAGCAAAAAACCTACAACAACAACAATAATCGAGACAAGAGCAAGAACGGTAAAGGTCGTTCGAAGTCCAGAGAGCAGGGATAAGTTCTACAGGTATTGTAAGAAAGATACTCATGTCATTGAGGATTGTTGGAAGCTGAGAATAAGGAGAAAAGAAACGGTACGTATAAACTAAAAAATAAATTCGATGGTGATGGTAAGGCCTCTGTTGTCTCCGTTGTTGATAATTCTGATTTAGGAGATGTTCTGGTTGTTTTTGCTGGTTGTGTTGCTGGTCGTGATGAATGGATACTTGATTCTGCATGCTCGTTTCATATATACTCTAATAGAGATTGGTTCAGTTCTTACAAGTCTATGCAGAGTGGAGATGTCCGTGCGTATGGGAGATAACAACCCACGTGAGATCGTGAGCATTGGCTCCGTTCAGATCAAGATGCATGATGGTATGATACGCACACTGAAAGATGTGAGACACATACCAGGGATGGCCAGAAATCTCATCTCCCTCAACACACTTGATGCCGAGTGAAACATCCTCAATTTTCCTTGAAGGGAAAATTTACATAATGAATTCTAATATGATAAAACCAAGAACTGATTCCATCATATTATCATATTTCAGTCGATGTCACAGTCATACATCGTAAGATTACAAGAATACAAGATATTACATCACTGGGGAACACACCTATTACAGAGCTAATCTAGCGGAAGGCTATCGAGTGAAGGCTCCTCCTTCACGGGCATCATCAGAGTTGGCGTAGTGCAGCGTAGATTCCATCTCCGAACCAAACTTGAGCGTAGGCACGAGACCTCCTAATCCTTCTAAAGTCAGTATCTCTGAGAAGCAAGAAATCTACACACCGCCAGATGTGTGCAGGCCATGATCAGCACCGATGAGCTTTAGTAGAAAAGATAAACAAGGGATCTGGCGATCCTAATATTTGGTTGTGGTTTGCATCCTTAGCACATGAGAAGTAAATAGCATTAGTAATATAGTAATAATATCCAGTTTTTAACCCATTCACCACCACACCATCCATATCCATCCACCAACCATCCATCCCAAACCATCTCCACACCACCACACCATATCTCATCTCACACACTTAGGTCGATAGGCCAACTCCCTCTCGGCCTTGTCTCAACGGCCCGTAGCCCCCAAGGCTCACGACCGGAAAATACCCTAACCCTAGAGGGAGGATAGAAGGACTCATCTCCTATCTAGTTTAAGCAAAACCCAGGAAAGGTCCATAGCCGACAAGTCGGCATATGTATCGATCGATCAACTATACACTCTGCAGAGGTTTTACATGCCCACAAGATTAGCCATCCTTGGAGTCTAGAATCTCCTAGGCAGAATTCCGGTCGCTTGCTAGCCTAGAATGATGCCACCCTACCTCTTAGCCCTAGAACATCCCAAGTCTAGTCTGGGATGGCTGATACTGTGAGTCGTAGACAGAGCCGGGGCCCTCCGGATGTCAAAAGCCAGGTCCACAAGGCCTCCTAAAGTCTCGGAAGGGTGTGGGGGAAAACCACGCACCCCGTACCTCCTTGCACACGTTCGCCTAGCAGTAGTGGCATCGCTCTACCAAGTAGTCCGACCGTCCCGCACCATATAGGGCGAGTGGGATGTAAAGGATTCCCGGTGAATCTGAGTACTAGTAAGTCCTTAGGGATGACCAAGCCAGAATGTCTTCATCAGGGTTTCCATTTTACATGCCACCACAGCACCTCTACCCCGGGCTCCACCTCTCCGAGGTTCACACCCAAGGCCACCTCCAATTACCATTTACCCGCCATAGGTATTCCATATCCAAGTGCCCAGGTAGCACCACATGGCAAGACTCGCCCCAGACTCGTCGTTATTCCAGCTCGGTTGACACAACCCTCACTCTCCACGCACCCAAGACACACGCAGCACGCTCACACACCACCAAGTCCGGCACCCATAGCCAAACCATTCCCAGGGGGTTCACCACCAGCATCACATCCCCGATATAATGCGAAGTGGAGTTAATATTAAGTATAGTGGGGTAATATGCAAGCAAGCGGACAAGTAAGCATATTTAAGCGAAAGAATGCGCAAAGCAGGGTGACGTGGTAGAGTGGGTTGCATCAGGGTAATAATGGCTCAGGTAGTAGCATGCATCAAAGTACTAGCAAAGGAATAATTATAAACCACTAGTAGTTCTAGATATTATGCAATGTCTAATAGGATTCTCTAAAAGAGAGTGCTGCCACGACACCTACGATGTAGAGGTAGTAGTGGTTCAATTCTCCATTCGTTGGTGTTCCATTAGCGGGGTCACCTCCTCCTGTGTTGACTCCATTCTGCAGTCCTTGTCGTCGTCCTCGTTCTCTTGGTCCAATCGTCAGCTACTCCGCGAAGCGACACGCAAGGCAAGAGAACACTCAACACTCAAAAAGACGACAAGACGCAGGAAAATCCAATAACACCAGCGAGGCAATAAGAGATACACGGCTTAGCCCTCTTGGCGGTTGTCCTATTTCCTCGGGCCAAAGAATCGCAAGTGGTGGTTTGCTAAGCACAAGCTTAAGTCATGGCCAAGCCAGTATGGCTTTAGGATAGATAGTTTAAGCCAAAGCTTATCCATAGCAAACACCACGGCTCACGATCTTTCGATCCGGTGTCATTGGGTTGACGGGGATTGGAAATCGGGCCCCAAGAAAGAAGAACGACGGGGTTTGACTCTTATAGCCTTATCCCGCAAGTCACCATTGGACACGAGTAGTAGACAAGAATGATTATCACTATTGTAACTTGGCTCCAATGTACTTGGCTCGCTCGCTATGGTAGAAAGCGGTAGCGCAAAGAGATTGGACATCAACGTTTCCCCTCGATCCACATGACACAATAACATCGGGAGCCGAGAAGAGAGTCGCTCAACATGGCAAAAGATGCAGGGGTTAGCTAGGCACATCCATGTCATGTTCTCAGACACATCTTCGAGAAAGATGGTTTTAGACGGTCGATCGGGTCGGCACGCATGGGTCCGAGGTACGACATAGACCATAGCTTCGCTAACCCAAAGGGAATAGTCCGGCCTTTGATCCAATCATCATGGGCAAGATGGAATCGAACAAAGCGGGCTAACGGTGCAACAAGAGCAAGAACAACAAGGGACAAGGTCTACTTCTTCCATCACTCGTGCTACGACGAAAGACGGGGCATTGGAAGGAAGCGACAAACACCAAGTATGCAAACCACTAGTAGGGTACCCGGCTTAGGTGCACTAGCACTAAGACATCTCTCTAATTCATAGCGGTGCGATTGTCACCGCGGGAATCAAAGAGATGCGATGGTCATATAGGGTACAAGCATATGGGGGTTTGAGCACGAAGAGGCAAGTAAAAGCAAAAGAGTGGCGTAGCTCCATGGTCATGGCGAGGCGAACTCACGGCCACAAGCTACACTAATGAGTTGGCATCCATCGTTCCATGATTGTTATCTCCTAGGTCATCTCCCATAGGACTTGGTCATGGAGGGCTCAAAGCGTGCGGGTGATATCCGCATCGATGTTAGTATCGACATCGAATCCATCACGACCATGTTCTAGGGCCGAAGATAGGTGCTAACACTTGTGGTACTATGAAGTCAACTAAAAAGCGAGGGGTCGAGTTACACTCGGCATCACGGTCATGGCGAGACGGATCCCGCGATCGTAACGTCCGAACGAGGTACAATCCCTCAGCCGGCTCGAAGGCTCGGCACACAGGCAACAACACCAACAACCAGCGATAAGAACCAAACACGACCGAAGGACGCAACAACTCGACACGACTATGGAGTAGCACATTCCATAGCTGGGTGATGGATAGATCCTTTGTTCCGTTGCCACCTGCTCAGTTTACGCTATGTCAACTTTGTCTAGCGAGTCCTCCTCTAGAGATGGCTGTGAATTCAAGGATGGCTAGGGAACATGATAGGCACAAGGTGGCTTAGGTCATGGCTAGGGTGCCATGGTGGAATTCGGTTCAGCCTGGATCATACGATTGGTGGTGACTTGGACTCTCATGGGTTGAACATGTTGATGTTGTGTTGAGTTAGAATTGGGTATCCAGGAGGTCAACAAGTGGAGGTCCACCTATGTCATTGCTTGGTTTAGGTAGGTCCTGGTATTACCATGTTCTAAGCCAAAGGCAGGTTACACAGCTATAGGATGGGGATTCACTCGGTCGTGCTGTGGCTGAGTCATGGTGGTGCACACGCAGGGTTTGAGCGAAGCTGGAACACGACTGTATACATGCCTCCCAAGTGAGAACACGGCTGTATACATGGCTCCCAAGTGAGAAAGCGAGGGTCGGTCAGCATAGGTTAGCGAGGGCGGCCTAAGTAACGTGGATGTCCTTCGAGAGTTTGGTCACTACCATGGCTAGGATGTTGTGTCCTCGGAGCACGCATGTACGTTACGGTTGTGACACCCATAGCCATTTAACAAGGGTCGTGCTAAGCTGATGTCGGCGGTGTGGCATGTCAAGCAGTGTCGCAGGCTACGTGAGTTCAAGTGAAGTGTGCACGAGTGCAGGTGATCGCGGTCATGGGTGACCGGCGGTGGTGCTCCGAGGCTCGCATGGCATCGTTGGTGTGCGTGTCCACGCATGTGGCCACGTGGCAAGGCTGAGCGGCTGCGGTGGCTTGCTGTCGACACCGCAAGGCCTGGAAGGTGTGGGGATGGCTCGAGTGAGCAGCTTGCGACCGTGCCCAGTGGTGCTTGACCGAAGAGCCTGAGGGCATGGACACTGTGCGCGCTTGGCTCGCCGTGACACTGCTTGGTGCATGAGCGCCAGCGTGGCCAAGGTCGGGCTTTGGGTCATTGTGTGCGTGCGTCCGAGCGGTGGCCATGGTCGTGAGTGTGGCGGCAAGGTCTAGGGTCATGGAGGTGTAGGGGTCGGCTGAGCTCACAATGGTGAGGTGTAAGGTCGAGATGGCGGACTAGAGGGGGGTGAATAGTCTTTTCTAAAATTAATCGCGTCGGCTAACCGATATAAATGCGGAATTAAAACAATCGGTCTAGCCAAGACTACACCCCTTTATATATGTTCACTAGCACCTTGCAAAGATACTAATAAAGCAACTAAGGTGCCGGGCTAGCTAGAGCTCTCCTAAACAATTCTAGGAGCAAGGTCACACAAACCTATGCCACTAGTACTTTAAGTAACAAGGGAGCTCCTACACATGCTAGTAAGCAAAAGCACAAAGCTAACTAAGCTCACTAGCAATGCTCAATAACAAGGCAACCAACGCCTAATTAGAGAGCGCAAATACTTAGCTACACAAACTAAGCAATGTGACTAACAAGGTTACTAAAACCAAATTAGCCACGCAAGGGAGCTACTTCTATGCTACACAAGCAAGAAGGTAATTAGCTAGCTACACAAGCTATCTAATTACAAGAGCAACTACACAAGCTTAAGATATATATATAAGTAATTGCAAGCTTGTGTAATGGGGATGCAAACCAACGGGAAGAACAAGGTTGACACGATGATTTTTCTCCCGAGGTTCACGTGTTTGCCAACACGCTAGTCCCCGTTGTGTCGACCGCTCACTTGGTGGTTCGACGGCTAATTAGCATCACCCGCTAAGCCCGCACATCGGGCACCGCAAGAACCTACCCCTTGAGTGAGGGTAGCTCAATAACACGCTTTACTAGAGTTGCTCTTCACGGCTCCCGCGGGGCGAGCACAATGCCCCTCACAAGCACTTCTCCGGAGCGCCGCACAAGCTTCTTGCGCGCTTCGACGGATACCACCACCAAGCCATCTAGGAGGTGGCAACCTCCAAGAGTAACAAGCACCACCGGCTTGCAACACGACCACCTAGTGCCACTCGATGCAACCTCACGATGCAATCGCACTAGAATCGCTCACTCACACAATCGAATGATCACTATCAAGTATATGTGTGATGGAGGGCTCCCAAGCACTCATAAGCATGGACACTAAGTCCCTTGAGGTGCTCAGCACCAGCCATGGCCGAGGCCTACTTCTATTTATAGCCCCAAGGGCTAAACTAGCCGTTACCCCTTCACTGGGCAACGGTCGGGCCGACCGGACGCTCCGGTCGTGTTGGCCGGACGCTGGACCTCGGCGTCCGTCGCGCGCAGATGGCCACGTGTCTCGATTCCAACGGTCACTTGACTTGACCGGATGCAAAGCAGCTTTCAAGCGACCGGACGCTGAACCCCGGCGTCGATGTTTCGAAGAAGTACCGACCTCGGCCGGACGCGTCCGGTCACACTTGATCGAACGCAGCCCGGCGTCGGTCACACTCCGGCTCTGCGTCATCGTCGTCGTCGACGAGCCGGGCCAGCTTTGCCGGCGTTCGGTGCATTCAGATCCAGCGTCCGGTCAGTTGACCGATGCCAGCATCTTCGCGACTAACTCGTTTTCACTTCTAACTTCATCACCCTTGCTCCAATGTGCTAACCACAAGAACTTGCATCCGGCGCAATAGAAAAATAGGCATTCTATTTTCCCGAAAGCGCCGAATCCATGTAAACACCACCTCCTTTGTAAATGTGCCAACACCACCAAGTGTACACCACCATGTGTATGTGTGTTAGCATTTTCACAAACATTTCCCAAAGGATGTTAGCCACTCAACTTGCCATGCCACTCGATCCTAGCGACAATGCAAAGTTAGATCACTCGAGTGGCACTAGATGACTGATATGCAAACAAGTTTGCCCCTCTTGATAGTACGGCCATCTATCCTAAACCCGGTCATAAACTTCTCTACACACCTATGATCGGTGAAATGAAATGCCCTAGGTTATACCTTTGCCTTGCGCATTCCATTCCATCTCCTCCAATGTCGATGCAACACATGCACCAACATGATCAACAATGATATGATCCACTTCATATCATCACATGATCATATTGGTTCATCGATCTTGACTCTACTTGCTCTTCATAGTTTGCTATCGTCCATCGGCGCCAAGTCTTGCTCAAGCTTCACCGCCACGGTCCATCACTCAAAGCCTTTGACTTGCCCTTCACGCTTGCAGCAACCGGTCCATCAAGCCAAGTCTTGTCTTGATCTTCTCCACCTTGATCACATGACTCAATGTCATGTCTCATGTGCAATAAGCTCCTTCATCATCACATGTGTGAGCTTTGCAACATCTCCAAGCCATTTTCACCTCCATGGCATATGTTGCTCATACACATGTACCTGTGGACTAATCACCTGTGTATCTCACATAAACACAATTAGTCCACCTAGGTTGTCACTCAATTACCAAAACCAACAAGGACCTTTCAATCTCCCCCTTTTTGGTAATTGATGACAACTCTACAAAGATATGGAAATTAAGCTCTTTTGGATTCATGTTGCTTGCCCAAGCAATTTTACCATGTGAAAATGATTTTGGACAAGTACCACAAACACGAAATGGTAGTATTAGCTCCCCCTACATATGTGCTAGTGTATTTAATTTGAAGCTTGCACATATGCATAGATTGAAATTGTGGGAGAGTAAATACTACAAAATGATGCTAAGGTGTATAGAATAAACCTTTGAAGCGTGTACCAATCGTAGTTGCACCTTTAAGTTCATCCTTAGCACCATGGTTAGCTAGATATCACTTGGAAATAAAAGCACTAGATACCTCATGAGATCAACATTAAAATCAAGGTACTATCATTACTTAAAGAATATACCAAGTGTCTAGCTATCATCATATGCATGCTAGTTATCAAATCATCATTCAAGTTCTATAACTAGCATACACCACACAAGCATGCATATTGAATTTGAAAACTTATGCAATGCAAGCAAGCACATGATTATGCACATATCAAATGCAATCAATCAAAGTTTATGAGCTTGCTCCCCCTACTTGTGTGCTTCTCTTGTCCAATAATTTTGATCCATCTCTTTTCTTCAATGTTGCTCCCTCTTTGTCCATGTCTATGTCCAACCTCTTTCATATCTTATCTTCTTATCTCTCCTCCTTTGTACAATCTCTCCCCAAGCTTCATATCTTTGTACAATCTCTCCCCCTTTGTCATCAATTTCCATAAAAGGTATGCTTCTTATTGATGCAAATGTGTGCTCTTTGGGGTAGATGGTTGAGACTTGAATCGTGCATTTTTTATGGACATTACTTGATTGTTGGAATGACACTACATGTAGATACCATTTTGAACTTGTAACTTGTATTACCTGTATCTTATCATTCTATGCATGGGTCATCCATTTTATGCACTTAAGCTCTTGTAGGTGAGGGATGCATTCTTCATTTGATGATCACTTAAAGTTGAGGATCACTTGTGGAACCATCATCTTGCATGAATGATACTATGTATAGATACCACTTGTAGGAAGTGAATATCATTTGAAAGAATCTTCTAGTATGGAACCACTTATTTGATTTATCAATAAAGACCATTTCTTGAACATTTGTTATCTTCATGAGTACCACTTTATAGGATATCACTTGTGAGTTGATCTAGACATTATTTGTGAAACCATGATGAACTACTTGAGTCTAGATACCACTTGAAATATATAAACTAGATATCCATTTGCATTGTTGTCTTGTGCTTGTACTCTTATCATTATCATGAGCTTTTAAGTTGACTTGAACTAAATTGATTTGCCTAAGCATCCAAGTCCGGTTTGAACCAATGACAAGCTTCTTCACACCTCTTTTAAGGGTTATCTTGTCAATGTTGTACTTGTCACTTATTAGCAATCCAGATTAAGTCAAGTACTTGGGTTCACTAGCTCATGAACAAATTCATGTACTAACCACTAGATCAAGTAATCATTCAAACAATAGTGGTAGGCTATGAATTTAAACATTTCATTTGTTATGCATGATCCTATGAAGCATGTACTATATGCACTAACCGCACACTAGTAAGGGATGAAATGATCATGCACATTACAATGATACCTTTGCTATGTTGGAGTAGAGGATAGTCACATAGATTCCAATTCATTACTCATAGATTCCAATTCATTACTCCAATAGCAATACGAAGTCCAATTATAAGCTTGGTGAAGACCGATAGATACCAATTTGAATCTCATTCTTCACCCATATGAAATGAATACCACTTATGATCAAGTGCACTTTCTTGTTGTGGTTGACTTGCTTCATTTTTTGATCTTAGCTTGCATGAGAGCATCAATATGAGAATACCACTTGAAATATCATGACTAGCTCTCTTTTGGGTGTTGCTTGCTTTTCTTGATCAATCCTTTTGATTGCTTCAACTAAGCATCTCAAATGTTCCTCGGATCATCACTTCCATGTTAGCCTTCCAAGTACCACACTTGGTTCACCTACACATAGACGGCAAGCCCCTACACTAGGGAGAAGTGACCTCTTTCCAAGAACCATTCTTGATACTGATTTGAAATAACTTGATTGATTGATCCAAGTGATGGACTTAACTTGATGAGTAACCTTGATTCCTTCTTTAAGTCCTTTTCTTTCTTATTGTTTAAGTCATTTTCTTTCAACCAAATGATTTCTAATCATATCTAGAACTTAAACTTCAATTCTAACTTGAGTTTGATCTTGATCTTTATCTTGAGTACTAAAAGTGTGCAAAATACACTCCACAATCAAATGGCCTTGTACTCTTTACTTGTCATGCTTCTAGATTATATCAAAACCAAACTTAGGTACGTCAAACACTTATAGACGTGTTTCCAACTTGAGGACCTTTCAATCAAAGTGACTCTAGATCAATCCAATATTTATCACTTTTCTAGCAGATTTTGTACTCTCCAAAGAAATAAGCATATCTCCCAAAGTATAAATCCAAATACCATAAAATTTGGTGGAGATGTGCATTACTAAATTTCCTAGCAGCTGTAGAAATTTGAGCTTCATTTGACTTCTAGATTGCTACCAGATTTCAATTCTTCCACCATTGCTATATGCTGAAAACTGATGCACGTATGTTGACAAGAACTACTCCAAAACCGAAGCATTTCTTATCCAATTCTCATGAAATTTCTACAGCATCTTATACCATACGTCTAGAGCATGTACACAAATTTTCAAGCCAATCCAATAGGTTTTGATCACTCAAATATGGCTAAGATCACAGCTAGCTTAGATTTTCAATAAAGGACAGATTTCAATCACTTGAGCTATGCTTCATCAAGTATGAATCAAACTTGAAACTAACTTGTTTGAATACTTTCATAAGACATATATCCATTCAAACCACTTACTAAAATTCATCTCATGAATTTATCCAACACAAATCAATCCAAACTTGATTACTAATCAATTATCCATTCAATGAACTTATAGCAAGCAACATTGCTTATTTATATCCAATTCAATCAACTCATATGCACCCAAATGAAATGATCAACAAAAGATATACCTTGGTTAGCTCATGATCATCCAACTAGCAAGATTTCACTCAAATATTTGCAAGCCATCAATTATATCCAATAATTCACCAACAACTTGAGTTTTGCACTTGTATTGTTGATAGTATTTGGACTTCGCTTAATTTGTCATGGCATTGGGATAGTGATCATCACTTAGCAATACTTGGCTCAACTTGTGATCAACAAGATAAATGTCATTTGAACCAAGCCTCCAATGCCGATGGTACCTACACACAATCATCCACTTTTTGATGGTACCCAAACAAGTTTGGATCCTCTCAAGTTAGGAGCAACATACTTAGGCATAGCCTTAGTATGAGTAGCGGGATGTTTTGCGATGGCAATCATAGAGGTACCATTTTCATCCTTTCTAAGCACATTATTATTATCAATTGAAATAGGCTTAGAAATATTACCTAGGGGACATGAATGTGCCATGTGTCCCCTTTCCCGGCATGAGTAGCACTTTCTCTTTGCTTGAGCCTTTTCTTCCTTGCTCATGTTGTGCTTCTCATTGCCTTGCCTCTCATGGGTTGCTTGAGCCTTCTTTTCAATCTTGGTAGGACACTTAGAGGCAAAGTGTCCTATACTTTCACACTTGAAGCACTTGATGTGAGCATAGACTTTCTTCTCATCTTCATTCTTGCTCATCATCTTGGCATCTTGAGTTTGCATTGGATGCCTTGCCTTTCCACCCCTTCTTGTTTTCTTCTTCTTTATCATCAAATCACCACCATCTGCATGGTTGATCTTGACTTACTCTTGGGGTGTCTTCTCTTGCTCAACTTGTGGCTTTGGTTGAGGCTTCACTAGTTGCTTCACCAATTGCTTGGTTGGGCACATTGAGGTAAGATGACCCCAAGTGCAGCACTTGAAGCACTTCACATTCTTGAGCCTCTCTTCTTCTTTTATCTTCTTGAGCTTCTCAATGTTAGGGCAACCATTTGCAAGGTGTCCCACTTCATGACACCGGTAGCACATGGTATGAGAGAGCTTTCTTTGTTGAAGCTTCTTCATCTTTCTCTCTCTCTTCATTTCACCCTTTGTCATCTTCTTCTTGAAGCCAAGGCCACTCTTGTCACCATAGTAACTTTGAGTTTTCAACATATGCTCAAAGGTGACTTTAGAGTTGTAACACCTCTCTAACTTGTTGCTCAATTTCTTCACTTGTTCATTTAGCTCATTATTCTCCTTCAAAAGGTTAGTCTCACAAGACATAGAAGTAGAACAAGCATTTATATGTGAAGAGCATGGCATATCTAACAAATCATCACAAGAGGTGGATACATGCTTCTTTTCTACATCACAAGGTTTAGCAACATTTTGCAATTGATCTTTTGACCCATGTGATGAGTTCTCATCATTTTTAAGTTTCTTTGTAAACACTTTAATGAGAGAAGCTTGTTTTTCTAATAATTCATCATGAGATGCAAGAAGTGTCTCATGATTCAATTTAAGCTCATCAAGTGAAGATTTATAAGCATTAAGCAATTTCTTATGTTCTTCACAAGAGTTCTTTAGAAATGAGTTTTCATTTTCTAATTTCAATGTTTTAGCTTTCTCATTTTCTAAAGACATGGTCATGCTAGCAAGTCTACTAACAAGCTCATCATATGACTCAACATGATCAACCACATTACCATTTGATACCTTGGTGTCACCTTGTGACATGAGACAATGTGGTGAAGTGGATGGGCTTGTAGTAGCATCATCATGGCTTGAGCATGAACCATCATCACCATCAAGTGTGCATGGGGTAGCATCATCACTTGCAATACTTGTGGCATCATCATCAACCTTGTCAAGTGAACTTGTAGTGGATTGATCATCATCATCCTCACTTGACAATGAGGTGGAGCAATCTTCCACAATCACCAAATTGTGGTTATGCTCAACACACTCATGTGTCTCCTTCTTGGGCTCATCCTCCTTCTTGAATTTGCCATCATCCCATGTGGAGGAATCACCGTAGAAGGCTTGGAGTGCTAGCCACATATCATGTGCATTCTCCAAGTCCCACACACGTCTAAAAACATCATCATGTAAAGCACATATTAGATAATCAAGAGCACGATGATCAAGTTGTAAGCAATCCTCTTGTGCTTGGGTTAGGTTGTCCATATCCAAAGCATTGCGAGAAAAACCAACAACAATGATCCATCATGCCTTGGGACCCAATTCACGGAAATGATCAAGCATATGACGTTTCCACCGTGCATATTGTGTGCCATCAAAGATGTGTGTGTCACAAACAACTTCTAGCCCAAAGTTCGCCATCCTCTCGGGTCGGTGAAGACCACAAATGAGAGACCGGGCTCTGATACCACTTGTAAGGTCGAGATGGCGGACTAGAGGGGGGTGAATAGTCTTTTCTAAAATTAATCGCGTCGGCTAACCGATATAAATGCGGAATTAAAACAATCGGTCTAGCCAAGACTACACCCCTTTATATATGTTCACTAGCACCTTGCAAAGATACTAATAAAGCAACTAAGGTGCCGGGCTAGCTAGAGCTCTCCTAAATAATTCTAGGAGCAAGGTCACACAAACCTATGCCACTAGTACTTTAAGTAACAAGGGAGCTCCTACACATGCTAGTAAGCAAAAGCACAAAGCTAACTAAGCTCACTAGCAATGCTCAATAACAAGGCAACCAACGCCTAATTAGAGAGCGCAAATACTTAGCTACACAAACTAAGCAATGTGACTAACAAGGTTACTAAAACCAAATTAGCCACGCAAGGGAGCTACTTCTATGCTACACAAGCAAGAAGGTAATTAGCTAGCTACACAAGCTATCTAATTACAAGAGCAACTACACAAGCTTAAGATATATATATAAGTAATTGCAAGCTTGTGTAATGGGGATGCAAACCAACGGGAAGAACAAGGTTGACACGATGATTTTTCTCCCGAGGTTCACGTGTTTGCCAACACGCTAGTCCCCGTTGTGTCGACCGCTCACTTGGTGGTTCGACGGCTAATTAGCATCACCCGCTAAGCCCGCACGTCGGGCGCCGCAAGAACCTACCCCTTGAGTGAGGGTAGCTCAATGACACGCTTTACTAGAGTTGCTCTTCGTGGCTCTGCTGGGCGCAGCACAATGCCCCTCACAAGCACTTCTCCGAGAGCACCGCACAAGCTTCTTCTTGGCGCCGACGGAGACCACCACTAAGCCGCGTCTAGGAGGTGGCAACCTCCAAGAGTAACAAGCACCACCGGCTTGCAACACGACCACCTAGTGCCACTCGATGCAACCTCACGATGCAATCGCACTAGAATCGCTCACTCACACAATCGAATGATCACTATCAAGTATATGTGTGATGGAGGGCTCCCAAGCACTCACAAGCATGGACACTAAGTCCCTTGAGGTGCTCAGCACCAGCCATGGCTGAGGGCCACTTCTATTTATAGCCCCAAGGGCTAAACTAGCCGTTACCCCTTCACTGGGCAACGGTCGGGCCGACTGGACGCTCCGGGCATGTTGACCGGACGCTGGACCTCAGCGTCCGGTCGCCCGTAGACGGCCACGTGTCCTGATTCCAACGATCACTTGACTTGACCGGACGCAGCAGCTTTCAACTGACCGGACGCTGAACCCCCAGCGTCCGGTTGTTTCCAGTAAGGTACCGACCTCGACCGGACACGTCCGGTCACACTTGATCAGACGCAGCCAGCGTCCGGTCACACTCCAGCTTCTACGTCATCGTACGTCAGCCTGACCGGACGCAGCCTGCCAACGTCCGGTGCATTCAGATCCAGCGTCCGGTCAGTTGACCGACGCCAGCATCTTCGCGACTAACTCATTTTCACTTCTAACTTCATCACCCTTGCTCTAATGTGCTAAGCACAAGAACTTGCATCCGGCGCAATAGAAAATAGGCATTCTATTTTCCCGAAAGCGCCGAATCCATGTAAACACCACCTCCTTTGTAAATGTGCCAACACCACCAAGTGTACACCACCATGTGTATGTGTGTTAGCATTTTCACAAACATTTCCCAAAGGATGTTAGCCACTCAACTTGCCATGCCACTCGATCCTAGCGACAATGCAAAGTTAGATCACTCGAGTGGCACTAGATGACCGATATGCAAACAAGTTTGCCCCTCTTGATAGTACGGCCATCTATCCTAAACCCGGTCATAAACTTCTCTACACACCTATGATCGGTGAAATGAAATGCCCTAGGTTATACCTTTGCCTTGCGCATTCCATTCCATCTCCTCCAATGTCGATGCAACACATGCACCAACACGATCAACAATGATATGATCCACTTCATATCATCACATGATCATATTGGTTCATCGATCTTGACTCTACTTGCTCTTCACCGTTGCTATCGTCCATCGGCGCCAAGTCTTGCTCAAGCTTCACCGCCACGCGGTCCATCACTCCAAAGCCTTTGACTTGCCCTTCACGCTTGCAACCGGTCCATCAAGCCAAGTCTTGTCTTGATCTTCTCCACCTTGATCACATGACTCAATGTCATGTCTCATGTGCAATAAGCTCCTTCATCATCACATGTGTGAGCTTTGCAACATCTCCAAGCCATTTTCACCTCCATGGCATATGTTGCTCATACACATGTACCTGTGGACTAATCACCTGTGTATCTCACATAAACACAATTAGTCCACCTAGGTTGTCACTCAATTACCAAAACCAACAAGGACCTTTCATGAGGCCACGATGGCGGTGCCATGCTGTGGACGTGAGGACGAGGTGGTGTGTGCGCGGGCGTGGTCATGGCCACGACGAGGTTCGCCGATGGTGTGGCGCCGAGGCAAGGCAGGGCCTTGTCAGACGATGGCAGTGGCTAGTGTGGGTGCCAACGCGGTGTGCTAGCGACATGGCAAGCGGTGTACGGTGCTCCTAGCCGTGTGATGGCCATGGGCGGCAAGGTCAGTGCGGCACGTCAGCCAGGCATGCAGACATGCCATCGAGGGGCCAAGAGGGTGGAGCTTGGCCCAGGATGAGTTCATCGGTGCATGGTCGTACCTTGGTCGTGCAGCACTGCGTGCAGGTTCCCATGCAACGGTGTGTCGACTGTCGAGGCGTAGAGGCCTGTGTGTAGGTACTCGTGTCCGGTCTTGTGCGTGCTTGGCCGAGAGCTCGAAGGAGCTGGCAATGTGCATGTGCGCCCATGGGCGCATGCACATGTTCATGAGTACTCGCGAGCAGACACTAGGACGGGGCTCATGCGGGAGCGCGCTGCTGCGGTCATGGGTGACCAACGGCGGCGGCCCTGTGTCGCCGTGCATGACGTGCCCGTGCGAGTGCGCTATTCGCGTGTGTGATGGCGATTGGCCACGCGACGGCCGTCGGTGGCCTCTGGTGCGGCATCGTGACCCCTGCAAGAAGGCACGCCGGCACCAAGGCTGGGACATGCATGGGTAGTCCACCAATGCGAAAAATAGGGGGCTTGGGCACTCGGAGTTCACCGGTGGGCTTGATGGAGGCAGGCCGCCTGGTGCAGGAAGGGCTCGGTACGGGCAGATCACGTCAAGGTGGTGGCGTTTCCGATCGTGGTCACGACGTCGTGGTGTCCCGACGAGGCCATGCCCAGGCTCGTGGCAAGGTGGTGGCTGGGCTCGAGGTGAAGGCGTTCCAGGGTGGCTCGATGTTCCTCGGCGCAGGTTGCTGGAAGACGGCATAAGCAACTTGCCGACATCGAGGGCTGGGGTAGGTCAAGCGCGGCGTAACAGCGCTATCACGAGAAAGGAGGCGCCTTTGGCGAGGAAGGGCTCACCAGTGGTTTCGTGGGGGCAAAGGCCATGATGTTGTTGCGGCCACGCGGACTTGTGCAGAACCATGGTAGGACGAGCAGGCGTGGGCACGCTGCGGCTTGATGACGCGGCCGACGTCGCGTGGCTTCTCACCGTGCAGCAAGTCGTGGTGTGGCTGTCCAGGCTTGGTGGACGGAGGTGGCGCCAGTGGCTCTTGGCTACGATTCCGGGCGACGTCGTCACGGTCGGGGTGCAGGGCGAGGTCGAGGCCCAAGTTGGTGACGGTCCGACGCAAGGACATTCCGTGGCGGCCACGGTCTCCGAGGGCTCGGCATCGCTGTAGGTTTTAGAACTCGATGCAAAGGCCGGTCAGGCATGGTCACTGAAAGGCGTCGAAAGGTGGGGTCTTGGGTTCAGGGAAGGCTCACCGTCCGCTTGTGAAGGCCCTAATGGAGATGAGGTGGATGGCGGCTCGACGTGGTGTCGACGTCGGGGCTTGACGTGGATCCGTGGTTGCGAGGTCTTCGTGCGACGTGGCTTGGCGAGGCCGTGGAGTTTCCATGGTCGCACGGCTCAATGACGCATCTGGCATTGCAGGCTTGATGGCGAGGTCGCTCGGTGATTGTGCTCGCAGCGCGGTGGCAAAGAACGACGGGGCTCGATGCAGACCCAGAGCTCTGCGGCGGTGTCGTGGCCCCAAGGCGTCCCGGCCATGGCGTCCTTGGACGGGGGAGAAGCCAGAGAGGAAGGAGGGGCTCTGTGGCGGTGGACAGGAGGGAGATGGCGAGGGAGAGTGCGGCTGAGGGGTTCTTATAGCCCGCAAGCTAGGGTTCCGCGAGGGGTCGCCGGCGTACGCACCGCTTGATGGGACGGTCGGTGCACGTGGCGGTCATCTGGAGGCTGGAGCAGGTAGCAGCTTGGAAGGTTCGTGAAGAGGAGCGTTAGGGCTTGGTCACGGCGGTCCGGGGCGCGGTCAAGGTGATGCGTGGGTGGGTGGTCCGGTCCAGACGGCTAGGATGCGGGGCGCGGCCTTGGGTGCTCCTTGCCCGGTGCGCGCTGGTGCTCTGCTGTGTGCCAGAACGGAGGAGGCGAGGGGGACCAGGGGGTAAGGGATGACAGGTGGGGGCCAGCTAGCCCACCTGCCAGCGATGTCGTGAGGGGGTGAGAGGGGCGGCCACAAGGGGGCAGCTGGGCCGCTTGGCCGTGCGCGTGTGAGCGGGCTGAAGGGGAGAAGCTAGGCCAGGCTGGGCTGCTGCGCCGGTTGGGCCAAGAGGAGGGGTGAGCGGGCCGTGCAGTAGATAAAGAGGGAGGGGATGGCCTGGTTGGGCTGGTGCTTCGTCTTGGGCCGAAAGGCTTTTTCTATATCATTCTCTTATTTCCTGTCCTTTTCTATTTCTATTTCCAACCTATTTCCTTCCATGGTTCCTATATGGTATACAGGTGTCGCCAACTTGTACACCTCCTAGTGGGGTCCACTAGGGTCTACTACGGGTCTCGGAATCCAATGCCAAGGGTTGGCATCGATGGGCATTGATTTACAAGGAAGGTCGATTGACTTTATGGATTAGATCAAGGGATTCGAATGAGGTTCAAAAGCAAAAAGATGAATTGAGAAAGAGGAAAAGGGATTTATAAGATATTCTAGAAGGGATCAAAAGGATTTGCTACGGACTTGTGCTCTCCAACACAAAACACTAAACCAACAAAAGAACTCCGGCAAACTCGTACAAGTAATTCTATATGCATGCAACAATTTATTTATAAATTGTTCTTAGTTTGACCTAGCATCTAAATGCTTCACACATTGCAAAAAAATTAAAAAGTTTGTATTTTTGGCTTCTCCAAAAACTCGGTTTGTCACACCAAGGGGTACAGACACTCCTATTCAGGTGGAGTGTGTAAGGTATCAAAAGGCTCTCTCATTCACATGATAGGTGATATGAATTCTGTAAAGTTATATGTTCTTAGAGGAAGTACTTTACATGGTTCCGTCACTGCTGCTACTGTTTCTAATGATGAACCAAGTAAAACTAATCTCTGGCATATGCGTCTTGGGCATATGAGTGAACTTGGTATGGCAAAATTGATCAAGAGAGACCTGCTAGATGGCTGCACTGTGGGTAAGATGAAGTTCTATGAGCACTGTGTTTTTTGTAAGCACAAGAGGGTAAAATTCAATGCATCTGTTCATGCCATCAAAGGTACACTTGATTATGTACATGCTGATTTGTGGGGGCCGTCTCGTAAGCCCTCTTATGGTGGTGCTCGTTACATGCTTACCATTATTGATGATTACTCTAGAAAAGTGTGGCCTTACTTTCTAAAAAATAAAGATGATACTTTTGCTCCTTTTAAAGAGTGGAAAGTTATGATAGAAAGGCAAACTGAAAAGAAGGTAAAATTGCTTCGTACTGACAATGGCGGTTGTAACACCCCAGGTGTTTGTCACTAGTTAAGCAACGGGTTTAAGCTCAACCATGACATGTTAAGTGGTGTTGGAGATGTCAAGGTCAAACCTATGGAAATAAGCCCCACCTAAACTCGGATATTGCACCCTTGCTTTACATATAGGCCCTTTTCAAGATATATGATTGGCTAGTGTTATTGGAATATCTTCATGTGTCACATCAATACACATCTATATGGATCACTGGAAAAGTTTCATGAAATTTGGAATCAAAAAGTCACATGAAATGATAAGTTATATCCTTATTGGAATGACTTTACTAAGTGCTTGAATTGCAATATTAAGTGAATGGAAATGTAGGTCATCAACCAAACCTTGCAACCTTGCCCAAATGACTCTAATTGAACTCTACAATAAAAGTCATGAAGGGTTCATGTTGAGCGGAGGACAAGAAAATACCTCCGTCGGTCTAAAACTTGGATTTAAGTTTTACCGTGATGCTACTTTGACCTGTGTTGACCAATCACTTATAGTGCTTGCATGGTGTTGCACCTTAAATCAAAGTTGAAGTTTGAGTAGAGTAGAACAAACTTTGTTTAATGGTCAAGAGCTAGATCAGCTTTGAAGCAAGTCAAACCGAGCCCTCAAGTTAGAATCCATGGCCGTTTTGGAGCTCAAAAATTTGGCTAAGTCCCTAATGGACAGAACCTGAATTTTCAGTTTCGTGTACCGCACTTTAGGTCCTTCTATCTCTCTAACTAGGCCTAATTAGACTGTGAAGCTTTAATAAAAGTTGGAGCTGGTATGTATATCTACAACTTTTATTAATAGAGTTTTTGCTAACTCGTCGTGGTTTAGGAGCTACGGAGGCACGAAGTATGGGTTTCAGTGGTATGTTTGAGGTAGAATTGGAAATTTGAAATTGATGAACAGTGCCGACACCGTGCAGAGCTGCAGGCCGCATGCTCGCCTCGCTGCTTGCATGGCCGCCAGGTCGCCTCCTTGCCTGCTCTAGTAAAGGACCGGCACACTCTTCTCAACTCTCTGTCTCTCATTTCCCCTTCCCTCTCCTGCTCTCTCCAAGCCGACACAAAGCCGCTGCCGCTGCCACGAACGACGCTACTGCTTGAGCTCCATCACCGCCGGCCACTCTCTCACAGTCATCCAGATAAGGCCGGTGCTAGCTCCGTCGTCGCCTCCTCCCTTGTCCTGTGCCGCTTTGCCAACCGCGCCGCTGCCCTCGCCATGCCGCTGCTGCACGTGCTATCCTACAGCCATGGCCGCCCGTGGGAGCTTCGTGGCCATGCCGCCGGTGGCCAGCTCGGGCCGACATAGTGCCAGTCGTAATTCATAGGAAATTCGTAAAATAGCAAATGAGGACTTTTTGGAATCCTTGTGAAATTATCTATGCATTAGATCTATAATATGGCATGTTTTAGTTTCAATATTTTGCGGTAAAAATAGATTTGTGTAGTAAGGTTGTAATGCTGGTTGAATTTGTTATTTTCCATAACTGCAGATCTAGGGCTCCAAATGGAGTGAAATTTTTGTGGCATGCTACTCATGTGATAGTTGATGTGTGGTAAAAATTTCATGAGTATTGAATGAAGTATGAGTGAGTTATTGGTTTATCTCGCTATCACATGATTTCTTGCTTTAGCAACTTGTCTTTTTCATAGAGGTTGCTATACATATTAAAATGGAGTAAAATTTGTACAATATACTATTGAGAGGATATGTGAGCCACTGTAATTTTTTATAGAATTTATTGTATACTTTTGGTATATGTTCATTAAGTCACCTTGTTATCTAAAATAAATTAAGAAATGCATTAAAAGAATTTATTTGGTCATGGACACTAGGTTTTCTGGTGTTCTTTAGTCATGTGTGACATGTTGGTAAAGTTGGTTTTGCCTAATTATGTGTTTGCAACATAAGTTAATATTTATTTTCTTGCAAATGTGGTTTATGAACAGATCTGGGAACTTAGCAAAGTTCTTCATGATAAGGTGCTTTGTTGTGAAACTTGTTTATACAAAAGTTGTAGATAATTTATGTATCTAGCTGCTGTTAAAATTTGGTGTCCTTTGGCCAAGTAGTTTAAGAGTTACAGTTGTTTAAAGTTAGGTTTCAGAAATAGCTGCTCTCTGTCAATTGTTGACCAGTTTCTGTAAATATATAATTTCGACCCACTTAACTTGAGAATCATGCTACGATGATTAAAGATGAATTGTAGAAAATTCCATAAGCTTTCCAGAATGTCTTGTTGCATGGCTATTGGATTTGTATAACTTTAGTTATGATCCAAACATGAAGCTGTTGTTTCCAGTCCTAAAATAGACATATGCTAGTTGTGGTTGTTTACTCCATGTGTTGCTAAGTGTGGCTTATGCCCTTGTTGATGGTCAAGTTATGATACTTGTGACCTTGTTAAACTTGGGTCATGCTTGATGTGCTTGCTCTCTATAGTTAGTTGTGTGATGTTAGTTAAATAGCTATTGGTGTCTATGTCTTGCATAATCTTGTGTTTGCCTTGAATGCTTATGTGATGCATCTTGTGTTACCATTCATCACATTCATACACATGCATCTTGCATCTCATTTAGGTACGCTAGATGAACCACATGAAGGATGTGATGTGGAGCCGAAATCAAAGATTTGGTTTGGTGGATCTATCCTGAAGATGGAAGGACTAAGCAAGTGCTAGGACGGAGATGTCACCAGGACGGTGCAAGCTAACTGAACTGACTTGTGTCGGATCCCAGGCAAGCCCCGGAGCATTCTAAGTCTCCCATATTTTTACAAATATCTTGAGTATCTTTTATTGTTGATGATGCATTAAGTATAGGAATTGGTTGGAACCAATTGTTGCATTATATCCTTACCTTGTCCAGATAAAATCATGTGAATCCTAATTAAGTGTAGGATCGAATGATGCTTAGCTATGCATAGACCGGTAGAAGTCGGGTGATTTACTGTCACCTGCGAGATGTAGGATGAGCTCTGGTCATGGTTGGCTATATTTGCTATCGTGGAAAAAGAACCATGTGTTAATAATGAATGGAGACCGGACGGGATGACGGTAGTGCAGCAACAAGGCATGGAGGTCTTGGGTGTGAATCTATCCCCGTCTGTGTCATTTAAGGACCGATTCACTGTACGTCCTCAGGTCATGTTGAACGCAGCCTAACACTTAGCTGGCCGGATAAGTCGTTCCGACCGCGAAGCCTAGTAGCTCGACTCAGGCCAGGGACGCGAGCAGTGGTGTGCATTCTGGAGGTAGTAAGGATGTGCGGAGGGCCATTGGCATAAGTCCAAGGCGGGTTAGAGTCCCGAACAACCTTGGCAGAGTGGTTCTCTGAGAATGTCGATCTGTTCGGACTCGCGACTCCTGAATCATACCAAAGGTGACTCGTTTGCGACCCTGACGGGGGAAGCAGGGTTTGTGTTTAGGAATACCCCTCCAGCTGGATAGGAATCGATTCGAATCACCGTCTCTCCCGGATAGTGAGAACTTGACTGAGCAGCGGCAACGTAGATTCACTAAATTTAAAGATATGGTTAAATGATGATGATGATAATGACAATGAGCCATGAAATACCTGATATGGTTATTATTGTTTGTAACTTAATCAAGTGATTGATTAGTACAGGTGCTAATATAGATGGTAGGTAATGGCTAAAAGTCACTGCTAGTACAGGTGAATAATGCTAATGGTTACTTAAGCTTTTATGCAAAAAGGTTGTCCAGCCAGATCCACTAAATTAAGCTATGCATGATCCTTGGTGTCATTTGTTTTGGTTTCCGACGGGTAAGTCTGGCTGAGTACATTCGAGTACTCAGGGTTTATCCCACCATGTTGCAGGTGGAGTTCTTGGCCTGTTGAAGATGGTAGCTAACTGCCGGTGGGCTCGGTGATTCTATAGTTACTTCTCATCTATATATTTTTTGTCGGATGATGTCACTTATGCTAGCAATATATTTAGAACTTATATTAATGTAATCATTTGAAAGTTATGTTGTTTTCACTAAGCGGTTTTAAAACCCAAACTTGTACTTTTATTTGTGAACCCTTATGTAATATTATTTTCGCTGCAACCCTGTGTATGTGATGTGTATTTGCTTAATCACGCGATCTTGGTTGTGATGTTGATTTACCGAGGTCTTTCGGGACACTCGGCGGACTACCGGATTTATATAAGTGAAAGTATGTGTGTGTCAACGTGTTAGTGGGGACAGCCGTACTTGATCTTGTATAAATTGGGCTGTTCTATCACAGCGGTGAATTCTGTTCAGATGCTTTTAATGATTACTGCAGGGAAGAAGGCATTGTCAGGCACCACACCATCCCGTACACTCCTCAGCAAAATGGTGTGGCTGAGCGCATGAACCGAACCATCATCTTGAGGGCTCGTTGCATGCTGTCCAATGCTCGTATGAATAGGTGTTTTTGGGTTGAGGCTGCTAACACCGCCTGTTACTTGATCAACCGACCACCTTCTATCCCACTTAATAAGAAAACTTTCATTGAGGTATGGTCTGATATGTCTGTTGATTATTCACAGTTGAGAGTTTTTTGTTGCACTACTTATGTTCACGTTGATAATGAAAAGCTAGAACCTAGAGCCATTAAGTGTCTGTTTCTTGGTTATGGTTCTGGAGTTAAAGGATATAAGTTATGAAATCCTGAAACTAAAGACTTTCATGAGCAGGAACGTTGTTTCCAATGAATCTGTTATGTTTAATGACAGCTTGTCCACATATGTTTCACCAGTTGGTTCTGATGAGAAGCAGGAACATGTTAGCGTGCAGGTGGAGCACGTAGATGATCAGGAAACTGAAATTGTTGATAACAATGTTCATGATATTGTTCAGCACTCACCTCCTGTTTTGCAGCCTCAAAATCAGTCTATTGCATATCGCAGAACAAAGAGTTGTGGACCTCGTCCACGTTTAATTGAGGAATGTAATATTGTTTATTATGCCTTTAGTTGTGCTGAACAGATTGAGAATATTCATGAGCCGGCTATGTACACTGAAGCTGTTGTTTTTGGTGACCGCGAGAAGTGGATTTTCGCTATGCAAGAAGAGATGCAGTCACTTGAGAAAAATGGCACATGGGATATTGTGTGCTTGCCTAAACACAAGAAGGTCGTTCATTGTAAATGGATCTTCAAAAAAAAGGAGGGTTTGTCTCCTAGTGAGCCTCTAAGATTTAGGGCAAGGTTAGTAGCAAAAGGTTTCAGTCAGATTTCTGGCGTTGATTATAATGATGTGTTCTCTTCAGTTGTAAAGCATAGTTTAATTCATATATTTTTTGGTATTGTTGCTATGCGAGATCTTGAGCTTGAGTAGTTAGATGTAAAGACTGCGTTTCTACATGGAGAGCTCGAGGAGGAGATATACATGGACCAGCCAGAAAGGTTCATAGTACCTGGTAAGGAGGATCATGTTTGCAAATTAAAGAGGTCCTTATATGATTTGAAACAGTCTCCTCATCAATGGTATAAAAGGTTTGATTCTTTTATGATGTCACATGGTTTTAAGAGGTCTGAATTTGATAGCTGTGTATACATTAAATTTATTGATGGATCACCTATATATTTGCTGTTATATGTTGATGATATGTTGATTGCTGCCAAGAGCAAGAAAGAAATCACTACGTTGAAGAAACTGTTGAATAGTGAGTTTGAGATGAAGGATCTTGGTGCTGCTAAGAAGAGTCTAGGTATGGAAGTTACAAGAGACAGAAATTTTGGTTTGTTATTTCTTAGTTAGCAAAGTTACATTAAGAAAGTTCTTCATCGTTTCAATATGCATGATACAAAGTCTGTTAGTACTCCTATTGCTCCTCATTTCAAATTATCAGCTTTACAATATGCTAGTACGGATGAGGATTTTGAGTACATGTCAAGAGTTTCATATTCTAGTGTTGTTGGTTCTTTGATGTATGCCATGGTTTGCTCTCGTCCTGATTTATCATATGCTATGAATTTGGTTAGTAGATACATGGCTAATCCTGGTAAAGAATATTGGAATGTTGTTCAGTGGATTTTTAGGTACATTCGTGGCACAACAAATGCTTGTTTGAAGTTTGGCAGGACTGATAAGGGACTCACTGGCTGCGTGGATTCAGATTTTGCTGCTAATTTGGATAAGAGAAAATCTCTCACAGGTTATGTGTTCACTATTATTAGTTGTGCTGTGAGTTAGAGGGCAACATTGTAGTCCGTTGTTGCCCTATCTACCACTGAAGCATAATACATGGTTATTGCTGAAGCATGTAAATAATCAGTTTGGTTGAAAGGTTTGTTTGCTGAGCTTTATGGAGATGATTCTTGCATTAATTTATTTTGTGACAGTCAAAGTGCTATATGTCTCACTAAAGATCAGATGTTTCATGAGAGAACGAAGCACATTGATGTTAAATACCATTATGTTCGCGATGTGGTCGCGCAAGGTAAGCTGAAGGTATGCAAGATAAGCACACATAATAATGCTGCTGATATGTTGACAAAGCCAGTTCCTGTTGTTAAGTTTGAGCTTTGCTCAAGCTTAGTTGGTATAATTGTTTAACCCAAGAGGCTATTTTGGCATCGAAAGTATTTCTTTGTTGTTTCAGGGTGAAGGTTCGTTTTATGCTACAAGAAGGAATTTGTCTCAAGATGGAGTTTATTGAGTTGTGATTCAAATTCAGTTATGTACAAGATAAAGGCTAATTTCTGCCGGAGCGAAGCGAGGCCCGTCGCCGGGAAGCTTAGGCCGAAGCGAGCCCCCCGCGGTACGGATCGTCACCTATTAGGATTTTTTATCTATATATAATTCATGTAAGCCGTCGTCTTGGGATAAGAAAAATTATAAATCTCCGACGTTTGTAACCTCACCCGATATAGTGAAGATTTACTGGCTGATGCCCGTGGTTTTTCCTTTCACCTTGAGAGGGTTTTCCACGTTAAAATCTCGTGTCTCATGTACTTGATCTATTGTTCTTTGTCATTTATATTGTCTATCGTTTATAACGGTAGCACGTGGCGTAATCGCGGCATGCAGGCCGCACGTTTCGGGACCCATCTCAACGACACGAGGAGATGGTGACCGGAGCACAGCGTGCGGGCCGTGGGTCGCAGATGCACGGCCGGTGGCATAGCGTGGCTGAGGGGAAGTCGGAGCGCCGCATGCAGGCGGCATCGTCTCAGCGAACCAGGCAATATCAGCGAAAGCAGTGCAGAAGATGTTTGCGGAGGGCAATAGGCAACGATTGAACAGCATACTGGCCGCGGTGGTCGTGCAGGACCGATGAGGTGATACTGGCATGCAGGCCAGGAGAATGATCGATTAATTTGATCGCAGCAACTTCGTGTCTCGCGATTCGGCAGACGTGCCTGCGGCCATAGATTTGCCGGCATCATCACGCTTGACACAACATGATATAGTCATAGCCCTAGCTATCCTCGACATCACAAGGTCATGTGATGGTTGCCTCCAGCGGAGCACTTGCCGTGTGCATGGATAAACTCTTACGTACAGCTTACTGCATGCATTTTTTAATTAACCCTACATGCAATCTGTTATATACCGTTGATGCGATTCAAGAATGCGAATATGAACAAATCAAAATATCTCGTTCAATGATCGAGACCAGTCTGCAGGACATGATTATTTTATGTACCTCGTAAAGGATGCCAAATTGATCTACCTCGCGTGCCGCATAGGGCAGTGGTTAATAGATATATACCACGTAGGTCGTTTGGCATTGTCGTAGAACTGTCTGCTTGACAGTGACGGTGCATATCGATGTAGTGCAGATCGGTAGCAAGTAGAGGTAGCAGATCTGTTCTACTAACAACGTCGGGATGTCGACGCCATAGAAGTAGTCGCGGCGGTACATCGACGCGAGCGTCGGCATCGAAGATCGGCGACGGCTTCAACGACGATGTCGACGTAGAGCTTGTCGTGCTGATAACGTGTTATAAAATATGTTACCAGCGGTTAGAACCTTCCCCTCTCCATCTCTCATAAAAAACACAGTAGATGAAAGTAGAGAACAAATAGACATAAGATAAGGAGACTATTATTTATTTCTCTGAATATTGATTATTACAACATAGAACTCCCATGTATATATAGTCCTACCAAGATTTAAGAGTTTTGGTAAAAACCCATGTACAAATAGGCTAGAATTAGGATTTCTTGCTTTCTTTTTCTTTTAAAATAGAGTCCGATGTTGTACAACACAGACAACCGCTAAGGGCAGAATTTACTTTGTGCCGCGGCAGCGCCTTCATTCTACCATGGAAAGCGTTTGTCTTCGTCACCGTATATTGATACCGACGAGGGAGAGTGAATAGCGGTGACCAAAGGCTACCTTCATCGATTTGGACTAATTACCCGTGGCGGGGACAAGCCACGTCCAATTGATTACACACTTGCCGAGGGAGAAGCTTCGCGAGTAAAATAGGAGATTAGAAAAAACTTATTTATTAAAAACGACAAGAAGTCGATTTGGCTAAAACGCACTTTTGCGAACCTGGTTTTATTTGTGTTGGAATTTGTTGCTCTGTACAAACAGAGATTTAGGGGCAGTTAGGCAAAAACGAGTTTATAGGATTCTAGTTTTCACAAAACCAAAGATTCAAACAACCCCTAAAGGCTACTTTGGCAGGATATGGTAAGGACACCCGTATTTAGTGACTTATAAACTAGCTCTAAACATTTTTTTATATTTTAATAGAAGAGAGAAAAAACTAGCTCTTAATCAAGAGCTAGACTCTTGCACACATTTTAAGATCATCTGAGAGTGTCTGATGGACCTAATCATGCTACGAGACATTGTTAAAAGTTAACACTATTAGAAAGATTAGCTTAGAGCTAATAACTAGCTCTTATAATTGCGGGGTTCCTAATTAACCCTAGAGTACAACCCGCAACCCCTAAGGGCTACTTTGGCAGCATATGGTAATTACCTTTGGGAGTACAACCCGCAAGTGGATTTCTTTTGAGAAATCGATACAATGTAATTCATGCAAAATTTAATTCTAGTAGCACCAAATGCCCAACCAAGCTAATCCATTCATCACCAAGTCAGATAGTCATCTCCATCCACACATCTAGATGCATAATGAAAAATAAAACAGGATACTAATTTTTTGACCAAGAACTTTGGCACTACAATAAAATGTGGTTTAACTCCTTTTCATAATCAGTCTTCCGGAAAAAAAAACTCCTTTGCATAAGCTTCTCACATAGGCACTGCGTCTGCATTTTTCTTATCAAATCATACATTGCTTCCACCAAGAGCTCTGCAAGTAAACACGAGGAAAACCATTAGCAGGTAGAGAATGAATGAAGCTAACAATGAGCCTGTTCGCTTATTGGTTTCAGTCAGGGCTTATCAGCCAACCAACAGTGTTTTTCTCTCACAACAAATCAGCATCAGCCGGGCTTATCAGCCCAGAAACCAACCAGCGAACAGGCTGAATATTGTGCCATTCTGACACTGCTACAGCACAAATTAGTTTGCATCAAACTAATCTAGTGCTGATTAGTACGGGAAGAGACATACCTAATCTTGCGCTTGATCCAAATAAAGCGAACAGTTTGGTTTTTGTTTTCATGAATATCTCCCTATTTATCTCAGTTTTGAAGATATCCAAAGCATACGACTTCCCATCAGTAGTAAGTCCAACCATTGAGTCCACTTCATCAAGACACTTCTGAACTGAAAATTCTTCGTCTTGCCTCTTCTTTTCATTGAGAGCTTCCATGGTTTTGCTTGTTTGCCTCTTCTTGAACTCCACATAATCCTCAATAGCAGAACCAATATGACTTTGCTTAGCTTTTTCCCACCACTTGCTCCTTGCACAAAATCTTGATTGAGCGGGGCAGACTGAGCTTCATTATCGGCCTCATTATGTGCACTTGAGACATACAGCCCATCAAAACTAGCAAATGGATTTGTACCAAAGTCAGAGGCACTTCTAGAGGAGCAAGTGGAGTAGGAGGAGCAACTGGAGCATGAGGAGGAGGTTCTAAATATATTCAGCCTCCATCCTAAATTCTTCCTTGCACCAATTCTCGTGTCCTTCAAGGATCTCTTTAACTTTTTTAGCACCAGTAACAAAAGACGTGTGCTCAGGTGTTTCCTCTTCTTGGAGAAAGGGCACAACAGCAGGGAGAAGAATAAAGAATAGCTCATCATCATCTTCTTCTTGTTCCAACAAAAAATTCCTAGCATCCTCCTCCCAAGAGGCCATCATCTAGTGTTACATATATAAAATTATATCATTACATATATAAACAAGTAGAGAAAACAAGTGTTAAAAGTCTTAATAAGTCAGAAGCACCTTATCATTTTTTATAGCATTCTACAGCAGCACCTAATCATTTTTTATAGCATTCTACAGCAGCACCTAATCATCCAGGCAGCACCTACTCATCCAGGCATGGAGGGCCATTCAATAAAAAAACAGAGCAATACATTGTATTAAAGCTGCAAGTTTGGTGGGTCCATGGAAGTTAACCAAAAAAACAGCAAACCACATATATAGGAATAGTACTATATAAGAAAAAAAAACTTATACTAGATTACTAGGTGGAGGTAGAGTCATCAAGCCTGAAAGTTTGGTGGGTCCATGGAAGTTAACCAAAAAACAGCAAACCACATATATAGGAATAGTACTATATAAGTAAAAAAAAAACTTATACTAGATTACTAGGTGGAGGTGGAGTCATCAAGCCTAAAGAAACAAGAATGTCATTCAAGATCATTCACTTTAAAAAAACAGAAAGACAATTCAGTTAACAGCACATGTCATTCAGTTAACAGCACTAGGAGTTCTCCACTTGCTGGTCCACTAACATGTAACCAATGTTAGCTAATCTACTGCCACCTTGTGTGAACACAGCAGAGGAAGACGGCGCCGACTTAGCTGCCTGATGTGTGTGAACACAGCAAGGGAAGGCGGCGCCGACTTTGCCCCCCTGTTGATACAAGATGGCAGTCAGAGGTGCAAAAAGCGCCAGACGGTTCACCTACTGAAGATCAGAGAGGAAAAGGCGGTGGCGGGCGCAGAGTCAGCCTGTCAAAGTTATCTAGTTATTGTGCGGCATGGACGCCGCACATGGACTAGATAGTTAGAGTTGTATAAATAGACATGTATGGCAACTCAAGAAAGAGAGCTCAGATTTGCCATCACACGACAGGCTTCGCCAACGTTGTTGCCTTGTATTGTGCGCGTGCTTGCTCTGTTCTCCCTTCCTCTTCTAGCTCGATCCGTAGTGTGTGGGTACGGACAACGCCGGATGTGGTAGTCCGCACGGCTAGTGGGTGCTCGGCAACACTAAGCGGCGTGCTTTCGGCGAGACCGACAAGTGCTCCACTTGCCTAAGCCGGTGGTCGGCAAGATCGGTGGAGTGGTTTATTGTCGTGAGCCGGTGATCTGTGAGACCAACGGAGTGATCGGAGATCATCTCGATGGTCGGGAGGCTAAGCGTGGGCCAACAAGTGGTATCGGAGCCGCATACAAGCGTCGTCGTCATTCTAACCGATGGCGGCGACAAAGCGGTTCGGAGTTGGGCGACGGCGATGTAACGCTTGTCGTCGTGGCTGCCCAACCAAGACGGAGGTAGTTGTTCGCGACGCAGTGCGGGAGGTCAAGCGGCACCACTTGGCCGACGCCGACTCGCACTAACTATGGAGAGTGGTCGGTGACCATGAAGGTCAAGCTTCGAGCCCGTCGGCTCGGAATGTTGTTGACAAGGGCACCGACGTGGAAGAAGACGACATGTCGTGATGGAGGCTATACTCATTCGCTTGTCGGCGGAGTATAGGGAACCGTTGGGGACGAAGAGCTCAGCTAAGGAGGCGTGGGAGGCCATTGCGGCGATGCATGTCGGTTCCGACCCGCGCAAAGAAAGGCAACGGCCAGCTTACGAGGCGAGAGTACGCAAACCTCAAGTTCAAGGATGGTGAAACGGTGGAGGACTTCTCCTCTCGCTGCGCAGACGCTCATTGTCGACGAAATATGGTCGGCGATCCACCGAGGGGGTGCCCATGGTGGTAGATTATCGGTAGGATGCGTGTGATCCGGAACCGGATGGTGACACAAAGCGCGAGACAAATGATTTAGACGAGTTCGGGCCGTCTGTCGGTCGACGTAATACCCTACGTCCTGTGTCTTTGGTGTATTGTATTGAGATGTATCTGATTAACCTCCTTGGGAGTACATCCTCTAGGGGACCCTTGTCTCTCCTTATATACTCCAAGAGACAAGGTTATAAGTAAAGTATCCAATTTGGTACTATTATAATATCTAGTACAACTTATAATCTTGATGTGCACGCCTTGATCTTACGGGCCGGGCCACCTCGGATGGTGCGGCCCATGTACCATCTTGTGGTACCCGGGGGTCTATCCCCCACAGCTAGTCCCCGAGCGCCATGTATTCTGATGCGACACGCCATTTCAACCTTCTCCGAACAAGTGAGGCTTGAGTTCTTGACATCTCCGACCACCGTTGTCATGGGAGAAGGAGGTTGTCCAAGAATGTATGGTGCTCTTAAGAAGAAAGAAAAAGATTTCCGTCCTGAAAAGTGTGCCCACTTGTATTTCTAAAAAGAAATGTAAGTGCGTCCTGAAGCGTAGCGTCCTTGATCATCAGAGGCGTAGAGGTCGAAAAACAAACACATTCACCGCAAGGTGAAGTTTGCCCACTTAGTCCCCGAGCCTGGTAGTAGGTGACGTAGGCACGTGGTGCCAGGGTCTAAAAAGAATTCCCGATTATGTTGAGAATCCAACCGTCGACAAGAGCGATACAAGATGCACGGCAGTGCATCGCGTACCGATGTAGTCCCCGGGCTTGCTGGAAGGCGAGGTATGAGCCTTGTAGCAAGGTCTAAATGAGAAAGAATATCCCCAACTGTATGCGAGTTGCCTGTCGCATGTAGTCGAGATGCGAAGTCCCCGAGCCGTGGTCGGAGAGTGGTCGAGGCAGTCCCCGAGCATAGGTCGAGGAGCAAGCGACGAAGTCCCCGAGCCATGGTCAAGGCAGTCCCCGAGCACAGGTCGAGGAGCGAGCGACGAAGTCCCCGAGCCGTGGTCGGAGAGTGATCGAGGCAGTCCCCGAGCACAAGTCGAGGAGCGAGCGACGAAGTCCCCGAGCCGTGGTCGGAGAGTGATCGAGGCAATCCCCGAGCACAGGTCGAGGAGCGAGTGACGAAGTCCCTGAGCACAGGTCAAGGAGCGAGCGATGAAGTCCCCGAGCCCAGGTCGAGGAGCGAGCGACGAAGTCCCCGAGCCGTGGTCGGAGAGTGACCGAGGCAGTCCCCGAGCACAGGTCGAGGAGCGACCGACGAAGTCCTCGAGACATGGTCGGAGCTCAGCAGAGCTGCTCGAGATGTGGTCGACGTGGTCGGAGCTCGGAGTGGTCTGGCGAGAAGTCCCAGAGCACGGAATGGTCTGGCGAGTCCCCGAGCATGAGCGTGGTCTGGCCAGAGTCCTCGAGCACCGTAGTGGTCTTGGCGAACCCTGAAGCATGAGCTCGCTGACCGAACTGTGTTCCTGAAAAATAAACACGGAGAGCGGTAGTACATGATGGTGTACGAAATATATTGACCTCTCTATAGGAGGTGAAGTGAACACTTGGTGTTCGGTTGGCGATGAATTATACTTGGTGTAATATTCGAAAAATAACACTAGCTGTTTTTAGCCCTTTTGTTGTGTAGTGGCGTAGCGCGATGTATTAACTCGTCTGAAGAATGCGCCGCCACCGGTGACCAACATCTCGTAGTAGCGAGGTGCGAGAACGCCCGCGTAGAGTGCCGATGTTACCAAGGAGCGACTGCCGACTACCCGTAGCGCAGAGGGCAGACTCTCATGCACGCGTGGGGTGGAGCCGGAGACAGTGCCGGCTCTGGGATTCTCAAGCAGGAAGGAAAACGTATCGGCGAACCGTTGTAAAAACTTATACATGTTTTGGACTGTATGTATGGAGAAAATTCGACGCGGAGCGCACCCTAAGGGTGGTCGGCGGAGGTGTACGATGATCCAAGAAATTTTCAATTAAAACTAATACTTAGCTTTGACGACCGGTGGGTGTAGTCGGTGTGTTGCGATGTTCGAGAGATGGCTTGACGTGTCGTTGGCGATGAAGTTGTCCAGTCCTCGAGCTTTTCGACCTGTCGCCATGACTGTGGTCGCGATCGTCGTAGAGCCGTTCTTCGCGACGATCATCATTACGACGTGGTCTGGTGGTCGATGTGGTCGGAGCTCGGCAGAGCCACTCGGGACGTGGTCTGGTGGTCAGAGCTCGACGGAGCCGCTCGGGACGTGGTCGACGTGGTCCGTGGTCGACGTAGTCGGAGCTCGGCGGAGCCGCTCGAGACGTGATCGACGTGGTTCGTGGTCGACGTGGCTGCTCGATCAGTTCGGTGGTCGGAGCTCAGCAACGTGCGGAGTCGTGGCGTAGCTTGATGAAGTCCAGAGCACGGGTTGAAGTTGTCGGCGTCGATCCCGTTGATGTCGAAGTCAAAAAGCGTCGAAGTAGAACTGTGTTCCTGGGGCGAAGCGCATGGCCTCGACGTCCGCTGGTGGAGACTTGGATAAAGACGGCTTGCTTGTATGGTCCATGGTCTTCGTATGCATGGTGCTGTAGATGCACGTACATGCAAGCGTTCGTGTATGAATAAACTCCTGATTGCTTGCATGCCGGATTGGGTCATGTCGTGAAGATGTCGGACTCTTGTCGTAGCAGAGGCAATCAGCGCGGAAGCCGAAGCCCCCGTCGTGTTTGAGTTGGAGTCGGACGTGGTTCGGATGACCTGTTCATGCGTGTATATACCCGTATACGCCTTGGCGTTGCTTGCTTGCGTCGGCTACATGGTGATGTTGTCGTACGTCCTTGCCTGCTTTGCCTGCTTTGCTTCGTGTTGATCTGATGCCGTAGTCCACGGGCGCGAGAGGTTGCCGAGCATCGCCACGAGTGAGCAAGAGGCGTGGCCGAATATACAACGTATATGCACAAACATGAATACGTGTAGCTCCTCATTGCTTGCATGGTTGTAGTAGTCTAATGCCCTCTTGCATGTAGATCGTACATCCATCTTGCTTGCTGACGTCATCTTGGACGGTGCTGTAGATTGATTCTACGTTTACCTTTTTGATTGGTTGTTGAGCTTTCGATTGAATGAGATTAGGATTTCGACAGCGAAGTGCTCGGCGGTAGGACCCGACGCTGGACTGGGCTGCTGCTGTATGACGCAAAACCATGCCGCCGAACAGGGGCTGCCGCCCGCCGCTAAACTCCACGCACGAAAGCGTGAAGTTGCGTAATCAGGCACGAGTCCTGTTGCGCATAGCCACGAGTCGCTTCGTGACGCTGAGTCTGAGGTCGTCGGCGACGGAAGCAGATCGCGATGCACAATGTCGAGGGATGCCGGGTTGACGACAGGAACAGTGACCGAGTTGTGGACGAGGATCGCCGCGGGAGCGACGACGGTGACGATGTTGTTGCGCATGACGTTAAACGCCGCCACCGAATCGTTGTAGATGTTACTGATGTTGAGGTCCATCTGGCTCGTCAAAGATCAGCGCGCACACCCCCTACCTGGCGCGCCACTGTCGACGAAATATGGTCGGCAGTCCACCGAGGGGGGTGCCCGTGGTGGTAGATTATCGGTAGGATGCGTGTGATCTGGAACCAGATGGTGACACAAGGCGCAGAGACAGCGATTTAGACAGGTTCGGGCCGTCTGGTCGACGTAATACCCTACGTCCTGTGTCTTTGGTGTATTGTATTGAGATGTATACAGATTAACCTCCTTGGGTCTGTCCTCTAGGGGACCCTTGTCTCTCCTTATATACTCCGAAGAGACAAGGTTATAAGTAAAGTATCCAATTTGGTACTATTATAATATCTAGTACAACTTATAATCTTGATGTGCACGCCTTGATCTTACGGGCCGGGCCACCTCGGATGGTGCGGCCCATGTACCATCTTGTGGTACCCGGGGGTCTATCCCCCACACTCATCAGCAAGCTGAAGAGCCACGGCGTCACCATCAACGAAGAGGAGGCGGTCTCCAAGTTCCTCCACTCCGTGCCGGCAAAGTACATCCAGATCGCTCTATCCATAGAGACGATGCTGGACTTGTCCACCCTCACCATCGAGGATGTGGCAGGCCGTCTACGGGCGGTGGACGAGCGCCTGGAGCAGGCGACAGCAACGAAGGACAGCAGGAAACTCCTGCTGACGGAAGAGGAGTGGGCTGCTCGACGAAACTCCGGGAAGGCAGCCTCCTCCAGTCGCGGTGGCAACGGCAAACATCGCGGCAAGGCTTCTTCGGTGAAGAAGCAAATCGACTCCAACGCCTGTCGGTGTTGCGGGAAGATGGGCCATTGGGCACGGGAGTGCCCAAATCGCAAGAAGGAAAAGAAGACTCAGGCTCACCTGGCGAAAGCCGATGACGAGGATGAGGCTACTATCCTTATGGCGACGTTCTGTGCACTACACGACGTCGAGGCCATGGAGAGGGAAGAGGCAACGACGGTGGAAGGATCTAGCAAGGCCCTGAAGACCGTCAACCTCGACGAACCACGCACCCAAGTCCATCTTGGGCATGTGGGCGTCGACCAGGAGCAGCGGTGGTATCTGGACTCTGGTGCCAGTAACCACATGACGGGCTCTAAGGACTCCTTCTCCGAGCTCAACGGCGATGTTACCGGTACGGTGAAGTTTGGTGATGGCTCAAGGGTGGCTATCTAAGGGCGCGGCACCATCATCTTCAGATGCCAGAATGGGGAGCACCGTGCGCTAACGGATGTATATTACATCCCGCAGCTGCGTTCCAGCATCATCAACATTGGTCAGCTGGATGAGCGCGGTAGCGAGGTTCTGATCAAGGACGGCGTTCTGAGGATCAGAGACCGGGAGCAGCGACTTCTCGCCAATGTGAAGAGGTCCCTGAACCGGTTGTACCTGCTCGACCTGAAGGTAGAGCAGCCGGTTTGCCTGGCGGCAAGGCACTCCGAGGAACCGTGGATGTGGCATGCCCGGTTCGGACATCTCAGCTTCGACGCGCTTGGTCAGCTGGGGAAGATGGTCCGAGGGCTACCCTACATCAAACACGGAGGCAAGCTATGTGACAGCTGCCTGGCCGAGAAGCAGAGGAGGCTACCTTTCCCAAAGGCGGCCAAGTATCGCGCGAAGGAAGCTCTCGAGCTAGTTCACGGTGACCTCTGCGGGACGATCACGCCTGCTACATGCGGTGGTTGGCGGTACTTCCTTCTACTCGTGGACGATTGCAGTCGCTACATGTGGTCGCAACTCACGACGAAAGCAAGGACGAAGCGGCGGTGGCGATCAAGAAGTTCAAGACGCGCGCGAGGCCGAGAGCGGCAAGAAGCTCCTCGTACTCGGGGATCGATCGGGTGGCGAATTCACGCCGGTGGAGTTTGCCACGTCATGCGCGCGCGGATCAAGGTGTGGGGCAACATCACACCGCGCCGTACTCGCCACAACAGAATGGCGTGGTGGAGCAGCGGAACGAGATAAAGTGGTCGGCATGGCCCGATCCATGATGAAGGCCAAAGGATGCGGCAAAGTTCTAGGGAGAGGCGGTGACCACGGCGGTGTTCATCCTCAACCGCGCTCCAACCAAAGCCCTAACGGGCAAGACGCCGCTCGAAGCTTGGTGCACGGAGCAAGCCAAACGTGTCATTCCTCCGGACATTCGGTTGCATCGGCCACGCGGGGAAGACGGGAAGCCGAACCTCACCAAGCCGGAGGACAGAGCACACCCATGGTGTTCCCTGGGCTACGCTGGAGGGTACCAAGGCATATCGGCTCTATGACCCACGCGGAGACAAGGTGATCTCTCATGCGACGTTGTGTTCAACGAGGAGGCGACTTGGGACCGGCACGGTCCCGAGCTTGGGGAAGTGGGAGGCTTCACCAACACCTTCGTCGTCGAGCACTTGGTCATCCACAGTGGTGGAGACGCAGTGAACAGTGCCACGCACTCCGGGAGGAGCACCGAGCACTGGTGGTAGAGTCGAGCACTTCAGGGCAAAGGCGAGCACTTCAGAGGGATGCCGAGCACTCCGAGAGGTGTCGAGCACACTCGGAGGAATTCGAGCACACCAGAGTGGAGCCAGCGGTTCTCTGATGGCGGCGACCACTTCAGACAGTACCGAGCACTCTGTGGCGGAGCCAAGACGTCTTACTATGGTTCCGACCACTCCAAGATCGAGGTGGGCACTCCTACAAAGTGTGGCGAACACTGCAGGAGTTATGACGAGCAATCCGTAAGCGGTCTGCCGAGCACTTCGGGTGCTATCACGGGGCACTCTGGCGAAGAAGGAACTCCATCATCCCCCGATCGAGTTCGCCTCACCTCCAAGTGACATCACCGAGTTCATGGACGCCTACCACGAAGGTGAGGAGTTGAGGTTCCGCAGGTGGGACGACATCATCGGTGGCCACAGTCCCTCGTGTATGGCGGTAGGTCGCTCAACGACGCAGAGCCGCTACTTGTCGCGGCGGAGGAGAACCACCCACGTTCGCGCTTAGCCGAGCGCGCGATGGAAAGCTGGCGACGGGCAATGCTTTGGAGGAGATGAAGGCGATCGAGGAAAATGAGACTTGGCGGCTCGTCGATCCACCCCAAGGATGCCGTCCGATCAGCCTGAAGTGGGTGTACAAAGTCAAAAGGGACGAGCTCGGCGCCATTGTCAAGTACAAGGTGCGCCTCATCGCCCGAGGCTTTGTCCAACGCGAGGGCATCGACTTCGAGGAGGTCTTTGCACCAGTAGCACGCATGGAGTCGGTCCGTTTGCTACTTGCTTTGGCGGCAAAGCAAAGGACTGGCGCGTCCATCACATGGACGTTAAATCGGCCTTCCTCAGCGGCGAGCTAAGCGGAAAACGGTCTTCATCGAGGCAACCTCCGTGGTTCATTTGTCAAGGGAGAGGAGCACAGGTGCTCCGATTGCGAAAGCGCTCTACTGGTGAGGCAAGCCCCTCGAGCATGGAACGCCAAGCTTGACACCACGCCGGGCGAGCTTGGGTTTTAGAGTGCGCGCAATCGAGAGCACGCGCTCGCACGCGACGACGGGGAAGGAAGAACTTCGTGGTCGGCGTGTATGTGGATGACTTAATCGTCACCGGCGTGCGCGACGGAGAATATCAACAACTTCAAGCGAGAGATGGCAGCTTCGTTTCGAATGAGCGATCTCGGCGCTCTCTCCTACTACCTCGGCATCAAGGTGAGGCGGGGAAGGAGGAACTCACGCCGGGCAAAGCGCGTATGCCTCAAACTGTTGGAGAGGAGCGGCATGGTGGAGTGCAAGCCATGCGTGACTCCGATGGAGGAGCGGTGAAGTCGACGAAGGATAGCACCGCTGGCGAAAGTAGATGCAACACTCACCGAAGCATCATCGGTGTCTGCGCTACCTAGTCCACACAAGGCCGGACATTTGCGTTCACCGTGGGCTACGTCGGGCCGCTTCATGGAGGATCCCGAGAGATGATCATCGGGCTGCGGTAAAGCGGCTACTACGCTACGTCAAGGAGACGGTGAATCATGGAATCATCTTCCCAAAGGCTGGGGAAGTAGGCTGCAGCTCACGGTGTTCGGCCGATGCGAGACATGGCGGGGACATCGACGGACGACGGAGCACCTCTCGGCGTACTCGTCTTCCTCGGTCGATCCCAATTTCATGGCTATCATTGAAACGAGAAGGTGGTAGCGCTATCTCACGGCGATGCGTAGCACGAGCGCGCCACAATGGCGTGCCAAGTTGTATGGCTCTGGCCGG
This sequence comes from Miscanthus lutarioriparius, assembly GCA_904845875.1. Lineage (NCBI taxonomy): Eukaryota > Viridiplantae > Streptophyta > Magnoliopsida > Poales > Poaceae > Miscanthus > Miscanthus lutarioriparius. Next base: position 20,494,067 of record CAJGYO010000002.1, read on the forward strand.
TGCCGGGTGAGCTAACCGGCATGGAAGCTCACCCACCAACACTGATGGTGGACAACCAGCCCGCCATCGCCCTCACGAAGAATCCGGTTCTGCACGACCGGAGTAAACACATCGACGTGAAGTTCCACTTCCTTAGGGACTGCGTGTTGATGGAGGGCGATCGTCATCGAGTTTGTCAAACCGGTCGGCAACTCGTGGGCGCCCTCACCAAGCCGCTTCGGAAGACTTCGACTCACGGAGTGAAGGAGATGATCGGCATGGAGGGGTTACAAGGGTTAGCGGTGAGGATTAGGGGAAGATTATTAGCTAATCTCGCCACCTTGTGTGAACACAAGAGAGGAAGACTGCCGACTTACTTAGCTGCTGATGTGTGTGAATACAAGCAAGGGAAGGCGGCGCCGACTTTGCCCCCCCCTTTGATATCGATGAGCAGCCAGAGGTGTGCAGGCGCCAGACGGCTCACCACAAAGATCAGAGGAACAAAGGCGGTGGCGGCAGCAGAGTCACCTGTCGGGTTATCTAGTTCTTTGTGCGGCATGGGCGGCGCACATGGACTAGATAGTTAGAGTTGTATAAATAGACATGTATGGCAACTCGGTAAAGAGAGCTCAGATTTGCCATCACACGAGACGGGGCTTCGCCAACGCCTGTTGCCTTGTATTGTGCGTGCTTGCTCTGTTCTCCTTCCTCTTCTAGCTCGATCCGTAGTGTGTGGGTACGGACAACGCCGGTCACGTGGTGCGCAGACGGCTAGTGGGTGCTCGGCAACACTAGCGTGCTGCTAAAGCAAGACCGACAAGTGCTCCACTACTTTGAGCCGGTGGTCGGTAAGATCGGTGGAGTGGTTCATTGTCGTGAGCCGGTGATCCTGTGAGACCAACGGAGTGGTCTGGAGATCATCTCGGTGGTCGGGAGGCTAACTGTGGGCCAACAACCAACTACACCTGTGAATGTTCAAAAATTCAAGTATATTCAAACCTACTTGAACCCAATTTTAGTAACCTATGGCTTTTTTTATAGATAAAGAGTAACATATGGCTTACTGAACCAGCATCAAACACACATAAATGTTCAAAACTTGAAGATTGAATATAAAACCCAATAAAAGCAATTCATCAGTAACCTGACAATAAAAAACAAGAACATGCAGTAACATCATGCCTGTATGGTATGGCTGTATGGGATTGAACCAGGCATATAGCCGGCAGATGCAAAGCTGCTGCCAACTGAGATGTCTTCAGCAGCAATGCTGCAGCAAGTAGAATTCCGGCGACCCTGCAGGAGACAGCGATTAAAAAAACAAGTGTTAAAAGTTTGAAGAAGTCAAAGCATGTACACATTAGCAAACTGTTACTCCTACTAATCTGAAGTATTCTGCAGTAGGTACCAAATAGACAGCAGTACACATGTTCAGGATCATTGATCACTTGATTACTAGTCTAGTATACTAGTAGATGTTATGATGTTGGATTTCACATTCCATGATATTACTAGAACCAATCACTACTTGTTAAGGACTTAGAAGGCTTCAGGGGAAAGAAATCAATAATACCATTCAAGATACACATACCACTAGGATTAATCATTACTGCATAGCAGGTGACCATTACCGGTTCAAAAACCATCGTCCTACTTTGACAATGTGTGAGCGGCTTTTATCTACGTAAGAACAAAATAAAACGAGAGAATTACATGTATGGCCTTCAAAAAGTGTCTTTCTTCTATAGCCTCATTTTTTTCGAACTTACATGTAAGACCCAAAAACGAAATTCCCTTAGTTATATGGCCTTATGTCCATTTCTGTTAGCCTTCACCGTTAAATCTCTCATCTCAGAAACGCAAAATGTCCAAACTGCCCTTCCTTCTTTCCCTCCACTACACAGACTGCTTCTCGAATCGCATCGGGAAAAAAAAAAGTAGACAGAGGCGGAGGCCACCGAGCCATGGCCGACGACCCTAACTCCCTAGGCTTCCCGTCGCCGGCGGATAGCGGTGCGGTGCCGGATCCGGCCCGGCGCAGGAACCAGCCCGCGCGCAGCCGACCGTGCGTGGCCGCAGACAACCGCGCGGGGGAGGGGCGGCTGCCCGCCTGGTCTGGCTCGCCCAGCCGGAGATCGTCCTGGGTCGCGAGGAGGAGGCAAGGGGGAGGCGCCCGCGAGGCCGCAGCAGCTTGCCCGGCGGCCAGCCGTGGCCACCCCGGCGCGGCGGCTGCAGAGGGCCCGCGAGGAGGAGGCAAGGGGAAGCAAACGCGAGGCCGCAGCAGTTTCGTTTCAGTCAGTAACTGTATATTTGCATGTTCTTAGGTGAACACTCTTGTGACGCTCTGCATGCTAATCGTAAGGTGGAAAAGGGCAGAGCTCAGGCATCGTGCGCGGCAGGCTCGTATGATCTTAACTTGCATGTATGTAATTTGGTGGCTAGTAGGAAAGTCGCTTTCTCGGTACAATTGGTCTAACCGAGAATCATGTTCCTGGAACGGTGTTCATTTTGATAGCAGAATATAACATTCAAAGATGGTCCGATTTTGCTCTTGTGGACCTTCTGGTGCGCAGATGACCATTCATTACTGCATCTGGTGTTGGCATATAAGCTAATTTCTGATGTTTCTGGCCAGTTCAAAGTCTTTTCTCACGTATGCAAATTTATGTGTGAACCTATGGTGAATTGCAATGCATTTGTGCAAATCTAAAACAGAGAGACTAAATTCTACATTTTATTTTTTTTGCCAGGAGTAAAATGGTCATTTTACCCCTCACTTAACACCGTCAAGTGTCTGAAATGGACGGAAGGCCATATAAGTAAGGGAATTTCGTTTTGGGGCCTTACAGGTAAGTTCGAAAAAAAAAGAGGCCATGGAAGGAAACTTTTTTGGAGGCCATACAGGTAATTCTCTCAAATAAAACAGTAGCTTTTATCCTTTCTCTGTTCTTCCAGAAATGTGACACAGAAACAAATCACACTTGGCCACTTGCACCCAGCACCGGTTGCTGATCAGACAGGCATTGAAATCCTGATTACAACCCCTCGATTTTTTTTTTTTTAATCCTGATAAGATCCCTCAGACTCATAAATGGAAAGGAGGCAAGGAGCTGATGAATCTTTAGTTAGATTATGCAATTGACAGTAGAATTTGGCACAAGTGTCTGGTCTGAACATTTGACTCCGTTATCCAGTTGGGTAACTTGGGTCCATATACAAAGATTTTTAAGAAAGCGAAACAGTACAGAACTACAGACAATAGATGTTTCTTTTCTTTATGTGAAAGAAAGATTTAAAAAAAGATGGATTGGCCTGCATGTATTATTTAGTCTGAGTTTGTGCTATTCAGTTTGGGACTTAAAGGCTTTGTTGTTGTTGTTGTTGAGTTTGTGCTATTCAATACTCCCTCCGTCCATTAGTCTCCTTCGCCTAAGAAAAAAAAAATCCAATAGTCTCCCTCGTCTAAGTTTGTCTCCCCTATTTTTCTTCGTTTCCTGCGCTCAATACTCCTCGAATGCCAAGCCGAATAAATATGTTGCCGCACTCCCGTTGAGATCTGTTAGCTTCCCTCCGTCAAGTACGCTTTTCATGCGGAGGCATGCAGCATGCAACAATTGCATGTGGGATAACGGTGTTTGCATCTGTTTAGTATACTTTACTACTCGAGAAAACAAACAGACGTTGGGCATTAAAGGGAGAGCTGAGATTAAAGGAAAATCTGCACGCCCCAACTCTTCCTTGGTCACTGTGCACGAGACTTAGAGCAAGTATTATAAGGCTGTATTATAAGGCTGAGTCAGCCGGCTAAATAGAGGACACATCAAGAAAACAGATGATTTGGCGGAGAGAGAATAGGAGAGAGAGAATGGATCGGCGCTTATCTCTTCGCCCGGCTGAATCCCACCACACCGTCCGTTCACAGCCAGGTGCGGGCGCTTTGGTCGACGCTTCGCTCCCCACCTCCTTCCCTTCTCGATCTCATGCGGCACCCCCGACCTTCCACTCGTCCGCGCCCTTCCCTGCTCGCCCGTGCGCCAAATCCCGCCGCAACTCCACCAGATTCGCGCCAAAATCGTTTCCTCTCCTCCCAAATCAATGCCTTGCGCGCCAAATGGAAGGACAAAAGCCCCAAATCCTCGCAAAACTCTCGCTTCCCAAACCCTAACCAGCAACCCGCCTATGGAGATTCCACCGCAGCAGCCTCTTCCCATCCCGCCGCATGGACTCGGCACCTGGTTTCCAACACCACCTACGCAGTCCTCAACGTCCTCTGCACCATGGTGGCATGCCGGACATCAGCAACTAGGCTTGGCGGGTTCCATGCCTCAAGGCTCGTCGTGGATGCTGCCTCCCTCCGTATCTTCTCAGCCTGTGGCTGAGAACGATGATGAATCTGAAGTGCAGGCATGGTATGTATCCTCCATTACTCATGAATCTTTCTCAGTTACATTTAATCTCTTGCCATTGCTATGCCTAATGCACCATCCTTTGTTTATAAATTTACTGGTTTGAGCTCATATGCTATGTACTATAGTCATCTTGTATGTATTGGTATTTTTTTGTACTAGATTTTTTTGGCAGAACTGGTAGTATGTATTAAGTTAAGTAATATGTTCACTGTAGTTGTGAAAACTGATAAGTCAATGGTGACGTGAGTGCTTAAAAGACTATTTTGATTTAATGCATTTTTTATAGGGGACCAAATCTTTACCCTCCTGGTGGTTTCATGAGTTTTATGAATAGCACAGCAAGCCCTAGAGGCTTAGTGAGCAATGGGAGTAAATCGCAAGCAATCAATCTTGCTGATGATGAAGATGATGGCAAGTGTGGTAGGACTGAAAAACGCATGCTATGGACAAAAAAGGAGGATCTGAGATTGGTATGTTATTTTTTCTGTTAGTTCCATCCATGAGTTGCACTAAAAACATCCTGGTAATCATCTTTTGTTAATGTTGTAGGTTAGTGCTTGGTTAAAAAGTTCAAATGATCCTATCCAGTCCAACTACAGGAAAAATGATCAATATTGGAAAAGTGTTGCTGATATCTACAACAGCACCACCCCAAAAGACCGAGCAAGGCAAGGCAAGCAAATTAAAGATCACTTTCTAAGAATTAAGAAAAGGGTTCAATGGTTTTGTGGTAGCTGGAAAGAGGCCAACGCTCTATGGGCTAGTGGTGAATCGGATGCAGATATTGAGGCTAAGGCAATGAAATCTTATGAAGAAGAGCACAAAAAAGATGGCCCATTTACGTTTAAGCATTGCTGGGAGGTTCTTCGAAAGGAACCAAAATGGGAAGCCTATTTGGAACGCCTAGAAGACCTCGAGCCGGACAAAAGAAAGTTCTGTGAAGAGGATGATGTGGAGAAATGTTTCTCTCTAGATGATGATGCTGATGAGCGGCCAATAGGAGGCAAGCAAGCTAAGGAGCAGCCATGCGCATGCTGGCTTATGGCAGTCCCACAGATGCTCTTGATGAGTACTTAAAGATTGGGAAGTCCACTGCATTAGTGTGCTTGGACAAGTTTGCACGAGGGGTGATTGAGGTGTTTGGTGGCGAGTACATGCGACGCCCCACATGTGAGGATGTTGAGCGTATACTACAGGTTAACGAGTCTCGTGGTTTCCCTGGAATGCTAGGTAGCATAGATTGCATGCACTGGCGTTGGGAGAAGTGTCCTTTAGCATGGAGGGGGCAATTCACCCGTGGCGATTATGGAGTTCCAACTATAGTGCTAGAAGCTGTTGCTTCCCAGGACCTTCATATTTGGCATGCTTTCTTTGGAGTTGCTGGATCAAATAATGACCTAAATGTGCTCAACCAGTCCCCACTTTTTTTTGATGCCTTAAAAGGAGAGGCCCCTCAAGTTCAGTTTTCAGTCAATGGTAATGAATATAGCACTGGTTATTACCTTGCTGATGGTATATACCCAGAATGGGCAGCCTTCATGAAGAGTATAACACTTCCACAAACAGAGAAGCATAAGTTATTTGCTGAGCATCAAGAAGGGGCAAGGAAAGATGTGGAGCGTGCTTTTGGGGTACTGCAGTCCCGTTTTTCCATTGTTCGTAGGCCCGCACGTCTATGGAAGAGAAAGAGTGTTGGAAGGATCATGCTAGCTTGTGTGATCCTCCACAATATGATAGTGGAAGATGAAAGAGAGAATGCTAAGATTCATATTGACTTGAATGAGAATCCAAGTGCATCGTTTGCTCTACCTCCTGAAGTGAACACTAGTAGTAATCTACGCTTTGCTGATGTGATGCGTAGAAAAGATGCTATCCGTAATCATCCACAGCATACCCAGCTTAAAGATGATCTGATTGAGCACATTTGGCGTAGGTTTGGAAATAACCATCATAACTAGTCATGGTAGAATTCTGAAATCTGCATGTTTCTGTTATTTTTTCCCTTCACTGTGAGAACTAACATGATGTCTTACATGTATCTTTTCAGGAATCAGGACTGGGCATGGCTTGCTGAATGCTGCAGATGCTACTTGCAGGTATCTAACTTTTTTCAAATAGAAACTTCTATATCTAATTTCCAGGGGCCATTTGTTCTAATTTTTGCACTATTATATGTTTGTAGTGTCATGTCTTTTGATGCAAATGGGTTGACTGCTCCTCCCTACCGAAGGCCAACTATCAACTCTGTCTTCATGAATAAATAATGGCATGTGTGCCAGCGAACTTTAGTATTGGTTGAAGTTGTTGCTTTTCTATAATCTAGACTATGTTATTTTAAGTGACGTGTCATGGTGCTATGCCACCGTATCGTTAGTGAATTGTTGCTTAAAATTTGTCATTTATCTGGTATTATTTCTTTTATTTAAGTACCTACTTTTGGTTCATCTCAGAATATGTTGTTCTCAGAATATATTGTTTGGTAATGACATGGATAAACATATATAGTTTCTACATGATGAATTGAGCATGCATGTATGGCCACAAAGATGTAGGCCACATCAGATTGAATGCACATGGCAACATTAAATCTTCACTGCAGCTAGTTAAACAGCCTCTTATTATACTAGCAGGCTGAATAGCCGGCTGTAAGTGACATGGCCTTTGCTTACAGCCTTCAGCCGGCTAAATCATTGTCCTTTCTCTTAGGGCCTGTTTGGTTCCATGGGACTAGAGACTACTTTTTAGTCCCTTTTAGTCTCTTTTAACCAAATAGGAGGGACTACTAGAGGGACTTTTAGTCTCTAGTCCACTAGTCCCTTGGGAAAGACTTTTTAGGACTAATGGACCAACTTTACAGCCCTTATCCCTCCCTCTCTCTCCTCCCTCACCTCTGTCCAAAGGAAGAAGAAGGATATTTTAGTCTTTGTTCAGCCCTTTAGTCCCTTTTAGTCCCTGAAACCAAACATGTCATTTAGTCCCTCTTTTAGTCCTATTTTAGTCTATAGTCTATAGTCCCTGGAACCAAACAGGGCCTTATACGATGGAGACTGATGGACGCAGGGAGTAACATCATATTAGCGAAAGCCCATACTTATCTTCAGGTGTCAAAATTCATCCGTGAATCTGTGGTTGATAGTAGAACTAGTTATACATTGTACATCTCCTTAAAAAACTACGGACTGCAGTACTGATTGATGAATATCAATCAACCAATTCTATTATATAAGTTCCATGGGCCAGAAGAAGTGAAAGTTGAGTACTGCTGCAATCACTATCAGTCAATAAAAAAAAGTACAAATTGTATCTAGCTGACAGGTCTTAAAATAGTTTGAGAGCTGCAGGCAGCCAGGAACAATGGAGATGCGGGTGAAACCCTAGCGGATCGAGAAACTACTGCAGGCAAGGAGAGGCGCACTGACCTTCTACACGGATGGGAATGGCGGTGGAGATGGCGACGGCGGACGAGGAACGAGGCGGCGGTGGTGGAGGAACGAGGTGGCGGCGGTGGAGGAGCGCCCGAGCGACCCCCCGCGTCGCTCGTCCGGTCGTCCCCAGTCTCGCACGCACGGCAGAGACGGAGACAGTGAGCGCTGCCGGTGTGAACAGGCCGGGGACGGTTCCACGGGGCAATCGAGAGGAATCTGGGCCGAAACCCCCGCGTGACGGGCTTCCAAAGACACAGCGAAGATGGCCCATGGAAGAATTCCGCGTGGGCTTCCACCGCGGGGAAAAGGCCGGGTTCCCCGCGGGAACGCTGCTGCCAAAGTGGCCCTAAGGTTCCGGCACACGTTCAAAGTAGGAAAAAGTTCACATTACCTCGCTCAACTTTTACGAAAGTCCGTTTTTCCTCTCCAAACTCAAAATCGGGCAAAACATCTCCCTCAACTTTTAAAACAATTCATCTTACCTCCCTGACCCAGTTATAAGCGGTTTTGTCTTTTTCTTTTTTATTTATTTCGGCTAAATCTTTAAAAAAATCATAGTAAATCACAGAAAAATCATAAAATAGAAAATCTAATTTTGTAGGACTCCACATGAGTAGATATACACCGTGAACATATAATATGATATGCTTTAGTATAAATAAATTTAACTAAGTTGTGGTTTTAGATCTATATTTTCTATAATTAAAAGAATAATTCATAGGCTTATTTCCATCAATTATGGTGAAATTCATATGGTGGACAATTATAGAAAAATTTCAATGGTCCAACTAATTATTGTATGCTTAAATACTAAAAGTATAAAATATTATACTCATTGTAGATTACTCATTTAACAGTTATAAATATTTTATTTAGGTTTATGAAAGAATTTTTGTTAAATATAATGTTTTTTCAAATCTATAACTAAAAAAGTTATACTTATACTTGAGTAGGTGAGGTAAGATAAACGGTTTAAAAAGTTGAGGAAGGTATTTTGTCCAGTTTTAGAGTTCAGAGAAAAAAACGGACTTTCGCAAAATTTAAGGTAGGTAACGTGCACTTTTTCCTTCGAACTATCGCAAAGCCCGTGGCACTCAACCATGCCGATGATTCTCAAAAAAAAAACTCAACCATGCCGAACAAGTAGCCTTATTACCCTGGCTGGCCTCTACACGAGTAGGCGAGTAGCGGCCGCCGCGCGCTCCCCACGGCACCAAAGAATATCCAACGCATCAAGCGACTTCTCGGAACATGTACCTGGAATATTCGCTGTCGCAGCGGATCGAGAACTGCAGCATCAAGGCATGAACATGTCTACTCGTAGCTAATATCCTTATGCAAAACAGATTTTCTAGCTATGGGTATATATATCTAGAGTAAATTCCTTCAGTGCCATTGAAAGCTATAATTATCCCCTATTTACCATTCAAAAATATAGTTTTCCTTCATTGCCATTGATATAGATTTCTCTTCCCTTATGTGCCATTACTGCTATTTTTGGGAGAGTCAACAGCTAACGCCGTTAAAACTCCGTTCGATAGCACCTGCTCTGATCCTTTCTTTTACCCCTAGCGCTGCTGTCTGTTAGGCATAGCACCCATTCCTTGGGTCTATGTCTGACGCATCAGCCATCAGGCCATCAGCCCGTGCGAAGCCAGCGCCCGTCAATTGACGTTGGACCCACACCGCATCAACCAGTCGAGTAGCTGGATAAAGAGTGGGGACCACGCAGGCATGCAGCCATGCAGCCTAGATGGAACTCAGGTCCGCTCCTCGCCGCTCTTCAACCTTGTTGCTGTCTGCTTCTCAGGGCCTGGCCAATATCAGGGACGCCCGCACCATCTGCGCCATGGACGAACTCGGGTCACGGGCTATGCAACAGCTTCTCGCCGTCTGCATGCAGCATGTCCTCGCCATCTGCGAGTGGAGCCTCTACCCCAAGCACGGTGTGTGTGGCCTACTGGCCTTCAATGTCTGCAGAGTACAGATCAGTTTCCCTCGTCCTCGTCTGTGGTCTGCTTGTCGATACGAAAGTAACTCCCGCTTTAGTGCCCGGCGGGCACGTGCTCCACACGAACCCGGCCAGCGGCTCGAACGTGGTGCACACGCGGCCCTCCAGCGCCTCGTACGTACCTAGGCTGCAAGCAGCGGCATCTCGACAATGCCTGCCATGGCGCAGTCCACGCCAGCCTTCACGAACACGGCGCCCGTGCAGTCCACGACTAGCTTCCCCTCGCCTGAGATCGCCAGCCGCCCGGCGAGCGGGTAGTAGTGGACGAACACCTTCGTCAGCGACTCCCTCAGCACGTCGCAGGCGCTGATTCCGTCGCCGCCACCGTCGGTCGCCCTGAAGCAGTACACGGTCTGCACGATGACGGTGATGTTCTGGTCCAGGTTAGAGAGGTAGTAGAGGACGCTGGGCGTCTCCTCCGGCGGCGGCACCAACGACGGCTCCCTGCGTGCGTGCGTGCATCCATCCATGCAGGAAAACGTAGACGAGCAGGAGAACTGGATGAACGAACATTTCCATTGTTGGAGTCAGATCAGCAGCGAGCAGCAACGGATTGGATCTGGACGACGTAGACCTAGTTCGTGCCGCAGTTCGCTCGCTGGCGTGGGCGTGGGCTTGCCTGCTTCGCGCTGGCCTACCCGTGCGCACGAGCAGGCCTGCCGCGGCCATACGAGCCACCGCTGCGAGCCCTGGCGAGCCGCTGCCGCGGCCACGCGGGCGCGCGAGCAGGCAACGACGCCTGGGAGCCCTGGGCGCGCCTCGAGTGCTGCCACAAGCGCGGCGGCGACGACGCGTCCGATAGCCTGGGAGAGGATGCATCGCAGCTTGAAGATGAGGTAGAGGATGAGGACGAGGATGCCGAACCTGACGGCTACGGTGGCGTGCAGCCAGGGTCACGACGGTGGAGACTGCCGGCGGGGGTGGCTGGGTGCTCGCGCGCTCGCTTGGCTGCGGCGGCGTCGTCTTGATGCGCTGCGGCTGGCCGTTGCGCCCGAGCCGGAGCGTCCCGGATAAGTTGAGCGACTTGAAGCTGGGGAGGCAGTACGAGAAGGTGGCTGGTACATGTCCCTGGTCTGCGACAGGAACGACAGCGGGCCACGCCCGAGCCCCAGCAGCCCCTGCGGCGTCGTTGCTGGTGTCGACGGCCAGGAGCAGCTGCGGCGGCGGCATGCCGAGGCGGGTGCGCACCACGTACGTGGGCGTCTGCAGCAGCTGCCGCCCCGACGCGATGGGCGCGTACGCACGGCCGCAGCCACGCGCCTCCAGCGAGTCTAGGTACAGCAGCCGCGACGCTCACGCGACGCCTGGTCTACCAGAACCCCGCCCACGACGGCGCCGCCGTCCCGGGCCCAGCGGCGAGCAGGGACCGAACGCGTGCGACACCTGCAGCGTGTTCCCGGCGTCCGGCGGCATCGCGGGGCACGACGAGCTCGAGCTCGAGCTTGAGTGCGACGCGGCCGCCCCGCCCGCGACCACCAGCAGCAAAGGGAAGTAGGCAAAATTACTTCATCGCATCTAGAGGGCAAATTTGTCTTTTCAGTGTCACTTAACAGTCATCTAACGTGCATGTGACAACAATGGCACACAGGGGATGCAAAATTTAAACTAATGGCAACGAAGGAAACTTATATTTTTTAATGGCATATAAGAGATTGATATAGATTTTGATGGCATTCAAGGGATTTTCTCATATATCTACTACTAGTACGTGCTAACTTGGCACTATTCAAAGCAGAGAGCAGGTAAACAGAGCGACGTACATGCGCGTAGTCCCATCCTAGTCCTAGATACTGAAATAGCAGGGTTCGCATCCTTTTGCCGATTCTTAGCTGCCCGAAAATATGCCATCACCGCCCGATCCCGATCGATGGAGCCTAGCGGCAGCCGGCATGGTCCGGTCGCACGGTTCCGCACATGGCGATCCGTCTTCTTTCGCCCGCCTCCAGGCTCAGCGATTGGCCCCTCCGATCCTCGCCCTACGCCCTTGGACTGTAGTCCCTGTGCACTACGGGTGATCATGTTCGCACGGTTCCGCGCATCGACGAGTTCTGTAACGGTAAGGGATGGCTGGCACGAGCGAAAACAGTGGAAAATCCTGGTCGTCACCGTCCACCGATCCAGCCAACCCGGCCGAGTGCCACCCACTCCACGGCGCCGATAATGCAAGTGCGCCGTGAGGGCGCGGATGCCAGGAAACTAACGAGAAACCCGCCAACAACTTAACTACTATGAGAGCCTCCAAAGTCCAAATCTCTCTGTTTCGGGCCCTCCGTCCCCGGCGTCTCATAGGCCATACCATAATCCCCTCCCCGTACGTTGTGTGCCACAGCTATCTATATATATGAGATCCGCCGGCGCCTGGGCCATCGTCTCATCCTCCTGCCTGGTCTTTCTTTGAGGCGCCCCGGGCCATGGCGAACGGCACTCCTGCCAACATGGGCTTGGTCCTCGCGTTCGTGGCTGTGGCCGCGCTCTGTTGCGCGCCGGGCGCCGCGGAGTTGCCCCGGCTGGAGCACCCGGCCAACAACGATGGCTCCCTGAAGCTGCTCGTCGTCGGGGACTGGGGACGCAAGGGGACTCACAACCAGTCCCGGGTCGCCGAGCAGGTAACAGCGCCATCTTATACATTCCGAGCTCCGATTACTGCAAGAAATTATTAGTGTGTTCAAACACCTTGGCCTTCAAGGTCGTTACTGTTTGTTTCGTCAAAGTAGGACATTTGTTTGCCCGCCGTGAAAGGAGGATCTGTTCCCTACTCATGTAGTCCTACGTCGCCATATGCCGATTCATCCTTGTTTAGTACGGAGTATACCTGAAATGGTCTGCTGCCGAGACTGTTCTCCGTCTTCTGCGTGCGTCGGAATGCATGATACTTGATCAGGCTAGCTATTCTAGCGACAGAGCAGATATTGATTAGTTTGTACTTTGTACATAATTAAACCAAATTTGACTATTCATATTTATTAATATATAGTAATTGGCAGCTCGACACTCATTTAAGTGATTCCGAAAAACTGACAAGCACATGCTGCCTCCTTATTAATTATTAGTCAAGTATTCCGTCCGTTTTTTTTACGTGTCATATACTCCTTTTTTTTCTACATGTTGTATTAGGTTTGTTCTAAGTTAAATATTCCTATTGACCATCAATTTTTTAAAAAAAATGTATAAGTGAACAACATAAGATTTATATTTTTAGATTCACTATGAGAAATAATATCATAATATATAGCTCACATGTTGTGAAACTATAAGGATTTTTTTAAAACAAATGATCAAAGTTAGAAATGTTTAACTTAAGGCAAACCTAAAACGACAAGTAAAAAACGGAGAGAGTAGTAGTCACATCCATTTTCTTGTCAACCCCGCTCGCAAATTGTACCACCAACAAACTATAGGCTAACCACACTTGCTCTTTGTCAAAAAAAGACATCACACTCTAGTTTGTCCTAAATAAAGTTATTTTAATATTGATTGAGTTTATAAAGAAGACTATGAATATTTATGACAATAAATAGTATATACTATGAAAATACATTCAATAAATTTAATGATGGTTAAGATAGTTTGATCTATGTAAAAAGAACCAGAATGATATTTTTTTGGAAGCATGGAGTAATAATGCCCTATTAATATTACTCTGTTGAACTAGCGAGTTATACACTAAACCAACTCCAATACTGGGGAAATACAAATTTTGGACATTGGAACGATTCTACTAACAAATAACCTTCACCACTAACTTTTAGGGATGGAAAATAGAATCGATGCCTGAATTATTTGACATTCATACATCCTAAAACTTATAATATGGATAATGTAATGTGGATACTAAATGGATGTATTCAAATTTGTTTTTCCAGTATTTTTTCTCTATCCGATTCCAAGATCCGTATTTGACAAGAATATGGAATATCCGATATTTATTCGTATCCACAAAGAATAAGATAGAACGAATCTATTTAAAAGTTTTCTCTTCAAGAATAGTGACTAATTATTTAATTTTAATATCATTAGTTATGATTGAAACTATTTAATAGTATATTTATAAATAACTTTTAACCTTAACTTAATATTATTAATGATACATAAATATTAGACTAATTTTAGTATTTTCTAATTTAGTTTAAACCTAACATAATTGTTGTTGTAAATTATTTTAATACTTTTATTTATTTATTTTACTTATGTCAATTATTTTATATCATTTATAATTTCATGAAAATATTATATGAAAAATGATTGATTAATTGGTATATTTAATTATTAAATATTTATTCATAACTATAATATTTAATGGGTTATCTTTGTCTATGTTATATATGTGCATACTTTAATCTCTACTTGTGTAATATTTTGTAATTACGAAAACATTGATAAAACAAAATAGCTATTTGTTGCCTACTGTTCTTATTTGAATTTCTTCACTTGACCTATATTTTATTAAATATTATCCATTATAATTTAGTTCACTTCGGTATTGGATATTATTATAAGTGTATTTTGATTTTATTTCACTCTGGTTAGTGATGAACTTAGTAGTAAATTTTCATTCATATATGATGAATTTAACAATATCCACTTTGAATACAATTGAATAAATATCCGAATAGAAATCTGAATCAGAGACATCCGTTTTGTATTCATATTTGAAATTCAAATTTGAATTAAAATATAGTAAAAAGGTGATATGCGGATCTGATTCCATGGGAATCTGATCCTTTTCCATCCCTACTAACTTTTTTTATGGTGCGTACATTTATCAAATCGTTAAACTACAAATACCATGATAATGTTATTTGCAATGACTATTTTCATACCATTTTACAATGTCGCATCCAAATATTTCTACATGCTTTGATAGTAATGTTTTTGTGATGACACCTTTACCATGTTCATTCATAATACCAACAGCTTCTGACTGGAGAAATTTGCAATCAACCTTTTTTTTATGTAGATGGGAAGGGTCGGGCAGAAGCTCGGCATCGACTTTGTTATATCCACCGGGGACAACTTCTACAAGAACGGCCTCAAGGGCGTGCATGACCAGGCATTTGAAGAATCGTTCACGGATATCTACACCGCTAAAAGCTTACAGAAGCCATGGTACTTAGGTAATTGATCCTCCATGTTCTTCCACCATTTGCCTTGGCTATTACCATTTGGCATGAACGACCGGTGACGAGATTTAAGTGAACTAAGACTGTATTATCCTTTTCAGTTCTAGGAAATCATGACTACAGAGGCAATGCACTCGCACAGCTTAGCCCAGTCTTGAGAAAGATCGACGACCGATTCATTTGCATGAGATCGTTCATCGTTAACGCAGGTACAAAAAAACGTAATCCATTTGAACCTGGAGAGGATTGCTAATCTCCAAATAAAACTGCAACAAGGCAAGCAAGACTGAATGTGTGGCATCATTCCTAATCTTGTCAGAACTTGTGGATTTTTTCTTTCTCGACACCACTCCGTTCCAACTGGAGTACTGGACTCACCCTGGCAAGCATCATTATGACTGGAGAGGTGTGGCACCTCGAGGCAAATACATAGCCAATTTGCTGAAGGTGCGCACTCGGAACACATTCAGATCAGTGCGCGAAAAAGCTGCATATGAAAGCAAACTCGTTTTCTAACTTTTTTTTTTATTGTGCAATGCAGCATCTGGATGAGGCTATGAAGAAATCAACTGCAAGGTGGAAGATTGTTGTTGGGCATCACACTATGAGGAGTGTCAGTGAGCATGGGGACACCGAGGAGCTTCTGAAACTACTACTTCCAGTCCTCAAGGTTACATTTCAGAAGCTGCCTCAATTGGTCTGAACATTCAGAAAGGTCCCTAATAACAGTATTTTTTTTGTGAAAATTTCACACCATTCAGGACAATGGCGTCGACTTCTACATCAATGGGCATGATCACTGCCTGGAACACATTAGCAGCAGAGACAGGTACAGAGACGAATTCAAGTAACTTTCAGAATATGAGCAGTTCCGTTTCCATGGTACTAAACCCTGTGGAAATTCCTTCTGCTGTTTCATTCAGTCCGCTCCAGTATTTCACGAGCGGAGGCGGTTCGAAGGCATGGAGAGGAATCTTGCGTCCAAACAAGGACAAGCTCCGGTTCTTCTACGACGGGCAAGGGTTCATGTCCCTCCAGCTGGACCAAGACCAGGCTCACTTCATCTTTTACGACGTTTTCGGGACCATACTGTACCAGTGGAGCTCAAGCAAAACCAGACATCCCAAGCCCTCCACCTTTCTCGATGAGCAATAAATCGGATTGTTTGCGCTATATATTGATCTGTACAAAACATCACCGTCACGTATGTCAAAGGCTGAGGCTATGGATCCGTGAGATTGGAGAGATTGGTACGGACCATGCATGAAAAGGGGAGCACGGAGCAGGAGGGAAGGAAAGCGTCCGGTTTCAGTCATTTCTAGATGTAGCAGGTCGGTCGTAACGGATCACTTCCCCGTCTGTACTGTCCAACATCCTGTTGGAAGCTTGCGCCGGCCTTGCAAGCAAGACTAATCTTGCTCGTAATGAGCCACCAAGCGATTTGCTTTTGCTCCTGAAACTCACACTGCGTCAGCGCCTTCGTCCAGAAATGCAGAAGTTTTCTGCTCCAAAACGCAAGAGAAATTTCAGGTACAACACTGCAATTATGCAGCTGACGGCACATGGGCACGGTATTGTTGGTCCTACAGGCAAAGCTCCTTTCTGTCTCTCGCTTTCCTTTTCTAGTCTAAGATAAGAGAAGATATACCATACGATTCATTCTATACTGGCAATGCACGAGAGCACCAACTTGCATTCGTATCTAATAATCTACAGTTGAGGCAACGTGATCCTGCCAGTTCACGGCCTTCGCCGGTTCTTACCTGTCCGAGCTGTGAGCTCTGATCCGGCCGAGAAAACAATCAATAGAGCGAAACACGGTGTCTGGTCCACATTTTTTTAATTAATAGAGCGAAACACGGCCGCAGGCGCGCAAAAAGCTCCAAGCTGCTGCCTGTAGTGATCGAGCGCACGGTGAGCTGATTCGGAAGGAACCCACCCAGACCCAGGTCATCAGTCATGACTCATGACCGCCCATCACTCCAGTAGGCTGGCTCACGGCTCACCCCGCCACTCCACTCCATGGATTGGAAGCACATGGATCGCGCGCCCAATAATGCGAGCACACCCCATGGATCATCGCATTATCCTGGCTTTTCTGTCTTTTCTCGACGCCGCTTTCCATTATCGCTCGCTCGCTCGCTGCCTGTGGATGACACGCAGCCCCGTACAGCTGGCGCATCAATGAAAACATGGAGAGGGTGAGGGAGAAGAAGAGAGTGAAGAAAAAAAAAATGAGAGAGAGAAAGAAGAAGGGACCAGCCCCTCCTCGATCCTATTATGCCTGCGCCACTGGCGACGAGTAATCAGAAAGCGGGAAGAGAACCGGAGAAGGATTATTGGCAGGCGTGGGGCCTGGTCACCCGTTCGTTCACCCGCCCCCATTGGGCGGACAGGCCGACAGGGACAGCCGGAGCCTCCTCCATTCTCCACCGTAAGTATCCGCCGTCAATGTTTGCAAGACACCCAACCCAGGCAGTGACTTGCCGTCGCGCGCTACCACCCCTGATAGCTGATATTATATATCTCGGCCGCTGTCAAGCCCGGCCGTACCATCGATCGTCTTCTTGGCTCCTGCTTCCAGTGCCGGACGAGGCCGACGATGGCGCAGCGCAAAGCTGCCATGGCGGCGGCAGCGTTCTTCGCCCTTCTCGCCGTGGCTTCGCTCCTGTGCGCGCCGGCCGCCGCGGAGCTGGTCCGGCTGGAGCACCCGGCCAAGAACGACGGCTCCCTCAGCCTGCTCGTCGTCGGCGACTGGGGCCGCAAGGGCACGTACAACCAGTCCAGGGTCGCCCAGCAGGTAACCACCGCAGACAATTGCTGCCCAAGAATCTTCTGCTTCTCTTAACATCTTTATCCGCTGTTAGTATATATCATATATACTAAATCATAGACAGTAGGAATGTAACCTTGGTCAAGATTTTTCTTCTCATCGAGGTAGGGGACGATCGCAATGTATCCTGGCCAACATATCAGGGTAGGATTCATGCCGATAGCCGCGGTCGATTGGCCGGCTAATGCCAATGGGTGAAGGAGACTTTGGGAACAATAATAATGGAAGTCTCCATCATCGGTTGTCGCTTTAGTTTCCTTATTATCAGTTATCACTGCAAAGCAAAAGTCGTCGATGCCCCAATGGCCGGCGCACGCTCTGATTTTTTTCCTCTAAAAGAATACAATTGTTCTTGTTGTTGCTGGTGCGCACTGCAGTGCACTCAAGCAAAGTCGCTGCTAGTGCTCGTTGATGAGAGCTAAACAGTGAGTGGTTTCCCATGTGTAGATGGGCAAGGTTGGGGAGCAGCTCAACATCGACTTCGTCATATCCACCGGGGACAACTTCTACGAGAACGGCCTGACGGGCACGGACGACCAGGCGTTCGAGCAGTCCTTCACCGATATCTACACGGCCAAGAGCCTGCAGAAACCGTGGTACCTGGGTACGATTTCCGTCGCTCGTGTTGCTACAACACCATTTCTTTAATTTTTGATGAAATACATGCTATCTGTACTAAAACTGACATATCTATCTATTACATTCAGTGCTGGGAAACCATGACTACAGGGGTGATGCGCTCGCACAGCTGAGCCCAGTCCTGAAAAAGATCGACAGCCGATTCATCTGCATGAAATCATTTATCGTTAATGCAGGTACAGAATAGTATTTTCTTCGTTTTGAATTAAGGAACATGTTGTTAGGTATGCGAAAACTATGATGGAAAAAAAGGGAATACTAACTGTAACTGTAACACATCATTGCCGTCCTTTTACCAGAAATTGTGAACTTCTTCTTTGTTGACACCACTCCGTTTCAACTCAAGTACTGGACTCACCCTAAAGATGATCACTATGACTGGAGAGGAGTGGCACCTCGAGAAAAATACATAAATAATTTGCTCAAGGTGCATATATATATTCTCGAATGAGCTCATCAATCATATATAAGCAGAGCTATGATGATTGGAGCTATATTTATTTTAATCCTTCTTTTTGTTGTGGACTAATTCAGGATTTGGATGAGGCCATGAAGAAATCAACTGCAGCGTGGAAGATTGCTGTGGGCCACCATACCATGAGGAGTGTCAGTGATCATGGTGACACTAAGGAGCTACTGCAGCTACTGCTTCCAGTCCTCCAGGTATAAAACTCAGAAACATCTTCCACATTGTCTTCACAAGTGAGCGTGTTCGGCTGGCTGGCTGGCTGGTCCTCCAGGTCGCTGCAGTCCAAGCAGTAAAACAATCAGAAACATCTCACAGAATCACATTGTCTTCACAAGTTTTTTAAGAAGGAATAATCTTACAATAACAGTTTCATGCCATTTAATTTACAGGCCAACGGCGTGGATTTCTACATCAATGGGCATGACCACTGCCTGGAACACATTAGCAGCAGAGACAGGTTAGTGTCCATTTGGACATTTGGTATATACACAAACTCATCTTTTGCAGTGATTTATAACCGAGATCATCGGTTTTAGACCTAATACTAAGGGACACGTATGTGTTTCTGCTGCTGCAGTCCAATCCAATACTTCACAAGCGGAGGCGGTTCGAAAGCATGGAGAGGAGTGCAAAACACCAACGAAGATGACCTCAAGTTCTTCTATGATGGGCAAGGGTTTATGTCCCTCCAGCTCGACCACAGCGAAGCCCATTTCACCTTCTACGATGTCGATGGGAAGGAGATGTACCACTACGCGCGGCCGAGCCTGAGGAAAACTGCTGGCCACCTTCTACGATGTCGATGGGAAGGAGCTGTCAACGATGAATGAAGCAGGAACGAGAATAATCAGCAGCTGGAGAACAGAGATCGATTATGTTCAATGTAAAGCTCGAATTAATGTGACACTGTGATGAGCGGCATACGTGGTCTACAGAGGAAGTGTATTAGTAGCATTTATTTAGTAGCATTTATTTAAGTTTCCAAAAAACCTGCTTTTTTTGACTTCAGTTTATGTGGTTCATCTGTCACTACCCGCAATTTACGCAAAATAAATAAAGCCGAAGCCGACATAAGTCATGTCAAAGAGGCACTAAGTACGAGATGTGGTTCATCCGTCACTACAATTGGAACTATTTGGCCCATGCCACCGGTTCAAAAACATGCCGTGATAACTGCAAGTTAACACGGCGGATCCATCGCTCCAGACTCTAGTTGCTCGATCATATTGTCGCCGCCCTCGCCCATTCCATCACTCCATTTGATAATGTAAGATCTTTTCCTTTGGATGGAAGCTATGGAGGCACGGCGGACCCATCGCTTCGGTCTCTTTGGCTGACTTCATCTAACTCCTTACTACAATATGCCTTTTTGGCATGGATTCATCCAGCCCCTTACAACACCACACGGAGGAATCCAAGCCGGTGAAGAAAAAAAAAAGTCAATTTTATTGGTTCTTATTAGTTTATTTTAAGGAAAAAACGATAAAAACAGTTTCTTGCTAACGAAGCTATAGTTGGGCAAACATATGACCTACAAAGATTTTGATGTTACTCCATCCATCCCACAAAAACCTTTTGAGAACCAAACATTTTCAACTTTAATCAAATATATACAAAATAATATTACTACTTATAATGTATAATTAGTATCATTAAAGTAATAATCATAGTTAGTTAAAAAATATTAAATATCACTTTACAAATATATTTAGGAACGGTACAAACAAAGACAATCGTAGCGGAGAGCATCCAAGGACCGGACGGACGGACGTGGGGGCCGCGTGAGCCACTCACGCATCGGCTGCCTATTGGACGGGCAGCCTCACGTCAGTCACCAGTCACCACTCACCACTGTCCGCTGCTCTTTTGTTTCCCTTCGTTCCATGCTATGATAGCAGCAGACTACAGTACGTGCCAACTGCAAAGACACCTGACCGAGAGTCCGAGAGTGGCTTGCTGCGCCGCACTACCGACTGATTATCTGCCGCGCGCGGCCTCCCGTCTGTGCGGTTCGTTCTCGCTCCGGGTGGCGGGTGCGCGACGGCTATGGGGAAGGGCGGCGCTGCCACGGTTCTCGCCGTCCTGGCGGCGGCCGCGCTGCTGTGCCTGTGCGACCCGGCCAAGAACGACAGGTCGCTGAGCCTGCTCGTCGTCGGGGACTGGGGCCGCAAGGGGGCGTGCAACCAGTCCCGGGTCACCGAGCAGGTAAGAAGCACGTTCGGGCACGTTCGGCGGATATTAAAGCCGACTGATAAGCCAGCTAAAACTGTTTTATTGTGCGAAAAAAATACTGTAGCTGATAAACCGATTTATAAGTTCAAGCGAACGTGCCCTTCATCTCCCTCCGGCCTCCTCCCATGCATGATCCGTTCCTGTTCGTCGGAGTAGAGAACATTGTGGTCAGCAAATCAGGCGGGATAGGAGGCCAGGACTCCAGGAAATCAGGTGGCCGTTTTCCTATTGTTGGGCGGAAAAGGCGTGGGAATGAAACTGTCCAGTGGATAGCAGGTCCAGTGGTGACAGTTGTCGCGTCAGATTTGTTTATTTATGCCTCGACGCCCTGCTCCCAGTGGCGCGTGCTCGTGATTTTTTTATCCTGTTTGTTGGTGCGCATCTGTGCAAATGGACCAAAAGAAGAGACTCACCCGGCAGTTGTGGATCCACGAATCACACGAACAGGACAAAAGATTTTTACTCCACAGGCCAATTTGACGTGAGAATTTACCTCCGGGGACTGTAGTAACCGGTAAAAGCAGTAGTAGTAATCAACGAATTTCCTGCAGATGGGAAGTGTCGGGGAGAAGCTCGACATCGACTTCGTGGTATCCACTGGGGACAACTTCTACGACACCGGGCTGACGGGCGTTGATGACGACGCGTTTGAGCAATCGTTCACGGACATCTACACGGCGACGAGCTTACAGAAGCCGTGGTACCTAGGTAAGCATTGCTGAACCTGAAACTCGTGCTCTTCTATTACCATTTCTATTGATGCGACGACGAAAATAGTATGTGCGTTTTCAGTTCTGGGAAATCATGACTACAAGGGCGATGCACTAGCTCAGTTTAGTCCAGCCCTGCTTAAGATCGACAACCGGTTTATTTGCATGAGATCATTCATCGTGAACGCAGGTGCAAATTTGTATATTTTATTCAAACCAGAAAAAAATTATTAGGTTTCTGAAGATTTGACTTTCTGAGAATGAAGGCTAACTCTGAAACGATCCTTTCAGAAATCGCGGATTTCTTTTTTATTGACACCACCCCGTTTCAACTGAAATATTGGACTCACCCGAAACATAATCATTATGACTGGAGAGGAGTAGCACCTCGAGAGAAATACATAGCCAACTTGCTGAAGGTGCGTATTATGATGAATTCATCAATGACAGACAGTGCTAATATGTCATATAGCAAAATTAATTTATTCCTCTTTCACGAATTATATCATCTAGGATTTGGATAAGGCGATGAAGAAATCAAATGCAAAGTGGAAGATTGCCGTTGGCCATCATACCATGAGGAGTGTCGGTCACCATGGTGACACCGAGGAGCTTCTGCAACTGCTTCTTTAATCCTTAAGGTTATCAGAAGTAGCCACAGTATTAGCCCTCCAAATACAAAAGAATCTTTTGATACTCATAATTTTACGTCATTCCAGATTAATGATGTCGACTTCTACATCAATGGGCATGACCACTGCCTGGAACACATAAGCAGCAGAGACAGGTTAACATCCATTTTATAGAAAGTCAATTTTCATAGTAATTTAGAACTGAACATGCATGTCAATATCCAATATATTCACAATTGGTTGAAGTGGTCTTACCTATAATTTAGAACTGAACATGCTCTGTTGTTACAGTCCAATTCAATACTTCACAAGTGGAGGCGGTTCCAGGGCATGGAGAGGATTCTTCCAGCCAAATGAAAACAAGCTCAAGTTCTTTTATGATGGGCAAGGGTTCATGTCCCTCCAGCTATACCAGGACCAAGCTGAATTCACCTTTTACGATGCTGATGGGAATATATTGTATCAGTATTCCCAGTGGAGCTTGAGAGAGACATATCTACGCAATAGCTATGTCGCAAAAGAATGAGGCAGCCCAAATCGCCATTGGAGAGTTAGATTGGGTCAGCTCTCTGTATAAAATTTGAATGAGACATTGTGGTAAGTGGCATTGGAAAGTTAATAAAATGCAAGGATTTAACGTGGTGTGTGGTTTATCTGCCAAAGAAACATGGAGCAACTACGAGATGTAATGTGTATGCGCTGGCGTTGAAGCAGGTCCAACCAACGGAAACTATTTATGCAATATAGGATTCGACCATAAGAATACTTTCTACAGACTCCACAAATTATGAACCATGTGCACCCTGGTGTTTGTATGGGAGCAAGAGAGAGCATGGTAGCTTTGTCAACTGATATTATTTCCAGGAATAACCAACCAATGGCCTGCCAATGCTTCAGGCCATATGTTGGTTCTTCCTAGTAAATTTGGACCGTCATCCATGCTGGACCCAGTTCCATTCTTGGACGAAAGAATTCTACCTCAAGCATGACAAAGATACATACAACAGCATAATTTCATGATGAAGCTTCATACTGCATGCACATCACATTCTTCACAAGAGAGTGGTAAAACAGCTGTTTAATAAGGTGATCCCTAACGATAGGCGATGTTGCACCACCTCGCCTAGAACCTAGGTGTTGTCTAGGCCTTTTTCCATGTAGAGGTGTTTTTGGCTTAATGCATGCATGGAAGTGGGAAAAATAGAGATGGAAGAAGATGAATTACGATTATTTACTCGTGGATGCATGACAAAATCATTTTTTTATTCTGATGCAAATTTTCCTCTATCTATCATGGTATTACTCTAACTGTCCACAAAAAGTATAAACGCCTAGCAAAGTCTAGTCTCTAGGCAGAGCCCAACCACCTACATAGCGCCTAGCGCTTTTTGAAACACTGGGTGCTGTAAAAGATTCTTGATCATGCCAAATGAAATTATCTAAAATGTAATTATCACAAACTGGTTACCATGATGTTTTATACTCCTCCGGACCCCAAATACAAGTCCATGTGGACTTGAGCACAAGAATGAAGGTAAGAGGTACAATGACACTATTGCCATTCAAATATTGCTATAGTCAGGATAGCTGGCAAGTTATTGCATTCATGATGCATTTAAGCGTGGGCAGGCATGGAAGAATAAATCAAAAGGTTGCACTTCATTGACTTGTATTGGGTGCATTTGGAAGAAAGCAAGATGGACTTATATTTGGGGTTAGAGGGAGTACCCCATTTTTAAGAGAGATTATTCAAATGGGACAAAACTCTGGAATCTGCATTTAATCCAATAGCTACAGTCAGTTCATGGCTACAAAGGAAAAGTCAAGGTCAAGCAGCTTGACATGTGACATAGATTATTTAATTCCAATTCACCAGATCGCTCCTTAGCTTCTTACATACCTGGAGCTCAGAGGTATCAACAGCATAAATGGTTTCATTGGACAGCCAGTATGGCAAAAATGTCAACAGCTGTTTCTTTAACTCTTCTGAATATTTTTCCCACATAGCAACAGCTAATGCAAAATCATTCCACTGGAAAATCTCCTCAGTATTATATGAGCCAAATATAGTTTGTGCAAGTGCGTGATTGCATGGTAATGGCAGTTCTGTTCCTTTTGAATGATGTATAATTGGACAGCAGACTGCTCCTGAACCAACAACACTTTGTTCCCTCCTTGTTGCCAGCTCATGTTTTTTCCAGTAGTAGAATTGCACCACCTATTTAAGAGATAGATAGATGTAACAACCACAGACATGTGAACTTGACATGGCATTATTGTGCACCTAGGGTTAGCGCTTCACTAAAAAAAACAAGGACAAAGGAGAAAATTAGTACTTTACACCTCGTTTTAGAGAATAACATTAAGATAAGTGCAACCTGAACTAGCGACATATAGTTGGTCACAAAGGACTGATATATGATGTTGATGTCTTTTAGCCAACAGCAGACATTAAGGCCACTCAAAGAATGGACATACCTGAAGAGCATGCAAGCTGTTAGAAAATATTTTCTCAAAGACATCATCTCCCCACCCGAGCCGCAGTTCCTTTCCAAGCAACTCTATTGGGTCATCTTCAGCTGGTAACACAGATATATTGCATTCACCACTGCTTGAGTGAAAACTAAACCCACGAACATGCACTCTAGCACATCGAATGTCAAAACCAGACTGATCATAGGAAAACCAATACATGTTATCAGAAGCTGGCACAGGAATATAAGAATTTTGCTCAGTTGGTTCACAGCTCAATGATGTCTGAGAGAGAAAATTAAGAAGTTTCGGATCCTCATCATAAGCACGGTCTCTAGTGAACCAAAGAGTCAGGGTGAGCCTTTCCCCTTCAGTTACCTGTAAAGCAAAACATGCTGTAATTGTTGGCAAACATGAAAGGGCATGCAAGAACCTTAAAAAAAATGAAAATACTTGAAAGAGTTTATATGCATCCAAATATCCAACAAAAGGTCAAGAACAAAATAAAAGAAACTTTGGATAACGCAGACAACAGAATGTACCTCATTTACACAATGGACATTACGATTATCAGCCGTGTATATGACAACATCCTGGAAAAAAAAGGTACTTCTAAAAAAACTTAACAAAATTAACCAATAACATTTTACTAATCAACAAATATGTGTGCTTCATAAGAAAAGTATTCTGAAACAACACGGATGCAAAGTAAAAGTAGATTTGCTTACACCAGCAACTGGAACAATAGAGGAAGGATCACCATCCTGAAACTGCAGAATTCCACCGTTATATTCCTCTCCATGATTGTTCAAGTAGCAAACTGCCTTTAGATAATAAGATAAGAAAGAGCAAGTGATATACAAATTAGAACACTGACAAACAAAATAGACATCAGAAGCAATTCTAGTCTACAAGGTTTCATCATCTAATCAGGAAAGTACGCACAAACATCCCAATATATTCATAGTTTCAGGGGCCCGGGCAGAGGCTGCATTTCTTGAGTTAATGGGTTCTATAAATGACAGAAAATAGCAGTTTTCTTGTGTCAATTCTTCCAGGATGTAGGTAGGAATTGAAAACTACCTAATCGTGACTAAAGATGAACATAGCATGTGAAAGTTAGCAATAGATTTGTTGAAGGCAACTACCTGGATACATATAACAAAGAGTAAATTTCAGGCAGCATCTGTTAGAAAAATGCAGTTGGTGCAAGAAACAATGGCAAAGCAGAAAGCGTTACTATGGATATGCTTTGAGGGCACTTTCGAAAGCAGCATGCATGAAAGGTAAACAAGAAGTAGGCCTCAAATGAAACCTATGTAGGCTTGCAAACTGGGACAAGCCATTCTTCTTCAAAATATCGCTAAGGTACGATTTAACATGGCACCACACAGGCTGTCTCAACAAATGACAGCTCGCATTAGATCTTCCGGAGTATCTCAATTCTCAATTACATTTAAAATACAGTACTTGTTACTACATAAGGTAAGAGTGAAGTCCATAGAACCCCCACCTAGTTAGAAGAAGACCCGGAAATCACTGAGCATGTATAAGCCCAGATATACAGTGCATGGATGTAATCTAAACTCTGAAGCGTTGTGAGTAAAGCCCGGATAACAGAGAGACGCGAATCACTTTAGATGGTGACAACATGAGATAGGCACAATAGATTCAATATATAAACAGGAACATGCCTACGCAGAACTGACGAAACTCCAAGGAAAAAACAAAGACAGGTCCTTACTGTGAATGCCCTTTGCCTAAGATAAGGCTTATTGTCATCACTGTGCCATCCAATAGAAGCTCCCTTGCACCAACTGCATAGCGAACAGACAGGGTTTAACAGAGAGAAGCTAATCACTAGCATGATGTGTCAAGCACTATAAGAACGTTCATATGTGATGGTCCAACTTTTTAAGGAATGTACACGTAATGTTAATAAGGTGATAGAATTTTTTTCCACAACTGTCGAAACCGAATTTCATTACATGCGCATTGCGCAACGAAATTACAAAGTTCAGCAGTTTAACGAAAGTAGAAACATAAAAATGTTGAAACAACACATCCATGATTCTGATCACCAAGGGATCAGCCTCATGAATGAACACCTACCAACCCAACTAGCAACATCAAAGCAGTGACTACCAAATAAGGTGATAGAATTGCATATAGCTTATGCAGTACACAAGCAAGGTATGCAATCTCGTTATACAAATCAACCATCACATACTGAAGGAAACTATCGCACTAATGCTCAAATGTTACCAAAGCATTCACACTACTAGGCTACTAGCCCAATATTGCATACTTTTTTTTGAACGTAATGGCAGGAGCTCTGCCTTTCAATTAAGTAGAATAGAATTGGCCTAGTTTTTAAGGAAAAACAAGGCCTAAAAACCTCACAGACGCACACATCCCCCCATGAACACAAAAGCCTTGCCGACTAACCCACGGCAACCCTTTTACACACAAGGTAACATAGAAAACAACAGCACCCACCGCATGCTCTCATCAAAAGAGCAGCTCTGACTTCTCACAGTCATCCAGCATCCCCTCTAATAACAACTTGGCCTAGCATGGCGTGAACGAGTCCTCGAGTCCTCGAGCAGCGCAGATGGTGCAAGGAAGCATTATGTCACGATCTGCCCCAACATGGCTGGTCCGTCGAGGCCACTGAGATCCACCAGCGACTTGATGACAATGTCGGACATCGGGCCTTTGAAGAGGTTGACGTAGTGCAGCAAGGTCAACTCCCTAGTTTCACCTTCTTCCTGTGTGACGCCCAGCCTCTTCATGAGCACTTGCCTTGCTCTGCTCTGCGCATCACCACGCGGCCAAGCATAAATCTGCCGAGTCCACTTGATCGTTGGTATTGGCACCACGTGTAAACACTCTACAGCAGCCGTTAATCCAGTGACAAACGACGCCAATTTGATCGACACATTTAACAGAAACGCTGAAAGCACCAATTTGATGCTGGAGCTAAACTGGCAGAACCGCAGATGGGATTATGGGAAGAGAAGTCCACGCAACACAAGTGTGCACCTGATAAGCCCGGTGAACTCGATGAAGAGATCGAAGTGGCAATCGAAGAAGGACTCCACGGCGTCGCGGAGCCGCTCGCGGACGGGCACGAAAGGGAGCAGGAGGTGGGCGCAGCCGGTGGCCGCCAGGTGCGGCAGAGACGTCGACAGCACCGAGGGGCGGTACCCCGCGGCGGCGCAGCTCCGGTGCACGAACTCCAGCTCCTGCCGAACGCACGCGCCGCGCCCGTCAAACGATGCAGACGGCAGACCAAAACGAGCAGCTAGGTTTAGGGTTCTATAAGCGGCAGGCTTCAGTGGAACAGCGGTTTCGGGGAGGAGGAGAGTACCTTGCATGTCTCGCGGGAGAGGAAACCTCGGAGGAGAACGCGGGGATGGTCCCCGGCGGACGGCGACGGCGGCGAGGTGGTGGTACTGGACATTACGAGAGGTGTATGACAGGTCGGATCGGTTTGGGCTGCTCCTGCTCGGCTGTGCTTGAAGACAGCGGCTGCTGCTGTTTATTTTCTACACTATCAAAAACAGAAGATGTATATATCAAAAAAAAAAAACAAGTAGATGTAGCCGGTCTTGCTGCACTACAGCAAACTGTTTCGATCAAGCTGATAGATATAAAGGGCATTTTTAGCAGGGCTTTGACCTTTTTAAAAATGATAAAATGAATGTTGTTTGGTTTGGTAGAGTTATGGTTTCAGCTTCTAGGGTAGATAGGAAGCAGCTTCTCTAATTAGCGTTAGATTTGTAATAATTTGTATGAGGTTCGAAAAAAGCCACATTTATGTGGCTCCGCTCCTCCGGTCTCGTTGCGAGGAGTCATTTTTCAAATGGCCTTGGCATGGCTCCTTTCAAGAAACCACTAGAAGCTCCACGTCATGTGCCCTGAGTGAAGTCAGAAAAGAAAGAAGATTTGTGCACTGCAGCCAACGGTGCTAATTCCTAGCGAAGACAGAAAAAATCGAAGTGGCGCAAGAAGAGGCGTCGATCCCCGTTCAATAAAAAATAAATTAGTTGGTCCTTCCCTGTTCAGCCACACACATCCCTCCTCACACCCGTACTTGTCTGCGCAAGGTACCTCTTTTTTTTCTTGCTCGGTGTGTCCATGCAATGATGCTACTGATGTCCATCCATTGCAATATATAAAGAGTAAAAAAGAGTGGAACATAGATTTTTTTTTTGTGTCGTTGCACCATTATTGCTTTGGTTTCACTATTTTTGCCCTTTTTTCTAGGAACCACTATTTTTGCCTTTGTTTTGTCTTCAAAAGGCATTTTCACGTGTGCATGTTTGATAGAGCTTTTGATTAAACTGATAGGGAAGCCATAACAAAAGCCCTGCCAGGAAGGCCAAAATTTAACTACAAGTACGAATATAGGTGTATAGGATTCTACTCAATTGCAGGTACATCGCTTGCTTAAAAATAAAAAAAACATCTATTCACCTTCGCTTAGTATCTTGAGACCATTTCTTTGTTATACTTACTCTATCGAGCCATCAAGTCACATTTTCAATCAACTTACAATTACTTGTGTCTCATCTTCGCTTGACACACATGCATACGAACCCATCAATCATGAAACTCATTTTCTATATTGCGTAATATGACCAAGTTTCGTATGAGATACCAAGAGATAACAACCAAACCGTGTCTCTTTTATCATTTTCACCACATTCTTGTCTTTTTATGCATTTCATCAATATGCCCTGGTCTCATTTCTCGTTTATATGTCGTTTGCTTCGTTTGAGCTCAATCACAATAAAATATACCTAGGACTAAACACCCACAATTCTCATGAAATATATTAATTTTTAATCATGTTGTCATTGAATCCGCATAAATCCGCTTAGAGCCTAGATGCACTTTCACGACCTCATCATCCTTTACGTTGACATGTTGGACGCCCTCAAGATTTCGCCCTCAAACATCAATTCGATCGAGGCACCATTCCGTGGGGTCATACCCGATAAGTGAGTAAAACTTAAATTTGAAGACCCCCGATAAGTGAGTAAAACTTAAATTTGAAGCGATTGAATTCTCTGGCACCTTTATATATCATGCTATCTTAGGCCACCCATGCTACGCAAAGATGCAGGGCAGGGTTCTTTGGGGAAGGGGCTTCACAAAAGCTTGCAAGAGTTTTAGTCATAACAATTGGACGCTGGCGTGTTGCTAGACAGAACGCCCATGTTTTGGTCATTGCCTCGTTGTTGGGGGCTAAAAGCATCTAGGCCCCTAGTTGGGTTTCGGTGATTAATGACAATACGATATTACTATGACTAACGTGTGTTTTGCAGAGACAATTTAAGTTAGGTCATGGTAATGACAATTGATTGGGCAATCATGGTTGGCATGCCCCTACGATGGGAATCATTTTGGTTTTTAAAGGATGGACGACAAGGTTAAGAATGGACTAGTTCTAAGTGTCGTTTGGTGAAGAGACACTTAGAGTAGTTTAGGACTTTGTTTTTCCTTTGGCCGTACTATTAAGGGGGGTATGGACTAGTAACTTGACCTAGGTGAGTCTAGTGAGTTAGGTGTGGTACACACTTGTCAAATCTAGCACTAGATAGCTCCGGAGTAGCCCTAAAATCAATTGGAGCAAACTTCATTCACATATGATTTTGAGTTGAAAGTGAATGGAGGGTCAAATGACTGACCAGACGCTGGTCTGGTTGTGACCGGGCGTTGAAGGGTGAGTCCGGTTAGTTCATTTGATCAACTAGAGTCGTCTGGTTATGACCGAATGCTGAGTGAAAAGTGACCGGATGCTGAGTGCCAAAGTCCGATCAACTCCGGAGAGGAAGATTCTTGATCGGACGTGTCCGGTCAGTGCTGACCGAACGCTGGTCAGGATCCTGTAACTGACCGGATGCTGAACAACGAAGTGACCGAACTCTAGGTGCCAGTGTCCTGTCAACATCAATAAGGTTACAGAGTGCGTTTTTTGTGACCGGACGCAGGTCAGAGTCCAGTCAGAACTTAACGGCTCTTTCTAACACAGTGGCGGGGATAACTGACCGGAGCGTCCGGTCACCCTGACCGGAGCGTCCGGTCATCCTGCAAAGTGATGACTCAACCTCCAAACGTTATGTTTTAAATGAGAGGGTATAAATACTTACTCCACTCGTCCAAAAGAGGTCTCTTGCCCATTTGTTCAGCTGAGAAACACCCTTGAAAGTGCTAAGGAGAGCAAGAGCCTAGTGAGGTGATTAAGATTTGAGAATCTAAGATTAAGACCTTATTAGTGCAAGGAGAGTAGCAAGTATGCATCTACCCTTCTCATTAGGCTTGTCGTGGTCAAGTGAGAGTTTGTGCTTGTCACTCTTGGTGATCGCCATCACCTAGACGGCTTGGTGGTGATCATCCGACGGAGCTTGTGGATGACCCAACTCAAGTTGTGATGGTTGTGGGCGATTTACCGTGATGGAGTGTCGAAGAATCAGCCCATAGAGAGCACTTAATCCTTACGCGGGTACTCCAACGAGGACTAGTGGGGAGTGGTGACTCTCCGATACATCGGCAAAACATCGCCGTGTTCCTTCTCCTCTCTTTACTTTAAGCATTTATATTTGAGCAATTCATTTCTTGTGTTTACATTCTTAGAATTGTCATGCTAGAGTAGGATTGGAACTTAGGTACAAAACTTTTATGCGATAGAACAATAGGAACACATTCTAGATACAAGGGGTGAAGTGGGCTAAGTGTAGGG
Organism: Miscanthus lutarioriparius; assembly: GCA_904845875.1. Taxonomy (NCBI): domain Eukaryota; kingdom Viridiplantae; phylum Streptophyta; class Magnoliopsida; order Poales; family Poaceae; genus Miscanthus; species Miscanthus lutarioriparius. The sequence goes on from CAJGYO010000002.1 coordinate 20,525,749, forward strand.
TTTAGTTATTGCAAAGAACTTTAGAATTAGCCTAATTCACCCCTCCTCCTCTTGGGCATCTTGATCCTTTCAATTGGTATCAGAGCCTTGTGCTCACTAAACTAGGCTTAACCGCCTAGAGAAAGATGTCTTATGGGGATGGACCTCCTCCTATCTTTGAGGGAGATGATTTTTCTTATTGAAAAATCCACATGGAGGCTTACTTAGAAGCTCTAGATGTTGGAATTCTTAGAGCCGCCTCTCAAGGTTTCTCAAAACCTAAGGATCCCATACACCTTCAAGACGATGAGGTCAATTATGAGAAATAGAATGCAAATGCTAGAAACACCATCTTTAGAAGCCTTTGCAAAGATGTGTTTAACCGTGTGCGGAACCACAAGGACACCCATACACTATGGTCGGACATTTGTGCGCTCCATGAGAGAACAAAGAGTGAGCATGAGGAACGCTATCATCTAGTTATGAAAAAACTTAATTCATTTGAGATGCTTCTGAAAGAAAGTGCTAATAAAATATACTCACGCTTGAATGTCCTTGTAGAGGAAGTCAATGTGCTTGGACTCACACAAATGCAACCGTCCGATGTTGTAAGAAAGATCTTGAGTGTCCTCCCTATTGACAAATATGGGCATATTATGATCGTGCTCCATCAAGGTGATCTTTCCACCGCTACACCAACACAAATATTGGGAAAGATCAATGCACATAAAATGTATATGCACATCACACCACAAGATGGCTCTTCCTCCATCAAGAAGAAAGACTTGGCATTCAAGGCTAGCTAAGAGAACAAGGGCAAAGCAAGAATTGAATATGAGAGCTCAAGTGATGATGAAATTGATGATGCAAGTCTTGCTCTCATGGTGAGAAGAACCGCCAAGATGCTTAAGAAGCTCAATAAGAATGGTGTTAAGTTTGACGGCAAAAAGAAGAAGTTCTTCACTAGCAATAGAAGAAAGCCAATCTCCGAGATGGATTGCTATAATTATGGAGAACTTGGTCATCTAGCTCATCAATGCCCCAAGTCCAAGAAAGACAAGTACAAAAAGAAGTACAAGGACAAGAAAGATGACTCAAGGAATAAAGATAATGTTGAGAAGAAGAAAAACAAGCCATACAAGAAGAAGGATGGCAAGAAGAAAAATTTCCACAAGAAGAAAAAAAATGGCAAGGCATACATCGTCGGTGATTGGCTCACGGATATTGATTCATCAAGTTGCCCATCCGATGATGATAGTGAGAACGAGAAGGTGGCCGCTGTTGTGATTGACTCTTCACTATCTTCACCGACACCACCGCCATCATCCTCTACATACCTATGCCTTATGGCTAAGGGTGAATGAAAGGTATCAAATGATGATGATAGTAGTGGTGATGATCATGCTAGCAATAATGATAGTGATAGTGATATTGAATTTGAATCACCTTCCTATGATGATCTTGTCAAGTTGCTTAACCAATATACTAAAATTATTAGAAAGACAAGAGCTAAAAATAAAAAGCTAGAATTTAAGAATGACTCACTTTTAGCCAAATGTGACATAGCGGAAAAAGCTAGTGTTGAGCTTAGAGAAGAAAATGAAGCTATGCCATCTAAACTCAAGGAGCTCAAATCTTCTAAGAATAAGCTTAAAGAAAAAACATGATAAACTTGAGGGGATACATAATGAGCTCATCACTAGCTACAACATGCTAAAAGAAGAATATACAAATCTCAAGATCAATCATGATAATCTTATTGTTTCTCGTGAGCTATTATCCAATGAGCCACATGATGCTACTAACTATGTTGTTAAGATTAATATAGCTACATCATATGATGATTTGATCATTGAGAGCATTGAGCAAGGTTCTAGTAGCAAAGGCAAGCAAGTGGTTGAGTCCGACAACTATGATGAGTATGTCAAGATCAAGAATGAGAATGAGAAGCTCAAGAAAAATCTTGAAAAGCTATCAACCACCAACACTATTGTGATAGAGAACCTTGACCATGATAATGATCTAGCTCTTGAGAATGAGATGCTCAAATAAGAGAACAAGAGACTAAAGAAGGAGAAAAATCATGATGAACTCAAAAAAGAGAACAAGAAGCTCAAGATAGAAAAAGAACATCTCAAGACTAGCTTGAGCAAGTTTATAAGAGGTCAACATCTTCAAAGTGAGCTACTCATGAACACCGTCATAAAGATGGATAGAAGTGGAATTGGGTATTTGGCACATCAAAAGAAGAAGGCTCAAGCTCAACATCAACAATAACACAAGTCAAAGCCAAAGCCAAAGAGGTGTTTTGATTGTGGACAAGAAGATCACTTTGCCCATAAGTGTCAAACTACACCACCATAACCCTTGCCCAAGCATGCTAGACCTTTTGCTTTCAATGCTCATTATATGCTTAAAAAGGACTCTAGTGGAAAAAAAAGTCATGTTCTTAGGACCTCCCAACAAGAATAGGCCTAAGAAAATTTAGGTTACAAAGTCACTTGTTGAGAAAGTCAAGGGCCCTCAACAAGTTTGGATCCCTAAATAAGCTTGATCTCTTGTGTGTAGGTGAACTACAAGACCGGTGGAAATCATTGGGTAATTGATAGTGGTTACACTCAACATATGACCGGTGATCCTCATATATTCACCTCACTATATCAAGAAGTTGATGGTCAAGAAAGAATTACATTTGGTGATAATTCAAAGGGCAAAGTTAAAGGATTGGGCAAAGTGGCAATATCAAATGATCATTCAATCTTAAATATGCTATATGTTGCTTCATTGAGCTTCAACTTACTATCCGTTAGTTAATTGTGTGATCTTAGCTTTCAATGCTTGTTTATCGAGAAGAAAGTGATTGTATCTAAGAAAGATGATGATCAAGTTATATTCAAGGGATTTAGATACAACAACCTATATCTAGTTGATTTCACCATCAAAGATGCCAACTTGAAGATATACTTATTCACCAAAACATTACTTGGGTGGCTATGGCATAGAAGACTTGCTCATGTTGGGATGAGCTCACTCAAGAAGCTTATGAAGAATGAATTGGTGAGAGGGTTGAAGGATGTGAAATTTGAGAACGACAAGTTTTGTAGTGCATGTCAAGCCGGCAAGCAAGTTACACACACTCATCCTACAAAAGCTTTTATGTCAACAACAAAAGTGCTAGAGCTCCTTCACATAGACTTATCTGAAGCGAAAAGGGTCAAGATGCCCAAGAAGGAGGGTGAATTGGACTAATTCTAAAATTCTTTATAATAATTACACCCTACACTTTGTCCACTTCACCCCTTGTGCCTAAAATGTGTTTCTATTGTTCTACCATACAAAAGTTTTGCACCCTAAGTTCTAATCCTACTCTAGCATGACAATTCTAAGAATACTAAGACAAGAAATAAATTGCTCAAATGTAAATGCTCAAAGTAAACAGAGGGAAAGGAACGCGGCGATGTTTTGTCGAGGTATCGGAGAGTCGCAACTCCCCACCAGTCCTTATTGGAGCACCCGCACAAGAGTGTAGCTCCCCCTTGATCCATGCAAGGATCAAGTGCTCTCTACGGGCTGATTCTTCGACACTCAGTCGTGGTGAATCGCCCACAACCACTCACAACTTGAGTTAGGTCATCCACAAGCTCCACCAGATGATCACCAAACTCTCGATCACCACCAAGACATCTAGGTGATGGTGATCACCAAGAGTAACAAACACGGACTCTCACTTGACCACAACAAGCCTAATGAGATGGGTGGATGCACACTTACTACTCTCCTTGCACTAATGAGGCATTAATCTTGGATTCTCAAATCTCAATCACCTCACCAGGCTCTTGCTCTCCTTTACACTCTCAACGGTGTTTCTCAGCTAAACAAATGGGTAAGAGGTCTCCTTTGGATGAGTGGAGTAAGTATTTATACCCTCTCATTCAAAACATAACGTTTGGAGGCTGAGTCATCACTCTGCGGGGTGACCGGACGCTCTGGTCAGTTATCCCCACCACTGTGTCAGAAAGAGCCGATAAGTTCTGATCGGACTCTGACCTGCGTCTGATCACGAAAACTACTCTCTAGAACCTTACTGATGTTGACCGGACGCTGGCGCCCAGAGTTGGTCACTTCGCTGTTCAACGTACAGTCAGTTACTAGATTTTGACCAGCGTTCAGTCAGCACTGACCAGATGCATCCGATCAGGAATCTTTCTCTCTGGAACCTCTCTGGAGTTGACCAAACTCTAGCACCCAGCGTCTGGTTCCTTTTCACTCAGTGTTCGGTCGCAACCAGACGGTGCTAGTTGATCAAATGAACTGATCGGACTCACCCTTAAGCGTCCGGTCACAACTAGACTAGCGTCCGATCAGTCATTTGACGCTCCATTCACTTCTAACTCAAAATCATATGTGAATGAAGTTTGATCCAATTGATCTTAGGGCTACTCCGGAGCTACCTAGTGTTAGATTTGACAAGTGTGCATGACACCTAACTCACTAGACTCACCTAGGTCAAGCTACTAGTCCACACTCCCCTTAATAGTATGGCCAAAGGAAAAACAAAGTCCTAAACTACTCTAAGTGTCTCTTCAACACCAAATGACACTTAGAACTAGTCCATTCTTAACTTTGTCGTCCATCCTTTGAAAACCGAAATGATTTCCATCGTAGGGACATGACAACCATGATTGCCCAATCAATTGCAATTACCATAACATAACTTAATTGCCTTTATAAAACACACGTTAGTTATAGTAATCTCGTATTGTTATTAATCATCGAAACCCATCTAGGGGCCTAGATACTTTCAGGACCAACAACTTACAAGAGTTTGGGAGGAAATCTTTATTGTCTTGTGATTGTTGATGACTACTCTAGATATACATGGGTGTTCTTCCTTCATGACAAGACCGATGTTGCATTATGTTTTAAGAAGTTTGCCAATAGAGCACAAAATAAGTTTGAAGTGAAGCTTAAGAAGATAAGAAGTGATAATGGAAAAGAGTTTGACAACACAAACATTGAAGCTTATTGTGATGAAGTTGGGATCAAGCATGAGGTCTCCGCAACATATACTTCTCAACAAAATGGTGTAGTTGAGAGAAAGAACCGGACACTTATCACACTTGCAAGAATAATGCTGGATGAGTACAATACACCCGAAGCTCTATGGGCGGAAGCTATCAACACCGCATGTTATGCATCCAACCGCCTATTCCTTCAAAAGTTTCTTTGCGAGACACCTTATAAGTTGCTCAATGGGAAGAAGCTGGATTTCTCTTTCTTTCGGGTATTTGGTTGCAAATGTTACATCTATAAGAAGCGGCAACACCTAGGAAAGTTTTAAAGACGTTGTGATATTGGTTTTCTTATTGGTTACACATTAAAGTCCAAAGCATATCGAGTATTTAATCATGCCACCGGCTTGGTTGAAGAAACATATGATGTGGAATTTGATGAATCTATTGGCTCCCAAAGAGCACATGAGAATCTTGATGATGTATGTGATGAATCATTGAGGGAGGCCATGAAGAACAGTTGGAGACAACAAGCCCAAAAATGATGAAGATGATGTACAAATAATTAATTCACCTTCTTCATCAAATATGCCACAAGATGGTGATAAAGATGGGAGAGTAGAAAATAAAGATACTTATGTCTCTTATAATCAAATGGTGGCACAAGCTCAAGATATTGATGCTCCACAACCTCCCCCTCAAATGGTTGATAGAAGAAATTCACCTCTACTACAAGCTCATCCATAAGATCTCATCATAGGGAGTCCTTCAAAGGGTGTAATGACTTGCTCTAAAAAACTTGCTTTATTTATTGAACATCACTCTTTTGTCTCTTGTGTTGAACCTAAGAATATAGAAGAAGCTCTTTAAGATTCGAATTGGATAAATGCCATGCATGAAGAGTTGAACAACTTCACTAGTAATGAAGTTTGGACTCTTGAAGAGCGACCACAAGGTGCAAGAGTCATTGGAACAAAATGGGTGTTCCACAACAAGCAAGATGATCAAGGCATTATAGTGAGGAACAATGAAAGACTAGTTGCAAAGGGGTTCTCTCAAGTTGAAGGGCTGGATTTTGGAGAGACCTTTGCACCGGTTGCAAGACTTGAAGCCATTCGTATCCTCCTTACATATGTATCGCATCATAAAATGAAATTATATCAAATGGATGTTAAAAGTGCATTTTTAAATGGCTTCATAAATAAACTAGTCTATGTTGATCAACCTCCCGGGTTTTGTGGGGGTATTAACCCCTATACCCTTATGGCTAGGGTAGGGCCGACCCAGACCAGGGGGTCTGGCCCACTAGAAGACGACACGCGGCCCGGCCAATCTGCTTAGAGTCCCGCATAAGGAATCAAGGCAGACTTGGAGATCAAGCAAGATCCTGATTGGTTAGAATATGAATCCTTATCCGGCCTCCTATGACAATTGTAACTGGTTAGGATTAGTTTTTAGATATGTAACCTTGCTCCCCAGACTATATAAGGCGGGCAGAGGACTCCTCTCAAAATCATCTCTCATTGACATACAGTAATACAATCAGACGCATGACGTAGGTATTACGCCTTCACGGCGGTCGAACCTGGATAAAACCTCGTGTCTGTCTTGCGTCACCATCTTGTTTGTAGCTTGCGCATCTGTCTGCCGATAATCTACTACCTTGTGCATACCCCTAGGTAGACTACCGACCATATTTCATCGACAGGTTTAAAGACCCTAGATATCCTAATCATATTTATAGGTTGTCCAATGCGCTATATGGGCTTAAGTAAGCCCCAAGAGCTTGGTATGAACGTCTTCGGGATTTTCTCATTAAGAAGGGCTTCACCATTGAGAAGGTTGACACCACACTATTCACCAAGAAGCTTGATGGAGAAATATTCATTTGTCAAGTATATGTTGATGATATCATGTTTGGATCATCAAATGAAGATTATTACAAAGAGTTTGGTGAATTGATGTCGAAGGAGTTTGAGATGTCAATGATTGGAGAACTTACATTCTTTCTTGGTTTTCAAGTCAAGCAAATGAGAGAAGGGATTTTCATCTTTCAAGATAAATATACCAATGATCTTCTTAAGAGGTTCAATATGGATGAATGTAACCAATCAAGACACCAATGCTATCTAATGGACATCTCGACCTAGATGAGGGAAGTAAAACGGTTGATCATACTCTCTACCGCTCTATGATTGGTGGCTTGTTATATTTGACCGTATCTAGGCCCGACATCATGTTTAGTTTGTGTATGTGTGCTATATTTCAAGCTAATCCTAAGAAAGCCCATTTAGTTGCCGTTAAAAGAATCCTTAGGTACCTTAAGCACACACCAAGCATTGGTCTTTGGTATCCCAAAAGAACTAGATTTCAACTAGTTGGCTATTCCGATTCGGATTATGCTGGTTACGAAATTGATAGAAAAGGCACATCCAAAGGATGCCATTTGCTTGGTAGATCACTAGTGTCTTGGTCCTCCAAGAAGCAAAATAGTATGGCTTTGTCTACCGCCGAAGCAGAATACATTGTCGTGGGTGCTTGTTGTGCACAAATACTTTACATGAAGAAAACTTTGCTAGATTATGGTGTAGTTCTAGAAAAAGTACCTCTTTTGTATGACAATGAGAGCGCGGTAAAGCTTGCTAATAATCCGGTTCAACACTCTCGCACCAAACACATAGATATCCGCCATCACTTTCTTAGAGATCATGTTGCTAAAAATGATATATCACTAGAAGGTGTAAGGACCGAGGATCAATTGGCGGATATCTTCACTAAACCGCTAGATGAGGCTACATTTTGTCGGTTGAGGAATGAGCTCAATGTGCTTGATTTTAGTAACTTCACTAGAAAATGAGCTTGTGTTGTCTCTTGCATTGCATTGTAATATACAACATGTTTAATTTTTGGTAATGCATTTAGGGCTTGTCTAACATTGTTAAGATAACTGTCGAAAAGCGTGTGAAGAAGCTTAACCTTGGATCAAACTTAACAAGCAACTAGAATTACTTTCAAGTATTGCATTGCATATGCATGTGTGTTGCTTTGTCGTTTTCTTTCGATTACCCTTTTATTGCCTATTTTCTTAAAAAAGGTATAGCCTAAGGCAAAATATTTTGAAATATTTGAGGGTTTGCGAGAGGTCACTCACACCAGTCCCAATTGGTGTTTATTTGGGGGCCTTATTGAAGTTGAGACTTGATTGGGAACATGCAGCGCGAAGGAATATTGAAGATTCGCTGAAAAAGAGCAACCGAACGCTGGACCGGACTCTGCTTCCAATGTCCGGTCAGTTCATAGGAGGTGAACCGTTGCTACACAAGAGTGACCGGATGCTGAAATAGTGCTCATCCTACGTCTGGTCACATGGTGTCCCTATGTCTGGTCAAGCGAAGAAGGCGTTGTCAGGACCGACCGGACTCTGGCTGCGTCCGGTCAATGGTAACTGGATGTGTCCGGTCGCGACTTGAGAGGTTTTGGACCTCCCTGTTGTCGATCGGACTCTGGGTGGCAGCGTCCGGTCGTTGCCATCGGAGCGTCCGGTCAGTAGAAATCGGTTGGATCTAGGACTATATTTCGTTTCCTTTCTTAATCCGTCATGGGGAGCACCATATAACTCCGTACATTGTACCACGGTTTGACCTAATCCCACAGCCACCGATCCACCGTACCCGTGCCGACTTCGCTGTCGCTCGCCCATGCCACCGCGCTCTCATGCCCGCGCTCGTGCTGACCTCGCCCGCGCCACTGCTGCCGCCTCCACAGCCAGCCATCGCGCAATCTCACTTTGTGCCGCCATGCAGCCACCTCTCCCATGCCGCGTTGCTCCGCCATGGCCACGCGCCCGTGCCCTAGCGCCATCACGCCCACACCTTAGCCGCATGCCCACGCTGCATTGCTCCACCGTGCCCGCTGCATCCACGCCCGCGTGCCACGCTGACCCGAGTTGACCTAGCCACGCCTGCGATCGCCACTACATTGCATTGCTTGGCTGCCGCACCACTTTGCATCCAACCCTAACCCTAGCCTCTTATTGCTGACCCGGTGGTTCCCTGCGATTCGTTTCTCTGCTGATTGGTCGTCGATTCACTGGTTCGTCAGGTAGCAAGCCATCGCCTTCAATGTCGTATCTACTGCTTGCTTCTTAGGGTTTCGCATCTCTAGATATATATTGTGATTATTTATATATCCTATCTATTCTATCGTGCAGTGAGTCGGTGCTTGTGTGGTTGTCTTTATAGTTGTCAGTGAACTCGGGGCCAAGCTCGTGAGTACGGATCAAGGCCAAGCCTCGCGAGTGTCAGTTGGCAGTAGATTCTCATCCGTGGTAGTAGTTCTTTTCAGCTCCAGCAATGGCACGTGCCAAGAATGCCGGAGGTGGTCCAGGTGATGAGGATCTGAGGCCTCCGCCTCGCTTGACTGCTTAGGAGAAAGGCAAGGCGAAGAAGACTATGACAAAAAAGCGGAAGCTCATTGATGTGGAGGCTGAGCGAGCAGCGACAGTGGTAGCCGCTGCTGAGCGAGCAGAGAGAGGTGGAGCTAGGAGTGGTGTCTGTATTGCAGATCAACTATCACTAGCTCAGAGGGCCACCGTCGAGAGGGTTGAGACTCTTCATGGTAGTCCAGCTGGGACTATCATGCTTGGAGGACGGCGTGTCACTATAGAGGAGAGTCAGCCTTAGGGGAAGACATAGCAGCAGACATAGCCACCAGTGCAGTCAGAGGATACTCAGCAGGCTGAGCAGACAGAGCAGACCGAGGAGATAGAGCAGGCACCTCAGCCATAACTACGACGCTCTGGTTGTACTCGTGCTTAGGTGACACCGAGGCCTGAGACACAGAGGAGGGGCTCTCGTCCGCCTCCTAGACCACAAGGTCTGCCTCCAGTGACTCACCTTGACTTGAGGATAGCCACATCCAAGCAAGTGCAGCAGCTCCGTTTCATGCAGTTTGAGGACTGGTTTCCGCCGAGGCGGGATGAGCGTGTTTCTGAGCACTTATATATATCACTGCAGGAGGACTTCTACAATGCTTATCTGAACAGTGGAGTTGCATTCAGATCTTAGAGAGTCTGCTCCATTGAGTCACTTGTTGCAGCAACAGGCGAGCAGATTCGTTCCCATCTATCTTATCTAACAGGGTTGATAGACCTTCTTGGATGGACTGGCCGCTATGTTCCATCATGGGTCCGTGAGTTCTACTCTTCACTTTGGATTGACCCGAGGCACAGATTCATACACTTTGCATTCAGAGGCCGTGACTATAGGCTGTAGAGCTCAAGGGTCAAAAAGATCCTCAGGATTTTAGAGTCACCCATTTCCCTTCATGAGGTTTGCTACGGTCAGACAGAGCCTCCCAGACGCCCTCACAGTGGGCTTGTGCCACACATAGATCTTGTCCGACCATGCTTCACAGAGCCATTCGTCGAGGGATCGAGCAGGACACCACAAGACCTTACTCCTACCGCTCGGCTTCTTGATGCTATCATGAGGAGGACTCTGCTCTCGAGGATGGGCTACCACGAGGGGTTGACACGCATTCAGCTGTGGTTAGTGAACTCTCTAGTGTAGCAGACCGTATTTGATATTTAGGATATCATACTATCAGAGATGGAGGACACTCTTGTAGAGGGGTTCAGAGGTCACAGACAACTGCCTTATGCTCACTGGATTACCTTCTTGATTAGAAAGGCAGTAACACAGAAGTCCCTAGAGATGATGGTAGAGTACACAAGTGCTACTACAGAGTTTCCTCCTTACAACATGACTCAAATGCTCCGCCATAGTAGTGCGAGGACACCTCACCAGCCAAGTCATCACCTAGAGGCCCCAGAGACAGCAGCCCAGCAGAATGAGATCATCAGGGGCATTGCAGCGACAGAGGAGGAGGAGCTAGATACTCAGCGGGAGGGTGTGGTCGAGAGCGACCCTAGTGATAGTTCTGATGATGATTATCAGGCTATTCCTTAGATGCCTCCTCGACTACATGCCAGAGAGGCCAGTGGCTCCAGCTTAGCTCCACAGCCACCGCAGACAGACCCCGCTCTACTAGCAATTCTTGAGCGAATGAGGCAGGATCAGACATGCCAGGCCCAGGAGACTGTAGTTGCACTAGCATAGGTTCAGGCTAGACAGGACGAGTTCCAGAGATAGTAGCAGGCCATGCAGCAGGAGCAACTCCTAGTCTAGCAGCAGTTACTTGGTTTTATGCAGCATGTCGTCACTGCTATTGGGGGTGCTCCGCCACAGTCTACACCTCAGATCGGCCAGCCTGCCACCACTTTAGTGACTCTAGCTATACAGTCTAGTGGGATTCAGAGTCAGGGACAGCCAGCTACTCAGTTTGCTTCACCTATAGAGCAGGTGTTCTAGTGGTTTGCGTCGCCAGTGACAGCCCAGGGTCCTCACTTCACTCCCATTGTTACGGGCTTCACTCCGCCTCAGAGCTCCTCAGTGCTTGTGACTGACACCCCAGTTTTAGGAGCCTCGATGCCACCTTTAGTGAGCTTACAGGGCAGCCTACACCACCAGAGCTATGAGTTCCTACTCCTACCATAATTGCTCCAGTTACTGGGACTACTAAGACGCTCTCGTCATCTGTTGCATCATCAGAGCCACCGACTACAGTGATACCTCCAGAGTCATAGGCCATGCCAGTCCCAGAGCAGACCCAGATCGCTTCAGCTTCACTACCAGCGAGAGAGGGTCAGACCGCTCAGAGCTCAAGGGTAGAGGATGCTGCTGCACACTTCTAGATTTCTCACCGCACCTCAGCGCTCGACTCGTCTGCTCCTGCCCCACCGTCTGACCCTTAGGTTTTGGTGCTTGACGCCAAAAGAGGAGAGGGATCGAGTATGTTAGATCTAGGGCGAGTGTTACATCTCGGGGGAGCATATGATTTATTTCTTTTGGCTCTTTATGTGTGATACATTATGCATTCACGTTTACTTTCATGCATTGAACTACATATGTGTGATTGTGATACTTATATGACATGTGTGCTCTCTACTTTGATTTATATATATGTCATGCCACTTAGTTATGCTCATTTGCCTTGCTTCCGCGTTTTACTCCGATTCAAATGAGCTTTATTTCTTGTACTCATGCTTATTTTATATCTATTGAGTACACCATGTTGGCTTGGATCATATAAGCATATCTAACTCCTTTGCTCTTATTGTCAAAAGCTTATATGAACAAAGCATGTTGAAAACCTCATATCTTTTACATACTCGAGGTTGTATTGTCATCAATCACCAAAAGGGGGAGATTGAAAGTATCTACGCCTCTAGTTGGGTTTCGATGATTAATGATAATACAAGATTATTATGACTAACGTGTGTTTTGCAGAGACAATTTAAGCTAGGTCATGGTAATGACAATTAATTGGGCAATCATGGTTGTCATGCCCCTACGATGGAAATCATTTCAGTTTTCAAAGGATGGACGACAAGGTTAAGGATGGACTAGTTCTAAGTATTATTTGGTGTTGAAGAGACACTTAAAGTAGTTTAGGACTTTATTTTTTCTTTGACCATACTATTAAGGGGGGTATGGACTAGTAGCTTGACCTAGGTGAGTCTAGTGAGTTAGGTGTGGTACACACTTGTCAAATCTAGCACTAGGTAGCTTCGGAGTAGCCCTAAGGTCAATTGGAGCAAACTTCATTCATATATGATTTTGAGTTGAAAGTGAATGGAGGGTAAAATGACTAACCGAACGCTGGTCTGGTTGTGACCGGATGCTGAAGGGTGAGTCCGGTCAGTTCATTTGATCAACTGGAGCTATCTGGTTGCGACTGGACGCTGAGTGAAAAGTGACCGGACGCTGGGTGCTAGAGTCCGGTCAACTCCAGAGAGGTTCCAAAGAGGGAGATTCCTGATCAAACGTGTCCGGTCAGTGCTGACCGGACGCCGTCGAGTCGAGGATGATCCAATGAGACGAATGAGCAATGTGACCAAACTCTAGGTGCCGTCGATCAACATCGATGAAGGTTCTAGAGAGCGTTTTTCATGATCGACAGCGTCCGGTCGGTCTTGGCCGGACCGCAGTCGAGTCCGGTCGAACTTAACGGCTTTTTTCGACACGATGGTGGGGATAAGCAACCGGGCGTCGGCCGGTCACCCCGCAGAATGATTACTCAACCTCCAAACGTTATGTTTGAATGAGGGGGTATAAATACTTACTCCACTCGTCCAAAGGAGGTCTCTTGCCCATTTGTTCAGCTGAGAAACACCCTTGACTCCTTGAGAGTGCTAAGGAGAGCAAGAGCCTAGTGAGGTGATTAAGATTTGAGAATCCAAGATTAAGGCCTCATTAGTGCAAGGAAAGTAGCAAGTGTGCATCCACCCTTCTCATTAGACTTGTCGTGGTCAAGTGAGAGTTTGTGCTTGTTACTCTTGGTTATCGCCATCACCTAGACGACTTGGTGGTGATTGGGAGTTTAGTGATCATCCAACGGAGCTTGTGGATGACCCAACTCAAGTTGTGAGCGGTTGTGGGTGATTCACCGTGACGAAGTGTCGAAGAATCAGCCCGTAGAGAGCACTTGATCCTTGCACGAATCAAGGGAGAGCTACACCCTTGCGCGGGTGCTCCAACGAGGACTAGTGGGGAGTGACGACTCTCCGATACCTCGACAAAACATCGTCACGTTCCTTCTCCTCTCTTTAGTTTAAGCGTTTACATTTGAGCAATTCATTTCTTGTCTTTACATTCTTAGAATTGCCATGTTACAGTAGGATTGAAATCTAGGTGCAAAACTTTTGTGCGGTAGAACAATAGGAACACATTCTAGGCACAAGGGGTAAAGTGGGCTAAGTGTAGGGTTTAATTATTGCAAAGAACTTTAGAATTAGCCCAATTCACCCCTTCTCTTGGGCATCTTGATCCTTTCAGGGGCCACAGTGCCATAGCCCATGCCGCCATGGTTGTGAGAGGGTGCTTGCATCCTTTCACATGTGATTGGGTGAGAAATAGAGAGAAACTATGGACTTGTTTGGTGGCGCTCTGGTAGTGGAGCCGCACCAAACGACGATGCAAGGAGTGATTCTGCGTATGTATGGAGGCGGAGCCACGATTTGCAATTTTGGCCTCCAGCTCTAGCTTTGGTGAAGGAGCCCACGGATGCGAAGCCGTGCCAAACACGACTTATATCTACATGTCTCTGTGCGTGCAATAGAAAATAGGCTTTGCTCCCTTTGTTTTTTTACAGTTATAGTAGTCGATTTGTTGGGTCTTCGGCAAGTGTTGGGGTAGAAGCTACTAAAAAAATCATGCCAAATGCACGTAAGAGCACCCACTGCCAAGAGAGGAGAAAAAAAGGAAAGAGTGAGGGTGGGGGATCAGGGGCAGGGGATAACTGGAGCCATTGTTGGGCTCAGCTTGACGTGTGTTGGTAATGAGGCCTATTGGATCTACATGGACGGGCAAGTGCACAAAAAACACTTTAGTTTGACCTGACACAAATTTACAAAGAACTAGAAGGCCCAGCAGGTCACCGGGATGATTTGTAATCTTTTTTAAAGCAAGGTTTGTACTTTATTAATTCTGAGGAGGTTCGTTTACATCGTGAACTCTCAAAGTTGTTACAAACTATGGGAGGGGATCGATCCAAACATGAGATTGATCCGGGTCCCAATTCAAACCAACATGAGCAAGATCATGTGCACCCCTATTACAAGATCGTGGTACATGGACAATGTCAGCCCGACTAAAATTCAGAGACATAAGGAACTTAGCTTCTCTAAACAAGACACCATTAGCTGAAAAATCATAAGAACAGGACTGGAGAGCCTCTACTAGAATTGATGAATTGGTCTCCAAAAGGATATGAGATATACCTTGGTCTATTGTTGCATAAAGAGTTGCAAGGCACGCTTGGACCTCTGCCCTAAGCGCATCATGCACCACATTGATTCTTCCTGCCCCAGCCATCACAACAGCCCACTGTGATCTCTCACAATAAAGCCCCATGCACCTTTCTTTTCTCATTGAGAGTAAGCTCCATCAAAATTAATCTTCAAGATGTCTGCAGCAAGTGGAGACCAGCAAGAAATTCCACTTTGTTTCTTATTTGCCTTCTCTTGTGTACGAAGATTATCAAAAGATTTCATAGTTTGTACCTTGTACGCTATCTCCTCAGTGGACATAATTTTGGCCCCAGCATTTGCCTTGTTTCGTGCATCCCACCAAACCCAAAGAAAATCAATCACTAATAATTTTTTATCCTCTTCTAGTTAAAGAATTTTGATGGCAACCTGCTTTATAGAGCTAAGGTCAATCGAGACTGGTGAAGCTGCTCCAAATTCAAAGCTCTCCAACATTTCTTGACAAATTTACATTTGAGAAAAACAATGCCCACCATCTTCATTTAGCCGCCAACATATAGGGCACCGTGTATCAATGTCTATGCCTCGGCGAAGAATATTCATGCGTAGAGGAAGACTGTTACGAGATAGTATCTAGAAAAAAAAGTTTCACCTTCGGTTGGCATTGAAGCTACCAAATTTTCTTCCAATTAATGTTACAAGTGTGGTTTGAGATAGCACTAGCTTCACCTACCTGTCTCCTTTGTGAGAGATCATTTTTCTTTCAAAATATGGTAAGTAGACTCAACTGAGAATTCTCCTTTTGAATCAAAATGCCAGGCCAACCACTTTTCAACGGAAAAGATATAATGTATTTTGCATCTTCTTCGAGAAAACGCCATTTACCAAGCTTCTATCCCAATCACCAGACATCGGATCAATAAGGACAGGACCTTGTTTAAAATTGTTTTCTCTAGGTGTACAGGGCCTTCTAATGGGACGAAGCACGGTTTGTCGTCATTACTCTATTTCGATAGGTAGCCTATTCGCCGGTTGGTTTCTAGATTGATAAGTCCTGACTGAAACCAACGAGTGAACAGACTGAGGGTCTTCTACGTTTGTTTAGCTGTTCTCGTGAACCCTTAGACCAGAACATCGGTCAATATCGGTCAATACTTCAGACCACCAACAAGTATTGTCACGTTGCTGCGAAGGCTAATGGTATACATGCGACGTACACATGTACCAAACTTTTGGTCCTGCTCTACCTGGTCTCAATCGTCCTCCCTGTACATATAACACTTCTAAAACCAGATGCCATGCTTGGCTTCCGACGTGTTCTTCTCAAACCCCTTCCCCACACCCACGTCAACTTCTTGTCGTGTGCCGTTGCAAACAAACGAGTAAAGCAATCTGGTACGGTAAAAGCTTGCCAAAGGAAAACAAAACCGTTTTTAATGTGTGAATACTCCGCGTCGGGTTCCACCGCGCGCGCGCGAGTCTCGGCGGTCGTTGTCGTTGCAGCAAATTTCTTTAGAAAAACGTTGCCATCGGACGTGCGCAAGGCTGCAAAACACATGCTTTGAAAAGCCATCCGTAGTAACACCAGAGACGTTACTGGATTATTACCAATTTATTTATGAGTAAAACCATTGAACCCGTCCTAGGCACCTGGTCAATCCACCCACCTGTTGCACGGCGGTAATGGCAGCCACTTGAGTGATTTTGATCGCTCGCATCAAGACGTTTGACTCCGAGAGTTAACCCCACACACTCCGTTGAACGGTGCCAGACAAAAAAAAAGTTCCGGCCCCGTTCCGTGCACCTTCAACAACCCAGCAGGGAAACAAGATTGCTCCGCAAGCAACCTCACTGCGCTTTTCAGTTTCCACGGCAACGTGCCATTGCCACCCATCGCATCCGCACCGGCAGCACGGCTGCGGCCTCCCCCACCCTGCCGAATCTGCCGCCAGCCCGCCAGCCCGCTGATTTTCCTCGCCCTCCACTTCCGAACCAAAACCCGTCGTTCTCCTCGCGAATGAGACGCAAATCGCGCGTGAAACACACCTGCCGTGCCGCCCGGCCTGTTTGTATGTTTGTGGTGCGACGTGACCATCGCACGGTGACACGAATCAGTAGCTGGGATCGGCGGATCGCTCCCAATCGGGTCGGAAACGGAACGGAACGGACTGGACTGGGCGGGCTCCCCGCCCGTGCGGGCGCCGTGCCGTCGCGGAGCGCCCAACCCTGATGGAACGCTCCAAATCGAGGAGCAGAGAAACCGACGCGGCCCGAGTTGCCCAAGTCAGCACGGAATTTTGCGACCTTGCCCACCCCTCGCCGCAAACGAACTCCGCTTTTACCTCTTCCTCCCCCGCTATCCGGCCGGCGTGCCGAGCCGCGGACGATGACGCTCGTCGTGGCGTGGCTGACGGGTGGGGGCGCCTACCATGTGCGACGCCCGGGGTGGCGTAAAGGGGCTCCCGTTTCCTGTCCCGTGCGTGTCGCGCACCCCACATCGCAACAATCCACATTAACGGGCCGCTGCAGCCTGCAACCGACACCCACCGCGGGCGGCTTCGGCCAGCATCGGCCGTCCGTCACACGCCAAGCGCATCTCGAGGCGTCCGCCCTCGACGCCGCCGTATGCGTCTGGCGCCAATCCCGTGCCGTGCCCCACCAAGAGCTGCCGCTGATGACTGGGGCCTGGCCCTCACACGCAGACGCAGGCAGGCAGGCGTGAAGCCACCAGCATGGCGGTAGCCCACAATCAACCTGTTCGGTCGTGGCTCTCAGGGAGGGCTTATCATACGGTTAACAATATTTTTCTCTCGTAATAAACGAGTATCAAACAGACTTATCAGCTTAGAAATCAGCTCAGAAATCAACTAACGAACAGACTGAATATCGGACAGTGAGATTTGAACAGCTACAAGTGACTGGTCTCTGCCTTGCTCAACTGCAGCTGCGTCGGCTTTTCTGCTCCGCTTTTCCCTATCGGTCAATGCGAAATTTGTCCCGTTATTGCTGGCTAATTTATTATAAGAAAACAAAATATTATTTATTAACTGAAAAAATACTACTTATTTATAAGTTACTCTGGCCGAATCGCCAGACAGCCGCGAGCCACAACCACCCCTCCGTGTGCTCTAATAAAAAAAAGCAAACACAGCTCCGTGCCACTGACAAGTGGGTCCTTGGTCCACCAGCCGAGCATGTGGGAGATAACGATCAGCGAACCAACAACAAACACCACTTCCCGTAACCGAAAAATTTGTAAAAATGACATTCGATAGGTGGACTCCTTATCCGTGTTTATAAATATGGATCTAGTATTAAATTTGTAAATGATCGATGTTTCGAGTTTTATTTTTGCAAATCGTCCCCCGTAACCAGCATCAAGACAGCACGCGAATCCTAAAGCAAAACCCCCACGGGCTCCGGCCGCCGCCTACCCGCCGTTTCCCGATCCCTCACACCGACAGATGGGTCCGGACCCATCTGTCGGCCGCGCGGCTCCACATAGTCGTTGGGTTTCCGCCTTGACACCGCGTCACCCTCCCGCCCGCCTAGTTTCACGAATCTTCGGATGCCCAGATCCGGCTCTCCTCTTCACACCTACGCCTGGCCAAGCCTCCTCTCTCCTCGCTCCTCAGTGTCTACTACTGCCGCTCGCCGAGCCTTCTCTCTCTTTTTTTCTCTCGTCTCCATTCCAGCAGCACCACCACCAGAGACAAAAGAACAACAACAACATTGGAACGAAAAATATACGGCAAAACCCTAGATCTCCCTCCCCCTCGGCATTGCTGACTGGGCTGCGCCTTTCTATGAGCGCGGGTCCCCAGTGGTGAGGGACGCACGGCGATGGCCTCCGCCGCCGCCGCCGCCGTCATCACCTCCCCGGCCCCCGGCGCCGCCGTCGCCGCGGCCGAGCCCGCCGCCTGGCTCATGGACGAGCGCGACGGCTTCATCACCTGGCTGCGCGGCGAGTTCGCCGCCGCCAACGCCATCGTCGACCTCCTCATCCTCCACCTCCGCTCCATCGGCGAACCGGGCGAGTACGACCACGTCTTCTCTGTCGTCCAGCAGCGCCGCCACCACTGGACGCACGTGATCCACATGCAGCAGTTCTTCCCCGTCAACGACATCGCCTTCGCGCTCCAGCATGCCGGCTGGCGCCGCCGCGCGCACCCGGCCCAGGCGCTCGGGGCTGGCGCGTCGCCGGCCGCGCCGCCGCCGCCGCCCCCTCGCCGCCCAGCGTTCTCGCAGTCCCATCACTCCCATCAACACCATCGCCACGGCGGCCACTACCGCCCCGATCCAGCGCGCGGCGGCAGCGCCTTTGCGGCGAGTGGATCCGAGAAAGATGGTAAGACGAGATCTTTTCGTGTGATACCGTGCTCTATTTTCTCTTTGTGTGATAGTATGCTCTTATTTTCTCTTTGTGTGATAGTATATGCTCTTATTTTCTCTTTGTGTGATAGTATACTCTTATTTTCTTTGTTTGGCGTTAGTATAGTGTCTGTTTCGTTGCCACACGGACTTCCTTTTTTACCCCTCCGTTCTGATGGATCATAAAACGGCACGATCCATCAAATGCATTTTCAGTGTGCATTTGATTTTCTTGCTTGCTGATCGGTCTTCAAGGTATTGAACCAATGATGCTTGTTGCCAAAATGCTGATATCCATCTGTACATGTTAATGTGGTAGTCTAAAGTTGATGAAGCGTTGCTGCTTCTGGCTTGTGTATGTGTTAATAAATGTCGAGGTCTTAAAAAGGCAAGCTTTTTACGTGCTGAAATGTGTGATTCTGTACCAATTGCCGATTGGGGAGGCCCTAAAGATACTGATAATGTTATCCAGAACTACCTTTCCTGTATAAGTTATGTATATAGGCACGTGCAGAACTATGCAGAGCTTCTCCATGTGGAGACTGTTCTTTCTGAGCATTTCATAGGTCTGCATGTTCCGCAACGGAGTCAAGTTTATAGATTCCTTATGCTGTCTTAGAGTTGTGATTTATGTGAGGATGATGTATTTGAATCTTACACTCAAGCATCTGCATGGGAAGAGTTGAATAGCTGTTCTCTTCATTATATACATGCTAGTGCAGTTACGGTTTCATTTAACTCATTTAATGCAGTATATTCCCTGTTTGCATGTAACCTTGACAAAGGTGGCAAATTCATGAGTAATTAGTTTAAAAATACTCTCTCATGTGCTCTTGACTTCTCCTAGGACGTGAAGTTCATAACAAGGAAGGGAGGGGGCTGAAAGAAACAGGAAACGTCGTCAGTACTAAAAGCTTGCGATTGGATTCTCCTATACTTGATGGTACACAAGCGCATAACATGCATACAATGCGTGCTCTTTTTAGATATTCATTTATTTAATTACTGTATGTTGCGTCATATAGTCTTTACTGATTGCCCACTGAAATGAAATTATCATATAGCCCTTCTGTCTCTAAACATATGCCTTTTTTTTTTAACTTTCCACTGTCGCTAATGCAAACTTCATCATTGTTTTTTTGCGAAGTGTATTAGTCAAATCGATTGACGTGGCTGGTATATGGTGCCTTGTCAACTCAAAACGCCCTGTGTATGGTTAAGTATATTTGCTAATTGTGGAATGATTTCCAATTTGTTAATAACAGGGTGCCTTTAGGATAGAGATAGACAACTGAAACTGAGTCAGTAATGCGACAAAGCAGCTGAAACTGTTGGTATTGCCTGCATGAAGTAACTAGTTGATTTGTAGTTCTTGTGAGCTCATCCATTTTTAATTGGTGTGACTCAAATGATCAGTGGACGTATTTGATCGTTCCCATTTGTATGGAAATCGTTGGATGGATCTGTTCTGTTGTAACCTCAAATTTTGGGTGCGAATAATGTATGACAAGTAGGAACTCTGAGTAAAGTATGATAAATAGGACCTGAGCTTGACGCCCTTTGCTTTCTTGGCTGGAATAAGCTAGCAACAACTGACTACTCAGACAAGACTGGCTGCTCTTCTCTTGGTCATGTCCTAATCACTGTTGCCTTATGGAGTTTGAAGAAATGTGATAGAAAATTAAAGAATCCTACATATTACATTCCTAAACTATGCCCTTGTATTATTTATATTGTAGAGGGTGAAAAGAAATCAAAGCTGCAAGCTGTTTCTGAAGGAAGTAGCAAAGTGGTTGCAACCCCTGTGGAGTATTCAACCAATGAGATCATTGATGGCAGCATGGTATGTTAGCGTAAAGAAGTAGAATTTCAATTGGGTTATTCAGTTTTCCCTGCCAAGTCATCTGGACATTTCAAAGAATGTTGGCATGCACTTTCTTATGGCTAACCATGATATTTTTTGTTCCTTTAGGTTAATACTGTTGAAGGGCTCAAGGTTTATGAAGGGTTGGTAAATATGACCGAGGCAAATAAGATCCTTTCTTTAGTTAATGAAACAAAAGCCTCTTACCGACGAGGGGGGCTTGAAGGTATCCTTTTAAATGTTTGTTCTTTCCTTTTTGAATTAATTTCCTGCAGAAGTTATTTGTTTTTGTGTTTATGACCTTATGTGTGTGCAGCCTATTGGAAATTTGTTTGTATGCTGTTTCACTTTTGCTTTATTTTCAATATGCATTTAGAATGCATACCTGGATAGAACTGTGCTGGTAACCTAGAAAAATAATGTGTGTCCGTGGTATAATCTTATCTCTAGTTTGGTGCTCTACTTTTGTGTTAACGGAAAATGTCCTAGTCCTTGTGCACTAGGAGGTTAATTGTTTGGGATTTTGTCAAGTTAATACTATTTTACTTGATGAAACAGCTGGACAGACAGTTATTATTTCTAAAAGACCAATGAAGGGTCATGGAAGGGAAATTGTTCAGCTGGGCGCTCCTATCATTGAAGGCCCTCCTGATGATGAAAATCAAAGAGGTAGATCAAGCTTGCACTACAGTACCTAATGGTAGTATCGCATTTTGATGACAATCTTTGTATCTTATTAAATGTGAGTCTAGAAACAAGGGTGGAGGCGATTCCTGGGTTGCTGCATGATCTGTTTGATCGCTTATCTCAGCAGGAAATTATACCCTTCAAACCAGATTATTGTGTTATCGACATCTTGAGTGAGGTAATTTGCTGCTTCTTTTGGCTTAGGGCAAGGTCAATATATGTTGCCCTAGTAGTAAGGGAGGGTCCTTCAAAAGGAATGTACACTGACAGAAGTAGGCAGTCAAGTGGGGGCATGTTTTAATTGAAAAATGAGAGATATAGACATGGCGAGAGCAGGAATGGTTGGGATGGGGTAAGGGGAGGTTGCAGGGAAGGGGAGAGATTTTAATATTTGTTTCGTTCTTGTTTGGGTGCTACTGTTGATTTTATTACCTCCCTCCACAATGGTGAGCCAAGAAATAAGGCTCCTTGCTTTACCACTTTTATCGCTCATTGTGGACACCTTGAAATGGACCATATGTATGATTAAATGATTTTTTTTTCTTTTTTTCAGGGAGACTATTCTCATCCTCACCAATCCCCTCCTTGGTATGGTAGACCTCTTTGTACCCTTTGCTTAACAGATTGTGATATGGTGTTTGGCCGATCCATATCAGTAGGAGAGCGAGGTGATCATAGAGGTCCTCTGAAGCTCTCGCTCGCAACTGGGTAAAACATCCCTAGTGTCTTCTCCCTGTTACATTTGGCTCTTAAAGGTTCAAACCATAGACACAGCTTGATAGTTCACACTCCACTCTTTGAATAATACATTGTGGGCTTAGTTTCTGGTTAAGGAAACATCCATTTAGCTCTTCATCTTTTGTTTGTAAGGTTTAGATAGCACGTCATGAGACTGCATATTTGTTGAACATTATTGTCTCTCTCAACGCAGGTCACTTCTACTCATGCAAGGGAAAAGTGTTGAATGTGCAAAGCGAGCTATTCCTGCTACACGCAAGCAGAGAGTCATACTAAATTTTGGAAAGTCTGTAGCAAGAAAGCACATCCCAGCTGAAAGTGCCCGCTTTACTCCTCCATTAACACCTCCTATGCCTTGGGGTCAATCATCAAGGCCAGCTAACATCTCCCGCCATCCCCAAAGTCCTAAACACTTTGGATATGCTCCCGCCAGTGGTGTACTTCCAGCACCAGCGGTTGGACCTCATCACGTCCCACCGCCTGATGGGATGCAGCCACTGTTTGTAGCCCCTGCTCCTGTTTCTGCTGCAGCCATACCTTTCACGCCAGCTGTTCCCTTACCAAACACAACAACAACTTGGATACAAGAAGTTACTCCAAGGCCTGCACCGCCACGATTCCCTGGTCCTGGTACAGGAGTCTTCCTTCCTCCGGGATCAGGCCACCACCCTCTGCCTCATCAGATAATGCCAGCTTCCCATGGCCATGGTGAACCCAACTCCCCACAAGGTTCATCTGCTTACCTGCATAATAAGATCGCTGGCAAGGAGATGTCTAATGGCAATCTTTCTCCAAAGAACTCGCCAACAAAGAGATCTTACACAGCTGAGGAGAAACAAGAATGCAATGGGAGCTCAAATGGTGGTGGCAGCTCTGCGGATGAGAAGTCAGCTTTAGGTATGGAGCAGCAGAATGGTAGTCTGAAGAATGTTGGGAGCAGCAAGGTCCAGCCACATGGACATGCAACTAAATAGAGGGGGAGTTCTAGTACATAGACAACAGAAAACTGGAGAGATGAGAAGTTAAATTTTTTGGGCCGTGAATTTGCGCAGAGCTTAGCAGAGGTCTTCGCTGGCAACCCTCTTATCCTTGAGAAGAAACGTCAGTGTCAAGTTCTTGAGACTGAAAACGTTGTCCTAAATTTTGTAGCTGCTCTGTTGCAAATCTGGAATTATCACATTGCCTAAGTTACCACCTGCTATCATAACAGAGTTGTGGGCAGTGAAAACCATTTCTGATGTATTTTGTTGCACAAATCTTATCAACGTAGTACATCTGAAATGGAAAAATGTGGGCGAAATTTCTTGCATACAACTCTGTTGTGACCGACTGAACTTTGATGCATCTGTAGCAGACTACTGATGGTAATTATTTTTCCCTGATGGATGGTTCCGCTACAGATGTTCGCTGTGGATGGAAAATTGGAAATTATAACATTGCAAGCTACGCTTAATCTGGAACGAGAACGAAAGATGGCTATGTTGCTATTGATGAGCCCTTGTCGAGTTATCGTTGTACGCTGGATTATGGATTATGAACTAATCACTTTTTTGGGACCTGAACGATTGATTTTGCGAGTATTCTTATTCAGGACCTGGGCAAAGCATATGGAATTATAGATTTATGGCGTGCAATGTGCATACGGCTCCATCTACGGGGTGAACAAATTGCCTGAACATGGATGGTTGGAGACTTGGAGCAATGCTGCGAGTAGTAGTAGAGGCGATGAGCGACGAGGTTTATAATCAGTGGAACTCCGGTTACTGTTACCCTACAATGGCATTGCTAATCGAGAACCCTAATCATAGATCAGATCACATCACAGTCGACACGGCACACACCAGCGCTGCCGATCGATCAGACGGCAGAGTCCGCGCCGCGGCGCATCCGGCTGCGCCTAGCGTGCCTATGCAATGCCGCCCGCGCGTCCCCGGACGGGAGGAACGCCGCGGCCTCCGCGCCGATGCTGCACTCCGGCAGCGGCGCGGGGTACCGAAGGCGGTCGTAACAGTAGCCGTACGTCATGTACCGCGCTCGGAACGCCTCCATCGCCGAACGCCGCGCGGGCGACATCGTGGCAGCGTGGCCGTAGGCATCACCGTCGCTGGCACTGCCAGTGCCAGGCGTCGCGCACGGCGTAGCGGGGCCGACAGCGCAGCCGCGGAGCTCGAGGTCAGCGAACTCGGCGACGTAGGGCGCGTACTTGTAGTCCACCTTGTAGCGGCCCCCCGAGGTGGCCCAGCTGGAGCCGTCCCAGATGGTGGCGTACAGCGACATGGGCTTGGACGGGTACTGTGCGCCCATGGCCTCCGTCCGCACCACCTCCCTGATCGGTGTGTCGTCGACGTAGAATCTGCAGGAGGCACGGGCAGAGGGTTGTTCAACTTTAACAAGGTGAACTTTTCGAATTTAAAATTCATTCTTTCGGAATGGAAATATTAGTGGCAAATGCGTAATAAAGTTTATAATAGTAACAGAAGATAATCTGAGAGTTCTGAAGTTTGAATTCCTACGTAGGCAAAAGTCAGTGCCATGATTTAAGGCTTATCAGTCGTCTATCTACTGACAGGTTGAATTTTAAGCACTGGAGATTGACAGGCATTGTCAAAGCTTTAGACTTTGGGATTGTACGACCGCTAGTGGCAGTAGGATGAGTCATGTTCCTTTGAAAACTAAAAGGATATGCATGAACCTGAAAACAGGAGAGGGGTTCATGGCAAAATGCATGGTGAAACTGAAAAGCAGGTAGTCTATTGATGGTAGAGGCCTTTTTTGCTTCTCCATGCTACCAAGAAATCAAAAGGTTGCTTGTGAGTTCTTCAGGGCACAGGCGTAAAGCAGGTGTCCAATGCAATCATGCCGGGGAAGGCGGCATGCGACTGTGCGAGTATTGGTGGGAGGATCAGAGATAAGAAGCTCATGCACAAGTTGTGCTGGATGGATGTTCAGGGTGGTGGGCATTGCAGCAGTAAATGGACCACGATTGATGTCCACTTTTTTTTCACGTGAAGCTATATATGCAAGCAGGATGCATCTGCGATTTATAGCATTTCGATCACTCAAAGGCGAAACAACTGCCACATTTTAGAGTGTTGTTTAAATAATGCACAATCTGATTCAGAACAGAAGATTTGAAACGCTAGTCTAAATGCAAAAAATGTCAGTGCAGAGACGAGCCGAGCTACTGTAAGACGAGGTGACAGAAATCACTGGCTATTGCCTAAGTAGAAGCTTGTGCTCTATACACTGTGCAGTTCAGATTTAAACGAGGTATACTTTGCCACACTTTGCACCGCACAAACATTTCGATACCCTTTGTGGTAATCCCACCTCTAGTCAATTTTGGGGCCTCAGGACTTACATGATTAAAGTGACAACAGGCAAAGGAATCTACAAGCTGTAAAGACGAAGAGGCCAATATCTCTCAATCATGATTCATGAGAGCTAAAAATTAAAACAGAAAAGAAAAAAAGAAAGAGGGTGAGATGGGAAAGAATCAAACAAAAAGTGCCTCAACCTAATAATGAAGACTGTTAAGTTGCTCCAGTAAACCGTAGTAGAGAGAGACTACAGCGCAATCAGACAAGCCATATGCAGCACTGTTTAGTATCGTACTACTAACAAAGTTTAAAAAAAAGTATCGTACTAACAAGCATCGTTAGAACAGAACAGGTGAAGTACTGACACCAGGCCATCAAGGGGGCACAAAAACCTCTGTACATGAATGTATCACCTAATCATCATAGTCGAGCTTTTCATTTGGTTAATATAACCTGTTCGGCTGGGGCCGAAACGATCGTATACGATCGTGGATTATTATTGCTGGTTGGTTTGATGTGAGAGAAAAATATTGTTCTGGCTGAAAGTTTACGACCAAGCGAACAGTCACCTCCGTTAATATAATCAGCCTGTTCTGGCTGGATTATTACTTGTTGTTTGACTGCCCAATTTTTCCTATGCACACCTCAAATTTACTAATGCCCATGGGCACCTCGAAATTAATCTTCCTAATTGGTTCATTTACCTGTCTACTAAGGACAGACAGATCACCTCAAACTGTGTTTCAGATTTGCATCCATACATCCTGATAGGAGTACATGCTAGTATGTACTCCCTCCGTTCCAAATTACAAATTATTTCAAGAATTTTGGAGAGTAAAAGCATTTTAAGTTTGACCAAAATTATAGAGAGAATTATAAAAATTTGTGACATCAAATTGGTATACTATGAAAATATAATTAATGAATAATCTAATGATACTTAGTTAGCATCATAAATATTATTATCTTATTATGTAAATTTGGTCAAACTTGAGATGTTTTGATTCTCTAATATTTTTTGAATGACTTATAATTTAAGAAGGAGGGAGTAGAAAACAGTATATCATGTTGTATTGATGAGTGAGGGTGAGGAGACGACGACGAGGGCGGTTCTTCTTACATGATCCTGTGGCGGCTCCAGTGGATGGCGTAGCGGTGGAAGTCCTCCGTGGGGTCGAACCAGAGGCCGTAGCGCTCCTCCCGTCCGACCGCCGTGCTGCCGTTGCCGTACACGTTGGTCTGCACCCGCCACTCCCTGCCCCGCACGTTCCCGAGGAACTCGAAGTCCAGCTCGTCGTGCGTCCGCTCGTACACGTCCCCGTTGGACATCTGCATTGCATCGCATCGCATCACGCCATCACCCACCCAGCTGGGTTCGTCAAATACAAAACATCGCATTGGTTCGTGTGCCAGCAAGAGGCTTGTGCAGTGTGGGGGGTTGCTCACGTACGTAGAAGGCGACGACGACGCCGGCGGTGTGGTCGGCGGGCAGCTTGATGCGGGCGCTGAAGAGCCCGTGGAGGTACGCCGCCTGCGACGCGAACCCGGCGCCTGCGCGCAACGGAGCAGATCAGAGCAACGATGAGGTTCACGAACAGAGCAGGAACAACACGAAACACGGCGTGCCATTGCCATCGATCGGGCGAGAACAGAACAGAACAGAAACAGCAAAGCCGAGACCCACCTGTCCGCTCGTCGAGGGAGATGTGCACCCGCTTACCGCCGCCGTGGAGCGCGAGGTTGGAGTCGCCGAACAGCTGCGTGTAGCCCTCCTCGAAGGAGAGGGACGGCGTCTCCGACGGGGGAACAAGCTTGCCCGTGGCGGCCGCGGCTGACAGACACGCCGCCGTTGCCGTCATCAGGAAGGCTAGGAATAGGAAGGAACAAGCCATCGGGCTGCCACTGATCTCCCGCTGCTTGCTCTGCTCTGCTCGACTGCTCCGCACTGAGACGCGCACTCCCTGTTCTTCGCTCTGTCTGTCCCTCCCCAGCTAGCTAGCTAAATGGGCTGGAAAGGAGGGCAGCTTTTCATGCGCAGGGTGTGAATTGGAGCTTGGCGAGGACATGTATGAGCAGCTATGGCTCTTTATTGGGAGCTGCGCAACTTGCACTGGCAGCAGTGAATCGTTGTGGTACTACACGTACGGTTGAGCAGTGTGCCGTGGCCGCAGAGGTCTCTTCCTAGTCCCACAGCCCTATATGGCCTAGTACGCGCTGCGCATCAAAGAAATGCTGGATGTTTTTCTCGTACAATACAAACCACATCCGAGTACTGTACCCAGCTGCACTACTCCAACGTCTCACTCACTGATTCCTCTTCGATCTACCCTTTCTTTCCGGCCAGGCGGCCACGGCTCTCGCTCACGCCTTCTCCACTGTAAATGCGTGTTTGCCAGAATATGTCCTGCGCCTACGCGAGGATTCGTCCCGATCACTCGATGTATAAGTCGTACTTTTTCAATCAACGAATAATTTTTTTCTCTTATAATAAATTAGCCAACAGCCGTGGCTTATCAGCCAAGTGAACAGGACAATTATTACGTTACCTCGCCTGCCTGACCCATCAGATTACCCGAATCCGGGCGGCAGTTCCATCCCTCCCGTTGCGTCAAACAATGATAGCCCACTCGTTTGGCATTTGGCATTTGGCATTTGGCAGCGAGCGAGATCTTCTGCTGTCTCCATGACCACCAGCGAGCGAGCCCTTGGTTCAAACCAAAACCAAAACGTGGGTGGGCGCTGCAGGCGCCAGCTGATCGGACAAGATACATTCGGATCTGACGAGGCGGCAGCAGAACTGATAAGGTACTGTAGGTAGGTGCATGTGCAACCTTGTACGTACAACCGACTCCGGTTCAGTTGGCTGCCATTGATTGTGCGACGCAGTGGCGCGCGCGAGCGCCAGCAATTTAGGGGGATCGACGCACGCAACGAACTGGGAGCTCAGGACGGGAGGGACCATGCCGATTGCCGCGCCATGGGAGAGATGGTTGGGCGAGGACGAAGGCGCCGATGACGAGCCTCCGTTCTGAATTGAGTGAATTAAGATGGCCACCGTGCAACCGCATGGCCGGCTCCGCTCAGCTGGAAACCCAGGAAGCGAGACATGTAACGTCCGCGCTTCAATGCGGGATTGATTGCCGAGCCGGCCGTTGAGGCGACGAAACGAACGGGCGGCACTCTCTTTCCTGATTTCCTCCCTCCAATGGCTGGCTGCCTAGCCTTTTCACCATGGTCCATGGATGGATGTCTCAGTAGTGAAAGCGACATGTGATTAAGGGTATGTTCACTTGAACTTATCAACCGGCTTATCAGTTAGAATCGTATTTTCTCTCACGACAAAAACAGCTTGAGCCGGCTTACCCGGCATTGGTAATGGCTGGCGGGTCAGCGGCGTGAATGCGGTGTCTGGGCCTGGGTCGGGACAGCGACGAACCACACGCCGCAACGCAAACTAACTAACGGCCAGGCCGCGGCGGACAAGGAGGAGACAGGGCGGACAGCCGGAGCCGGCCGGGCCCCCCCAGCGGCGCCAAACAACCGTTCGTTCTCTTCCCGCCCTCCCGCGCGCGCTTTTGGACCATCTGCACGAGCGCTGATCCCGGGGCAGCAGGCTGTCGCGACCGCGGTGAACTGGCTGGTGGCTGCCCGGCTGGCCGCTACTAGCTTTCGCCGCACCTCCAGCCAGCGACTCTGGGGCGCCGTGCCGTCCCGCTAGCGCTCCTTGCTTTTCTGCCGCTCTCTCGCCTCGTCGCTCCTGCGCTGATCGCTACGGATGCAGGCCTTTTGGTGGCGTGCTGAGCTGGAGGCCTTGTCCGCGCGTGGAGCTTTGCTCATGGCCGTTTCTCCCTTCCGAGTAGTGGTGCCTCCGGTCACGACCAGGTCTTGTTCGCTAGCGGCTGCCGCTATCCAAGGCACTGTTTCCACTCTCCTCTCTCTTAGTCTTAGCACCAAAGTGCAAAGGAAAAATAGGAACGAGTGTACTGGTAACTTGGATCAACACGAGTCGTTCCTCCTGTTCTTTGAACAGTTTCAGCTCAGCCTAAACTCTTTTGTATCCACGCAGAGCTCGACTGTGATTTTGTCACTCTACTAGTATTCTCGTAGACCGAATCCAGGTTGCCCCTACCACAACTTCGGTGCCGTTGAGTGGTGGGCCGGCCCGCCGTTTCGTAATGGCCTAGTGGGTGAGTTTGCCGCATGGGCTGGGCGCCTGGGCATAGGCTGGCATCTTAGCCCAAACATCTCTCTCTCTCTCTCTCTCCCGGGCATGAGGTAGGTCCCATTTCCTTTAACCATGAACGGAAATACAAAGTCCTGTAGCAAGTTCAAGATAGAAACGACAAATTAGTGTAGAACGCTAGAAGCTACTAACCCATGGAAACCGATGACATGCTTCAGGTTCCAGATTTAACATAGGGGGAACCGAGAGCTAAAGTTTGCTGAAGACTCTATTTCATTACAGCATCACATAACGAAACAGCAAAGACAGTTAAGCACTACTTCAGCAGTACCTGCAGTGAACGAACAATATTTTCCTCTCACAATATTTCAATATAAGCAGCAGCATAAGCTAAATTTTAGCAAAACGAACAGGACATGCCGATTAAGGAAAGAAGATCCTAGATTCTTTCCATACTTAATTGACTCACGCTCCATTCGTGTCTTCGTCCTGCTTCTTCTGGGTGTTTTGGGGATCGAGATTCTGCAAGTATCCTTCGCAACCTGAAGCATGATGTCGACTCTCTCCACCATGTCTTGCTCCGGAACAAAGCGTGTTTCGAGCACAAGCTAATCAAGAACCTAATTTATCGTTTCGCAAAAAAAAGAACCTAATTTATCAAGAACTAATTTTTGCCGCTCGACATGGATAGGCCAAGGAGATGGTGCAGGAGCTACGGGCCCGCCTCCATGCAGTGAAGGGGACCCTGTACACAGTGGTGAAACTAGCAATTTTGATTAAGGGGACGGACAAATAGGATGACATCTCTAATTGTGATAAATCTAGATTAAGGGTGCTGGACAAATGAAAGTTCTAGTTTGGTTTTGGTGAATTGATGAAACCCTAAGTGCTAACCCATTGCTCTAAGTGATAATGAGATATGGCAGCATATTCCAAGTGGTGGAGCAAATAGTGAAGATCATGATGATGGTGATGGCCATGGTGATGATCAAGTGCTCGGGCTTGAAAAAGAAGAAAGAGAAAAACAAAAAGCTCAGGCAAAGGTATATTTGATAGGAGCTCTTTGTTTCGGTGATCAAGACACCTAGTGGGTGTGATCACATTTAGGATAGATAGCCGTATAATTAAGAGGGGTAAAACTCATCGTGAAATGCGGTTATCAAAGTGCCACTAGATGTTCTAACTCATTAACCGCGCGGGCGTTGGCAGCTAGCCGTTGGTGATCAGCGGCTCAGGTTCGAACGCGAGGACTCATGGCGGCGGATGCGCGACCAGACGCTAGTGCGAGCGTGTCCCATCACCTCTAGCAGTGCATCCGATCGCTGCACAGGAGGCTGCCTGTTGAGCCCAATAGCTTTATTTTGTGGGGGCTTCTATTTAAGCCCTAAGGTCGGCTCTTGCTCACTCTCTTGACCATTTGTATTGAGTATACATCCTTGTGAGCATAGCCAACACTCTCTAACTCACGTTGCTTGATTGGATCATCATCTAGTGAGATTTGAGAGTATCCAAGTGCATTGCTTTGAGTGATTGTATCTAAAGGCACTTGGTGATTGTGTTTCGCTGCGGGATTCGTTTGTTACTCTTGGAGTTTGCTGACTCCTAGACGGCTTGGTGCAATAAGGATCATCAAGCGGAGGAAGGTGCTTGTCTCTTGCTCTGATCGTGGTGATTGTGAGGGGTTCTTGACCTTTTTTGGCGGAGAGCCAAAATGTACTATAGTGGATTGCTCGTAGCTTGTGGATCCCCATCTTGTGTTGGTTGTGCGGCACCCGGTTGTGGGTGAGGCATGTGATGCCTATTAGCGCGTGAACCTCTGAGTGGGTGAATCGCTACAACGGGGACTAGCTTACCGGCAAGCAAGTGAACCTCGGTGAAAAATCATTGTGTCATCTTGTCACCGGGATTTCATTGATATTCTTGATTGATCACTTGCCACGACGGTATATCTTCACTACCCTACCTTGCATTTACTTTTCTAGTGTAGCTAAGCTTTTTAGTGTAATTAGTTTTGAGAGCTAGCTTTCTTGGTTGTGTAGTTTGGTTAGTGAGACTATTTAGTTAGTATTTGAGAGCTCACTAACTTAGTGGTAGTGACCTAGTTTTTGGTATACTTAGAGACTATAGCAAATATAATTGTAGTAGGTGGCTTGCATGTTTAGTAGGCTAGCGCAAAACTTGTTTCGCTTCATATTTGTCTAACCACTTGGTTTAGTGTTGTTGTAGAATTTTTATAGGCTATTCACCTCCCTTCTAGCCATCAGAACCTTTCAACAAATAGGATGTCATCTCTATGTGTGATAAATCTATACATAAATGTACGTCTCAATAACTTCTTCAATATTTTTACATACATAGTTAGTATTTATAATGAAAAAATCATAATATTATGCTAAAAATAGATGAATTTATGTCGTAAATTAAAATACCTTTAAGGGTATTAAAAAACTTCCACTGTTTGGGGGGGCATGGCCCCTGCTCGCCCTTGGTTCCGCCCCTGCCTGCACACGCCGGAGGAGGTGATGGAGCACATGGAGAAAACCACTACGTTGTGAACTTCTGGAGGAGGAGATGGTGGAGCACGTGGAGAGAGCCAGCCAATGCGCTTTGAACTTCTCCTATGTTGGGTGCTTTGAATGTAACGCCCCGCATTTTCATTATCAAGGTAAAAATGTCGGCTTTAGGGATTATTACTCAACAAAGTCATGCCTTCTCGAGTAATGACCCTAATCAAAGTGTTGCAACAGAATATTAGTTAGGACCCTTACAAGGCTTGTTACATTTAATTAAAAAAATAATGAACATTACCTAGTACCAAAAATAATAGCGCCACCTTCACATTATACTCGAAATTTATTTGTATCATGTATTTCTCCTGTGACTTTTTTTAGCTTTAGGTCATGTGCTTGGATATCTCATCATCATAGGTTACCTCTTTTCATAAAGGGGAGGATTAATAGCAAGAGTGAGTACAAAGTACTTAGCAAGCATATAATAAATCAATGAAATGC
Source organism: Miscanthus lutarioriparius (assembly GCA_904845875.1). Lineage (NCBI taxonomy): Eukaryota > Viridiplantae > Streptophyta > Magnoliopsida > Poales > Poaceae > Miscanthus > Miscanthus lutarioriparius. The sequence goes on from CAJGYO010000002.1 coordinate 20,558,743, forward strand.
ATGCCTAGTCATCCGTCATATCCATTTTCAATCATAGATCACTATCAAAAAGTTGCATATTTTAGAAAATAAGTTAATAAATCTATTATCACCCATAAGTGAGACAGAGCCTCCTATAGGCTCTCGTAGCCTCTGATCCAAGAGACACGACGTGAATTCACGGTTTAACCCTGCGCAGGTTTGTATCACTTTACCAATTTTCCATCGCACTTCCTTTGGTGTGACTCATGGTCAAGATACTGGACTTTTCCCACTTCCGTATATTATATACATCCACATCTATCCACGTGCGCTATATATATGTGTCGGGGACCAATACTAGGGTACCCGAAGAGGAGGTGCTAATGGTCGTTATACGTTAATCCATTCAGGTAGTCAAAGGTGCGACTACAGCTCCAACCGACATCGAGACCGTGGGCTTCGCCTCTCCCGACCCCAAGGTCGTGCGATCCGCCTTGCCCGACCTCTGGGGGTGGGCTCCGCCTCGCTCGACACTGAGTCCACGGGCTCCGCCTCACCCAACCCCAAGGTCGTGCAATCCGCCTCGCCCGACACCGAGGCTGTGGGCTCCGCCTCGCCCGACCTCTAAGGGTAGGCTCTGCCTCGCCCGACCCTCGAGGGTGGGCTCGGGCTATGCCTCTCCCGACGTCTGAGGGAGGGCTCCGCCTTGCCCGACGTCTGAAGGCTGGCTCCACCTCGCCCGATCCCTCGGGCACGACTCCTAATGGAAGCTCACGCCGCCGCCAACCACTACGGGCCAGAAAGTACAACCCAAGGTCAAACTTCTAGCATCATGCAGGGAGTGATCACGTCTCAACATGACCCGTCCCCGTGACATGTCATTCCAGGGAACTCACATCGCCCACAGTGACGGACGCGTGGTCACTATGTTGCCTACTCCCTGTACGGCCGCTGATCAGCACGCTGGTTCACTGCGCCACCCGCCGAGGCGGAGTGGGACATCACGACCCGCTGACAACGCCAGGGCATGGCATTATCGGCGGACAGGCGCCCAGCATGGAGCTATCCCTAACACCACCTGCCGTGTCAGCGGGACCCGCGCAAAGGAAAAGAAAGGCCCATCGACTTTGAAGGACTTTCTCTTTCTCTCTCTCTCTCGTTCTCCTCTTTTCTCCCGCTGTAACCCATGCTTTCCCTTGGTCTATAAAAGGGAAAGCATGGCACCCCACTAAGGGGCATCAGACCAAAACCACTAGCATCGAACCTCGAACACATAGCCGAGCAGCGACCGAGCTCTCGGTACCCATTCGTCCTTTCCACCAGAGACTTGGGACATGTCCCTCTCTCGCCCTTTTGTAACCCCTACTACCAACTTTTCAGTGGTAGTAACACGAGCAGCATCAATGAACTGGACATAGGGACATTTTGCCCGAACCAGTATAAACCTCATGTCCTCTTAGCACACCATCCGAGCCAGAGCGCAATATTACAAATTTACTCATTGGTGTTTACTCAAAACACCAACAGTTGGCACGCCAGGTATGGGCCTTTTGCGCGTCTCGACATCCACACCAGGCCTCGGATGGCTAATCGCAATGCCAGCTGGGTCCGAGGCGTGCACTTGCGCTTCAGGGACCTAGACTTCATCATCACGATAGAGGGAGAGTTGGCGATGGCTCCCGCCACCGTCCGACCTCTCCCCTTCACCGGCCTCGACGCGATCGCCAAGGCGCTTGAGGAGCTGTAGCTGCACACACCGGAGGCCCATGCCCCAGGAGCAACCAGCTCCTCAACTTTGACTACGGGAGGTTGGAGCGCCAGCTCGGCGCCTTCCTGGGACCCTGACCGTCCGGGAAGACCTGTGCCACCTCACCTTCTCATTAGCCAACGTCATGGCATAGCTTGCCGGAGGGGAGCTGCTCTCTCCGGAATACCTCATCCATAGCGCCCCGACATCGCTCCCGTTCAGTCTCCGCAACGTCACAGAGACCGATGGCCACCTTGTGGCACGACGCACGCCTCCGTCCCCCATGAACGACGAGTTCGTGGGGATGACCGAGTATGTCGCGGAGTCTTTCCACAACCTCCTCGTGGGAGAATCGGAGTCACCCTCCAGCTCTGACTCTAGCAGGGGGAACCATCACCCCTCTCACGAGTGTTTCATGATGGGTACCCCCGAGGGACACGTCGAAAGCATCCGCGAGGAGAAGGCTACTCCGACGAACAACCTCGATGATGAGGTCGAGGGGGAGACAAAGGCCCCACCCCGCCTGCGGGTAGAGCAGCTGAAGGCCCGGCACCTAGAGCTCAAGGAAGCATGACTCCAGCTCGAGCAGGAACGCGTGGAGCTCGATCGGGAGACGGTGGGCACGAGCGTGCCATGGCCCATGATGTGAACCGGAGGATCATCGTGGATGATGAGGCTCTCCCACACTTCGCCCAGGCAAGCCGGAACATCGCTGCTACGGCGGCCTTGCTCCATGGGCTTTCGGGGCCCGCGACGCCCGAGGATCATCAGGCCCACCATGAGATTCGCACGCTGCTTGAGCGTGCGGCAGCGTAGCAGGCCGAGAGCTCGTTGTCTTGGCAACGCAAGCACGACGCCAGCCAGCGTACGCCCTCTGGGCGACCCGACAAGGACGCGTCAGTCCACCAGGCACCACAAGGCGGCAGGTAGCGCACCGCGGTCCTGGTGCATGAGCATCTTGGTCGCAACCACGATGCAGGCGACACCCTCGACGCCCGCAGTCATACCCATGATGATTTGAGAGAGGGAGCTAGTCGCGTCTATCACCCTCGTCGTGGCGGACACTACGACAGCGGCGAGGACCAAAGCCCGAGCCCTAGCCTACCGAGGCCTCAGGCCTTCGGACGACACATCCTCAACGCTGCCTTCCTGCCAAGGTACCGACCACCCACCAACATCCTAAAATACTCTGGAGAAACAAACCCCAAATTGTGGCTCAAGGATTATTGTCTTGCCTGCCAAGCCGGTGGAGCGGATAATGACGATTTCATTATCCGCAACCTTCTATTGTTCCTGGCCGACTCGACACGAACATGGTTGGAACACCTTCCGCCCAACAGAATCCAAAGTTGGGCGGACCTAAAAGAGATCTTCATGGGGAACTTCCAGGGCACGTACAAGCACCCTGGGAACCCATGTGATCTCAAGAACTGCCGATAGAAGGCCGGAGAAACCCTTTGGGGGTACATCCAGCACTTCTCCCGGTAGTGCAACGAGCTGCCTAACGTCGCCGATGCCGACGTTATAGGTGCTTTCCTATCTAGGACCACCTGCGAGTCCTTGGTTCATAAGCTAGGATGTAAGGGCCCATGAACCACAAAGGAGCTCCTTGACATCTCCACCAGCCACGCCTCGGGCGAGGAGGTGGTCGGAGCGATCTTCGACTGCCCAAAAGGCAAGGCAAAGTGGGATGAGGACACCGACGAAGGCGCCTCCAACCGTCCTGTCAAGAAGAAGAACAAGTAGCGGCATGAGGGCTCGCTCGTGGCCACCGCCGATCGCAGGGGGGGTCAGAAGCCCACGGAGGGCACCCTGAATCACTTTGAGAAGCTGCTCGAGGGGCCATACCCAAACCATGCCTTCCCCGTCAAGCATCTGTACAAAGACTACAGTCTCATGAAGCGGTTCTTGTCCGGAGCCTCCAACAGGGGGAGCATGGGAAGGACCCGACCCGACCGCGGATGACACCAAGAGGAAAGACGGTGGCTTTTCGACGCCGGATGGTTGCCTCATGATCTTCGGAGGGTCAGCAGCCTATGACTCCAAACGCCATTAGAAGCTCGCGTGCCACGAGGTCTATACGGCCAAGCCAGCCTCGCCTACTTTCCTCCGGTGGTCGGAATCCGCCATAACCTTTGATCGGACTGACCACCCAGAGAGCGTCCCGCAGCCGGGAAGATATCCACTTGTGGTTGACCCGATCATTGGCATGAAGTAGCTCTCCAAGGTACTGATGGATGGAGGCAGCGACCTCAACATCATGTACGCCAAGACCCTCGACGCCTTGAGCATCGACCGATCGTGCATCCGGCCGACCGGAGCACTTTTCCATGGCATCGTACCTAGAAAGCAGGCCGTGCCACTTGGGCAAATTGATCTGCCCATCACCTTCAGGGATCCATCCAATTATAGGATGGAGACCCTCACCTTCGAGGTGGTGGGGTTCCATGGAACCTACTACGCCATCCTAGGACGTCCATGCTTCGCGAAGTTCATGGCCGTCCCCAACTACACCTACCTAAAGCTAAAGATGCGGGGCCTAGGTGGGGTCATCACTGTCGGCACCTCATTTCAGCGCGCCTATGAGTGCGAGGTCGAATGCTGTGATCACACCGCGGCAATCGTTGCCTCCATGGAGCTTGCGGCCATTAGAAAGGAGGTCACCGAAGAAACACCCGACCACCAGTGGTTGGCTAGGTCTTTCGAGCTAGTGGAGGGCGCTAAGGAGGTCCTCATAGACCCCAGCGGCTCCAAAAGCGAAGTGGTGCGCATTGGCACCGTGCTTTCCTCCGAATAGGAAAGCGCGCTCATCGACTTCCTCCGTGCCAACAAAGACATCTTTGCATGGTAACCCTCGGACATGCCAAGCATTCCTAGAGAAGTCGCAAAGCATACCTTGAAGATCAAGCCAGGCTCCAAGCTGGTGAAGCAGCGCCTGTGTCGCTTCGACGAGGGAAAACGCAGAGCCATCGACGAGGAGATCGTAAAACTTTTGGTGGCTGGGTTCATCAAGGAGGTGTACCACCCCGAGTGGTTAGCCAATCCCGTTCTTGTACGAAAGAAGAGTGGGAAATGGAGAATGTGTGTTGACTACACAGGTCTCAACAAAGCATGTCTAAAGGATCCGTTTGCTTTGCCATGCATAGACCAAGTAGTCAACTCTACCTCAAGGTGCGAAACCCTTTGCTTCCTTGATGCGTACTTCAGGTACCATCAAATCGTGATGAAAGAGTCTGACTAGCTCATGACATCCTTCATCACCCCCTTCGGATCATTCTATGATGTCACAATGCCATTCGGTTCGAAGAACGCTAAGGCTACGTACCAGTGTTGTATGCTCAAGTGTTTTGGAGACATCATCGGGTGAATCATTGAGGCCTACGTTGGCGACATCATCATCAAGTCCAAATGGGCAGACCAGGCCGTAGCTGACCTTGAGCAGACCTTTACAAAACTCCGAGCAAACGACATTAAGCTCAGCCCCAAGAAGTGCGTTTTCAGGGTCCCGAGGGGTATGCTGCTGGGATTCATCGTCTCCGAGCGTGGCATCGAAGCCAACTCAGAGAAGATCTTGGCCATCACAAGGATGGGCCCAATTCAGAACATAAAGGGGGTACAATGAGTTATAGGGTGCCTTACCGCGCTCAGCCGGTTCATCTCGCGCCTCGGCGAACAAGGTCTCCCCCTCTATCGGCTTTTAAAGAAGGCTGACCGCTTCGAATGGACACCCAAGGCCCAAGAGGCGCTTGACACGGTCAAGCAGCTTCTAACAAAGGCCCCGATCCTGGTGCCTCCGACCGACGAAGAACCACTTCCGCTCTACATTGCGACCACCACACAGGTGGTCAGCGCCGCTTTAGTGGTGGAGCGAGAAGAAGAGAGACACGCCCTCAAAGTATAGCGCCCCATGTACTTCATTAGCGAGGTCCTGTCCGATTTCAAGACCCGCTACCCCTAAATCCAGAAGCTCTTGTACGCCGTCCTCATCGCCAAGAGGAAGCTGCGCCACTACTTCGAGTCACATCCGGTGATGGTCATGACGTCCTTCCCCCTCGGCGAGGTCATCCAAAACTAGGATGCCACGGGAAGGATCGCGAAGTGAGCGCTCGAGCTAATGGGTCAAGGCATTGCATATGCCTCTCGGACGGCCATCAAGTCCCAAATGCCGGCTGATTTTGTTGTAGAGTGGACCGAGGTCCAAATACCACCAGTGGTCGTCAACCAAGAGTACTGGACAATGTACTTTAATGGATCGTTGATGAAGAAAGGCGTCGGCGCAGGGCTGGTCTTCGTTTCACCCCTTGGGGTACGCATGAGGTATATGGGTCACATCCATTTCCCCTCCTCCAACAATGTGGCCGAATATGAAGCACTCGTCAATGGCCTGCACATCGCCATCGAGCTCGGTATCCGACGCCTCGATGTTCGGGGTGACTCCTAGCTAGTCATCGACCAAGTCATGAAGGAGTCGAGCTGCCACAATACCAAGATGGCTACATACTGCCAAGAAGTCCGCTAGCTGGAGGGCAAGTTTGACAGCCTCGAGCTCAATCACATCCCGAGGTGTCTCAATGAGGCGGCCGGCGCACTGGCGACGGCGCGTCCGGCCAAGAGGCGTCTTCGCTAGCGATCAGCACGAGCTCTTGGTCTGCTATGAGGAGCCAGAACAAGCCAGTGATATGCCCCTTGCCCTAGGCTCGGGGGTTGACCAACCATCGGCTCCATCCGACCTCGAAGACATAGAGCTCGACGAGGATCCAGCGATAGAGCCTGACCCTCTGGTCGACTGGAAGATGCCTTACCTCAACTACCTCCTTCGTGAGGCATTGCCGACGGACAAGACAGAAGCTCGGTGGCTCGCGCATCACGCCAAATCCTTTGTCCTTGTTGAGGGCAAACTCTACAAGCGAAGCCACACCGGGATCCTGCAGCGCTTCATCCCTATCGAACAGGGGAAGCATCTGTTGAGCGACATCCACGGTGGGATCTGTGGTCACCATGCCACACCGAAAACCCTTGTCGGAAACACATTTCGACAAGGCTTCTATTGGCTGACCGCAATAGCCGACACTGAGCAGATTGTGCGCACCTACGAAGGGTGTCAGTACTACGCTCGTCTGACTCACCTACCAGCCCAAGCGCTCTAGACGATCCTGGTCTGGGGGCTCGATCTGGTCAGACCCCTCAAAATGGAGCCCGAGGGCTACACCCACTTGCTTGTCACCGTAGACAAGTTTACAAAGTGGATAGAGGCTCGGCCGATCTCCGTGATCAAGTTCGAGCAGGCCGTGCTATTCTTCCTCGACATCATTCATCGCTTCGGAGTCCCAAACCCCATCATCACGGACAACGACACGTAGTTCACCAGAAAGAAGTTCCTCTAGTTCTACGATGAGTATCACATCCGTGTCAATTGGGCCGCCATAGCGCACCACTGCACGAATAGGTAGGTCGAGCGCACAAACGTCATGGTCCTATAGGGCCTCAAGCCTAGGATCTTCAACTGGTTGAACAAGTTCAGCGGACAATGGGTCGCTGAGCATCCCGTGGTGCTTTGGAGCCTGAGGATGACCCCAACCAGGCCACCAGCTACACACCATTCTTCATGGTCTATGGTTCTAAGGCTGTCCTCCCGACCGACCTCAACTATGGAGCGCCAAGGGTTAGGGCGTACGATGAACAGGGAGCCAAGGCATCCCTCGAGGATGCCATGGACTAGCTGGATGAAGCACATGATGTTGCCCTCCTCTGCTTGGCCAAGTACCATCAAGCGTTGCGCCAGTACCACAGCCGATGAGTGCAGGGTCAGGCCTTCAACATCGGAGACCTGGTTCTCCATCTCGTCCAGAGCAGCAAGGACCATCACAAGCTCTCTCCGCCATGAGAGGGACCGTACGTCACCGCAGAGGTGCTCCGGCCAGGCGCCTATAAGCTCAAGACCATTGGCGCCGAGGTCTTCGCCAATGCCTGGATCATCGAGCAGCTACATCACTTTTACCCTTAATAAACATACATTTTCTCTTATCAGTTTCGCTATCGAACTCCCCGACCTTTAGTGACACCCGACCCCAACAATGATGGGGGGATTGGGCCTCACTCGGGGGGCTAATAAGGGCATATTCATCCTGTAGACAGTCTCTACGTCCAACCCTTTCTCACGATTAAGACCCAAAAGTGAAGTTTACGGAAATAAACGCTGAGTAAAACTGGTCGGACTGCGAGAAACCTACGCCTCGGTGGCTACGGCACCTTTGCTCACCAGTGTGATCAGAGTTTTCTTTCCGTACCCCGTGCTTGTTATCTAATTAGTGCCATAGTTGTCACCTCATTTGTCCTCGGTAAGCATACGAGTGTCAAATAGCTTTATCCTAGAACAACGCTCAAGTTACGTAATCGCTCGGTTGTCGTCTCCAATTAGGTTCTCTTGGGAGCCTGAGCCTATAGACGTGGTCACTAGCCCTTGAACATTTGTGTATCTATGCCTTGCTTGAACTGTAGGCCCTAACGTAGTTCCCTTATATGTTTGCTTAGGCCTTGGATGTCCGCTACCTTTTGGAGAATGCCATTGTTCGATCGACCAACAAAGTTAAGTCCTAACAAATGCCGGTCTTGGCCACAGTTGTTGCTTGCCAAGTTTTGGAGACCATACCCAATTTCATGTTGGACCTCCCAATTCTCTCTCCTACAGGTGATCTAGGCAACGCTAATCTCTCGTTGCTTGATCTTGAAATCTTCTGCTAGCAAATCATGTGATTGCCTTATCGACTCAACCTCTGATTGGCATATCGGTTTTGCCTTGAAGTTTGCTTAATCCCTCTGCAACCTTCCCACGTCTCAGGATGTCTATCAGTCTTGATCTCATGTTGTTGCCCAACATGACTGGATCTCTTGTTAATCTTTCCTTTGGTAATCACTTTGGCGGATGCAAGTCATACGTGGAATTTAAGCACATGTTCCCTGCTCTATTGTCTTCAGCAATTAAGCTATGTCCTCTTGTGCTGTGTTTTGATCTTCAGATCGCCTCCTTGTTGACTCCTAACCTTGTGACTACCTTTGTTTGCTATCCCTCCTTCGTATAGTGCTTACTCCTGTGCAACCCAATTTATGCCATGTGAGATTTCTTGTGGGCTGTATGTTCAGTAATGGTGCCACGATTAGCGATCTATGGTGCCGCGACAAAACCGAGAGCCTACTGTGGGTGCACACACAAGGCTGTGCTGCTCGGCACGCGCTGGTATCAAGGTTTCTAGTCATGATCCATTACAGAACTACACCGATATGTTATTTTCACGTGAGCTCTTCCTTGGTTATCTCTCCTTATCATGGTAGAAGATCTGTATGTTGAATCAGATGCAATAGGACTTCCTTCTAGAGTCATCCAACGGTTAACCTTTGAAGAACAAGTCACTAACAGGAACATAAATAGACTGCAAGAGGTGGTAGACAAGTGACTCTACTTGACGGTCCCTGTAGTGATGTCAGTCATCTAGTGAGCAACTTATGTCATTCTCATTGGATCAGAAAGGTGCACCACACTTAAGGTGGAGCAAGTTATCAGTCAGATGATAAATGGACCGAGATATTATGTGCATGCGGATCGCACAGTCGAGATCAACCATCTCTAGTGTGACCCCTTGCCTGCTGACTTCGATGGCGACCATCTGTTATGCGTCAATCACAACTATTGTTGGCAAGAGTGCAGATTTAGAACTTTTAGTGTTGAGAAACAATTGATCCGTTACCAGTAGGAAAGTTAGTCTCCAGTTAGGTAACGACTCTTGGTAGCCCCGAAGGCTATGCCTCACAGAACAATGTTAGATGAAGAAACAACAAAGCTGGTCAGCAATGCAAGTACTGTCTTCTTCTCTGAGCCCAGTGTCGTTAAGACAACTCCATCTTGGACAATCAAATGGGTAGTGCAAGGCACTGTATCAGCTAAGTAAGGAGCTATAGAAAGCACGTCCCTAGTTTCGGTCCGTATCATTATGTATATGGTGCTATCAAAGGATTGTTCCAGATTTTAGGGGATGAAGCACAGAAGGGTAATCAGAGACGTTTCCTTATTATGTAGGACTACCCCTCCACGAGAGTATGCATTGTGCCCTACAAAAATAGCCCACCAGTCCAATGCTTGTGCATCGTCGAGTTGGTGTCTAAAATGATGGTTGAAGTGTTACCAGAGAAGCATGTGAGGAAAACTCTAGCCTCCATCCTTAGCTAGGGAAAGGTTGCTGCTGCTATGAGAAAAGTTAGAGAGTGCAAAACACACACCTCAACGTGTGAAGCAAAGAAAAGAGAGAACCCGAAATCTGTCTAGATTTTGTGCACTAAACTGGTTATCTTCAAGCCGGCGATTAGTGACTCAAACGAAGTTGGATTGACCCGAAACTTGGTGATCTCATTCCTCGCTTAGGACCCTTCAGTGCCTTAAGTTTGTTTGAGGATTGGTTGAGTGAAACATCGGATTTGAGAGATGTTTTGTCAATTCGGTTTGCTGTCATTTCAGAACAGAGCAGTTTTGGTAGATGAATTGTTTAGATGGTCAAACGGTGTCCGGTTGAGTTGAATTTTGGTAAGTAGTTAGAAGACCCATGGATCTACATGACCACCAAAACTTGTGCATATTGGAGCAGTAGTTTGTGAGATATGAATAGAAAACAAAAGGGTACAGAATCTGCAATTTCGCGGTGACTGTGATCATCCTTCACATGAGAAAGTTGTGTTTACAATTGATGCCAAGATTGGCAACACGATCATTGTCTTGCCATTAGATAATCCTTTATATGCCCTAGAGAAGACTCCTTGCACCCATGTTTGTGCCGTACCTTTGTCCTCTCGTATCGATAATAGTTGAGCAGTCAAGATGTTCTACAAGTCAACTTGTGCCGTTGCAAGTCAAAAATAGATTGGAAGGGTGTCAAACCGTAGATTTCAGGTCATGGATTGGAGATATTGATTGACCCTAGAATGGAAGCCTCGATGTCAAATATAGTTTAAGAAAGCTGGTTTTACTACAATGCAAGTCAACCCAACTTGCAGTGCAACTGCACCATGAAGGCAAATTGTACTTAACTTGCTTGGTAGTGAACTAGTCCCTAGTTTTGTGATTACTTGCAACTTGTGTTGTCCTCCAAGCCTCGCTAACATCCTTCTACGTCAATGGTTCTCCAATGCTGACATGCCTTTGGTACCTTATATGTGTTTTTACCCAAGAGGTTGCATCAGATTCAACCCAGATCACTGTTGCAACTTGGATACGAAGGCTCCATAAGGAATGATCATCGAGAACGTTGAGCCGACAGAGTCAGCTATTACGTTTACCATTCACTCGGCAGACTCAGATAATACAATATTGTTATCAGAGAAAGAGAATTGCACACATGGAACCATTACAACGAGTATCCTTCAGAAGATTATGATCTAGTGCAAAGTCCATATGGTCTGTGCTATATCCACTAGGGAAGTAGATGCTACAAGTATTTAGTCTACGATTGTATCGCCCTTCGTACATCGAGGAGGAAGTACTTAGGACAGTGCTATCTTGGATTCCTCCCAATGTAGCAATGCTTTATGGAAGCCAACGAAGGAAATTCTTTTGACAAAAATTTACTACAAAGAACAAGTATAGAAAGTTGTCTCGACCAATTTGGTCCCTCTGATGCTTGAAGCTATGTAGCCTAAAGCTATCGCTGATATTGGAAACTGGTAACATGTCTCCCTTCCATAAAAGTCTTTCGTCTTGAATCTCAGGACGCGATTCCTTTAAGGGGGGAGGGTTGTAACACCCAGGTGTTTGTCACCAGTTAAGCAATGGGTTTGAACTCAAACATGGCATGTTAAGTGGTGATGGAGATGTTAGGTCAAACATATGAAAATGAGCCACCACTTAAACTTGGACCATGCACCATTGCTTACATGTTGCCCTTTCCAAAAAGTATGCAAGAGTAATGTTAAACATGCTTATTTCGTGTACATTACATCAACATGCATCCATCTTGACCAATGGAAAAGTTTCATGAAGTTTGGAATCAAGAAGTCACGTGAAATGATAAGTTAAAATCTTTCTTGGATTGCTTTATTATGTGAATGGAATTATAGGTCATCAACCAAACCTTGCTACCTTTTCCGAATGACTCTAATTGAACTCTACAACAAAAGTCATAAAGGGTTCATGTTGAACAGAGATCAAGAAAATGCATCAATCGGTCTAAAACTCAGATTTAAGGTTTACCGCGATGCTACTTTGACCTGTGTTGACCAATCACTTACAATGCTTGCATGGAGTTACACCTTAAATAAAAGTTGAAGTTTGAGTGGAGTAGAACAAACTTTGTTTTTGGAACAAGAGCCAGATCAACTTGGAACTAAGTCAAACCGAGGCTCAAACTTTGAATCTGCTGCTGTTTTTAGAGTCCAAAAATATTCTAAGTCTGAGTTAACTGAAACCTGAATTTTTAGTTTCATGAGCCCTACTTTGCAGCTCTCTATCATCCAATATAATCCGAGTTAGACCAAAAACCTTTAAGCAAAGTTGTAGTCCTCATATAGCTCTACAACATTTGTTACTACCGTTTGTGCCTAAACTAAACGTATTAGGAGATATGAAAGGACAAAGATGGATGTTCAGTCGCATTTTTGAGGTAGAATTGGAGATTTGAATTTGATGAACAGCAATGTACGACCGTGCATAGGATGCCGCCGCCGCATGGCCTCCTCGCACCTCACCTGTGCGCCACCTCGCCTAAGCCGAGCGCCACGTTTAGAAGGGGAAGACCGAGCCAGTGCTCTCTCATTCTCCCTCTTGCCCTTCGCTCCCTCTCGCTCTCTTGTCCACCATGTCTCGCTGCTCCGCTCCTCTGCTGGGCAAGCCAAGAGCGCTACCGCCTCCGCCTTCGTCTTCTCCCTCACTCTTACTACCCTTCCTACCCTTGCTCGGCTGCTCTTCTGTTCTCGGCCGCCGCTCCAGAGCGCGCCCGCCATGGCTGCCGGTGAGCAGAGCTCCAAGCTACAGCGTCTGCCATCTCCAAGCCACCCTCTGCTCTAACTCGCCTCCCCTTTGACTTCCTATCCATCCACCGCAACCGAAGCCTACCTTCTCTGGCTCCCTTCGCCGTCGCAGCTCACCGTCGCCGAACCCCGCAGCATGGAGCCGCTGCTGCTCGTGGATAGGCCGACCTGGCCCGCCTCAGACCAAGCCGAGCAGCTCCGCGAGTGTGCATGAGGCCGCTGGTGCTCGCGCTGCCCTTCTCCGCCACCGCCGGCCCTCCTTCGGTCGAAGTCCAGCCTCCGACGGCCTCCTCTGCTTTGATTCACGTGGAGGGCTTCGCGCAACAATTTGGAGAAAGGGAGGGTCTTATCTGCAATGTTATAGACTCATATGAATAGTGCCCCTAGGGACCTATTTGTTTTAAATCGGCTAAAAGTTTGGAAAATCATAATAAATCATAGGAAATTCGTAAAATAGCAAATAAGGACTTTTTGGAATCCTTGTGAAATTTTCTATGTAGTATATCTATAATATTTTAGGTTTTAGTTTAAAGTTTTAGCTGTGAAAATGGATTTATGCATCTAGGTTTTCAATTCTAGTTGTATTTGCCTTTTTTATAACTGCAGTTGTAGGGCTCCAAATGAAGTGAAATTTTTGTGGCATGCTACTCATGTGATGTTTGATGTGTGGTAAGAATTTTATGGTCATTGGTTGCTGCATGAGTGAGTTATTGGTTTATCTTGCTCTCACATGATTTCTTGCTTTAGCAACTTGTCCTTTTCATAGAGGTTGCTATACATATTCAAATGGAGTAAAATTTGTACATTAGACTATTGAGAGTATACGTGAGCCACTGTAATTTTTGTAGAAGTTATTGTGCACTTTTGGTATATGTTCATTAAGTCACCTTGTTATCTAAAATAAATTAAGAAATGCATTAAAAGAATTTATTTGGTCATGGACACTAGGTTTTCTGGTGTTCTTTAGTCATTGTGACATTTTGGTAAAGTTGGTTTTGCCTAATTATGTGTTTGCAACATAAGTAAATATTTATTTTCTTGCAAATGTGGTTTATGGATAGATTTAGAAACTTAGCAAAGTTCTTCGTGATAATGTGTTTTGTTGTGAACCTTGTTTATACAAAAGTTGTAGCAAATTTCATGATCTTGCTTGTGTTCAAATTGTAAGGCCATAGGCCTGATAGTGTAGGAGTTACATGACTTTTAATTCTTCTGTCAGATTTTGATTGTATTCTGAGAAGATCTGAAAGATGCTAGTGTTTGATCTAGTTAGGATTTGAATGAGCTTTTAGTGATAATAACAAAGTTGTAGATAATTCATGTATCTAGCTTCTGTTAAAATTTGGTGGTATTTGGCCTTGTGGTTTGTGAGTTATGCCTATTTAAAGTTGGGTTTCAGAAATGGCTCCTTTCTGTCAATTGTGGACCAGTTTCTGTAAATGGGTATATTTGACTTAGTTAACTTGAGAATCATGCTAAGATTATTAAAGATGAATTGTAGAAAATTTCATAAGCTTTCCATATTGTCTTGTTGCATGTCTTTTGGATTAGTACAACTCCTGTTATGAGTAAAATTAGCTGCTGCTGTTTGCAGCCTTGACTCTGTGATTGCCGTGAATAACTGGTTTGTCTTGAATGCTTATGTGATGCATCTTGTGTTACCATTCATCACATTCATACACATGCATCTTACATCTCATCTAGGTGCGCTAGATGAACCACGTGAAGGACGTGATGTTGTAGCCAAACCCGAAGACGGTGTATGGAGGATCTATCCCGAAGATGGAAGGACTAAGCGAGTGCTAGGACCTGAGACGTCACCAGGACGGTGCAAGCTAACTGAACTAACTTGTGTCGGATCCCAGGAAAGCCTCGGAGCATTCTAAGTCTCATAATTTACAAAAGCAATTCTTTCTATATATATGAGTTTATATATTGTTGCATTAAGTTGTAGGAGTTGATTGAAACCGTTGATGCATTTATTACTATCCTTGCCTACCTTATTACCTTTTACCCTGTTAGGTCAGGATCGAATAACTGCTTAGCCTTGCTTAGACTGGTAGTGATCGGTGATATCCGGTCACCTACATTATAGGTGGTTACTAGAAGAATTTAGCTATAGAAAGAATGATATCCTGGAATTAATCATGTGTGATGGATAATTGGAGACCGGACGGAAAAAGTTGGAGGCAACCAGACAGGGTTCTGGGGTGCTGTTAGTTTCCGTCTGTGTCGATTAAGGACCGATCGTTGCTTGTCCCTCTTGTCATGTTGAACGCATGCCTCACATTTAGCTGGCCGAATAAAATACCTTTTGACCGCGAAGCTAGTGACACTATTTCGAGCCAGGATAAACTCAGATGCGCAGACTGGTGCTGAAGAGGGTATGACGGGGACGCGAAGAGTGAGCCCAAGGTGCGTCCTGGCAGTCGGACGGTCCGTGGGTAGTGCGGTCCATGACTGTTATCCCGCGGCTACTTGGAAAGTGTCATTGGTGATCTAAGCGACCCTGACGGGGAAGCGTGGTTTGTGTGAGGAATAAATCACCAGCTGGTTAGGAATCAATTTGAATCGCCATCGGTCCTGAATAGTGAGCACTTGACTCGAGCTATGGCATCGTAGTAATTATTGTGGAACAATGATGGTTATCTGGATGATATGGGATATGCTAAATCTAAATTGGTAACTGGATGCTATTGGTTAATCAAGTGATTGCTGTAGTACAGGTGCTTACCTAGATGGATAGGTTATAATAAAGATGATGCAAAGTACTTAAAATGGTTTATTCATGATAACTTATGCTTTTCGCAAACGAGTCAGCTAGCCCACTAAAGAAAGCCTTTCATGATCCTTGGTGTCGCTTTATTTTGGTTTAAGACGGGTAAGTCTAGCTGAGTATATTCGAGTACTCAGGGTTTACCCCACCATGTTGCAGGTGAAGTTCTTGGCCTGTGGAAGATGGTGGCAAACCGCCGGTGGGCTCGGTGATTCTATATTTACTTTTCATCTATATGCTTTTGTCTGAGGATGTCACTTATGCTAGCAATGTATTTGGAACTTATATTAATGTAATCATTTGAAAGCTATGTTGTTTTCAATAATTGGTTTTGAAACCCAAACTTGTACTATTATTTGTGAACCCATTTGTAACATTATTTCTGCTGTAACTCTGCGTATGTGATGTGTATTTGCTTAATCACACGATCTTGGTTGTGATGTTGATTTACCGAGGTCTTTCGAGACACTCGGCGGACTACCGGGTTTATATAAGTGAAAGTATGCGCGTGTCAACGTGTTAGCGGGGACAACCGTACTTGATATTGTATAAATTGGGCGGTTCTGTCACACCTTTTCTTCTCAACCTCAGCCAGAAGGTCAAGGATCCATTGGCGAGTCTCAATGTCCTTCTGAGCAACTCGTCCCTCTCCTTCCTGACCTTGGCGGCCTCCTCATCGTCCCTCCGTGACCTCGATGATAGGGCCTCGAACGCCCTCTCAGCCCCGTCAGCGTGCCGATAGCCCTTGGCCACCCATGACCAAAGACTGCCTACCTGCTTAGCAAGGAGAGTTAGCTCAACCACCTTCTGCTCGATGAGGCGGTCCCAGTTTTCCTTCTGCTCATGAAGGAACCGTGACTTCCCTCGGCTACAAAAATATGGTGAGAATACAAAAATATGTGGAGAAAGGAAAGGGCGAGAAGCAGGATCAAGCAAATACCTAGCCAGTGGGAACGACAATGTCGACCAAGGCACCCCGGGCATGGTCCAGAGCATCAAGCATGGATGCGACTCCCACGTCGAGGCTCTCCCGCTCCATGCTCTCGGTGGCGGCGTCAAGGGTGAAGAGCATCAACACCGAGTCCTACAGATTTGTCCACCGGAGTAGAGGCTCACCCCGCATAGGCTAGTCACCGCCCACTGACATCAGGCCTAGAGACGACTCCCCGCCGGCTCCAAGCACCGTCGAGCCCTCTTGCCACGACGTTCCCGTTGGGATGCCCCCTCCAACGATGGAAGGGGTCAGTAGTATGGACGCCGACCTATTTCCCAGCACCACGATGTCCGGGGACCCCTTAGTCACATCCCCTCCATCTGACCCATGCCAGACTCTATCGCCTATGCTACCGACGGTGCGGGTCACGCCGGTACCTTAGGCGTCACCATGATAGTGCCCGGCTAGGACCCGCCTATCACAGCCGCTACCACCTCCACCTGCGTTGGCGAGGTCATGACCGGCTGCGTCGCGCCTGCCACGGTCGGCGCCACGAGCGTGGTCGGTAGCCCCGTCCGCCCCGTCGTTGGTAGCGGTATCGCCGCCATCGTTGGCTGCTCGGCAACCTCCGAAGGCTCCCCTTGGGCCCCCATGTCTGCCCATCCCACTGAGGCCACGGGCACCGCTGTGGTCTACGCTTGTCGGGCCGGAGACGCGGTCGCACTGGCACCACTCCTGCCCGAAATAGGCACGACACCAGCCGACGGCTGCTGCCTCGCTTGGAGGGCAATGCTCTTCTTTGGCGCCAGCGCTAAAGGATTACACTGCCTCTCGACACTGCAAGAAACAAAAAAACATAAGTCATGATGAAATCCACCCAAAATAGAGGAAGCAGGGGAACTGATAACTTACCTCAGCACCATCAGGCGGCATATACGTTTGGGGGGCGAACCCCCTGACCTCTGCTCTGCCTCATCAGGGTGAGGCTGCTTTGAGCCCTCCCCATGCTCCTAGGCAGAGGGGCTCACTCCCCTTGACTCTTGGGGCACGACTGTGGAGCCGCCCGCCTCCGCCGGTATCTTAGGTGTGGCGGCAGAGCCGCCTGCCCCTGTGGACTCCTAAGGGTGGCCGACGATACGTCGCGCCTGTGCCGGCTCCCCGAACGTACCCTCCCCTCTATGGAACAGAAAGGGTCCTGACTCTTGCAAGGGTGAACCACTACCTGTCAGCACATCTTCATTCTCCAGGATGCCCCACTCAACATTGTCGGCTACCTCGTCGTCGTCGCCATCATCGTTGTCGCTATCGGTGTCCTCCCCTGTTCCCACACTTGCAGCTTTCGCTGCCTTTTTCTCCTCTTGTCCTCCTTCGCCTTCCTCAGCCGCTCGCCCTTGGCACGATTCACCACCCTCATAGATGAATCCCTCAGCAACAGAGCCGAGTGATCCGCAAAGATGAGGTCCCTCAGCTGGTCTTGTCCCCTTCAAAGTTAGTATTAAGAGGTCGGGAAATCAACTGAGGAAAAGACATGGAAAGGGGAAACTTATGAAGACGACATGACCCAGCTCCGGCCGCATCAGAGGATGCCCCGGCATCGGATAAATGAAGTCGAGGGGGGCGCCCACACCATCCCGTGAAGGTTCCATCGTCTCCTTGATGTGTTGCGGGATCTCAGAGTTGGAGAGCGCCCCCTCGTCAAGCATCGTTCCATCGAACGATGCCTCGGGCGCCATCGCGTACAGCGGGAGCGCGCGCATCATCAACGGCACCACTCTCCTTGCGTTGTAGGCCCCGATGATGCTCGACCCCTTCAGGCCACTCTCCTTCAGGATGTTGACACCCCACTTCCTCCATGACTCTGAGGCCTCCTCAATCAGATGCCCGGTGAACTCCGACAGTGTGGCGGCGGCGGCGTTCTTGAGGTAGAACCACTACGAGTGCCACCCCTTGTTGGATGTCGATGGCCACATCGGCGGGTACTCGCTGACCCGATTATTCCAGAGCTGGATGCCGGCGCACGCCATCGGCATGTGCAGCTCCTGCCTGTTGCTTTTCTCCCTCTTCTTCTGGAGGGTGACGGCGAAGAAGTATCTCCAGAGATCGAAGTGGGGGCTGATCCCTAGGAATCCCTCGCACAGGGCTTGTGCTGGATCCCATTAGGATTGAGGTGCTACAACTCGATCTTGTAGTAGTGTAGTAGCCCCCGAGAAATCTATGGGCGGGGGTAGCGAACCCGCTCTCAGGGAAGTGCGCGAACGACACCATGTAGCCATCGGGCGGCAATGACAGATCCTCCTCGCCAGGCAGTAGCCACTCCTTGGCTGAGGTCCACATGCGGAGAAGGCCATGATGGTCGAGGCACTCCATATGCTGGAAGGTGATGTCAGAGCGGCACCATGGATCCATTGGAAGATGGGGGCGGGTGGATACGAGCTCGATGGTGGTGGGGACGCAGATGCGGGAAGCCTAGGCGATTGGCGATGGCGGTTGCAGATGCAAAGGCAAGAAGGCAAGGTATGAAACCCAGGGGGAGAACCATTTGGTTTTATAGGGGCGATGGGCATAAGGAAACTAACCGCCCACCTAGATCTCCGTACTTGCCACGATCTGCCACAACGTCACGCCGCAGGATATGCGCACACAATCTCTATCTGTTCCCTCGAAAAACTCACCGGACATTTTGCCTCTCCAGACGGGTCACGACTCATCGAAGTGCGAGGAATACAGATCTAAAAACACCGCTGAGAATCAGGAGTCGGTCACTAGATGGCCCTAGCCAGATCCCCGCGAATGGGATATTGGGCCCCAATCAGGAAATACCTTTTTCCAACCCACCAAATCTCATGGCCATACCCACGAAGGGTCCGATCTCGACAAAAGGGAACCACCATTCCTAGGTTACGCCTTGGGCTACAAAAGAAGGCCAAAGCCCTCGAGAGTCCTCCCGTTCAAAAAGCTCGAGGGCTACTATCGGGGACCAATACAAGGGTACCCGAAGAGGAGGGGCTAATGTTCATTATATGTTAATCCATCCTGGCAGTCAAAGGTGCGACTATAGCTCCAACCGATACCAAGGCCACAGGCTTCACCTCGCCCGACCTCTGGCCGCAGGCTCCGCCTTGCTTGACCCCAAGGTCGTGCGATCCGCCTCTCCTGACCTCTAGGGGCGGGCTCTGTCTCGCCCAACACCGAGGCCACAGGCTCTGTCTCACCCAACACCGAGGCCATAGGCTCTGCCTCGCCCGACCTCTAAGGGTGGGCTCCGCCTCACCCAACCCCAAGGTGGTGCCATCCACCTCGCTCGACCTCTGGGGATGGGCTCCGCCTCGCCTGACACCAAGGCCATGAGCTCCGCCTCGCCCGACCTCTAAGGGCAGGCTCCGCCTCGCCTGACCCTCGAGTGGGGCCTCTGCATCGCCCGACGTCTGAAGGCTGGCTCCGCCTCGCCCGATCCCTTAGGCATGGCTCCTAAAAGAAGCTCACGCCACCGTCAACCACTATGGGCCAGAAAAGTACAACCTAAGGTCAAACTTCTAGCATCGTGCAGGGAGCGGTCACATCTCAAGATGACCCATCCTTGTGACATGTCATTCTAGGGAACTCACATCGCCCACAGTGATGGATGCGTGGTCACTATGCTGCCTGCTCCCTGTACGGCCGTTGATCTACACGCTGGTTCACCACGCCGCCCACCGGGGTGGAGTGGGATGTCACGACCCGCTGACAACGCCAAGGCATGTCATCATCGACGGATGGGCACCTGACGAGGAGCTATCCCTGTCACCACCTGTCGTGTCAGCGGGACCTGCGCAAAGGAAAAGAAAGGTCCGGCGACCTTGAAGGACTTTTTCTCTCTCTCTCGTTCTGCTCTTTTCTCCTGTTGTAACCCATGCTTTCCCTTGGCCTATAAAAGGGAAAGCAGGGCACCCCACTAAGTATTCTAAGTATCGTATCCACAGGGAAATGTATGATACTAACTATGGTCTAACTTAACTAGGGGTAGCAACAAGGTAAGGATAAATAGGAGCGTAGAGAGGATAACTAAGGTTCTCTAGTTCTAACTTGGGTAAGCTATGTCTTCTATTATTCAACTAGGGATATTACTAGGGAAAGACACCAGCAGAGGATGCTTTCCTTCACAACCCTATCCTACGTCCGCCTACAGACAGGAGGTGGATTACAAAGGATCAACGAAGCTATATAGTACAGGCTATATAGAACTTATGTCACACACGCGATCTACCACCTTCCAAAATGTAGGGGGCTCCACGATTAACCCAAGTCTAAAAACCATGCTCACACTTTTGATTAATACTTTTACCTAGAGCGTCTGTAGATTAAAGCACTCAAAAGAGAGTTGTGATCCTAATGAACTATATAAACAATTACTTACTTAAATCAGAAGTTGATTACCAGAGAGATCTCGAAAGCAAGCTTAAGTAGAACTTGGATCCGCCAAGGTACAAGCCGTAGAGTGAGCACCGATAGGCCGACACCTCCTCCAAACTCTTCCCTCACTCTCTATCTCACTATTCTATTTATAAGACTAGATCCTATGGAGGACTAATCTTCTCTTGATTGTTGGCTCTGATCCTGAAGATATGAATTAGGGTTTTAGGGATCTACTGAGGGAGGGGGGCAGGGGCTGATATATATCGGCCAGAGTGTCCATCGTGAGCCCTTGGATCAAACCAACTTACAGGACGGCGTAGATAAAACCTAGGAGGCGGTGGAGAACCAACATAATGAGGCGGGGGAGGCCTGCAGGTGGGGCCGATCGGCCCCACATGGTAGCCCCTCGGCTCCCACTTTGGTGTGGTGTCCTCTGGAGTCCTCAGGAACCTTCTGGTGCCTGTTTCGCGATGGATACGCACGATTAATTCTGACATATAGGTCCACCTTGATGGTTTTTCTAGATAAACCCTACAGAAAATACAGATTTACCAAAACTCGTGGAATTTGTTAGTTTAAACCCCTAGACCTTTGTTGGTGATCACAATTGTACCCTTATACATGTTTTATTGACTGTTTATAATGATTTTTAACTACCGTCAACAGCTTGCATGGCACAAGTTTTTAAATTTCTTATCCATGCTTGTGTGGTGTATGCTAGTTTTTTTAGAAAATGATTGATGAAATGAAAACTAGCATGCTTAGGAAGAGTAACTAGACTTGTGCTTATCATGTAAAAACTAGACCCTTTCATATAATATAGATCTCACGGGGTTTTCTAGTTCTTGTGAATGTCTAGTTTCTAATGGTGCAAAGGATGGTGTATATTGTCAACTCCGATTTTTATCACGCTTCAAAGGTCCATTCTTTACACCTTAGCATCATTTGGTAGCTATTACTCTCTCAAACTTCTAATCCATGCATATGTGCAAGCTTTCGAATCCAAACTCTTAGCACATAGGTAGGGGGAGCTAATACTACCAATTTGGATTGATGAAACTTGTCCATAACCTTAACACATGGTAATATGCTAGGGCAAGCAACATGAATCCAAAAAGATTTAATTGAATATCTTTGTAAATAGGTTGTCATCAATTACCAAAAAGGGGGAGATTGAAAGCCCTAGTTTGGTTTTGGATAATTGATGAAACCTAGCGCTAACCTTTGTCATGAGTTGTGATATGAGCTAGGTTGGTCCAATCCAAGTAATTGAGCAAGATGAGGTCCATGGTGATGAAAGTGGACATGTGTTGATGATGATCAAGCTCAACTTGGAAAAGAAGAAAGAGAAAAACAAAACCGAGATGATCAAGGCAAATGTATAAGATAGGTTTTTGTTTTGGCACTTAAGACACCATAGAGGGTGTAAGTACACTTAGGATCGATAGCCGTACTATAAAGATAGGAAATATTTAGCTAAATGGTTTATCGAGTGCCACTAGGTGACATGACTAATGCATTGCATTTAGGAACCTAGTATGCTAACTTTGACCCTTGTAATATGCGTTGAAAAAATTCTCACACACGTGCACACAAGTTCTACACCTTGTGGTTAGCAAGTTGAAAGCAAGGGTGAAGTAGTTGTGGACTTAGAAAAAGAAAAGGAGGAAGAAGTCCACGACCGGACACTGGCCGCGGGGTGACCGGACTCACCCCGGGCGCGTTCGGTCATTTATAGGTGAGACAGCGCGGTTGGCCGAGAGCGCAAGGCAGCGACTGAACGCAAGCTTGGTTTGACCTGTGCATCCGGTCATCTTCTGACTGGCGGCGGTTCCACACGATCGGACGCACAGGCCCTGAGTCAGGTGCATGCTGACGTACGGTGACATCAGCCTCGTGGGTGAGCTGTGAGAGGCGCAGTGTGGACTAGACACTAGGGCGCGTTAGGTCACCTCTGGCCTGATGCGTCCGGTCTATGAAATGCAGCTCAGGAACCTCTCTGGAAATAATCGGACTCGGCTTCGCGTGATAGAGGAGCGCATCCGGTCGAACTTTGACTAAGGCGCTGACCATCTAGTTACTGTTGAGATAAAAAATGTTGTATTCAAAGCGGTGACATGTGGCGTGATCCACGCGACTGGACACTGGCGTGAGCGCATCTAATCAACTCGACTGGCGCGACCGATCAGTACGTAGAGCGGGCTCCCTTGACTCTAACGGCTCTATTCGTTTGGGGACGTCTATAAATAGTGTTTGGCCGGCTCCAAGATATCTCTTTTAGCATTTTGACATACTTGACATCCTTGTGAGCCTAAGCAAACACCTCCCACTCATCTCCATTATTGATTTATCATCATAGTGAGATTGGTAGTGATTCCAAGTGTATTTGCTTGAGTGATTGCATCTAATGGCACTTGAGGATCATTGTGGCTGTGGATTTCTTGTTTCTCTTGGTGGTTGCCGCCACCTAGATGGCTTGGAGCTACGGAGGAGTTTCGGTATGAGTTGGTGATTGTTCGTGGCTGGGTTCGATGATTGTGAGGGGTCTGATGCCTTCACCGGTGGAGAGCCGAAAGGTAACTCTAGTGGATTGCTCATGTCATTGAGTTACCTCACTTGCGGGTAGGTTCTTGTGGTGTCCAATTGTGTGGATGAGGTTCGTGCAACACCTCTTAGCCGTCGAACCACCAAGTGTTGGTCGACACAACGGGGACTAGCGTGCCAACAAGCATGTGAACCTCAGGAGAAAAATCGGTTATCTCTTGCCCCTTGGTATTCTCTTGGTGATTGAATTGGTATTCATCTTATGATTGGTTCACTCCTCTACGTGGCGGTATAATCACCTTACTTACTTATTTATATTCCCACAAACTAGTTGTAGCAAGCTCTTTAGTGTAGCTAGAATTGAGAGCTTGCTTTGTAGTTTAAGTTCATGTAGTGGAGCTCTTTAGTGTAGCAAGTTTGAGAGCTCTTAGTGAGTAGCAACTTAGCTCTTGTGTGTGCCTAGTGATTATAGCAACTAGAATTGTTTGGATAGATGGCTTGCAACCCTAGTAGAGCTAGAGCAAAATTGTATTACGTCATTTATCATAGTTATCAAATTGCTCTAGTGATCTTGAAGATTTTTAAATAGGCCATTGACCCCCCTCTAGCCATATTAGAACCTTTCACCAGTGCGCTGCACAGATTGGTTGAAGACGCCAATCACTTTATCAGAGCAAGATCTACAATTGGAATGCTATCCTCACACCGATGCCATGGTAATCAAGGCTAACATTGCAGGATGGGAAATCAACAAGGTTCTCATAGACTTCGGAAGCTCTGTAAATATTATCTTTGTTAATGCCTTTGACCAGATGAAGTTAAGCAGGAGTCAGTTGCAACCTTCGGATTCACCGCTAATTGGCTTCGGGAAAGAGGATTGATGCATTGGGAAAAATATCCCTCCAGTTTCCTTCGAAGGCTAGGAAAATGAGAGAACATAGTACATGACCTTCGATGTAGTAGATCTCTACTACCCTTATAATGCCATCTGTAACACCCCAGGTGTTTGGCTTCCACATTTGCACTACATTTCATGAACATGAGCATCATGCATCCATTCTTGAACTTATATCACATGAAACATGATTTCGAAACATTGCAACATGTTGTGTATTTCCTGTGTATTGTTTCTTTTATGAAATGTAAAGTGTGCAACACTTAAGTGCAACATGTGCCACTCACTTAGTAAAACAAGGTTAGTTAGTGCTATGCAACACAATCATGAAACAAGTGAAACATGACTATGAAACAGTTGCAACATTTCATGTGTTTTTCATTGTTTCAGTACATACCTTGCTTGATTCTTGTGTGACCAATGTGTGGTGTGGCTAATGATCCTCCTAAGTAACTTAGTTACACCTAGAATGTCATTAGGAACAATGTTCATGTTGATCATTTTGCCTAATTAGGTTTCCAAGTCATGGTTGACCAAATTGGACCCCTAGAGCTCCTGAGTTTGACTGTTTAAAAAGTGTAACTTAGAGTCTATGCATGTTGGAGCAACCTAAAGCAAAGTTGTAGTAAATTTAATAAGGAACAAACTTTGTTTAGAAGCCATCTCATGAAAATGTGCACAACATGTTCAAAAAGGACCCACAAGTCAGTTTTGAGATCTATGTTGAAACTCGGAAAATTTTCTAAGTCTGAAACCGGTTTTCAGTTTCATGTGTCGATGTTTGGAGCATTGTATCTCACAAACCAAGCCGAACCAGCTCGTGCTCCAATTGTGAAAATTGTAGCCCACATGTAGATCTCCATCTTTGTTAACTACGACATGAGCTCGATCAGCCACGGTTTAGGAGTTTGAGCACGTCGAAAACTCGTCGTCGATCGGTTGATTGCGGGTTCGATGGCCGTCTCCGTCAGAGCGAGTGGCCGGCCGGCCTCGAGCCGTCATTCTTGATGTACACGCCTGCGGAGGCCGTCGCGCTTGGCGTTAGCCCCACCGGTCAGTCATCGCGAACACCTCAACGCCACGCGCCCATCAGCTCGTCTATTTGCTTCCTTGCAGTTGTCTGGCTTCGTCGGTCCCATTTGAACCAAGCAGTGACCCCGCTCCGCCATTGCCGCTCTGCTCGCATTGCCGTCGCGAGCTCGCGAACCACCCGAAAGCGCGCGATCGCCATCTCGCTTGGCCGACTCCGCCGTAGCCTGCTCTACCTTCTCCACCTCCTAGCTGCGCCGTTCGTGCAGGTAAGGTCGCGATGACCATTTCATAAATCCACACGCCATGGGCGTGACCTCGCCGGAGCTAGCGCTCGTCGTGGCCGGCCGCCTCCGCTCCTTTACTGCCTCTTCTAGTGCGCGCATGGGGAACCGTAGGAGCCGTAGTGTCTACCTCAAAGGCATAGTCTCTGGATTCGCCGCCGTTGAGCCGGAACATAGCCGCGCGCCGCCGTGCGCCATGGCCGAGCCGCCGAGCTCCGTGGCCGGGGTACTTAGGGGTCGGTAGAGTTGGTGGTTAGGGTGTCAATCGACGCGTAAGATTGAGGCGATCACGTAGGTGCCGTCATCGTCATGGAGAAGCCGCCGTCGGCGAGCTCCACCGGATTCCGTCGTGCGAGCCGCCTCCTACCTTTCTTTGCCGCTGACCAGTGGGGTCGGCTGACCACCGGGTCCCACACGTCCAGTGGCTGTTGTTCTTAAAGATAGTTCAGTTTTACAGATTTGAATGCAATGTTGTAAAATCCATATCTTGAGTTTAGTAGATCCAAATTGAGTACTTCCAATTTTGTTAGACTCACTGTTAGGTCTAGTATTTAAGAAAAATATATCTTGAGCATATTATGTAGAAATTTTGGGTGAATTAAATAGGAACTTGAAAAGTGTTTTTGAATGCATGCAAACTTGTTTAAATCATATCTTGAGTTTCTGTGATCCAAAAATTATGAAATTTTGTGGGTGAGCTAGTCTTGTATAGTAGAAGCTCTGGTTAAAATTTGAGAGTCATGGCATGTGTAGTTTTTGAGTTATAGATTTTCCTTTTATCATCAGGTAATTCTTGTGTAAATTTTAGTAATTTATTTATGAATCCAATGGCCATGAAAATTGGTAGGTAGTATCCTAGTACCCTAAGGATGCTAGGAAAAAATATGAAATCTGTTGCTTGACACTTTTCATTAGGGTTTCCTAATTATGCCATTTTAAGCCATTATGCCTTGTCATTTTTGTGTAGGCTTTTCTACTTGCTCAAATGGTGTGAAATTTTTATGGTAGTCTACTTAGAGTATGTAGTGTCTACTGTAATTTTTGTAGAATTAATGGGGCAGTTTTCATATAGGTTTACTATTTCCCCTAATTAATTAAATAAATTAAGAAAGGTATTAAAAGAAATGTTTTGGTAATGGACATCCTACTTTCTGGTGTTCTTAGGATATGTGTGATAAGATAGTAAAGTTGGTTTTGTCTAATTATATGTTTACATCATAAGTTGCTAATTATTTGTTGGCATTATGTCCCTCTGGACAGATCTGGGGACTTTGGAAAGTTCCCCATGATAATGTGGTTTTCGGTGCTTGTGTTGAATACAAAAGTTGTAGGTAACTTATGTATCTAGCTCCTGTCAAAATTTGAGGGCATTTGGCCCAGTAGTTTAGAAACTACAG
The DNA here is from genome assembly GCA_904845875.1 of Miscanthus lutarioriparius. Lineage (NCBI taxonomy): Eukaryota > Viridiplantae > Streptophyta > Magnoliopsida > Poales > Poaceae > Miscanthus > Miscanthus lutarioriparius. The sequence continues at coordinate 20,585,709 of CAJGYO010000002.1, forward strand.
CTGTTTAAAGTTAGGTTGCAGTTTTTGCTGATTCTCTGCCTTGTGTGGATAGACTTCTGTTGATTGATGAATTCGACCTGGTAAAGGTTTGAATCATGCTTTGAGGTCTAAAAAATGAATTGTAGACAATTTCATAAGCTTTCCAGATTGTCTTGTTTCATGTCATTTGGAATTATACATCTCCAGTTATGGCTAGTTTAATGTACCGATATATATAGTCTTCATTTGCTGAAATACAAATGCTTGATTGAATGTGTTGCAACGTAATCGTTAATTGTTTGGGGGTTAGCCTAACTTGAGAATATGCTTAGGTGCAGGTGCTAGGTCATTAACTGAAGATGAGCAATTATACATTAGGTTGTATAAACTTGGTAAGTAAAGTGATTTGAATAGGGCTTAAGTTGAAATATGCAAACTACAGCGAACATGTGCATTCCCCGAGCATCCCTGACATTCGTACATGTGCATCCATGATACTTATCTTGCGCATTCATGCAATAGGTGTGCGGAGGGAGTGACGTTGCTGGAGTTCGAGGGAGCCAACCAGGAGGAGCCGAGGTGCAGGAAGTCGAAGAAGAAGCCGCCGTCGCCGAGGAGTTGCCCGAAAGTGCCACGATCACTGACCTTCCTCTTTCACGAAAGGCAAGCCCGAGCATTATAAGTCTCCCATGTCTTTACAAATATATTGAGTATCTTTATTGTTGATGATGCATTAAGTATAGGAATTGGTTGGAACCAATTGCTGCATTATATATCCTCCTTGTCCGGATATCGCCTTTGGAATCCTATTTAAGTTCGAGAACGGGTTAAATGCTTAGCCATGCTTAGTGCGGTAGAAGTCGGTGATTTCTGTCACACTGCGAGATTTAGGATGAGGTGGATCACGGTTGGCTATATTTGCTATCGTGGAAAAGAACCATGTGAATAATGAATTAAGACCCAAGTGAGTCTTGTGTAGGTTTGAACATAGTGACTCCGTCTGCGTCGTTTAAGGACCGATCTGTTGTCGTCCTCATGTCATGTTGAACGCTTGACCTAACACTTAGCTGGCGGATAAGTCGTTCCGACCGCTGGGCCAAGTAGCTCAACTCGGCCGGGAACCGTGGGGGTTGGATGCATTCGGAGGTAGTAAGGATGTGCGGAGAGCCATTGGCATAAGTCCAAGGAGTCGGGGTTTAAGATCCTGCACTTCTGGCAGAGTGGTTCTCACGAGAATGCGAGGCGGCCCGGACCCGCGTCTTTTCTTTTACTTTTCTCTGAGTTGTACCAAAGGTGACTTGTTTGCGACCGACGGGGGAAGCGGGGTTTGTGTTAGGAATACCCTCCATTTGGATAGGAATCGATTGAATCGCCGTCTCTCCGGATAGTGAGAACTTGACTTGAGCAAATGACAGCGTAGATTCAATTAATTTAACGATATGGTTAAATGGATAATGATGATGATGATGATAATGTTGCCGAGAATTATACCTGCTATGGTTATTAATGTTTGCATATTAATCAAGTGGTTGATTAATACGGTGCTAATATAGATGAGCGAAGTTAATGGCTTAAAGTCACTTTGCTAGTTCAGGATAAAAGTTAATCATTATTACATATGCTTTTTACGCAAATGAAAGTGTCGGCCGGATCCACTAAACAAAGCTATGCATGATCCTTGGTGTCTTTTATTTTGGTTTCCGTCGGGTAAGTCTAGTGAGTACATTCCCATTACTAAGGTTTATTCCCTCTTGTTGCAGATGACCTTCTCTATCGGGGATTACGTAAGTATTGTCTCCACCCGTGGTGACGAAGACTAGATCACGGGCATGATCTCCTGTTATCTTATCTGAATGCTTTTGTGGGATGTGATCAGCAAACTGGTACTGGTATTGAACTCGTGTGTGTGAGTTAAACTATTTGCTTCCGCTATGTTACAAGACTTGTTTTGTAATAACGATGATTCTGTGTTGATGTAATCTATTTGCGAACGTCTGCGAAATGTTGTAACGTACGATATGTTATGTTGAATTACTGTGATCTTGGTTGTATGCAAGTTGGTTTGAAATCCGTCGTGATTTCAGTTGACTACCGGGTTTATATGGGCGCAAGTTCGAGAATTTGATCGTTTCGGCGATTGTTTTCGTACTTGTACTCTTATAAATTGGTCGGTTCTGTGACACCATCTTCGGTAGAGGATTTGCAAACAAATTCAACAACCATCCATATGGGCTATGTGTGTATGAAAATGCTAGCCTTACATGGGACCACCACAATCCACGACAGTCAGAAGGAGGCAAGAAACATAGAAAGAGCAATCTATAGTCAAGAGCAACTCACTAGAGCCTCTAGACATGCCGAAGGGAAAGACAGACCTCAAAGATCAAGAAGAAACAAAGTCGGTTCCATTGGATAAAGCAGCGCTAGATAGAAAAGTCACCATCGAAGGCAAGCTATCAAAGGAAGAAGAAGCAGAACTCATAGAAACCTTAGCCAAGAACAAAGACGTGTTCGCTTGGTCAGCCTCTGATCTAAAAGGAGTTAGCAGGGATATTATACAACACTCTCTTGACATCAACCCCAAAATGAAGCCAAGGAAGCAGCGACAAAGGAAAATGTTGGAGGACTGAATCTTAGCAGCGAAGGCTGAAGTCCAAAGACTGTTAGATGCCAATGTCATTAGAGAAGTCAAGTACTCAGAGTGGCTAGCAAATGTAGTATTAATGCCCAAGAGAAATGGAAAGATGAGGATGTGTATAGATTTTATAGATCTAAACAAAGCTTGTAAGAAAGACCCTTTCCCGTTACCTAGGATAGATTTCTCCGTCGACATGGCAGCAAGATGCAAATGTTTTTCTCTCCTGGACTGTTTCTCAGGATATCACCAAATCTGGCTCAATAAAGAAGATGAGGAGAAGACAAGTTTCACTACTCCCTTCGAAACATAATGTTACATCAGAATGACTGAGGGACTCAAGAACATGGTTTGCTAGAATGACCAAAGCGGTTCTTGGCCCTCAACTATAGAAAAACATCATAGCTTATGTTGATGACATTGACGTGATGAGCAAGAACGAAGAAGACCACATTGTAGACCTCAAAGAAACCTTCGCAAATCTCAGAAAAGCCAGGCTAAAGCTTAACCCAGAAAAGTGTCTTGAGTGCAATTTTAGGAAAAGAGAATTGTTTATGTGGGAGAGTCATTACTCAGAAGAGCCATATCAAACATTTTATGAGATGAGCCTTCTAATGAAGAATGAGTAATAAAGAAGATGAAGTCATTTTTTGTCTTGAGTGCAATTTTATGGCTCCTCCATTACTCTACTTCTTGGGATGAACACTTTAAAAGAGTCCTGCTAAATATACCCTTAGTCAGTGATCCTCGCCATTTTTAAGAATAATATTAGGGCTCTATCCATCAAGAACAGTCGAAGGCTTTTCAGCAACTTAAAAACTACATGGCTAGTAAACTCCTGGTGAGAGTACCAGATTCAGAGGCTCCACTATTGCTAAATGTTGCAACCTCCAACCATGCAGTCGGTGGAGTGCCCGTTCAAGAGAAAGAAGAAGAGTCAAATTTCATTCAACAACCTGTCTACTACATCTCAAAAGCCGTATCAGGAGCAAAGTTGAACTATACAGAAATTGAAAACATAGCATATGTAGTCTTAGTCTCGTCAAGAAAATTGAAGCACTACTTCCAAGCCCATGAAATCACAGTACCCTCATCACAACCGCTCGGGGACGTACTCAGCAACAAAGAAGCCTCTGGAAGAATAGGAAAATGGGCAACAGAATTAACCCAGTTCGAACTCAACTATGTATTAAGAACATCAATCAAATCACAAGCATTGGCAGACTTTATGGTAGATTGGACACCTTCGGCGCCTCAACCCTCACAAACTCAGGCTCAAGTCTGGACACTCTATACAGATGGACCCTAGAGGCATCTAGGAGCTGGAGCCTCTGCTGTACTAATAGCACCGTCAGGCCTCCGATCAAAGTATGCAGCAAGACTAGAGTTCAAGGCAACAAACAATATAGCTGAATACGAAGGCCTCATACTAGGGCTCAACAAGGCGACGACGCTTGGTCCAAAAATGGTACTAGTAAAGACTAACTCTCAAGTTGTGGCAGGACAAGTCAAAAAAGAATATATAGCATGAGAAGTAGAACCAGTCAAATACCTAGTCACAATAAGGGCTCTCAAGCGAAGGTTCTAGGGATTCACCCTGCAGTATATACCAAGAGCAGAAAATGCAAAAGCGGACGAGCTAAGCGAACGCAACAGCAAACAACTTGCCCATACCAGATGGAGCCTTTTACTAAGTACTACAAGCGACAGCAACACAAGTAATAGCAAAGGCATTCAAAATAGTCTTAGTCACTGAATCCGAAGACTGGAGGCAGCTGATCATAGGTTGTTTGAACAATGTGCATCATTCAGAAGATGAGGCAAGCATAGCAAGAATGGCAGCAAGAGCAAGAAGCTACACTTTGATAGATGGAATGCTGTAGAAAAAAGGGGTTGTCCAACTGCTGCTCAAATGCATATCTCATAGCGAAGGCAAAAATCTGCTGCAAGAAATGCACTGGGATATGTGGCTCACACATTGGTCCAAGGGCACTATCTGCGAAGGCCATTAGGTAGGGATTCTATTGGCCTATGCACATCAAGGATGCAAAAGAAGTTGTCAAGACATGTCAAGCATGCCAGAGCACCACCCCACACCAGTCAAAACCTTCGGCTGTTGTGCAACTCATCCCACCCATTTGGCCCTGACAAAGATGGGGCATAGGCCTTGTTGGGCCGCTACCACCATCACAAGGGGGACAAGTTTGCAGTAGTAGCAATAGAGTATTTCACAAGATGGATTGAAACCAAGCCACTTGCAACAATAACATCAGAGACAGTGAAAAAGTTCTTCTGACAGAACATAATCTGCAGGTTCGGAGTACCAAAAACCTTAACAGTTGACAATGGGAAACAGTTCGACTTGGACAAATTCAAAGAATTTTACACACCAAAATAGCCTTTGCTTCGGTCTACCACCCAGAGTTAAACGAAGCGGTAGAAAGAGCTAATCGAGTAATATTTTCAGCAATATCGAAGACTTTATTCAACCTCTGCAAAGGCAAATGTGTAGAGGAACTGCCGAAGGTAGTGTGGTCCCACAACACTATAGCATCCTAAACAACAGGCTTTACGTCGTTCAAACTCTTATACGGTGAAGAAGCAATGATACCCGAAGAAGTCAGGCATCAGAGCCTCCGCATCATAAAACAAGTCCTGGCAGAAGATGAAGAATACTCCAAGGAAACAATCGAAGGCACAAGATTGAAAGCAGTGGAAAACATCATAAAATACCAAGAGCAAACCAAAAAGTGGAGAGACAGCCAGGTGGTTAGAAAGCTAATACAAGATGGAGACCTAGTCCTCAGAAGGAAACCTAATGCAGCAAATGTAGGAAAGCTTCAACCAAAATGGGAAGGCCCATACATGGCGAAGCCGCCAGAGGATCATGGTCATTCTACCTGACTGACGGCAAAGGTAAAACAACAACTCACACCTGGAACATCGACAATTTATGTAGGTTCTACATATAAGTGTAAAGGAGTGGCCTCCGTGGAACTATAAGCGAAGGTCACCTCACCTCTATTCTCTCACATTCTCTTTTCATTTCGCGAAAAAGGGCCTGTACTCTTTTCCTCACAAAGGGGGCCTCCTAGCGGAGGTGAGGTTTTTGATGAGGTAGGACCCATGTAAAACTCTCTAAAGTATGAAGAGGAATTCCCCCCCGAGAATGACATGCAAACCGAAGGTCAAAAGTGGCTAGTAGAGGAGCCACAACATTAGACAACAACAATCACGACAGAGAGGACCTTCCACTACCTTAGCTGAAGGCTATAGAGCGTGGAACGACATTCGCGGCAAAAAATAGTCGGCACCCTTGACAAAGCCCTGTCCCCAATCAGGCATCAAGGATTTCTCAAAATGGCCAAAAGGCCGCCAAACCCGACAAAGACCAACCTCTGCCATAGGCATCAGGCGCAGGAAAACCTGGCGAAGACCTGTCATTATCAGGCACCAAGTGATAGTCAGCAGTTAATGACAAGTACAATAGAGTTAAAGAACTAAAGATACGCCAAGTACAAAGAAATCTATCAAAATCATGTGACTTTAAAACACATACAAGCAATAAACATTGGCCAACCACCAAAATTAATTATTAAAACATACAAACACGAGACTATAAAACCCGATGCCCCTGCACCAGCCTCAGTCGACACATAACTACATCACTAGCCCTAGAGAGCGCTAGAGGGGAAGTTAAAGCAAACAAGACCCACTACACTATAGAGCAAGGAGAGAGAATCAAGGAGGCCAGTGTTTCCTTAGAAATGAGAAAACCAAAAGATATTGTACGAAGACTTGTAATTGTAGCAGCTCGTGCAGCCCGACGAAGGCCACGGACAGGTAGTACGCATCAACCACATGGTGTCGTACAACCTCCATGGGGTGTTGCCTAACCACAGTCTGGCAGCAAGCAGTCAGTATCAGAGGTTGCGAAAGGGTATCACATGAAGACTCGTAACATCCCTCCGCAACCGAAAACTCGTAACATCCCTCTGCAACCAAAGACTCCCACCACCACAGCCCAGCATCAACCTTGTTCGATGGGAGCGTAGCTGCTCCAGCAAGGCCGAAGGCAGTAGCAAAGCAATATAGGTGCAAGTGAAGGCAATATCCAAGAAATGCTTCATCAACCTCCATCGCTTGCTCAAATTGCTCTGTGGCCTTTGGAGAAGCATCAAGAATAAAGACTAGTGCCTCCGATGAGTGCTCAAATTGTGCCAAAGCTTTCGCAACATCAGCAAGATCAAACACGATCACTTTAGCTTCTCTGCTACGATGTGCTAGAGCATCCCTGTCAACTCCAAGCAAGCACAAAGACAGAGGCCAGGGCAACAAAGCAGACAATGAAGCCTTCACAAGGCGCCCAAACTCGAAAACTAGCGCCTCAGCTTTTCTGCAAGGACTCGTACCCATCGTCGACCAGAGAAGAGAGAAGCAGAGGCAACATAGAGGAAATAAGCCACGGAAAATGCAACCCTTCGGCCTAGTTAGCACTCGTAGCAAGAATCTTCAATAAAACAAGTTGTCGGATACCATAAAAAGGGGTATCTTAAGCAAAAACCGAAAAGATTCCTTAAAGCCTTGCTTATATCAATGCCAAAGGACAACCACGAGGTCTCGGCAGATTCTCCGATTCGCCCGAGGCCCCCACCGCAAAGGCCTCGGACAAAAGGCCAACTCTCCGCCTCACCGAGGCCCTCTAGCCGAGGCTCCGCCCCGCGCAGCCTCAGACGGGTTACCAATTCTCTGATTCGCCCGAGGCCCCGCGCATAAAGCCTCGTACGAAGTACCAATTCTCCGATTCGCCCGAGGCCGGCTTGGCAACAACCTCGTTGCCTCCGTCTCGACCGACTTCTCTGACAAAACGTCATGCGTCCAACCACTCCTGCAACGTCAGCCGCACATCGACGCGGTGCAGTAGAGCGGCTGACGGGATGAGAGACAGGACTGAGCAGGGGTTACCGGCCACTGTGCTCAGCACTGCCCCCATGACTGGCGCCCGTACTGCACTGTGCCACCTAATTCCTGCTCCAGGAATTGCGCGGCGTGGGGAGTCAAGTCCGGGTCACTGTAGCCTCGAAATCAGTGTATAGGACCAACTGCTCCCTCCAAGATTCGGCAATCCACTTCAGGGTCTCGGCAGCCTCGGGATTTGCGCCCGTCGAGCCCCCCACGGTGGCTCAGCCTTGACACCAACTGAGCCTCGCCTTTTTTCACTATGAACGTACAGTGACCGGCGTGACGTCGGCCATGCCCTACGCCAAGCTATCACTGGAGCTCCCACGTCGCACAAGATCGGGTGTGACCGGCGCATTGCTCCAGTGCATCAAGGACAAGACCACTCCGTTGACCATGCCGCCACAGTGGTAAGCTACAGGACTCAGGCACGCCACCTCCGCTCACAAGATGCTGCATAGCAAACACATGTATCACCCCTGTCCCCCCTTCAACTATAAAAGGAGAGACCGGGGCCATTTCTAAAAGGGAAAAACAGAGACAAGCACTCGCATAGACTCACGTAGATTCAGACACACGCTTCCCTGCTGCCTGAGAGCAACGTCTCAAATAGCCCACACTGCTCCACGCAGAGACCTAGGACTAGCTCCCTCTCTCGCCCAGCTTGTAACCCCCTACTACAAGCACTTAGGTGCAAGGAATACAAGATCGATCTCTCAGACTGGACGTAGGGCACCGATTGCCTAAACCAGTATAAACCTTGTGTCTCTTTGCATCACCATCCGGGATTAGGGGCACGCAGTTCAAATTCACTAGTTGGTTGAGGACCCCCCCGGTCCGAAACACCGACAGTTGGCGCGCTAGGTAGGGGTCACTGCGTGTTAGCTTAATCGTCCCAACAAGTTCCGGATGACAGATCCCATACGCCCACTACGTCTCGGCACGGTGATCTGGTTTGGGAACCTAGAGTTCATGTCTCTAGGACATGAATACGACCTAGTACTCCGCCCACCCAGAGCACTTTTGGCCGACGATGGCATCGCGCACTCGCAGCCCAGGCGCAGGCGGGCGCCCGGGCCGCCGCTCTCGTCACCTTCGCCAGGCGCGACACGAGCGGGACCACCCCGACACCACACGAGCTTAGGGCGACGCGCCACGCTTCGCCGGTATCCCATTCCCGGCTGTTGGTATAGTGTCCCTGGTTGGGGACCTGTCTAGCTTAAGCCTGGGCAGGGGAAAGACACCGGTGACGTGCAGCGACGCCCCGTCATCAAGTTCCGCACCGCCACCGCCTGAGGAGCCAACTCCGGCAGAGCAGGGCCCGGCGATGGCACCATCCCCGTACCCCTTCGGGTTGAGAAATGCCGTCGCCACCTTTGCTTCTGCCTACGCTTCCGCTCACACAGAGCCCTCAGGACGCCACCAACGTTTTGCCCTCGACCTCTCCGCCACAACCTCGGCTCACACCCGCACTGACTCCTCGGAGGAGGACGAGGCGTGGGCCGGAGCAGATTTGTCCGGACTTCGCGACCCCCGAGCTATGCGCCTCTTCTTGGCCGCAGGCGACTACTGCTTTGGCTACTCTGACTCGATGACAAAGGCACTTATGATCCCACTCGAGAGTGCTTCCACATAGGGCTCGGGATGCCAGGAGCAAGTAATGAGAGTGAAAGGGCGGGCAACCGCTCCTCGCTCCGCCAAGGGGCAGGCGACGCCACACCTCCGCTCGTCGAGCCTCGGGCAGCATGGAACGAGAACGCCACCCCGAGGAACTTCGACGCCTAGACCTGGAGCAGCTTTGTGAGCTCCAGGCAAAAGTCGACCAAGACCGACTCCTGCAGCAGCAGCTCCGAGACACTCTCGAGCAGGAGCAGCGAGGTCACGGTGATGGCGGAGGAGCCTGGCGGAGGGCCCACGACATCCACCGCCGCATCAATAACGACGAAGGGAGTGAGCAACCCTCAATCATCAATCGCGCTAGCTAGAACATCGTGGTAGCAGCGATGCTAGTCCGAGCGATGCCCGAGCCTTCTACCACAGAGGGGCGACGGGTCTGCGGTGAGCTCTGAGATCTTCTCGAGATCGCCTGGGTATAGCAGGCCAAAAGCTCCACATCTCAACGGCGAGGGGACACCTCAAAACGGCCATCGGCGCACGACCGCCTCAAGGCCCCCTCGGAGCACGATCGCCTCAGGGCCCCCTCAGTGCACGACCGCCTCAGTGACCGACGCGAGGCGCAAGATGACCATGATGTGGTCAGCAGGCGGCGACGCCACGACAACGATGGGCCCGCCCGAGGCTACCACCCACACCGAGGCGGCCGCTACGACAGTGGCGAGGACCATAGTCCTTCTCCTGGGCCGCTGAGCCCTCGAGTCTTCAGCAAGGCCATCCGCGGTGCCCCATTCCCTGCCCCGTTTCGGCAACCGGCCAACCTCACAAAGTACAGCGGTGAGACCAACCCCGAGCTTTGGCTGGCTGACTACCGCCTGGCTTGTCAGTTAGGCGGTGTGAACGATGACCTGCTCATCATCCGCAACCTCCCCTTGTTCCTGTCAGACTCGGCGTGAGCCTGGCTCGAACACCTCCCACCCTTGCAGATCCACAACTGGCGGGACTTGGTAAAGGTCTTCATCGGGAATTTCCAGGGCACATACGTGTGCCCTAGGAACTCCTGGTACCTCAAGAGCTGTCGCCAGAAGCCGAACGAGTCTCTCCGAGACTTCATCCGGCGATTCTCCAAGCAGTGCACCGAGTTGCCCAGCGTCGGTGACTCGGAAGTTGTCCAGGCTTTCCTCTTCGGCACCTCCAGCCGAGACCTAGTTTGAGAGTTAGGCCAAAATGTACCAACCTCAGCGGTCGTGCTCCTCGACATTGCCACCAACTTTGCCTCGAGCAAAGAGGCTGTCGGGGCCATCTTCCCCGAGGACGACGCAAAGGGGAAGCGAAGGGACGAGGCCCCCGGGGCCTCGGCCGCCCGTTTCTCCAAGAAAACGAAAAAGGGGCGCCAAGGGAAGCAAGGGGCCCTCGAGGCCGATCTAGTGGCAGCCGCAGATCACAAGAACCCCCGAGGCCCCGCTAGGGGCCTCGGACTATTCGACGATATGCTCAAGAAGCCCTGCCCTTACCACCAGGGCCCGGTAAAGCATACCCTCGAAGTATGCACCATGCTCCGACGCTACTATGCCAAGCTCGGGCTCCCCAACGATGATGGCAAGAAGAAGGGCGCCGGCGACGGAGACAACGACAAGGACGATGGGTTCCCCGAGGTGCACAATGCCTTCATGATCTTCGGCGGGCCCTCAGCGTGCCTCATTGCGCGTCAACGGAAGAGGGAACGCCGGGAGGTCTTCTCGGTTGAGATAGCCACTCCCTAGTACCTTAACTGGTCACGGGAGGTGATCACCTTTGATCAGGAAGATCACCCCAACTATGTCCCAAACCCCAGGCAGTACCCGCTTGTCGTCGACCCGATCATCGGCAACACCCGGCTCACCAAGGTACAGATGGACAGAGGCAACAGGCTCAACATCCTCTACGTCAACACCCTAGAGCTCCTAGAGCTTGACCAGTCATGGCTCTGAGGCGATGCCGCACCCTTCCACGGCGTCATGCCAGGGAAGCGCACGCGACCCCTCATGCGCATCGACTTGTCGGTCTATTTTGGCACTCCCTCCAAGTACCGCAAGGAGACCCTTACCTTCGAGGTGGTTGGGTTCAAGGGGACTTATCACGCTATCCTGGGGCGCCTGTGCTATGCCAAGTTCTTGGCGGTCCCGAACTACACCTACCTCAAGCTCAAGATGCCAGGCCCCAACGACATCATCACCGTCGGGTCCATGTACGAGCATGATACGACTACGACGTCGAATGCATTGAGTACACCGAGGCTATCGTGGAGGCCAAGGCCCTCATCGTCAACCTCAACCAACTCGGTAGCGAAGTGCCAGGACTTTCGAGCCCGCAGAGGCCGTCAAACTCGTCCCGGTCGACCCCAACTGCTCCAACAGCCGAACGTTGAGGGTCAGCGCCACCCTCGACAACAAATAGGAAGTTGTGCTTGTCGACTTTCTCTGCGTGAATGCCGATATGTTCGCATGGAGTCCCTCGGACATGCCGGGCATACCGAGGCAGGTCGCCGAACACGCCTTGGACATCCGAGCCGGCTCCAGACCAGTGAAGCAGCGCCTACGCCGGTTCGACGAGGAGAAGCGCAGGGCCATCGGCGAGGAGGTGCAGAAGCTGTTGGCGGCCAGATTCATCAAGGAAGTGTCCCATCCAGAGTGGTTAGCTAACCCTGTATTAGTTAAGAAGAAGAATGGAAAGTGGAGGATGTGTGTGGACTACACTGGTTTAAATAAAGCATGTCCAAAAGTTCCATTTCCATTACCTCGAATCGACCAAATCGTTGACTCCACTGCAGGATGCGAGACCCTATCTTTCCTTTATGCGTATTCCGGTTACCATCAAATCAAGATGAAAGAGTCCGACCAGCTCGTGACTTCTTTCATCACCCCATTTGGCATGTACTGCTATGTGACCATGCCATTCGGTCTTAGAAACGCGGGGGCCACAAACCATCGGTGCATGACCCACGTCTTCGGCGAGCACATCGGACAAACTGTCGAGGCCTACGTGGACGACATCGTGGTCAAGTCTAGTAAGGCCAGTGATCTCATCGATGACCTAGAGATCACTTTTAAATGCCTCAGAGAGAAGGGCATCAAGCTTAATCCCGAGAAGTGTGTCTTCGGGGTCCCCCGAGGCATGCTCTTGGGGTTCATAGTCTCAGAGCATGGCATCGAGGCCAACCCGGAGAAGGTCTCGGTCGTGACTAACATGGGGCCGATCCGAGACCTCAAGGGAGTATAGAGAGTTATGGGATGCCTTGTGGCCCTGAGCCGCTTCATCTCGCACCTTAGTGAAAAAGGTTTACCACTGTACCGTCTCTTGAGAAAATCCAAACGCTTTTCTTGGACCCCCGAGGCCGAAGAAGCCCTCACCAAGCTCAAGAAACTGATCACCAACCCTCCCGTCCTGGTACCGCCAACCAAGGGCAAGGCCCTCTTACTCTACTTTGCTGCAACAACCCAAGTGGTCAGCGCGGCTGTAGTAGTCGAGAGGCGGGAAGAAGGGCACGCTCTACCCGTCCAACGACCTGTTTACTTCATCAGCGAGGTACTCTCCGAAATAAAGACATGCTACCCCCACATCCAGAAGCTGATCTACGCCATAGTCTTGGCTCGGCGCAAGCTGCGTCACTACTTCAAATCCCACCCTGTGACTGTGGTGTTGTCTTTCCCTCTAGGAGAGATAATCCAGAACTGGGAGGCCTCAAGTAGAATAGCCAAGTGGGCCATCGAACTCATGGGGAAGCCCTATCTTTTGCACCTCGAAAGCAATTAAATCCCGTGTCTTGGTCGATTTTGTGGTGAGTGGACCGACACCCAGTGCCACTGCTCAAATCCAAGCGGAATGCTAGACCATGTACTTTGATGGGTCTCGATTAAGACCGAGGCAGGCGGGTGCGCTCTTCATCATCTCCCCTCGAGTGCATATGCGCTACATGATTTGGCTCCACTTCGCCGCCTCCAACAACGCAATTGAGTACGAAGCTCTCGTCAGCGGCTTATAGATCGCCATCAAGCTTGGAGTGCGGCGTCTTGACGTCTGAGGCGATTCACACCTCGTCATCGACCAAGTCATGAAGGAGTCGAATCGCCATGACCCCAAAATGGAGGCGCATCGCAAATTGGTGCGTCGCTTAGAAGATAAGTTCGACGGTCTCGAACTCAACCACATTGCGTGAAAATTCAATGAGGCCACAGACGAACCTGGCGAAGATGGCATCGGCATGCGGGCCCAGTCCCCCGAACATATTCACCAGAGACCTACACAAGCCCTCGATCGACTAGGCCTCGGCGAAGAGGGCCCACCGGTCGAGCCCGCCATAGGGCCCGAGGCCCCCTCTGTCCGCCGAGAGACCCGGCGGCCGAGCCCGAGGCCATGGAAATCGACGCAGACCTCCCGAGACCGATCGAGGGTATAGATGGCGAGTTCCGCTCCTTGATTGCCTCGTTCGAGGAGTGCTTCCTCGCGGATAGGACCGAGGCCCAACGGCTCATGTGACGAGCCAAAACTTACGTCCTCATCAACGGCGAGTTGTGCAGGCGAAGCCCATCTGGCGTCCTCCAATGATGCATCACCACCGAGGAAGGCCGAGCCACGCTTTGGGACTTGCACGCGGGGAGCCTATGGGCACCATCTTCGCACCTCGGACGCTCGTCCGGAAATGCCTTACGCCAAGGATTCTATCGCCAACGGCGGTCGATGACGCCACACAAGCTAATGCGCTCTCGTGAAGGATGCTTGTACTATGCACGGCAGACGCACCACCTCCCAAGCCCTCCAAACCATCCCCATCACGTGGCCATTCGCCGTGTGGGGGCTGGACATGGTTGGGCCTCTTCAAAAAGCCCCCGGGGGCTACACCCACTTGTTGGTAGCTATTAACAAGTTCTCCAAATGGATCGAGGCTCGTCCGATCACTCAAATCAAATCCGAGCAAGCGGTATTGTTCTTCACTGATATCATCCACAGGTTCGGGGTTCCAAACATCATC